>CM053602.1:47120740-47152313 GCA_028646575.1 Pseudocheirus occidentalis
AAGGAGAGACATATACTCAGCTTCTCACAATATGTCCACTGTGGAGATGTCCTGCGTAATTACACATGTACAGCCTGTATTGAATTGCTTGTCCTTCCAGTGGGGGTGGGTGACAAGGGAAGAATTGAAAGAATCCAGAATTTAAAGCTCTTCAATCAAATTTTTAAAACAAACAAACGTGTGTGTGTGTATAATTATTACTATTATTAACTACATGCAACTGGGAATTAAGACATACAGGGACTGGGGTAGGGAGACCCTCCCAGCCCTACCAGAAAGTTAGAGGGATGTTGGAGGAGGACATAAAAGAGAACAGATCAGGGGTGGGGCTTTACAGTGGGATCACTCTTTTGGGGTCGGAGATAACTTGTAACTCAAAATCTTGTGGAAATGAATGATGTAAACAAGAAAATAAATAAAAAATTTAATTAAAAAAAGAAAACTGTCCTGATATTCTAGAACCAGAGGGTAAAATAGAAATTGAAAATATTCATCCATCACCTCTTGAAAAAGATCCCCAAAAGAAAACTCCTAGGAATGTTATAGCCAGATTCCAGAGTTTCCAGGTCAAGGAGAAAATATTAAAAGCTGTCAGGAAGAAACAATTTGAGTACTGTGGAAACACAATCAGGATAACACAAGATCTAGCAGCTTCTATGCTAAGGGATCACAGGGCTTGGAATATGATATTCTGGAGGTCAAAGGAGCTAGTATTAAAACCAAGAATCACTACCCAGCAAAACTGAATATAATGCTTCAAGGGAAAATATGGTCATTCAATGAAATAGAGGACTTTTAAGTATTCTTGATGAAAAAACCAGAGCTGAACAGAATATTTTACTTTCAAATACAAGAAGCAAGAGAAGCATGAGATGGTAAACATGAAAAAGAAATCATAAGGAACTTATTAAAGTTGAACTATTTACATTCATGCATGAAAAAACTATAATTATAACTCATGAGATTTTTCTCAGTATGAGGACAGCTGAAGGGAATATATGTGTGTGTGTATGGATATATATGTATACATATGTATGCATATATAAAAGCATGTATGGGTATATAAATACATATGTGAGTGTGTGTATATATATGTATGTATGTGTGTATACATATATATATACATGGACACAGGGCAAAGGATCAGTTGAATAGGAAGGAAAGATATCTAAAAAATAAAGAGGTGAGAGAGGAATACAATGAAAGGAGAAAGAGAGAGATAGAATAGGGTAAATTACCTCATATAAAAGAGGCAAGAGAAAACTGTTACAATGGAGGGGAAGAGCAGGAAGGTGAAAGGGAATGGGTCAATCTTACTCTCATTGAATTTGGCCTAAGGAGGGAATAACATAAACACTCAATTGGGTATCTTACCCTACAGGAAAGTAGGGGGGAATAGAATTAGAGGGGGATGATAGAAGGGAGGGCAGATTGGGGGAGAGGGTAGAGAAGCACATCCTTTTAAAAAGGGACAGGGTGAAAGTAGAAAATAGAGTGAGTGAGGGGCAGGATAGGATGGAGGGAATTATAGTTAGTCTTTCACAATATAACAATTATGGAGATGATTTGGATAACTACACATGTACAACCTATATTGAATTGTTAATATTTCCAGTGAGGGTGAGTGAGGAGGGAAGTATTTGGAAATCAAAGTTTTAAAAATAAATGTTAAAAAAATGTTTTTACATGCAACTGGGAAGTAAGGTATAGAGGCAATGGGCTATAAAAATCCATCTTGCCCTACTAGAAATTTAGAGGGGTTATGGGGACGTATATAAGAGAAAGCAGATTGGCAGAAGGGGTAATCAGTATGATTTCTATCTTGGGGTGGGGGTAGGGGAATGATGGGGAGAAAATTTGTATCTCAAAATCTTGTGGAAATGAATGTTGAAAACTAAAAATAAATTTAAAAAGAAGTCAGTACACTTAACTCTTATTAAATTTCTTGAGGAAGCAGAAGTCAGAAAAAAATACAGTAAGTACAACAATGTAAACAAAAGAGCACCACAGCAAAAAATCAAAAGAAAATAAAATAAAATTTAAAAGATCGAGGGCCAGGGTCCCTGACTGTTTCCCTCCTGAGTTGTTAATCTTGTCATTTTTTTCTCCAGTTTGTTTTTCAGAGGAGGAATTGGAGGCAAACGGTGAAGTGATTTACTCAGGGTCACATAGCTAGTCTGAGGCTGAATTTGAATTCAGAGAGGTCTTCCTGACTCCAGGCTCAGCACTCTATACATTGTGCCACCTAGCAGTCCTTTTGTAAATATTAGGAATTTGAAACACAATCATAATGTTACCTGGACCTTTTTTAAAAGGTACATTTTTGATGGCTGAATTCTGAACTGCATTGAGACTATTGCTTCAAAATAACTTCTTTCTTATCTTTAAGAATGCTAGATTGTAACAGCTCATAGGTTTTGCTATTGTGCAATAATCAGGACATGAGGACATGAGGGCTTGTCACAAAGTGCCAGCTGTGTGATCAACAGAAGGACATAAAACTTAGAGATGTGAAGTGTCCAACCTTTAAAAGGAGTTCATTCAAAGAAAAATAAAAATAAAAAAATTCAGCTGCATGTACATGTGAATTTCTCTCAAAACTGATGTATCATGCATATAGAGATGTACATGCACCTTCATTGTGGAAATGAGCCCAAGGAAGGATAGACAAAGGGGACCTTATATCTTCAGAATAATTTCCTCTCACCCCTCCCTTCCACTCTTCCTTTCTCAGGATACCTGTGTCAGTCAAAATTATAGTTCCCATATGTGTTAGCCATAATATGAGAAAGGAATTTCTTAATAGGATAGATTGTAAATATAATGAGATAGGAGAAGTGCCAAAGTGTCATTTGAAATTATAGTTCCAGGATGTCTGCTTCTTCTATCATTAACATGATATGACATGACATGACATCCTATCACATCATATCACATAAAACATAACATAACATGAGTCCATAAAATACTACCAAAATAAGAAAACTCCCATTATTCAAGATAGTATATGGTTCAAGGTACCTTGTCCTTGACAGCCATAAACGAAAGAATGCTCCTAGCTGACCTTGCAGTTGCTGACACAGCAAGGTGGATTTTGGGTTCACTCAGAGACCAAATCAAAGCATGTCTGTTGGCCAGAGCACACAAGGCATTATGGTAGGTTAAGTTCAGAGTGGGCCCAAAATTGTCTTTCTCCTGATTGGCCAATCAAGGTTTTAAGACTCTCAGGTGAGGAGAGTTTAAGCTGGTTTGGGGAGGCCCCTGGTTGGTTCACAGAAGCTAGCAGGCACAAAATTTGGCTACAAATTGGCTACATGGGGCAAGTAGCAGTAAGGAACAGAGGATGAGACCAGGGTGGAAAGTTTGTGCAACTAGCATGTGGGAAAGCCTAGGAAGGCAGGCGCTGAAAGATTGAAGGGGAACCCATTCTCTGGACCTACAACAAGCATTCAAACTTCCTAGGCAGGAGATTGACTCAGGACAGTAAGAAGACTTCAGTGCAGTATTCCAGTCATTCCTGATTGGTCCACATAAATCCTTGGCATTTCTATATATTACTAACAAAGCCCAATAGCATGAGATAGAAAGAGAAATTCCATTTAAAGTTACTATAGACATTATAAAATGTTTGGGAGTCTACCAGCCAAAACAAATCCAGAAACTACAAGAGCACAATTACAAAACGCATTTTATACAAATTAAATAACATCTAAATAATTGGAAAAACATCAGTTGCTCATGGTTAGGCCTAGTTTATAAAATAAAAATGACAATTCTACCTGACTTAATTTACTTATTCAGTGCCATACCAATCAAACTACCAGGAAGACCTGACTTCAAATCTGCCCCCTGACACTTATTGGCTGTGTGACCCAGGACAAGTCATTTCATCTTTTTCTGCCTCTGTTTCCTCATCTGTAAAATGAACTAGAGAAGGAAATGGCAAACCACTGTAGCCTTGCTAAAAAACAAAACAAAACAAAACAAAACAAAAACATCCAAAATGGGGTTAGGAAGAGTCAGACTGAAACCACTGAACAACAATGGAACCAAAACCTCTGAGAACCATTTTTCTAAGGGACCATTTATGTATGTGAGTAATAAATCTTAAGAGTCTAAGGGACTAGCACTTGAGCATCATTATGGCTGAGGAGATGGCGACATACCCTGGCATGGAGTAAAAAAAATCAGTGGCAGGCTGGAATGTAGGTAAGGGCCTAGAAAGAGACCTCTAGGCTACTTCTCAAATGCTATACCTCCCCAGGACCCCTGGAAGCAACCAGTCAGGAGAAGACCTTGCAGGCTGTGGTTACTCTAGAATCAGCTCTGCACCTCCTTTGCATCCCTCCATAGTCCCCTTAGACTTTAGCAAGGTGTTGGCAGGAGGACCCTATGAAGGAAGATACTTTGATCCTCCTCAGTGTTGGCCAAACTGCTATCAGGGAGGTGGCATCAGGCAGTGGGGCACTACTTTGCTCCCACCATTGCAGACAAGACCTAGGCCATCTGAGCTGGGGGAGCTAGGGCACTTACTTGCCCTGGAGAAGAGCAGAAGAACGAACCCAGACTGGGGCAGCCTTTTTCCCAGAGGACAGGGAGCACAGACAACAGAAAGAACTCTCTGGGTTCAGGATCAAGCCAGAAAGGGCAAACTCCTGGGCTAGGTGGTACCCTTTCCCAAAGCAGGAAGCAGCCATTGGGCATTCAAACCCACCTATCTACCACCATAGAAGAAAGCTCTTATGACTAAATACTAATTTGCCACATTCTTCCAAAAACTCAACTTCAATGTGAGTGATAAGGCTATCTCATCTCAATTACAATTACACCAAATGTTAGGGGTGGGCCTAAAACTTAGATATTGAGATGAAATGAAGCACTCATTGTATCATTAAATAGTTAACAAAAGGGAGATTACTTTGCCCTCTTCTGGCATTGCTATGCAACAAGAATACAGAGGAACCTCCATATACCAAGGTAAGGTCAAAATGGATGAAAGCTTTAGATATGAAGGTGTTACAAATAGGGGAGCATAGAAAAATGTACCTATAATATCTATGGATAAGGGAAGAGTTTATGAACCAATAAGATAGACAACATCACAGAAAGTAAAATAGATCATTTTGATTACATGAAATTAAAAAGATTTTACAAAAAACTAATGCCGTCAAAATTAGAAAGAAAAAAGGAAACTGAGGGAAAAATAGGGAATTGAGCCAAATTTATGGGAATGAGAGCCATTTCTCAGTTGATAGTCGAAGTATATAAACAAGCAATTTTTCATTTAAAAAAAAACCTCTAAATCACTACTGACCAGAGAAATGAAAATTAAAAGAGCTCTGAGGTACCACTTCACACTTATCAAATTTGCTCAGAAAAGAAAAATGACATATGCTAGAGGGGATGTGGAATCATTGGATATGAATGCATTCTTAGTGGAATTGTGCAGATTGAAGTATACCGTTTTTATTTTCTCCATTTTTGTTTGTTTTTTTAATCTGTTTTCTTCTGCAACATAGCTACTACGGAAATATTTTGCATGACTTTACATGTATAATCAATATCAAATTGCTTGTCTTCTCAAGGAGGAGGCAGGGAGAGAGTTTTAACTCAACATCAGAAATTATTGTTAAGATATTTATACATGTAATTGGGATATATTTAACAAAATAAAAATATATTTAAAAAAAAGAATATAGAGGCACAAGCTTCTCTGGCTGTGGCCTCCCTTTCTTTCAGATGGAAACATGATTGGTCACATGGGCAGAATAGTGTTGAAGTTTCGGGGTTTAAGGGTGCTTGAGACTCCAAAATACCAAGCCGGGTCCTGCTGAATGAATTTGACTCAAAGTCTTCTCTCAACCAAGTAAAACAAAGTTTATTAAAGATTTGCCATAAAGGGTAGACTCTTGAGGAGCCCAAGTATTTATGATGCTTGTATTGGACAAGTGGGCCAGAACAATATGACACAAAGTGAGTTTGTGCTAGACTCAATCTCAGCACCTGCAGGGAGGCAAGATGGATCTTATATACAGAAAGACTATGGGAGGGATCTTGGGGTGGTCTAGAGGAGGGGTTTGGGGAAGGTCTTGAGGAGGAGTCTAAGGAGGATCCTGACAAACTGAGGTCATACTCTAGGAATGGGATTAAGGGTGGGAAATACCTGAAGGCTACCTGGAGGTGACAGACTAGAGGGCTAGACTTGAGTAAGGGTTAGAGATTTGGATGTAGATATTTTGATAGGATCAAGGGTGGGAAGTAGCTGAACAATGGAGGCTAAACTAGGTTAAGAGTAAGGGAGATTTGGGATAATGAAAGTTTATGGCCTCAGGCAAATGCCTCATCTAGTGGGAAGCTTCAAGGGGGTTCCCAGAACCTAAACCCCATCAGAAGGAAGACTCAGTAATCTTTAGAAATCCACCAGTTAGGAGGGGCCCAGACTACACATGGGTGGGATTTTTTTTATACCTTCTGATGACCAGTAAACTGCCAAGTGAGGCAAGTGCTAATCAAGTCTCATTGACAACTAAGTAAGGACTATTGTGGGCAAACATGGGAATCAATCATATTCTTATCGGAAGAGGCTTAGGTCTTTCCCATGAATGTTTCCAAAGCTAAGCTCCAGCAAGGAGGGGGAGGAGCATACCAAGGACACCTCTGGTGCAGAAGCCGAGCTACAGGGCATCATTGCACCAGTGTGGTAAAATTATAGCAATGCTAGCATGCAGAGAAACCAGCAGGGTCTGAACTCCCTCAGGAAAATGGTTAAATGCACCTTTACCTCTGAGCAAGAGAAGTGAAAACTTCTCAGACTATACTCTTAAAATCTAGTAAGGCTTTTCATGGGAAACAGGCTTGAGTTCCCCTTCCCCGAAAATCACATGATTTACAAGGACTCAAAACTCAGAGCAGCAGGGAGTTCCCCCCTCTCCTCAGTGACACCTCAGCATAAGATATGCCAAATAAGGACAGAAGTGCTTTCTCAAATGTACACTGGGTGGTCTACGGTTTCCTTGTTCTGCACTTGAGGTAGACTGCTGTGTTTAGATTGTACACCTGACTTCCAGATAGAAAGAAAGGAAGAAAAAGGTCAGGAGTGGGGTGGGGGAGAATTCTGAGTTAGGGCTTTATAACCTTGGCATTTCCTTTTGTAAATTGCTTCTCCTCCCTGACCATTTGTCAGGATGGTGGCCCTTTCTCCAGATTGTAATAAACCATTCTTTTCTGCTTTCTGCCTTGAGAAACCTCTGAGCATTATTTGGGTAAGGGTCTCTGTTGCACAGTTTGGGGAGTACACATACCTCTTAGAGTCCTTAGCTTCCTAAAGGGGGGGGGTGTATCAATGCTGTGAAGCTACCCTCCCCTCCTCCCCCAGTTATTTCTGTTCTTATTTTACAAAGCAGGCTCTCTAAGGAAAGAGACTGTTCATTTGGGCCTTACATCCTTATTATCTAACAATGGTTTCTTTATAAACAAGCATTTATCATTTAAGGGACTATTAAGTGCCAAGAATTGTGATAAAGGCTTTACAAATATTATCTTAGGTAAGCCTCACAACAAACCCGTGAATTAGGTGCTATTTTAATTTCCATTTTAGAAATGAGGAAACTGAGACAGAGGTTAAGTGATTTATCCTGGGTCACACAGCTAGTTAAATGTTTGGCATAGCATTTGAACTCAGGGCTGCCTCAATTGAGGTCTCCCACTAAGCCACGGTAACAATTAACATTTGTAGGTTTCCAGCCAGCGGGGGATCTGCCGCAGGGGCGCCCTTCCCCCAACTCGCATAATCTCCAGCCTCCGCCCAGGCCTCTGTCTCGCTCTAGTCCCGCTCCCGGCTTCCCTCCTCCCTCCTCCCTCTTCCCGCCTTTCCCCATTCTCCTCTGGAGCCA
This sequence comes from Pseudocheirus occidentalis, assembly GCA_028646575.1. Classification (NCBI taxonomy): domain Eukaryota; kingdom Metazoa; phylum Chordata; class Mammalia; order Diprotodontia; family Pseudocheiridae; genus Pseudocheirus; species Pseudocheirus occidentalis. The sequence continues at coordinate 47,128,633 of CM053602.1, forward strand.
GCTGTGAGAGCCAGATTTGGGCTTCTCGAGTTGCCGTTTGAGACCGTAGCTGCACCGATTACGTAACAGCGACGCTGACGCCGACGCCGACGCGGACAGCGCGGGGAAAAGGCGTCACGGTGATGGCGGCGTTGGACCTGGCCCAGGAGTGAATGACTGTTTTCAGGCTTCTTTCTCTTCATCGTACCGTATCCCGTTAATTACTTACCCACGTTTACATCTCAACAAGAAGGCAACAAACAAACAGCAGTAGAGCAAAGTGCCTGGTATTACAGTATTGAAACCGTGGAAAGGTGTGGGGCATAATAATGAGCAGTTTAGAAACTTTCTTCGAATTGCATTATCACAGATACCTTTCGTGTACAAGATCACTGTGATCCAGCTGTTGCTACATTCTTGACAAGTAGCTGAATGCCGATGCTAGATTGTAGGTTGCAAGAGGGTTGTGATTAATCCCCAAATGAATAATTAATTCCATGACATAAAGTTGTAAAATATTACCCTGTATAGATTTGGGGATAGTGGAGCCAAAGTAATTCCAGATATATTTAGAAACCTGGTTAATCAAATAACAGAAAAAGTGCCCATCGTGGTTTACCTTATGTTGCAGACACTGTTTTGCTGCTGCATTACAACAGGTTAGTTACCTTCCTCCCTCCCTCCCTTCCTTCCTTCCTTCCTTCCTTCCTTCCTTCCTTCCTTCCTTCCTTCCTTCCTTCCCTCCCTCCCTCCCTTCCTTCCTTCCTTACTTCCCTTCTTTCCCTTCCTCTCAGGTTCATTGCCTAGATTTACTTTTTTAAGGACCACTTGTTTTAAACCCAAATCACTCTGACTTTGACAAACAACAGATCCCAGCCCAAGCTCCACTTGGTCATTCTTTGAGCCCAGATGGCTCTGAGTAAGTGTAAGTAGCGGTTATTTCTGTTTTGGCCAGAAACCCTGAGGGTCTTCCCCTCTCGAGTTGATTTTTTTTTTTTGACTAGGTAAAAGAGGTTGTTCTCCACCTCATTTTTTACCTAGCCTTAGTCACTGAATGGGTGTTGCCTCAGTCAAACTGAGACCTGGGAAAGACCTTAGCTTCAAAAGGCCAAGGTCTCTCAGTACATCCTGGGCCATCTCCAGTCATCCTGATCTCTATCTTGCCACTGGTCCCAGATGGCTCCAGAGGAGAAAGTGAGGCAGGCGATCTTGCACAGTGCTGCCTCACTTAAATCCAATTCATTTGCAAGATATAACATCACCTACCTGATGTCATGATCCTCTTCTAGAACAAAAGACAACAGAACAGGTATATTTTCTAACTTCACATCCAAGGTTCTATATCTCTGTGGGGCAGCTAGGTGGTGCCATAATGCACAGAGCATAGGGCCTAGAGTCAGGAAGACTCAGCTTCTTCAGTGTAAATCTGGCCTCAGCCACTTCCTAGCTGTGTGACCTTGGACTAGTCACTTAACCTTGTTTGCTTCAGGGAGCTGGAGAAGGAAACAGCAAAGGAAGAGTTGGACAGGACTGAACAATGAGAAAAATGTCTCAGTTAATACTGGGTTCATATGTGGGGCAGGAATGTTGTATTTGATGAGGAAGGATGTATTAAGTCAAGCTGGAGAGCTTATAGCTTTTACCCAGTATATTGCTGAAGATTACTTTATGGCTAAAGCAATAGCTGACCAAGGTTGAAGGTTTGCTATGGCCACTCAAGTTACAATTTAAATTTCTGGCTCTTACTTAATTTCTCAGTTTCAATCCAGAATTGTCAGGTGGGCCAAATTACAAATTAATATGCTGCCTGCAATGATAATTTGTGAGCCAGTTTTCTGAATTCTTTGTTGCTAGTTTAATTATTGAATGGGCAGCCTACCATGTATTTTTTGGTGGGATATCATAACTTTTTCCATGTGTCATTGCCTGGCCTGTTTTATATTGGAATTTTTCAACCCAGGCTTATCCAGAGTAGAACTTTATGTTTTTCAAAACTTGAATATGGGGACAGCTAGGTAGCACAGTGGATAGAGCACCAGGCTTGGGATCAGGAAGATTCCTCTTTGATGCATGGTCCATTTCTCATGTGAATTGGGTAGTGATGTTTCTTGTGGAGAGCTGCACAATGAAACCCAGTCTAGTTGTGACCCCTAAATGCTTCTTTTTAAATGACTATTACACAGCTTAATTTTGCTTACCATACTTGTATTTGGTTTGTGTTTTTTTTATTTTTTAAAATCGATTAGTTTATTTACTTTTAGTTTACAAGATTCTGTTCCAGAGTCCCTTGAGTTTCAAATTTTCTTCCCTTTCTCTTCCCTCCCCACCATGGCAGCATGCGATCAAGTATAGGATCTGCAAATACTTTCACATTGGACATTAGTCTGGTTGTATAGAAGGGCTGTAATCAATGAAGTGAACAGTGGGAAAAAAGAAACAAATTCAAACATGGAAAAGAATGATAGCATGTAGATTGCTTTAGGCTTCATTTAAATTCTGTTCTTTCTAGATCTTTCTCTGAATGTAGATATCTCCTTCCATTCTGAGACTTGTAGAGTTGTTTTATAGCTGTGCGTTGCTGAGAAGAGTCCAGTTTATCAGAGTTGGTCATCAGACATATGATGTGTCTGTGATTGTGTACAAATTCTTCCTGGTTCTGCTCTTCTCACTGAGCATCAGTTTGGATAAGCCTCTCCAGGTGAATATGAAGACCATCTCCTCCCCATTTATTATAGCACAACAATATTCCATTACATTCTGTAATAGAGATTAAAATCTGGTATGGCTAGGCCACCTTCCCTAGCATTTCTTTTCATAATTGCCTTGATATTCTGGACCTTTGGTTCTTCCAAATGAATTTTGTAACTAGCTCTATAACGTAATTTTTTTTTCTAGCTCTATAATGTAAATTTTTTCTAGTGAGATCTGATTGTATTTGTGTGAAAAGTGTTTTGTAGTTGTGTTCATATAGGTCCTGGGTTTGTTTTGGCAGGTAGATTCCCAAATATTTTATAATGTCTATAGTAACTTTAAATGAGATTTCTCTTACTGTCTCTTGCTGCCTGTAGGATAGGATAGATTTTTTTGTTGAAAAAAAAAAGAATTATTACAACAGATCAGAATGTCATTAATCATAAACATTGGTAAGTAGCTTTTTCAACAATTCATTTGAATGTGAGTTCATTTTGTTTTGTTTTGTTTTTAAAAGACTGTGAAGAAAAAAAAACAAATTGTGACAACCAGTCTGTCAGATTGTTCTTCACAGAAGCACTTGGGGCAAAGCCAGGAATGTCTGTACAGATATGATAGATTTTTATACTCAATGATGTATGTTATTTCTTCCTCGAACCAAGATTGATGAGAATAGATCTCATGCAGTGCTCCTCTCCCTCCCCTCTTTCCCTCTATTATGATAAGTTTATGTCTCTTCTCAGTAGAGTCCTATATTTAACTGGTTGTGTTATTCCTTCCTTGTACCAGAACCAGTGAGGGAAAAGCTCATATAATGGTCACCTCCCTCCCTTCTTTCCCTCTACTATATTATTTTTATGCCTCTTTGTGTAGCATAATTTACCCCTTTGTGCTTCATTATTTCCTCTTCTTCCATTGCAGTCCCTTAATAAGGATTTTATCATCATTTTGCATAATTTATATCCACATCCTCTATCTATCTATATCCCTTTTAGATGTTGCCATAGGTATAGAGTTCATGATATTAAAAGGTATCAGCTTCCCATAGAGGGATGTAAACAGATTGCTCTTGTTAAATAACAAATTATATGTGTGTTTGGTTTTTTTTTTCCTTATTTACCTTTCTATGTCTCTCCTGGGTCTTATAATTGAAGGTTGAATTTTCCATTGAGCTCTTGCTTTTCCATCAGGAAGGTCTTGAATTCTGTTATATCACTGAATGTCCATCTCTTTGCCTGGTAGATTATGCTTAGTCCCGCTGAATTTCAGGTGATCCTTGGTTGCAAAAAATCATATTCCAGTTCCTCTGATCTTTCAACGTTGAGGCTGCCAGATCCTGTGTGATCCTCACTGTGGTTCCGTGATATCTGAATTGTTTCTTTCTGGCCACTTGTAGCATTTTCTCCTTTACCTGATAGTTAAGGAGTTTGGCCACAACATTTCGTGGACTTTTCAATTTGGGATCTCTTTCAGGAGGTATCCACTGGTTTTTCCTGATTTCTATTTTACCCTCTGGTTCTAGGATCTCAGGGCCATTTTCCTTGGTGAGGTCTTGGAAGATATTGTCCAGACTCATTTTTTCATTATGATTTTCTGATAGATCAGAGATTCTCAGATTGTCTCTCCTGGATCTGTTTTCCAGGTCAGTTATTTTTCCATTGAGATATTTTACCTCTTTTTCTAATTTTTCAGTCTTGATGTTTTGTTTGACTGATTCTTGGTTCCTCATAGAGTCATTGGCTTCAATTTGGTTGATTCTAGTTTTTAGTGAGTTATTCTCCTCAGTTTTTGAAGCTCCTTTTCCATGTGCTCAGATTTCATTTTTAGTTCATACATTTTACTTTTTAAGGAGCTGTTCTCTTCATTGTAATGTTTTTCTAATTTCACAATTTCATTTTTATAAGAGGTGTTGATTTTATCTTCTACTTCTCTAAGCCGGATTTCAAAGTTATTTTTGAGCTCATCTAGGAATGCTTTCTGTACCTGAGACCAGGTCATAGTCCCTGTTAAGGCTTCAGCTGCAGGTGTGGAGTCAATATTCTCTACTTCTGAGTTTGATTCCTACCTCTCACAGTAATAGGATTCCAGAGCCTTTGTAGCCTGCTTTCTTACCATTTTGAGGCAGGACCTTAGTCATGCCCTTCCGTACAGGTTCCTAAGCTTTTACTGCATAAAATTTTCTTCTGGGGCAATAATTACTGTTTTTTTTCAGGTCAGAGTGGGGATTGGAGCAGCTGGGGTTCATTTGCCATCTTGGTCCCTGAGAGTTCAGATAGGGCGTTTTTAGTTTTCCAGGCTGTGGATGCATGGTCCTAGAAGTAGCTGCTGCCCCTGCAGCAGGCCCTGCCTTTGTCTCTTACCCAGTTCATTCTGATTCCCTCCCTGTGGTGATAAGACTGGGAATGGCCCTTGTGGTTGGTGGATCATCAGGCCTTGTCAGGGGGCCTGTCTCAGCAGTCCTGGGTTGCATGGGCTGGGCCTGTCTCCTTGATTTGTATTTAATGAAGTTTGGTTGAAGCCTTACTTCATGCTGATCTCAGTGTGTGCAGTGTAACAAAACCAAAAAAGGCTGAGCAGACTTCCACATTTTGTAGATGTGGAAAGTTACTGTTTTGTATGTGTGCTCTTCCCAAGTGGTAGAGTCTAGCTCATACAAGTGAAGCTTCCTTTCAACAGACAGGTTGGTATGGAATAATTATGAAATGGAAAGAATTTAAATGGTGTAGAGAGCATCACAATAGAACTGCAAGATTCTAAATTTAATTTAATAAACTACTTTAAAGATGCCAACACATGTCCAGAATAGACGTTACCTTGTTTTATTACTTATAATCATTATCTTGAGTTTTTTAAATAAAATTTTGAATACAACAAAACATTGTTTGTTGTGTTATACTGAGTGGTATGTAGGGCTGAATTTTCCCACTGGAAGCTCCTCTTTAGAACCCTTTAAGTTGTAATGTTTCAAAGTAGATAATGGCAGATACAGAAATTGTGCCTGAAAATGCAGGCTTCTTTGAGAACACATTGAAAGTCTATCTTGGAGTCTATTAGAGAGCTCTTTTTATGAATACTGACAGCAATCTTTCTTTTCTCCCATACCTTTTTGTGAGATTTTTCTTCCTTGTAAGAACTTAGACAATTATCTGTCATGTACTGATGGATGAGGTATTCACAGACCCTTAGAAAAGAAAGAGCAACACTGTAAACGAAAGCAGTTTCAAAATATTTGTACTATAACCAATATGATGTCTTTCGGTCACTAGTTGAGTAGGCCTTTGTTCTAATATTGCCTCAGAATTGATATTATAAATGAAACTAAATCATCTTTTAATATGAAAACAGAATTGATATGTGTGTGTATATATATTTGTACATATATAATGCTTAATCTAGAATTCTTTATTATTTCAGATAGTTTATACTGGAAGTTTCAAGGTAGTCATACAATTGAGCTTCTTTCACATGTACGTGAAAACTTTTATGTGTAAACATAAACACAAGAAAAGTCATGCCCCTCTGTATCTATTAGACCGAGATGGTCATACTTTTGCTTTTGCTATCACCCACAAATGTACCATCTCCAAGTTCAAGAATTTTGAAGTCCCCTCATTCTGCCATAATCTATTGACTTTTCACCTCTCCCTGTACCTTCCCTTACAAACCCAAGTCTGCGTCACCATCATGAGCTTCAATCCCCTGACTTCTATCCCAGGACATTCACCTCACCTTCACTATCACCAAGAGGCGAACTCTTTTCCCCAGCTTGACCACTTGCTGAACCAATTCAACTCTACACTGTCCTCCTCTCTTGAATCCCTAGCCCATTATCATTTTACCAATTATGCACTGCCAAGCGTCAGCCTTGGATCACTGCCATCATTCAGCACCGTTGTTAACATATGCTGTTAAACCAAAGTGGCGTAAATTATGTGGCTGTTCTCTGACTAAATTCACTACAATTTATGTTATACAACTTCAGTTGGGCCTTCAGTGCTGCTAGGCAATCTTTGTATATCTATGTAATCAACTTGCTATCCCACTCTTCCCAGAGGCTCTTCTAAATATTTTCATCTCTTCTCAAATCTCCCATGGCTTCATGTCTTCTCACCCTTTCAGCTAAGGACCTTGCCTCATGTTACAGAAAATATTAAGATAATTTGCCTCCTTTATCCATCTCATATGATGAAGTATCCTTACTTTTTACAACGGCCAACCCCCTCTGCCACTTCAAGTGATTCCACTCCATCTCATATCCTCTGTGTCATCCCCACTCTTTCACTTATGTCCATTCTCTTCCTGTGTACTGGATCTTTCCTACTTCCTACATGTCTTTCCCATTCTGAAACACAAAACAAAACACGAAACCCTCCATTGATCCCTCCACCCCTGATAACTTTCATTCACACGTCTTCTGCCCTTTATGACTAAAATTCTCGAAAAGATCATCTACAATAGGTGCCCCTATATCCTCTCATTCTCTCCTAACCCTTTACATTCCAGCTTCGGTATCTCATCATTCCAATGAACCTGTTCTCTCCAAAGTTACCAATGATCTCTTAATTGCCAAATCCATAACTTCTCAGTCTTCACTTTCTTTGACCTCTCTGCAGCCCTTGACACTTGACCACTTTCTTCTCTTTGATACTTTCTTCTCTCTAGGTTTTCTGGACACCCCCTCCTAGTTTTCCTTCTACCCATCTGACTGCTCCTCCTGTCTTCTTTGCCAGATCTTCATCCATTTCATACTCTCTAAGTAGAAGTGTTCCACAAGGTTCTCTGTAATACTTGGTAATCTAATCAGCTCCCATGAATTTAATTAGCATCTCTGTTGATGGTTCTCCAATTGACCTATATTTCCCTAGCCTCTCTACTGAATTCTGATCTTCCATTTCCAACTATCTTTCAGATATCTTGAACTGGATGTCCAACAAACATTTTAAACTCAGTGTGTTCAAAGCAAACTGTTGTCTCTCTCCTGAAACTCTGCTCTCCCTCTTGCCTTCCCTGCTGCTGGAGAGGACAACTCTATCCTGATCTCAGCCCTCACACCTGCACCCCAGGGGTTACTCATGACTCCTCACTATCTCTCACCCCCACATCCAATATTTCATCTAGGCTTGTCAATTTTTCCTTTGTGACACCTCTCACATTTGTTCCCTCTTCCCCTACCCTCCCCTGCCCTCCCCTCCCCTCTCCTCTCCTCTTCTGCCATCTCTCAGCCCTTCACCCTTGGCCTCTCCAGCCTCCTGGTGGCTCTGCCTGCCTCTAGTGTCTCTCCCTGCTCCAACCCATCCTCCATTCAGCCACCAACTGGTTTTCCTAAAGTGCAGGTATGACCACATCACCCTCCTTACTCAATAAATTTCATTGTCTCCCTATTATCTCAAGGTAACAAATATAAAATCCAGTTTGGCATTCAAAGCCTTTCATAACCTAAGCCCAACCTTTTATTTCCAGTAGCTTATTCCCTGCTAAATTGGATCCTGCCCTTACTGCTGTTCCAGGAAAAAGGCACTCCATCTCTCAGGTCTGGGCATTTTCTCTGGCCATCCAAAATGCTGGAATGCTCTTCTGAAATGCTACCTGAAATGCTCTCCCTCCTCTTCCCTGCCTTTCCTGGCTTCCTTCAATTCCCAGGCAATATTCCCCCTTCTACAGGAAGTCTTTCCCAATCCCTCTAATTATAATACCTATCCTTTCTTAAGTGTGCTCCATTTATGCTGTATATAACTTGTTTATACATATTTGTTTACATATCTCCCCCATTATTCATGTAAAATTGGCCTTGTTTTGTGCATCACACATAAAACTTCCCACACATAAATATTTCCCATTTACAAGCCTTTGCAAGTTCCATGTGGCTGGAGTGCATTCCATCCTCACCTGCTTCAGGGAATCCTCAGTGCCACTGCTTACATGAGGCTTAGTATCTCTCCCCCCTCCCATGACCCTCCCATTAACTAGCATTTTGTTTATATTTTGTGTATGTATGTATGTATGTATGTATACACACACACACACACACACACACACACACACATCCACATCCACCACTAGGATGTAAACTCCTTCCAGACAGGTGCTGTTTCATTTTTCCTTTGGATCACTAGTACCTAGGGCAGGGCCTGACAGGGGCTTAATAAATGTTTTTTGACCAATTAATTTTCATGGAAAAACAAACCATTGCATTTTGCTGACATCTAGTGGCTATATTGGATATTGCAGTTTAGTGAACCATTTAGGCCAACATTACACTTTAGTAATAGGTTTTTGTGTTCCTGTATCCTTAAGGAGTTACGTGCAGCTGCTTTAACTATTTTCAGGATTGGATTGCACACTATGATGAGTGTGCTCACCCCATATTAGAATCAATATAACATTTATTTTGCACACAAAGATAGTATAAAGCAGGGTTAAAGAAATATGGAAATATGCATATGTGGTGGCTAGGTGGTGCAGTGAATAGAGCACTGGCCCTGGAGTCAGGAGGACCTGAGTTCAAATCTGGCCTCAGACACTTATCACTTATTAGCCATGTGACCTTGGGCAAGTCACTTAACCCCAATTGCCCTACCTTCCCCCCTCCAAAAAGCCAAAAAAATGCATATAAAGTCTAACAGAATAATAGAAATATTTACATATATCACCAAATGGGGGAACACCTACATCTGGGTCATGTGGCTGGGAAGTCCTGGTTCAGCCTCCATTGGACTGGGAAAATGTCCTGGGCAGAGTGTCTTCCCTCTGGTTGAGCTCCAAAGAGTAGGTGAATTTCTCCAGGTTATATCCAGTTTTAGACAAAGAAGGTGTGGAGCCAATTAATTGGCTGTTGTTAGAGCCTTATGTGACTTAGAGTAACTAACTGCACTGGATGTGATGCAGCTCTGGACTTGGCCAGGGTCCAAAGGAGCAAAACATCCATGATTGATATGGCAAAATGTTTGTGTTCAAAAGGACACAAGATGGATTCCATTTGTTCCTAGAAGGATGGCCAACACTTCCAAGAAAAGGAATCAGCCAAGAGCAGATTGAACAAAAGTCCTAGGAACCAGGGCAAAGTAACTTTCTAGTCCTGGGAACACAGCCCCAGTTCCAAGGAGAAAGAACAACATATGTATTCACATAGGCCTATAACTGTATAGGGAAGATCTTTAATATTTCATTAACCCTTCAGTTTCCTCTCTTATCCCCACCCCAGAATCACAGAATCTCAGGGATGGAAAGGATTTCCAAGGTCACTATTCCAAACTAAATGAGAATTCCCCTCTACTGTATCTCCAAACAAATTATCAAATAAATTTAGTTTGAAGACCACTAGTGACAGGACACCCACCACCTCCCAGGACAATCCACTCTACTTTTGGACAGCTCCAAGGGTAAGGAAGTTATTCTGCACATTGAGACAGAATCTGCTGCAATTTTTACCCACTAGTTGTTCCTAGTTTTGTTTAATAGGGCTATGAGCTTTTCATCATTCCTCCTGACCCTCCTTTTAATACTAGATAGACAGATGTCTATCTTGTCTCACCTGAGTCTCTGAATTGTCCCATCGTGGTCAAGCCTCAGAGATCAGAAAATAATGTCAACAGCCTGAGGGAGTTGGATCTCTAAGCATTTTGACACCTTTTACAATTTATTTATTTAAAACAAGTTTTTAATTGATATTTTTTTATATCACCGTCATTTCCAATAACATCCCCCCACTTCTACTAAAGAGCTAACCCATATATCAAATATTATTTTTAAAGACAGAAAAAGATAAAATTTAAAAAGTCTGGAAAAAAAAGATGTCTGAAAATATGTTTTGTGTGCAAAAATTTGTTTATCTCCCACATTTACAGAGATTTGGGGTGGAAATGTCTTCTCACACCTTTTAATTCAAGTCATGCTTTTTCTTTATAATATGGCTACATTCAGTTTCTATTTGTGTGTGTGTGGTTGTTCTTTCCATTTACATTGATGTGGTCTTTTGCTATATTATTTTCTTGGCTCTTATTTATTTTACTCTGTCATTTCATGTAAATCTTTCAATGCTTCTCTGCATTCAACACTTTCATCATTAGCACTATAATATTCTCTTACATTCATGTACGACAGTTTGTTTAGCTATTTCTCAAATTGACAGGCATCTATTTTCATTGATGGGCATCTGATTTTTTTCCAACTCTTTGCATCACAAAAAGTGCAGCTATAAAGATTTTGGTGTATAATAAGACTTTCTTCTTATCAACTACCTTCTTGAGGGATTTTAAAGGCATCTCTGGGTTAAAGGGTATGGATATTTTAGTGACTTTGTTTGCATAGTTCCAAACTGTTTTCCAAAATGGTTGTACTAGGGGTGGCTAGGTGGCACAGTGAACAGAGCGCTGGCCCCGGAATCGGGAGGACCTGAGCTCAAATTTGGCCTCAGACACGTAACACAAGCTGTGTGACCTTGGGCAAGTCACTTAACCCCAACTGCCCTGCCTTCCCCCCTCCAAAAAACAAACAAAAATGGTTGTACTGATTCTCAGCTCCACCAACAATGCTATAGTGTGCCTATATTCCACAACCAACATTGACCTTAGCCATCTTTTGTCATCTTTGTTAATTTACAGGGCATGAGGAAACCTATAGGAATTGAGTGAACCACACTGACTCCATCTTGTGACTCAATTCTGGATCTAGCTCAGTTCCCTTTCTATTCAGTTATAGGTCTAGTTCAATTTCTGTCTCATGAGAAAACTTTGAACCAAGACCTATGTAGTTGGGAAGCTGCATTACCTCTACCTTAGCCACTCTTAAATAAGGGCCCAGGTCAGGGGTGAGGAACCTGTGGCCTCAAGGCCCTCTAGGCCCTCAAGTGTGGCCTTTTGACTGAATCCAAACTTCATATTCTTTTATTAAGGGGATTTGTTCTGTAAAATTTGGACTCAGTCAAAAGTCTGCACCTAAGGACCTAGAAGGCCATGTGGGGACTTGAGGCCACAGGTTCCCCACCCCTGGCCTAGGCTATGCTGACCAGAAACCCAGTAAGATCCAAGGATTGATGCAAAGATTTTATGTACATACATACATACATACATACATACATATATCAAGTAAACCACATGGCCCCATACTGATCAACCAATTATTGTTTCCATGTTCTTTTTATTGTTTACAGAAACTGGGGGAGCAGGACATCTTTCTGATTTTGTGCCCACTCACATTCCCTGCTCCCAGTTTTCAAATTCACTCATCCCCTTCCAAGTTAGAAAGCTACTAATCTTTCCTCCAGTGACAAATCAGATGATCTAATCAGTCGCATATCCTGGTTTATATTCTGCTTATTGTTATCTTTTAATGCATGAAAATCTCTTTCCCCCTGTATTTGGGGTCTAGTGTCAAGCTGAGGAAGCCTGGTCCCAATTTATCACGCAATTGGCATATATTGTTTAATAAATCAATATGCTCAAAAGCTTGAACCTTTGTTTGGTCGGTTATTTCAGATTTTACCTGTCACAAATCTCAGAGTTGTCTTGATTTGCATTTCTTTTCTTATTAGTGATCTGGAGCATTATTTCTTATGGTCATTAAAAGTTTGCAGTTCCTCAGTTGAGAATTGTTTGTTCATATCTGTTGACCACTTACATACTGGGAAATAGCTTTTGGTGTTATATGTAAATATGTACATGACTACACACACACATATATATGTACACAAACCACTTATTTATGACTATATGTTATATATTAATATATAATTCATATATATCAAGTAAACCACATGTCTTATCTGAAAACTGGCCCCATACTGATCAACCAGTTATTGTTTCCATGTTATTTCGATTGTTACAGACACTGGGGGAGCAGTGGTACCATAAAAACGAAGAGGTACCCAAAGAGGGTTAGGGCTTCCTGAGACCCCAAAATACCAACATACCGGGTCCTGCAGAAAGAATTCCACTCAAGTCTTCTCAGCCAAAGAAAAAGTAAAGTTTATTGAAAGTTCAAGTTCGCCACATGGGATGCTAGTCCATTTCATGGGGCTCTCACAGAGCAAGTCTGTGCGCTAGGGCATTTTATGGCGCCCTCACAGAGCAAGTCTGTACCAAGCTATCCCACTGCTTATGACCTTACACAGTCCTCCTTCCCTTAAATCCAGATCAACTGCAAGTCATGTCATCATTTCCCTGATGTCATGGTCCTCTTTGAGAATGACGGACAAACATCTCCTCCCCATGGCTGTGTAAGGTAGATGATCTGTTTCTCTTCTATCTTTTACAGTATGATATATATATATATATATATAAATTTTTATTAGATGGGGAGTTCTTTCCTGAGTAATTATATTTTCTGGTTTCTTGAACATTGGCTTACTGAGTGAGCTCCATTGTTTCTGACTCTTCCTTGTCTAGTCTGTTCCATTGAGCTACTTCTATTTTCTAGCCAACACCAGATAGTTGTGGTGACATAATACAGTTTGAGATCTAGAAGTATTATTACCCTTCCTTCCCTATGTTTTTCATCATTTCCCTTGATATTCTACATCTTTTTTTTCAAAATGAATTTTATTTTGCTTAGTTTTATGAAGTAAGTCTTTGATAATTTAATTGCTATAACATTAAAAGTATACATTAACCTTGGTATGGTATAAAAGAAACACTGCTGTTAGCATTCATAAGACTAAGAACTCTTTTATAGACTCCAAGGCAGATTTTTTCAATGAGTTAAAAAGAAAACCTCATTTTCATAGGCAAAATTTCTTTATCTGCAATTACCTACTTTAAAACATACAAAGCTTTTAGGTATCTAAAGAGGAGCTTCTGTTATGGAAATTTAGCCTATATTTATCCCTATATTCAATATAACACAATAAACATTAATTAAACAATTGCTATCGGCAGCTAGATGGTTCAGTGGATAGAGTGTTAGACCTAAATTTAGGAAGACCTGAGTTCAGATCCTGCCTCAGACACTGACTACCTGTGTGACCCTGGGCAAGTCACTTAACCTCTATCTGTCTCAGCTTCCTCGTCTGTAAAATGGGGATAATGAAAGCACCTTTCTCACAGGGTTGTTCTGAGAATCAAATGAGATAACAATTGTAAAGTCTTTAGCATAGTACCTGGCACACAGTATGCTTACACTGCTGTATATCAATGTTAGCTATTTTCTATTAGAGTTGGCCTCTGCTGACTTCTTGGGTGGGGCTAGGGTCACTATCCCAAGCTTCAGGTTCCTTCTGTCTGCTATTTTCACAGCTAGTTCTGTAGGTCTGTAAGTTTCAGAACTTCCAAGGTGATACGATCATGAGAGGTCATGCTCTCCTCGTATGGGCAACGGCCCCCTACTTTCTCAAAACCACAACTCGTCAGGGCGGGTAGGTGGCATGGTGAATAAAGCACTGGCCCTGGAGTCAGCAGGACCTGAGTTCAAATCTGACCTCAGACACTTGACACTAACTAGCCATGTAACCTTGGGCAAGTCATTTAACCCCAATTGCCCTGCCTTCCCCCCTCCAAAAAAAAGCAAACCCCCCACAAAAACAAAAAAAACCCAACCAAACCCATAACTCCTCTCTTCCTATAGCCAGGGAGGTCCCTTGCTCCTTTGAGATGCCATTTGCTCCTTTTTGCCCTGGAACTGTGACAAAGAACTGAATAATGGGCAATGGAGTTGCCAAACGGCACCTAGTTTTGCGCCCAGTGCTAGCACAGGGGTCCACAGAATTTCTTTCTGAGAAGGTGTTCAGTCCCCTTACCTTCTCCGAGAGGTCCTTGTACCCTTCTTGCTACTGCTGCTATCAACTGGTGTCACTGCCAACTCCCATGCCTCTGACCTCTCCTATCCTCCTGAATTGACCTGGACTGGAAGAAATGTCTCTCCCCAACTTTTTGTTATTATACTGTTGTAGAATTCAATCTGATGCATTATTTTACAATTGTTTAGAGCAGAATGCTGGGACAGCTTGATTTACTTCATACTTTGAATCTACCCCCACTGTGACAGTTTCTTGGAGAGGGGAATAGCAGAAAATGGTTGATAGAAAAGTTCCTTTATTTCTCTATCCCACCTTTGCCTGTTTCTCACAACCTATGCAATATTTATATAGCAAATGTGGGTTTTTTTGCACTTAGTGATTAAAGTCTGTGTCCAACTGTCCAGAGCAAAGTTAGAAATCTGCCCCTCCTCTTGTTCTAGCCATTATAACATAGGCCTGAAAAAGAATTGGCATGAGAGCCAGCAAGATCTCTGGAAACAGAAAAGGCACCATGGCAACTGGGGATTTAGATCAGCTGAAGTTTACCTCCTGGACCTCTCCTTAGTGACTTTATTTTAAAAGGTGCAGGAGTGTTCCATAAAGGTAGGATAGATACTTTGAACTGGACCTTCCAGTCAAAACTGAACCAGATTTCTCCATCTTGCTCCCTGCTGGTTGGATAAGCCTATTTTTGTCCTCCAGAATCCAGTATTGTGAGGCCCAGCAGTAGTGGTACTGGGACCTCTTGTTTCCCAGATATGGTAAAGACAATGAATATCTTTTTAAAAAGGTATTCCAAGGGACTCCTGTGCTAGCACTGGGCACAGGACCCTGGTATTAGCTATCTGCTTGATGTTGGTATATCTTTTCAGTGTTGGTATATCCTTTCCTTTCCACAGTCATTAAATTTTTCACTTCTTTGGTCATACTATGACTAATTGAGGCAAACCAGTTAGTAGCAATTAGCTCTACAATGACAAAGAGCTAAGCTAAGTTCATTTGTGTTGCCTAGTTAGGGAGAAATGTATTTTTTAATCCTTTTATTGCTAAATATCTCAGGAAGGGCCTCACTCCAGGATTAGGTGGACTGAATATGCACCAAATCTTGGGATACTGGCTACAAGTATATCCATCTGCTTCCTTAAATTTTATTTGTCTGGGGGAAGAAGGGAACCTATAACCCCAAGGTCATATGTGGCTCTCTAGGTCCTCAAATTCGGCCCTTCGACTGAATCCAAATTTCATAGAACAAATACCCTTAAAAAAAGATCTGTTCTGTAAAACTTGAACTCAGTCAAAAGGCTGCACCCAAGGCCCTCAAAAGCCACATGTACCCTCAAGGCCTCAGGTTCCCCAACTCTGGCAGGGCATATGATTAAGTTCCATCTGATTTCTGATCACTTCAACATTTTTAGGGGGTAGGGGATATTTGTCTGACAAAGTTGTTTTTCCTATATTCTACAAAGTTTTGAACAATTTTGGTTGATTCTATTCAATTGAAAGGTTTTTTTTTTGTTTGTTTCCACAGGAACCAATGAAATCTTCCCTTGGGGAGACTACAGGTTGTATGGGGATACAGAACATCTAAGCCATTAAACTGGATGATTTCTCTAGTGAAAAAGCAAATGTGTGGCTACCCAGTGTCATGTTGCAGTCTACCAAAAGGCATGCAATTGACCAATTTAATTTTTTTTTCTTTTTGTACAGTTCTCAATAGATTGCTTGGAAAGTTGGATTGCTCTTGTAGTCTGATGAAGCCAGTTCTCAATCAGCAAATGTTGCTTTCTGTGGTGTAACCTGCCTAGCACTGGGAAAAATAGTCCACCAAAGAAAAACCATGTTATTATTTTTTCCCCCTGAAGACCGTGAAATTTGAAATTTGCACTCTAAGTACAAATTACCTTTGCAAAATTGTACTCTAATAAATATTCTGGAGCTTATCAGATTCCTTGTCTATCTAGGTTTGTCAGTCCATTGATTGAGTAGATTATGTCCATTTCATTGAAAAGCATACTGTTTTTCAATGAAAAGCAAGATATTCTATTCCCTTTCAGTTTCTTGAGGCCCATCCTCAAAAAGCCAGTTCAAACTTCTACTTGAGGTCACTCTGTAGTCTCTAGGAGGAATCCAGAAAAATCTAAAGGAATATCTTAGCACAAGATGTTAGAAGCCAAGAATGTGATCAAAGACTGACCCTGACAAAGCTATTTTTATTGTTTTCCTCAAGACTTAATGCAGTTTGGTTGTAATTACTATCAGTTGAAAGAACTGAATTATTTCCATAGAAAAGAATGAAATTTTGCTTTTGGGAAGACTGCAGGACCTATGAGTATTCAGAGCATCTAAATCAATGAAATGGAGGGCTTCTTACCAAGGTACACACCCCAGATATCCAGCACCACATTTGAGTTTACTAAATGGCATGTAACCCACAGGTCTTATTCCTTTTTGGTTTGTACACTTCTCAATTGGTGGGATTTGTTACTTCAATGAAAAACAGGCATATGGCAAAATGGAAACAAGACACTCAACTCATCCATTTCAGTCAAAATCTTGACTTGTCTGTTTTTCATCTATTTTGGAGACAATGCCAACTTATAGGAAAAGACAACATTTAGATGAATTAACATACCTACGTAGGAATCGTCCATTCCTTGAAGTAAAGATGTTACTTATATTGATCATCCTATCTTCTAATTCTCTAACTGTCATTAAATGAAGCTAGATTTTTCTCTCAATTAGCAGGAATGGAATGATGGTTTCTGTTTCAAAAATGACCTAGAAAAAGATAACATATATTTTCACCAATGAAAATCCATTGTTATGTGTTGGAACCATGATATCCAATTGGTTTTATCAGGGAGGTTCCTGGAACTTCAGACATGGCCTGGAACTTAATAGATTCATTGTCTTTGTGTGTGTGTGATTCACAATCAATGGAATAGATTATGTTCTCAGTCAAGGAAAGACATAGTGAAAGAGGAAAGCAGTGCATTTATCTCCCAGTTGATTTCTTGAAGTTCTTCCTCAAGCATCCAATAGGAATCCTAGAAACCAAAAAAGAAAAGCTCAATATAGTCTGTTTGATTCACGGAATATTATCAGTGCTTGGCATGCTGCCTGACAATGATGCCTTTGCTGTATTCCTTAAGATTCTGAGGTGAGAAATACTGCTATGATGCTACTCAATTAAAAGCTTTTTTTTCTTTCCATATAAATTTATGGAATCTTTCCTTTGGGAGATTGAGAACACAGAGCATCTATGCTAACTAAATGGAATGCTTTTTCTTGTGAAAAAGATACACACTTGGATATCTAATACTCCTTGATTTATACTAACTGGCATACCACTGACTAATCTTATTACTTTTCTGTTGGTATAGTTCTCAATTGATGGAATAGTTTACTTCAACTAACTCCCATCCTGATTTTAGAGGACTTTCATCTAATAACCCATGGAGAATTCCAACTGATGTCACATTGATACCTCTACTGGCAATAAGAGCAACCCTTTGGGAATGAGAAAAAAATCATCTAGAGGTATTAATATACATAAACAAGAATTTAGTCCATTCCTTGAAATATTTACCAATATTGTTCATCATTTCTTCCAGTATAGTTGTTCTAGATTCAAATGAAGTTGGCTTTCTTTCTCAATCAACAGGAGTCAGCTGTTGGTTTCTGCTTTTAAAAATGCCTAAAATTGGGTAAAAGTCATTTCACCAAAGAAAAATCATGTTTATCTCATAAGACTATCACACAGAGTTGTTCATCAGAGAGCTACCTGGAGCCTTCTAAATGGTCAGGAAATCACCAGATTGTCTTTGTTTGTATGTGTGGTTCACAATTCATGGAATAGATTATGTCATGGGAGGATATTATACTTGAAGAGGAATGAAAGGTACTTTTAAATAAAAATCAATGAAATTCCTGCACTCTTTCCTCTAGGAAGGAATCCATCATTCTTGTCACATTATGATGTGTGGGAGGAATCCTGAAAACACTAAAGGTAAAGCTCTATAATAATCTGTTGCTTTCATGGTAATTAAAACTTTGGTACATTGCCTGACAAAGATGTTTTTCCTATATTTCTCAAAATTTTGAGCAAATTCGTGGTGATTCCACTCAACTGAAAGGATTAATTTGTTTCCCCAGAAATTAATGGAATCTTCCCTTGGGGAGACTGCAGACAATATGTATGTGTGTGTGTATGTGCACACTTGGATATCTAATACTCCTTGATTTATACTAACTGGCATACCACTGACTAATCTTATTACTTTTCTGTTGGTATAGTTCTCAACTGATGGAATAGTTTACTTCAATTAACTCCCATCCTGATTTTAGGGGACTTTCATCTAATAACCCTTGGAGAATTCCAACTGATGTTACATTGATATAACGTGTGTGTATATATACATATATATGGATATAGAGCATATAAAATAATCAAATTGAGTGCTTTCTTAAGTGAGAAAGACATATACCTAGATATCTCTAGTACCTTGTAGAAGTCTACTAAAAGGCATGTAACTGACTGATCTTATTTCTTTTGTGTTTGTATAGTTCTCAGTTGATGGGATAGCTTATTTCACTTTTTAAAAATGGCCTCTGGCTAAAGCTAAGAAAAAATGCAACATTCATCCCATTTGTAGAGGACCTTCATCTAATATTCTGTGAAGAATTCAATCAATGTCACATTGATACTTATATTGAGAATAATGGCAACCCTTTGGGGAAAAAAAGAGGAAGTAATCTAGAGGCACTAATGTACCCAAAGAGGAATTTGGTACAGTTCTCCAGATAAATACATTGACCAATATTGCCCATCCTTTCTTCCAGCTGGATTGTTTTAGAAGTCAAATGAAGTTTCTCAATCAGAAAACAAAACGTTGTTTTCTGTGGCAAAAACTGCCTAGCACTGGATAAAAGTCATTTTACCAAACAAAAACCATGATTATCTCTATAGATCTTGATAGAGAGTTGAAAATCAGGGAGTTTTCTGGAATCACAAAATGAACTGGAACTCACCAGATCTGATCTTGTCCACGTTTCTCAATCAGTGGAATAGATGATATCCATTTCGTGGAAAGATATACAGGAAAAGTTTAATAGAGATTGTTAGAAGCAAAGAATGTGATCATGGATGTAACCTAACATAAGATATTTTTGATGTATTTCATGATTCAGTGCAGTTTTGGTGGTATCTTACTTCACTGAAAGGACTGATGTGTCTCCATAATACCACTTTTTTACATTTGTCTGCATATCTCTGAGCATTCATGAATGGCACATTTTTATAAAAATCCTACATTATGCAGAAATATAGGGGTTTTTTGTCTTTTTATAGGGGGCAGTCCCATTTAGAAGACAATAGAAATCTTTTAGCACTAATTTCTCCTGCTATTTGGTCACTTCTATATACTTCTCTTTTGTGTATCCCAAAGGGTTGCCATTATTCCCAATATAGATAACAAGGTGTCATTAGCTGGAGTTCTTCATAGGATAGGAAATCAAACACAGAGCATCAAGTGTCAGGCTCCTCTTTAACTGCAGGACACTTATACCTACCTAAAACTGAGAGAACACTGAACTGTCTTCCATTGCATTACTGGCTTGATCTTCTTTGGTTCAGTTACTGCTTTTTTATGAATTTAGATGCTAAGGCATTTAGAACATAAAAGTTTAATATTGATGTTGGTTTGCTGTCTATGGTTCCTTTTAGCCTAAAGTAGTTTTGACATCACTTTTAATATTTTGATTATTTGCTTTTGCTTTGTCATGTAACATGATTATTATGTCTGCTTTTTTGGACTCATTTGATACATAGCAAATGTTTCTTTAGCCCCTCATTTTTATCCTGTGTACATTTTTTAAAAAGTGTTTCTTTTAAGCAACAGATTATGCGATTTTGTTTTTGGATCACTCTCTTTAAATTGGATATTTTCATCCCCTGACATTTAGAATAATGAGAATTAGATTTATATTTCTATTTTTATCCACTGACGTTCAGAATGATGAGAATTAGATTTATATTTCTCTTCATTTGTATTTAATATATTTTTTCCAAATTAAAATTTTTATTCCTTCTTATTCTCTAAATACAGAACTATGTCACTTTAGTTATTTTGGCTTAATGGTTTTTTTTTTTTGCTTTTTAGAGGGCCGTTGGGGTTAAGTGACTTGCCCAAGGTCGCACGGCTAGTTTTTTTGTGTTAAGTGTCTGAGGCCGGATTTGAACTCAGGTACTCCTGACTCCAGGTCCGGTGCTCTATTCACTGCGCCACCTAGCCGCCCCTGGCTTAATCTTTTTTAAGGCAATCCTATTTTCACACCTTCTTTCCTTCACCTTCCATCCACCATGGTTTGTTTCCCTTTTCCCTAATTTAAGAGTTTTGCTTAGTTCTTTTTTTATTCTTCTTTTTATCTAGTTATTTAATTCTTCCCCTCTTTTAGTCCTCCCAGTTAAGCCAAAGAGAATCCCTTTTACTCTTCTCCCTTATACAATTTTGATTCATTACTGTCTAAAATTTAATTTTTTGCATCATTTTCAAAAAAGGAATTTGACCTTTCATTTTTTCATTATTTATCTTCACTTTCTATGTATTCTAGATTTGTATTCTTTGGTTCATGACCTTTATGCTTATTTATCCTTACATGTTTTAGTCTATGTATTTATTACTCATGGAAGCGTCTCAAGGTCTTATTTTGGCTTCCTTTGTCTAAACTGTATCCATGCTACTGTTTTGCAGATCTTAACCCTTGTTTCCTATGTAGGGTATTAAAGGTGTTTTGTGATCCTTGAAATATTTGCGATCTGCATAGCATTCCTTCCTATTCAGAGACTTGGGGGGGGAAAGTGAAGAATTGAGCCATGCATTTTGGGCTAAAAAGAGACTTATTGGCAACTAGCTGGGAGGCCATCAGTGAACCTTTGACTGGCATGATGGATGGCACATTTGTTCCTCTTTCTGACTCAAATCTTATCCCCACAGCTGCTTTACAGAGTTCTTGTTCTGCAGTCAGCTTCTCTTATAGAAGTACATATGTGTACATATATACACACATATGTGCATGTGTGTGTATGTATATGGATATGTGTGCATATCTTCTGTTGTTTAGTAGCACCTAAGGGATTTAGGACTGTGCCCTCCTGGCTGTTCATAGCAAAGTAGGGAAGAAGCCCACCTCTTCTCTTGGCTGAGGGGTCATAATATAGAACTAATGAGGAGTTGGCAGGAGAACCAGCAGGATTCAGGGTTTCACAGAAAGAGACCAGTCACCATGGCAACAAGTGATTGAGACCAGCTGATATCACCTTCATGGCACTGAATTCTTCCTCAGCAGAGACCCCTAAGTCTAAAGGGCAGGGTCCCTGACTAGAGGTCATGTTTGAGACCTGTCCTTTCTGCACAGATTTTGTCAGCATCCTGCTCCCTCCCACCCACTCCCATTTGGGACAAAATAGAGAGAATCTACCCAGGAGAATGAAAGAGGAACACAGTAATCCTGAATGTACTTCCTTAAGCCTTCCCCAGCCCGCCTCCACAGTCCCAGTAGGGATTTAGGAACTGGCCTTGGGGTTCCTGCCTAGGGCTCATATATTATGATCCTCTTTTTATCCTTTGAAAAAAAATAATTCGTTTTAAATTAAAATACAAAATAAGGAAAAAAGGTTGCCATGTGCACAGCAGAACATGAGAGGAGTCAAAATATAAAGCAATAAATTTCCATTTCAAGAAAACCTCTACAAATACTATATGATGTGTTCAGAGCTGTCCATCTTTTCTTTGTTTCCTTACAGATTTTCTTTTGTTCTCTGCAGTGCACTTTTTACTTAGTTCTCCCACCCCCTTCCCTATCCCCAAGAAGACTACAATTAAGCATGGAGATGCACACGTATACACATACATATCCATATTCACTTATGTATGCATACATATCTACATTTGCACATATGTATACATACAAATCCACATACCTACCCTTTGGCACACCTATACATTGATATAATCACACACATTCATATGCATCCTATTTTGTGCTCTGTTTCTCTGAAGGTGGACAAAAATCTTCCTTCATAAGTCCAAGTCTTTCCATATTTTTCTAAATCCACCAATTCATCATTTCCTAGACCACAGCAATATTCCAACCTGAAATTGTCTGGTTATTTTAAATAGTCTGGAACAGTACTGATTAATATGACTGACTTATAGTGTAGTTTCCCTATTTTTCTTTTTTGATTAAATCTATTTTTAGCTCTAACTTTGTCTGAGATCATGACCCCTGCTTTTTTCCTAATAAATCTGATCCTGATTTTTATTTTATGGTTCTGTGGATTTCTTATTTCCTATCCCTCCTGACTCCTCTGCTTTACTTCTACTCACTACCTTGCTCTCCTATTACTTAATCTACCCCCCACCAAAGATTCCTCCCTTATCTTCTTTCCCCCACCCTTTCCCCTTGCACCAAAATCCCTCCATTATCCTTTGCCACCACCCTAAAATCCCTCCCTTATTCTCTCCCCCCTCTATATCCCCTTAGCCTTTTCTTTCTGAATTTAGAAAACTTTTATACACAAACATACATACACACACACGTGTATGTGTGTGTGTGTGTGTGTGTATAGATATAGTTCCCTCTTGAACCCATTCCCAATGAGAGTAGGGTTTCAGAACTACCAGCTCTTCTCCCCATCTAATTCCTCTGTGTCAAGTCTTCCTTTCCCACCTCATTTGTATAAGATAATTACTCTTTTTACCTTTTCCTAGATGGTTTACTTTTTAGTATCACATCAGATTCAACTCTACCCTAATCTTTCTTTCAAACTACCCAATTACTAATAATAACCTTAGACATACAATTTACATTTTCTCCTATAAGAAGAAAACAGTCTATTTTTATTGGGTCCCTTGTAATTAGTCTTTGATGTGTTTACCTTATATTTCTTTTGGATTTTGTGTGTCAGTTTTTCTATTGATTTCAGGTCTTTTTGCAACAGTTCATTGAATGTCCTTTTTTTCTTTTCATTCAGATTTATGCTTAACTTTGCTGGGTATGTTTTTGGGCACAACCCCAGTTCTTTTGCTCTTTGATATATAGTGTTCCAAGACCTGCAGTCTTTTACTGTAGCAACTTGTGTGAATCTAATTATGGCTCCATCATATTTGAATTGTTTTGTTTTCTTGTTGCTCATAATATTTTCTCCTTGAACTGGGGTTTCAGAATCTAACTATGATATTCTTGTAGGTTTTCCATGTAGTATCTCTTTCAGGCGGTGATC
>CM053602.1:47152813-47171292 GCA_028646575.1 Pseudocheirus occidentalis
TTTTTTCATTCTTTACATTTTATTTAATTATTTCTTGATCTCTTATAACTTGGCTTCCCCTTGCCCAATACTAATTTTCAAGAAGTCGTTTTATGATATTCTTTTACTACAGAGACTTTGCAACCATGCTTTCTCCCTTCCTCCCAGCTCCCTTTAACAAGTAGCAGACAGATTCTTCCCACTTTAGAAGGGGTATTGGTGGGTTGCCCAGAAAGTGAGCTGCATTCTGTCTGTGGTCATTCCTAGATTAGGGAACCTCAAATATATAGAGGCTCTACATAGGTTACCCACCATATCCTATATCCATACTGAAAAGAGTGATTAATGTTGATTTAGTCCAAACCCAGAAGGGAAGGAGAGTCACAGGAGGAACTGGTTAGGGAGCCATGCTTGCTGGCTCCAAATTCACAACCAGAGGCCTTTCAAATACATCTTACTAAATGAATGGAACTTACAAGTCAATGGTAGATACCTAAGGATGCAAGAAAGGGTACTTACTGTGGCCCTAACACTATTCTTCACTGATGGACAATTATTCTGCCTCAATCAAAGGTCAGGTTTGTGGAAAAGTTTCACATGTCAGAATCCTTCCAGTGTCAAAGCACTTCATTTCTCTGGAAATGAGTAGATCATTACTTGACTCTACCCTCAATCAGCCTGTTGCAATGAACACAGCAGGTCTGAGAATTTGTGGGATTCTTCTCATGCAGAAGCTGTCTATGGGCTCCACCTTGTGGATATCTGTGAGGATGGGCTTCCCCAAGCCATCTGCACTTGCTATTGCAGCCATGGCAGTATAACTATGTGGCTCCAAGGGCTGCAGTATGCACTTCTGTACCCCTTTCTGTTTCCAATGGGATACTTTAGCTACTTCCAGGAGGGGAAGTAGAAAGATAGAGCCAATGGGAGCTTGGATACGCCGCTCTCCTTAGAGACAGGAACTGGGCTAAAAAGATATCTCTGCTCCCTTCAGTATTTTAGTCTATGGCCTGTAATCAGGTTCAACCTAACTTATGACTTCTCTTTCATCACTGAAAGCAAGGTGGACTCCAGTTATGATATCTATGACTTGCCCTCCTTTCCTGTCAAATACCATTTGTACAATGAACACATAGAATATAGCAAAGAAAATCGTTTGTCTCAATCACAGCAAAACAGAAACCAGAGGAAGTGTACACAGGAAGCTACATACCAGACAATATGGAGTAAAGGAACTCTCCCACTGGGAGTGAGGTAACTCAGCCAAGAGAGAGTCCTAGGCCTCATCCGAGGGGAAGTTCTCCAGCATCTCTAGGGTGGGAAGCTTGGGATGGGGACCTGACTGAGGCTGCTAGCTCCTCTCACAGCAGCTTCTTCCCAGAGTCTTCTCTTTTAGCAACCAGATGTGTAATTGGCCTCATCCATCTTCCCTCTTGCAGTTGGAAGCCAGAAAGAACCTGAAGTGGCTTGAGGAGTGAAGAAGAAGATGGAAGACAGTTAATCTTCTCCCTCCTGACAATTTCACCCTGCCCCTGATTCAGGATGGGGCATTCATCTGAGATAGTGAAGAGACAGCATTCTATTCCAATGGACTTTGGGTCTGGGGCCACACCTAGAATTGGGTAAAGGTCATTTGTCCATACAAAAAACATTGTTATCTCTTGCTACTGTGACACAGAGTTGGGAGTCAGGGAGCTTCCAAGAATCAAATAAAAGGCCTGGGACTTTCCACAGTTATTCTCTTTGAGTGCGCATATTTCACAATCAATGAAAGATTATGTCTGTATAAGAGAAAGACAATAACACAAGAAGAAAGCAAGATACTTTATTCTCATTCAATATCTTGAGGTTTGTCTTCAAATAGCCTGTAACCTCTAGGAGGAGTCCATGAAATTCAAAAGGAAAAAAACTCAATGCACACTGTTGGAATCTCAGAATGTAATCAAGGATTTGGCTTGACAAATATATTTTTTGCTATATTTTTCATGGATTAATGTAATTGCATTATGATTTCACTCATTTGGAAGAATTGGTCTATTTCCATAGAAAAGAATAAAATCTTGCATTTGGGAGGTGCCAGGCTCCCTGAAGTTTCAGAGCATCTAAACCAATGAAATTTAGGGCTTTTTCTAATGACCAAGATACACACCAGCATATCTAGTGCCATGCTGGAGTCTCTTCACTGGCATCCAATCTACCAATCTTATTCCTTTCCAGTCTGTACAATTCTCATCTGATAGTATTCATTACTTCAATTAAAAGGAAAGGACATATGTAGAAAAGAAGCAAAATGTTTAACTCTTATCCAGGTTGTAGAATACCATCATCTAATAGGAGTGGAGACCATCATGTTGCTCTCTATACTGGGAAAAATATCAGCCTTTTAGAAAAATGACAAAGTAATGCAGAGGCATTGATGTCCATATCCAGGAATCAGATTCATTCCTTGAATTAAAGTCATTCCCTATATTGCCCATCTTTCTTCCACTTGCATTATTTCACCAATGAAAACCCATTATTATGTCTTGGAACCATGACAGAGAATTAGAACTTCTGGATCCTCATAAATGGCTTGGAACTCACCAATGTCACTCTCTTCATATGATTCACAATGAAATGAATAGATTACATCCCCATCATGGAAAGATATACTGCAAGAGGAATGCAACACACTTAACTTCCAATTAATTTCATGATGTCCTTCATGAGGCAGCCTAGCCATCATCCCACTGCATGTCATGATATGATGTTGAGGAGGAATACCAGAAACATTAAGGGAAAAGCTCAGTATGGTCTGTTTGATTCACATAGTATAATAAGGGCCTTGGGACACTGCCTGACAAAGATGCTATTCCTAAATTCTACAGAGATTTGAGCAATTTTGGTGTGACTCCACTCAATAGAAAGATTTGTTTTGTTTCCATAGAAATCAATGAACTTTTCCCTTGGGGAGACTGCAGGCTATATGGGGATACAGGGCATCTGAACTAACCAAATTGAGAGATTTCTCTAGGAAAAAAGGTACATGTATGGATATCTAGTACCTTATTGTAATCTACTAAAAGGCATACAACTGACCTATCATTTCTTTACTGTTTGTACAGTTTTCAATTGATGAGAAAGGTTACTTCAACAACAACAACAACAGATCAGCCTATGGTTAAAAGTATGGCTCATGGCGTTTGTGGAGGAACTTCATCTTCCATCCTGTGAAAGGCTCCAATTGATGTCACATTGCTATTTATATTGGGAATAATGGCTACCCTTTGGGAACAATACAATATACTCTACAGGCATTACTGTATCTAAAGAGAAATCTGGTCTGTTCTTTAAATAAAACAAAAAAAAATACATATTTCTCTCTTGGAACTGTGATATAGAGCTAGAAACTAGGGAGCTTTCTATAAATAAATAAATATCTTGGAACTTGCCAGATTTGCTTTCTTTGGGTGTGTAGGTTTCTCAATCAATGGAGTAGATTACGTCCATTTCATAGAAAGACATACTGCAAGAAGAAAGCAAGATATTTTACTTCCATTCAGTTTCGTGACATCCTTCCTCCATAGCCTTTCAGATCTAGATTTCCCTCTGTGGATAATTTGGAGGTTGGACCAGATGGCCTAGGATGTCCCTTTTACTTCTGGCTCTAGGATTGTGATCCTGTAGATCCATTTAGGACTGAAAGGAATGACTAGGTGGAAAAGACATTGAGATAGCAAGTACTGGCCATGCATTTGAGAAGGGTGGTGGTGACTGAAAAGAGAGAGGGACAGCTTTGTTCACAATGGAGCGCCACAGGTGGAAGGGGGATGGAGACCATGATTCAGTGTCAGGAATATTGGAATTGGAGGGAGAAGACCAGATTCAAATCCCAGCTTGACTGTTTTCTCTGGGCACATAGGCAAGCATTCACCTCACGCCTGTTTTAACCCTCAGTCTACCTTTTGATATTTATTTCGTGAATTTCCTTCAAAGCCAAGAACAGTCATTTTCTTGTCTATATTTTTGCAGAGTTTTGCCCTTGTGAGTGTGCAATATTCTTACCTCACCCAGGGACCAGGTGCACAATGCTCTCTCCACTATTCTCTAGTCTTAACCTGCATCATATCTCCTGTGATAGGGTTAAGGGTGAGAGAGGTCATTTAGTGGTGATAATTCAGTCTGAATTCCTATTTGTGTAAAAGGAATTCATTACTTGCTTCACCTCATAAATTGAGGATTTCATTTGGTTCCATTCTGCCTCTCATAACAGGGAATGATTCGTCACAAGTGCTCAAATTCAATAAAAACAGAATTTGTAATGTCTCAGAATGCAATACTAGGGATATGAGACAGACACAAGACTGCTCTGCACAGGCTATTTATTCTCTGGCCTAAGCCTTTTCACGGGGTGCATTATCCTTCTGGACACAAGACACCCCTGTATAACTGTACTATTTTCCTCAATGGCAACGAATTGGTCAACAAGCACTTATTAAACACCTCCTATGTGCCAGGACCTAGACTGGGTGCTGGGTATACAAAGACAATCATCAAATACCCTCTACCTTCCAGGACCTTAAATCCAGTTAGTGGAGACAACATAGACATGTGTGATTGTGTATAAAATAGAAAGAAAATGCTTCCCAACTTGTTTAGGAACGGAGGGTGTACTCCCTAACGTTTCAGGAGGTCTTCAAAGGAAAGGTCTCATGAAGGAAGAGTTGGCCTGTTAGCTGAATTTTGACGGAAACTCTGGATTCTAAGAGGCAAAGGATAGATTGCATTCCGGGCAGGGGTGACAGCTACTATAAAGGTTTGTAGAGAGGA
Source organism: Pseudocheirus occidentalis (assembly GCA_028646575.1). Lineage (NCBI taxonomy): Eukaryota > Metazoa > Chordata > Mammalia > Diprotodontia > Pseudocheiridae > Pseudocheirus > Pseudocheirus occidentalis. The sequence goes on from CM053602.1 coordinate 47,157,602, forward strand.
AATGTCATGCATGAGGACCAAATGAGTTGACATATATAAAGTGCTTTGCAAAAATTAATATGCCATAGAAATGTGAGTAACTAGTATACTGTGATCATCATAGTCATCATTGGTGGTAGTAGTAGTAATAGTACTAGTAGTAGTAATAGTAGTAGTAGTAGTAATAGTAGTAGTAGTAGTAGTAGTAGTAGTAGTAGTAGTAGTAGTAGTACTCTTAGTAGTAGTAGTCATCTACACATACCACTAGGCCTGACTGAAATAAGTCCTTTGGGCAAATGCAAAGTGAGCCTGGACAAGGCCAGTTTCCCATGAGGTTCTCACACTCCGATAGAGAAATGGGTCTGCCTCTTATACTGTGTTTAAGAGGATACCACCACAATCTTTGTTCAACGGGGACATACTACAATACAGGAACCACCCCTCCACTTCCTTACCAAAGGAAGAGGCTGGAAAAGGAGACAGGACTGCTTGCTATTTTGAAATCTATGACTCAAACTCTGCATATTCAGAACATGTTCACAAGAGAACTCATTATATTTCCCCTGAAATCAGAGGTTCCCAAACAAAGGGGCCTATCACCCCTTAAAAAATTACTCAGTGCCTCCCTGGAAATCTACTTTCTTTAACTTTTAATATTTTTTTAAAAGTTTGTATCACTTCACACATACATACACACACATATCTAAATGATATATCTTAAATTGAATAATTAATTGTAAATTTGTGGGTTTTTTCCTGCACTGAAATGTTGAAGACACAATACTCCATCATGTAACCATATAGTACTACATTATAAACAAATCATTACGCACATATTCCTCCTGATGCATGCTGGCCTTATCCACAATGCACAGCAGGATCCCCTGCCAACATTTGATTGTTGGTAGAACCTGACCACTTATGGGTTACAATTTGCATTTTGTGTGTTTATTTGGAAAATAATGTACTTATTACAACTATAACTGCTATACAACAAATGAAACATGTACAAATGGTTACTTATGCCTCCACCACCCCCTTATTTTTATTCAATGGCCCTGAATTGCACCCAAGGCTACCACTACCACCCTGGACCATTCCAGTGCCTCCCCCAGGCCTATCCCTTTTCTGAATTTCCTTGTCATTGCCTGGCACAGCATGAACCTTCCAGCAATGCAGAGCTGCAGCTTCAAAGATATGCTCTGATATCTGAGCTCAGAAGCCATATATTGCCTGGAACCCTCCACCTCCCTTCCCAGACTCTAATTCTCAACTATTCCCTACAATGCTTCTTTTAAGATCTCTGAGTTGTGTTTTCCTTCCCAACTTGTATATAACCCTCTCTTAGCTCAGGGACTTTTTTATTTACTTGTATTTTAGACTCAGCACTTTTCATAGCAACTGGTGTCTATTAAGCACTCAATAAATGCCCTAATTCATTCATTCATTAGTTCTTTCTTTCTTAACTATTTATCAAATATGTATAAAGGAGAATAATATGTGAAGACTCCAAAGGTACTTTCTGGCCAGATTATGAATGCTCTTGAATGACAGGAGTCATATCTAGAAGATACGCAGTTAGCTAGCTAGCTATTTATTGATCTATCTATATGTCTACCCAGGAATGTGCTGGTAAATGTTTAATAACTAGCTCTCTGAAAAAAATGTATGTGTGACATATTTTAAAATTTAATCTGTATAATAAGAGTGAGGTCCAGGTATAGAGAGGTCAGCTTGTGGGAAGGCCCATATATTTTGAGGACTGTCATATGTGTAGCTTAAAGGGAAGCATAAGAGAAATCTCTAGTCTTCTCTTCCCCACCCTTCTCCAAGGGAGACTTTCATTTCTTCCAGGAGGGTGAGCAGGGTATTAGACAAGAAGGCCATTTCGGATTCTTTTTATAATTTTTTGGGGGGGTTTCTTAAGAGAATGGGGGTACAGGTTAGAAGTATAGCTATCTTGTTTAAATATTGACAGTTTAGGGAATAGGATTAGATTCAATCTAGATTTTGATCCATTTGTAATTTGGGGAGCAAAGAAGGACCCCAAGATCTATATCCAAGGCTTGAACCCCATCCTATTTAATACCAGTTCCACAATGAACACATGGAGAACAACACAGAAACCCATGTATCCAAATTATAGCAGAACAGAAATCAGAGAAAGTACACGTAGGAGGACATATATCAGGCAATACGGAGTGAAGGAGTAAGGTCATTCAGCCCAGCCAAGAGAGATCTTGGATCTCACTCAAGGGGAAACTCTCTGAACTTTCTAGTGTACCAAGCAGGGACTGCCAGCTCTTCTCGAGTGCCTGAAGTGACTTGACGCAAGGCTTGATGAGTCCCCAAAATGAAATTGACCCTTGAAGAGTCCTGAAGGGCACTGGTCAAGAACTGAAGCTCTGGCCTCTCACCAACTCTACACTGCCCCTCAGGTAGGACAAAGCATTTATCTCTATTAATAAGGAGAGATGTCCATAAAAATGGGCTTTGGGACAGGGGTTATATTTGTTTTATTAACATCTTTTCCTTTGCTTTCTTAAATTTAAAAATCAACAAAACAAATGAAATAGGCAGTGTTTGACCAATTTCAAGGTGTAAATGCTACAGAATACTCCATGCTGAATTTTTAAAGGATTCTGTAAGTCATTTTCTGAGTGCAAACTACACATTTGTACAGAAAAAAATGGTCAAAAAGCAAAGTACAAGATCCCAATAATTTAATCACTAACCGTTTACAAATTTTAAAGAATGCCTTTATATAAAATGTTTCATACTTAAATTCCTGAAGCAGCAATACATGATAAATTATTTTGTTAAGGCAGGCTATACCTCTCCCTTTTTTTTCAGTTTGCTTGCAGCACTTTTATTTTTCCTTACACAATGATGTGTTGGGCACTACCGTTCTCAACTCTTAGGATGACTTACAACTTTTGGTATTCTACTGTCATGTGAGAACATTAAGGTAATGTATAAAAATCTTACATAAATTAACTAGATGTACAAATTTATAGATCGTAAATGCAAACTTCTTAGCAGCTCAAGGTTGAGTAACTTATCCCCATGACATTGGGGAAACAGTAGGTTAAGAAACGAAAAACTGGTTCCTAAGGTTTGGATTCAATATGTATTCCTGCTAGGATGGTGGCAAGATGTAACATACATTTAATGAACTCTTGCCAGCCTTAGGAAAGAAATTCTGTAAGTCAGCTCTTTTAGATGCTGGAAATCCGAGCTTTAGATAACCCTGTGCAGATCTGGTGCTTTATAGAACTAAACTGTACAACTCTTGAGTGTCAGTCAGATAACTATATTGCCATATAACCAGGTCTATTTTTTATAGAATTTAACTCCTAGCCTTCCCTGTCAAAATGAAGTGACCTGTATCAAGGTTCAGACTAGAGATAGTAGGTACAAGGTATGCTAAAATGTACACCAAGAAAACAACTGTTAACTTGAATACAAGGTCAAATAACTAACTTCAACAACCTGAAAAGTACTGATATTTGTCTAATATCAGATACAAACTTCCCCAAGAACAAGCTTCTTTCCAAAGAAGGCTTATTCTAGTTTCATGAGGTTAATATGAGGTGAATATTTGCCAGGGCAGTTTATCTCTTGAGCAAAACTTATCTGACCACAACCCAATTTTTGTTCTAGTAAGTCTAGTTATGAGATGATTAAATCATATTGATTGCTTCTATCACACAATAAATCTCAGTGGAAGTGTAAGATACATATTTCAGGTAGCTGAGCCTCTGATAATATTCTTCATTTCCTTTGGCAGTCAGAAAGAAAGTGTATGGAGGATGGAATGTGTAAACCAGACAATAGCTGGGAAATTGTGTCAGTGTTTTTATACAAACACAGGCAAAAACTTCTCATGAAAGCTATGGTAAAGAAAATGGAGGAATATGCATCCTTTAGTATACTTCTGCCTTTTGCTGAAAGGATGAAATTTGAAAGATTTCCATAACAGCTTCATTTATGAAAGTACCAACAACTATAAAAATCATCTTATGTGCACCAAAGATGATGCAGTTTACAGATATCCTATCACTGAAACAACTTACATTCAATATTCACATAATGCATCAGAGAGGTTTTAGGGTGACACTAGCACCCTGATATTCTTGGAACAAATTCTATATGCCACAGTCTGGTGCAAATGCATCAGCTTCTCTTTTACCTAAGCCCACACATCTGAGGACAGGTATAGACAGCAGGTAACATAAAAGGGTAAAGGGGCAGTCTATTGGGGATCGTTTCCCAGAAAACAAACCAACCAAAAATGCGTTCTATGTATGACTGCTGTGTTCCGTGGACAGAGTAAGGAAGAATTATGGGGTCAAGATGCCATTGGGTGTCAGTTTGCCAGTCTCAAAACCCCACAAAACCATAGACAGGGAATGTTATGCTTGGAAAAGACTGATGTGAATGTCACCAAAGCGTGATTGTCTCCTGTCAATTCCGTCTTGTTGGAGGGCCACTGATTAAAGAAAACGTCACGCTGGCTGTACAGACTGAAGGGCCGAACACTTCAGCTTGTGTTTGAATCGGGAAGCACCCGAGCTAGTGCCCACCTTACCTTACCTTTAAGAATACTGTACTAGGTTTGCGGGGGCGGGCAGAGGTACTGCTCTTGAACGCCGATTGGTGGAGTCCCCGCGGGAAATGAGTGAGCGCGAGGAGCGTGCGCGCTCATGTAGGCGGCGACGGGAGCGGCGATCAGCAGCGTCAGCTCCTGTAAGGGGGGGTTAAGACTGAAGGTTTGGTAGGGTGGCGGCAGCGGCGGTGTCGCCTTCCTGTTGGGTCCGTGCCCTTTCGGTTGCGGGAGCCGGGCAGAGGAGGACCGAACGCGAGTCGGGAGCGGAGGCCGCTGCTTTCTCGGGGACATCGAAGGAAGGACGAGCCGCCGCCCGGACTCTTTTCCTTTAGCCCAGTCCCTCCCCCCCACGCCCCTTGACTGCGCTCTCGGAGGAAGCGGCCGCGGCGGCATCATCTGAGGCCGTGCTACCCACCGCCCCCTACGCCCGAGAGGTCTGGCTGCGCTCCAGTTCTCTCTGCACCAGGCCGACTCTCTCTTTCCCTCGCTTGCTCTCTACGCCGCCACCGCCATGTCTGCGCACGCCCAGATGCGTGCTATGCTGGACCAGCTGATGGGCACCTCCCGGGACGGAGACACCACCCGGCAGCGAATCAAATTCAGTGATGACAGAGTATGCAAGAGTCACCTTCTCAACTGCTGTCCTCATGATGTTCTTTCTGGAACTAGGATGGATCTTGGAGAATGTCTGAAGGTCCACGACCTAGCTTTAAGAGCAGACTATGAAATTGCATCCAAAGAACAAGACTTTTTCTTTGAGCTCGATGCAATGGATCATCTGCAGTCATTCATTGCAGACTGTGACCGGAGAACAGAAGTGGCCAAGAAAAGACTAGCAGAAACTCAGGAAGAGATTAGTGCTGAAGTGGCTGCTAAAGCTGAACGTGTCCATGAACTTAATGAGGAAATTGGTAAATTACTAGCAAAAGTAGAACAACTAGGAGCTGAAGGTAATGTGGAAGAATCCCAGAAAGTAATGGACGAAGTGGAAAAAGCCCGAGCAAAGAAAAGAGAGGCAGAGGAAGTCTACCGGAATTCCATGCCAGCTTCCAGCTTCCAACAACAGAAGCTTCGGGTCTGTGAAGTGTGTTCTGCTTATTTGGGTCTTCATGACAATGACCGGCGGCTTGCTGATCATTTCGGCGGGAAACTACACCTGGGATTTATTGAAATAAGAGAGAAACTTCAAGAGTTAAAGAGAGTTGTAGCTGAGAAGCAGGAGAAAAGAAATCAAGAACGCCTGAAGCGCCGAGAAGAAAGAGAGAGAGAAGAAAGGGAGAAGTTGAGAAGGTCCCGATCACACAGCAAGAATCCTAAAAGATCCAGGTCCCGAGAGCACCGTAGACATCAGTCTCGCTCCACTTCACAAGAACGAAAAAGAACTCGATCCAAGTCCCACGAGAAACGGCATCGGCACAGATCACGCTCCAGCAGCCGCAGCCACCAGAGAAGTCGGCATAGCTCCAGAGACCGAAGCAGAGAGCAGTCCAAAAGACGATCCTCAAAAGAAAGGTCTTCTGGAGATAAAGAGAGGTCCTTCCGAGAGCAAGACCTAGCATCACGTGACAAAGACAGGAGTTCGAGGTCACCCCGTGACAGAGAGAGAAAAGACAAGAAACGTTGCTATGAGAGTGCTAATGGCCGTTCCGAAGACCGGAGGAGCTCTGAAGAGCCTGAAGCTGGGGAAATTTAACAGGTTGTACGTTTCCTCAATCCTTATGCTTCCTGTGGAGTTACATACTCTAGTTTACAGCTGTTCAAGGCGACCCAACAATTCCGATCCAACCAGATGAACAGCATCCAAAGTTTGGCTGTAACTCAATCTGAACTGAACCTCTTTTCCTGGATAAAGTCTAAAGGTACATCCATAATTTCTAGTGAACCCTAATATAATTCTGAAAGGTTACTCTGTTGATGAGTGCAGTTTTATGTAGTAAGATGCAGATCTCAGTAGTTTAATTTTTCAGTAGAAATTAGAGTGAAAAAATTATGTTACTTGCCTTGGGATTTCTTGAATATTTGCAATTTTTTTTTCTAGTCCAAATAGCAGCAGCTATGGGAGCCTTGTTTTAATTTCTTCCTTTGCCCTTCTGTTCAACTCTCCCACTTACCATCTCTAATTGCAAAGTGGGGAGGGAAGTGGAGGGGCCATATAACTTGAGTTAGAAATTTCTGTTCCCACCAATTAATTACTAGTTGGTTCCTATTCAGAGCATTTAGTACAGGGGTGCGTATTCTAGAGAAAATTGAAATGTTTGTTTCTTTTTTCCCTTTTTGTTTTTTAAAAAACAGTACCTATTTAGACTTGCAAGTTGAACACCTGTTGCATTACACCTTTTGTATTTTTATTGAAATTTTGAACTCAAATTTTGTCTTTTTTTTGTTACATTGAATTGTTATGTTCAGGTTGTGAGGGATTTTTCTTAAACACTTCTTGCCTTTGTTTTTTCTTGAGTGTAAAGGCTACATCTTTTAATTGTAAAAAAAAAAAAAAGATAATAAAATGAAAGTAGTCATCACTACCACTTCACCATTAAACAACCAGCATTGTTTAAAAACAAAAAGAAGAGTGCTTGGTTGTTTCATCTGAGAGGTTTTGAAGTGGTTACTCTAGCCCCAGTGCTGGCTATTGTATGATAGTTCAGACTTGACTGCAGGGCCCCATCATAGGGTGTCGGCTATATGACCTGACAGAGGGACATGCTGTGGAGAAATATTATAAAGCTAGGAAGGACAAATTTGGCTACAGATTGGCTGTACGGGGTGAATACCAGTGACGAGCTGAGGATGGCACCAGGGTGGAGAGCCTTTGCAACTGGGAGCAGGGGGTTGCCCTGGCCACTAAAGACAAGTTTGCAAGAGGGGGAATTTTGTCTTCTTTTTGAGGGTAGAAAAAGAGAATGAGTGTTCTTTTAAACTTGGTGGAGAGGAGAAGTCTAGGGCACCTCCATTTGGAGGAGTCTAGTCTCTTGGGGTTGTGAGAGAAGACAGTAGGGCTTGGGAAAATAGGTCTGAGAATCATATGTATCAAGTTGGCAGTTCTACCCAGGGGAGTTGACATCTTTCCTAATGGCAGCTTCTTGAGGACTGCTGCAAGAGGACTACAAGGACCTGTGAGTATGCCACTTACACTCTCCATACTTGAGCCCACTTTTTCCTGGAATCTGAATATACTGGAGGGACAGTGTGTTATAGATTGGGAGGGGGTGGGGGGGAGTTGGGTGAGATACTTATAACAACTGTTCAAGTCTGCCACCATAATCAGTGCATCTTTCTAAAAGCTTAAACAATTGAGGCTGACTAATTGATATCCACTGATAATCCTGGTGGGAGGGAAGAAGCACACTGCTGGGGGCTTTTGAGCTCAGCAGCCTTAGAATGATATCCCTTATCAGCTCAAGGCTAAGCTTAGAGCTCTAAGGGAAGGAAAGGGCCAGCCTCTGTGGACCCAGCTCTTTATTGGAGTGAAGTTGGGATAGTAGCCCCAGGACATCAGCTATCATTGATCTCCAGGCCTGAGCTTGGTGCCTGGTGAAGAAGTGCTTCATGAATGCATCTTGACTGTAAGTCTCAATGACCACTAACTGTATGTTGGAAAGCCTAGGAAGGCATGCCCTGAAAGGGCCATGACTGAAGGGGAACCCGTTCATCGGACCTACAGGAAGCATTCAAACTTCCTAGGCAGGAGATTGACTCAGGACAGTAAGAAGACTTCAGTGCAGTATTCCAGTCATGCTCAAGCCTGGACGAATAGCTTCACCAGCAGAATGCAAGGTGAGCCTCCTGCAGTGGCCAGGCAAGTAAGACAGAGAAGGCCCAGGCTGACTCCAGAGTCAAGGCTGCAGCCTTCTCTTTGCTTTGTTTGGCTTTGCTCTGCTTCTCTCTATTTGCTGTAAGGCAGGGCCTCTTGCCTTTTTTTGGTACCATGGATCTCTGGGGAGTTATGCTGAAGCCTAGGGGCCCCATTCTCAGAATAATGTTGTGAAATGCATCAGATAAAACGTATAAGACTTACAGAGGAAAACAGTTCCATTGCAAGAAAGATGTAAATTATTTTCTTTTTCTTTTCTTTTTTAAAATAATTTTTATTGATGTCTGTCTCATCATAGGTTTCCACAGTAACTTTTCCCCTATCCCTTCCAAAGAACCATGCCATATAACAATTAGTATTATTTTAAAGAGGAAAAAAAACAAAACAACTGATGGAAACATTGAAAAAGTCTAAAAAGTTGTACAATGTATAATATCTGTGGACCTTCTACGCCCACAACAGAATGGGTTGGGGCTGTCTTCTTGTATCTCTTCATTCAAGTTATCTTTGAGCTTTATAATTTTTTTTTAATATTCATTTTTGATCTTTTTGGAGTGCAGTGCTTTGTTTTCCATTTATGTTGTTACAGTTATCGTGTATATTGTTTCCTTATCTTTGCTTATGTAGGTATTTCCATGCTTCTCTATATAATTTTTTTTTACAGTGTAGTCATTTTTCATTATATTTGTGTACCACAGTTTGTTTTGTTTAGCCATTCCCCAGTCAGTGGGTATCTACTTTGTTTCCAATTCTTTGCTGTCACAAAAATTGCTGCTATAAAGATTTTGGTGTATATGAAGACCTTCTTATTATATAGCTTCCCTGGGGTGTTGTGGTTGTTCAGTCGTTTCAGTCATGTCTGACTCTTTGTGATCCCAGTTGGGGTTTTCTTGGCAAAGATACTAGAGTAATTTGCCATTTCCTTGTCCAGTTCATTTTATAGATGAGGAAGCTGAGGCAAACAAGATGAAGTGACTTGCCCAGGGTCACAAAGCTAGTTAAGTATCTGAGGCCAGATTTGAACTCAGGAAGATGAGTCTCCCTGACTTCAGGCTCAGCGCTCTAATCCACTGAGCCATCTTGTTGCCCTGTCCCTGGGGTTTAAGCCCAATAATGGAATCTCTGGTTTAAAGGTTGTAGATACAATTAGTTACTTTTTTTTTTGCATAATTCCCAATTGCTTTCCAAAGTGGTGGTATCATTTCACAGCTCCACCAACAATGTATTAGCGTGCCTGTCCTTCAACAACCCCTTCAATGTTGACTATTGCTATTTTTTTGACATTTTTTCAATTTGCAGAGTGTGAGATAAAACCTCAAGGTTTTTTTTGATTTGCATTTTTCTTTTGATTAGTGATTTTCAGCATTCTTTCATATGCTTATGAATACTCTGAAATTCTTTGAGACCTGTTTGTTTATATCCTTTGACCATTTATCTATTGGAGAATGACTATTATATATATGATATTTATATATATTATATATGTTGTAATTTGTATATGTGTGTATATGTGTGTGTATATATGTATGTGTGTGTGTATATATATATATATATATACATATATATATTTATGCACACACATACACACACGCACACACACATACCACCACCACCACTACTACCATCAAACCCTGTCAGAGAAATTTGATACCAAGATTTTTTTCCCATTCAGCCACTTCTCTTGTTATCCTAGGTGCATTTATTTTGTCTGCATAAAAACTTTTCAGTTTCATGTAATCAAAGTTAACTGTTTTAATTTTTGTAATTACCTCTATCTCTTCTTTGTTAAGAAAATATCTCCTATCTATAACTGTGAGATGTATATGATCTATTTGATGTTAATATATAATGGGTTTATCATTGTCATTTTACAATAAATTAATAAATGCATATCTTAAAATTTTTTCAAGTTTGATTTCTGATATATTTGATCTGTTAATTAACTGTTAATCTGATCTGTTGCTATAACCCATATTTTTTTTAAAAAGCCATTTGTGTTCTACATAATTTTTAAAAGTGTGAAGGAGTTATGAGACCAAAAACTTTGAGAAACACTTCTCTAAGGGGCCATTTGTGTTTGTGAATGATAACATCTTAGAGCCCAAACTACTAGCACCTTAGTGTTTTCATGCCAAGGAAAGAGGAGCCAGATTTTATTGACAATCTTGGCATAAGACCAAATCTGCAGTAACAGTCTGGAATGGAGGTAAAAGCCTAGAAAAAGTCCACTAGTCCATCTTTAAACTGCTACACCTCTACAGTCACCCTACAGTTATCAAGTCAGGAGAGGACCCTGTAGACTGTGGGGATTCTAGAATCACCCTGCACCCCTCCACAGTCCCCAGTCTAAACCCTTAGGCTTTAGCAAGGAGTTGACAAGAGGACGCTATAGAAGGAAGAGACTTTGGCCCTTCTCAGTGTTAGCCAGACTGCTCTCAGGGAGGTGGCATGGGGCAGAGAGGTACCATCTTGGTCCCACCATTGCAGACAAGACCTAGGCCATCTGAGCTGGGGGAGCTGTCCTGGAGAAGAGGAGAAGAATGAGCCCAGACTGAGGCAGCCTTTTCTCCCTGAGGAAGGGAACACAGACAGCAGAGAGAACTCTCTCAGCTCAGGATCAAACCAGAAAGGGCAAACTCCTTGGCTAGGTGGTTTCCTTGCCCAAACCAGGAAGCAGCCACCTGGGTGTTCAAACCTGCCCTACCTGATGGGTATGGCACCATCTAGGAAAGCCTAGAGGACCATTGCCTATTCTTCACAAACCTGCCTCATTGTATGTCTGTGAGGTACAAGTAAGTCTTCAGCTGCCCTGGCTCACATCAATCTACCATGGACAGCACTTTAGCATGGGCTCCATTAGAGCACACCCTCAGGAGGTACTCATTGTTCCAGGGTTTCATCGAGTCTCTGTTTCAACTTCTCCTACAACTACCCCAGGTCACCCACCTCTCACTCCTAGGCAAGCAGTCACCAGCCTTCTCTCTAGAGCAGTAATGGGATAAGTTGGGGCTTCCTGACCACTGGGAGGAGTTCTCAGGTCTCTACCTCATTGTCCCCTCTTTTCTTTCTCATGGTTCAGGCCTGATCTCAGTGGGAACTGCATCTTCTGGGTCTGAGAGCATAGGTGGGTTCCTGGCTGGGATCTGTCAGTTCCCACACCCATCAGGAGGGGTCCTTTCACTTCCTCAACCACTGGCTACATTAGCTGCCCCATGGCTTTTGTGACATGGTCCCAGAAAACCAAGAGCTCTGTGTGTAGAGATTGAATGTCCCGGTCCCCTCCCCCTTCAGGTTTATTGTGCTGGCTACTCCACCTTTGGCAGGAAGGTCAGCAATAACCACCAGAAAGCGTGCACCCTCTCTGGAAACCTCCTCCAGACCCTACTGAGCTCCTCTCTGCCTCCTTCTGTCCTACAAAAAGGATGCCCTATATGTGATCAGCCAGGCCCTTCTGACCAAATACCACATGGCATCTTGCTGTCTGACTTCTTCCTCAGATCTATTTGCCCCATTTCTCCCCCAACTCAACCACAATGTGAACAATGGGATTATGTCATCCCATCCCAATCAGAATTCTGCCAAATGTTAGGGGTAGTTCTAATTCCAGTATCATGTTGGTTTAGATGTATAGATGAAATGAGGCACTTGAGTCTTTATATAATTGACAAAAGGAAGTTTACATGGCCCTTAAGGTAGGGATATGGAACAAGCATACAGTGGCACTAAGCTCTGGTTGTGGTTTCCTCTGTTATGTGGGAACCAGGCAAGGTACAGTGACTCTGATAGTCTTCAAAACTCTACCAAATTAGAGGTGGAACCAAGGTAAGATGGCAGAATAGAGGGAGTACGGAATCTTAACTCTCCCAACATACCCTTCTAAACAATTTCTGAAGTGGGAAATAAAGCAAAACAAAACAAAAAAAAAGGTGAGTCATTTTTTTTCCAGCCTAAGACAACTTAGGAGATCAGAAGGAGAGATCTGACACTGGGGTGCGGATGGCAGCATAGTGGCAACACTAGCACTGGGTCTTGGAGGCCGCAGTGACAGAAGCAGTTTCAGAGGCTCTCATCACCCAATACTGGTAAGGGAATTGGACAACTTGTCAGAGAGAAATTACAGGGGACCACTATGATGGAACTGTGCATAGGTTTGGGCTGTTTGTTGACTCCATTGCCTATTACGAAGTTCTGGGTTGCAATTCCAGGGCAGAGAGGAATGCTAGCACTTGTGATCACAAAGGGAATAGAGTCCCCACTTTGGTAAGGACCACAGCACAGACCAAGACAGCAAGGATAACACCACTTCAGAAGCATTGAAAACTTGAGACTCCAGGAATTAGTTGTGAAAACAGGGGAAAAAAGGCTGACACTTGGGACAATACACCCCCTACCATTAAGTAGAAACCAAATCTACTTATCAAAGATAAAAAAACAGGCTAGGAAAATGAGCAAAAACTTAAAAAAAAATAGCTTGACCATAAAAATCTACTATGGTGGCAGGGAAGACCAAGACATACATTCAGAAGAAAACAATATGAAAACAGTTACAGCCTTAACCTCCAAGAAAAATGCTAATTTGAACCAAACTGAATAAGAATTTCTGAAAGGAAAGAATATTAGAAGAAAAATTAAAAGAAATGAAAGTGCTGGGGCGGCTAGGCAGCACAATGAATGAAACACTTGCCCTGGAGTCAGGAGGACCTGAGTTCAAATCTGGCCTCAGACTCTTAACACTTACTAGCCATGTGACCTTAGACAAATCACTTAACCCCAATAGCCTTGCCTCCCATGCCCTCCAAAAAAAAAATGAAAGAAATGAGAGTGATGCAAGAAAATTATGAAAAAGAATTAACAGTACAAACAAAGCCAATGTAACCAAGATTAAGAGGGAAGTGGGAAATTGGGAAAGAATATTTACAACCAGTGTCTCTGATAAAGGCCTCCTTTCCAAAATATACAGGGAATTAAGTAAAATTTACAAGAATGCCAGTCATTCCCCAATTGATAAGTGATAAAAGGATATGAACAGGCAATTTACAGAGGTAGAAATTAAAGATACCTTTAAGCATATGGAAAAATGCTCTAAATCACTATTGATTCAAGAAATGCAAATCAAAACAATTTTGAGGTACCACATCTTACCAGTCAGATTGGCTAAGATGACAAAACAGGAAAATGACAAGTGCTGGAGAGGATGTGGAAAAATTGGAACTCTAACGCATTGTTGGTGGAGTGTGAACTGATACAACCATTCTGGAGGGCAATCTTGAACTATGCCCAAAGGGCTATAAA
>CM053602.1:47171792-47191616 GCA_028646575.1 Pseudocheirus occidentalis
TGGCTACAACGCCTATACAACCAGACTATAGTACAATGTGAAAGAGTTTGCAGATCCTATACATGATTGTATGCCACCATGGTGGGGGTGGGGGGTGGGGAGGAAGGGGAGAAAAATCTGAAACTCAAGTGATTCTGGAACTGAATAAACAAACAAATCAATAAAAAATTAATAAAAAAATCAACCTAGCACACATCATAATCCAAAAAAAAGAGAAAAAAAGAAAAAAGAATTAACAGCTCAGTAAAAAGATGCACAAAAGATACTGAAAAAAATACCACCTTAAAAAACAGAAATGATTAATTGTGAAAGAGGCACAAATAAATGTCCTCTGAAAAAAAAGAACTCCTTAAAAAGCAAAATTGACCAACCAATTTTTTTTCACTAAAAAAAGTTATTTTAAAAATAAGAATTCCTAGAAGATGATATATGTACCTATTAAAAACTTTTTATCATTATTAGGGCAATTAAATGTGATCTACATAGAGGGCATGAATGGGTCGATATAATCTTTAAAAACAATGACAGGGTGAAAAAGAGGGTGCATTGGGAAAAGGGGGAAGAGGTAGAATGGGGAAAATTTTCTCATATGCAAGGGGTGCACAAGGAATAGCTTTCATAGTGGAGAGGAAAATAGGGAGGGTGGCAGACAGTGCTTGAACCTCATCACAATTGGTTTAAATAAGGAAACAGGAAGGAAAGGGGATAATAGATATGGAAGGGATGATAAAAAGAAGAGCAGATTAAGGGAGGAAGTGGTCAGTAACAAAACAGATGTTTGTCGGAGGAGGGACAGGATAAAAAGAGAGAAAGATAAACAGAAAAAAGAGGATAGAGGAAAATACACAATAATCATGACTTTGAATGTGAACGGGATGAGCTCATTCATAAAACAGAAACAGAAAGCAGAATGGATTAGAAACCAGAATCCAGCAATATGTTGTTTATAAGAGGCACACTTGAAACAGAAAGATGAAAACAGAGTTAAAATAAAAGGCTAGAACAGAACCTAATGTTTCAGCTGAAGTTTAAAAAAAAGCAGGGGTAGCAGTCATGATCCCAGACAAAGTAAAAGGAAAAATAAACTTAATTGAAAGACAATCAGGGAAACATTTTGCTAAAAGCTACCATAGAAAACAAAGTAATATCGATTTTTCTTACAGCAAGTTTCTATGATAATAGCCTCATTTCTCAAATATGAAGAGAACTGAGTAAAATTTATAAAAATAAGAGCCATTCCCCAATTGATAAATGGCTAAAAGATATGAACAGGTACTTTTCAGAAGAAGAAATCAATGCTATCCATAGTCATGTTAAAAAACTGCTCTAAATTACTATTGCTTAGAAAAATGCAAATTAAAATAATTCTGATGTACAACCTTATACTTAATCAGAAATGACAAATGCTGGAGGTGATAAGGAAATATAGCTACATTCTAGAGCAAACTTGGAAATATGCCCCAAAGGTTATAAAACTATATAACCTCTGACCCAGCAACACCACCACTAAGTCTGTATCCTAGAGAATTATTTTTAAGAAAGGGAAAAGGTCCTAGATATACTTATATGTATATGTATATTTATAGCATATCTTTTTCTGGTGGCAAAGAAGAGGACATTGAAGGGATTCTCATTAATTGGGGAAGAGCTTAACATGTTGTGGCATATGATTGTGATGGAATACATTTATGCAGTAAGAAATAAAAGGGATGGTTTCAGGAGGAAAAAAATAAAACAACATAGAAAAACCTATTATGACTTAATGTAAAGTGAATAAGAAGAACTGGAAGACCATTGTGAACAGTAACAACAGTGTTGTAATGATGATCATAGGGTTGGCTATTCTAATCAATGCAAGGATCCAAGACAAGGACTCATGATTTTTTAAAAAATGCTATCCATCTCCAGAGAAAGAACTGATGAACTCTGAGTTCAAACTGAAGTATAATTTTCTCGCTTTCTATTTTTTGTTGTTTTTGCAATATTATTAATATGAAAATAGGCTTTAAATGATTTCACATGTATAGTTGATTGCATATTGTTTGCCTTCTCAGCAGATGGGGAAGGGTTGGGTGGGAGGGAGAGAATTTGGAATTCAAAATTTAAAAAGAAAAGAATGTTTAAAATATTTTTTAAAAGAATTCTTCAACTGCCTGAAAGTCATGGTCTAAAAAAGAGTCTAAACATCATATTTCAAGAAATTGTTGGGGAACATGGCCCACATAATTTAGAAACAGGGCAAAATAGAAATTAAAAGAATCCACAAATCACTTCCTGAAGGAATTCCCAAAATGAAAATTATACTATAGCCAGGAATAATATAGCCAAATCCCAGAGCTCCCAAGTCAAAGATAAAATACTGCAAGCATCCAGAAAGAAACATTCAAATATTGTAGAGCCACAGTCAGGATAACACAAGATTTAGCAGGTTCTATATTAAAGGCATGCAGAGGTAGGAATAAGATATTCCAGATGGCAAAGGAACGGGGATTACAGCCAATCATCACCTGCCCAGCAAAACTGAGTATTTGTCCTTCAGGGGAGAAAAACCAAACATTTCATGAAATGTGAGAACTTTTAAGTATTCCTGATGAAAACATCAGAGCCAAATAGAATATTTGACATTGAAACACAAGACTCAAGAGAAGCATTAAAAGGTAAACATGAAAGAGAAATCATAAGGGACTCAAACAGATTAAACTCTTAACATTCCCAAATGGGAAGATGATATATGTTACTCTCAAGATCTTTATTATTACTAAGGAAATTAGGAGTCTACATAGACAGAGGGCATGAGTGTGAGTCGGTTATGTTGTGATGATCTTTAAAAAAAATGAGGGCGTGAGAAAAAAGAATGTACTGGGAGAGGGAGAAGGAAGAGGAAGAGTCAGAAAATTTCTGCTACATAAAATAGTTGTGCAAGGAACAGCTTTTATACTGGAGGCAAAAATAGGTGGGACATAGTGGGGGGAATGGTGGGCAATGCTTGAACCTCTCTCTCGTTAGAACTGTTTCAAAGAGGACAGAACACACATATACATACAAATAAATATACATAATACACACATATATAGTATATATGTATACACACATAGCTTTATATGTAGGTATGTAGATTCAAGGTAATATGAAGAGAGAGATAGCATTAAGAACAATAGATGCTCACATGGGTGGTGTGATTCTTGAAGTAAGATGCAATAAGATCTTTGTGAACAGACAGAAGTGGATGGATACAGAAGATATGGGGAGTGGGGGTGAAATTGACAAGAAAAAAGAGGGTTATGGGAGAGGTATGTGACAACAATGCTTATGATGTTGTGAACCCAGCTGATTAGAGATCAGTGCTTAATTGGTTAATCGTGAATTGAAACAAAATAAATGAAAAGATAATAAGAAATAAATTCTTCCCTCTTTCTTCCCCTCTCCCCCAGTAGAATTTACGTTCCTTTAATACAGGAGTTATTTTTCCTCTTGTCTCTGTATCCCCATTGCTTGCACAGACTAAGTAATTTTGGTTCATTTCAACATACATTAATTAACCATTTTTCCCAATACATCCTGGTCAAAAGATCCTTCTCCCTGGCAGACAAAAGAACAGTTGAATAGTTTCAAGCACTGAACTCATAATCAGGCAAAATTTGGGTTCAAATATTTCCTCTGATATCTACCTGCTGCAGGTACGGCTCAGAGCAGATCTCTTGACTTCTGGGAAAGTTAGTACTTGTAGTACTAGCCCCTCTGGCATTAGGTTTTGACAACCCCTTTTTAGGGCTGCTCACTCACCTTTGGTGTCCACCTGGCTCCCAAATCTCACCTGTGGCTTCAAGAAGCTATATAGCATGTGCAGTGACCATACTCCAGTAAAACCATCTCAGCAAACAGGCTAACACTTGGTCCGACATTGAAGATACCATGGTCATCCACTGCATCCTAGGTCATTGTCAATTAGCTTGACTTTTGTCTTGTCACTGGGCTTCTATGACTCTGGAAGAGAGATAATTTTGTGCAACTACACCTCACTTAAATCCCATTCATATTGTAATCAAGATATTACCCATGATGTCACTGGTCCTCTTCAAAAATGAAGGATAAACAAGAAGTTAGATAGATAGACAGATGTTGATAAATAAATCTAGATCTATACACAAGCACACACTCAGTTGGATATAGAAATCAATATTACCCATCAGGGAATGAGGAAAGGAAGGGAATAAGAGAAAGGGGGGACTATAAAAGGAAAGACCCATCAAGGGAGACAGCGGTCTGAAGCAAAACAGATTTTTGATGAGAGACAGGGCACAAAGAAAGGATAAACAGAAGAAAATAGGATAGAAGGAAAAACACCATTAGTAATCATAACTGTTAATGTGAATGGGATGAGCCCACCCATAAAATAGAAGTGGACAATAAAATGGATTAGAAACCAGAATCCAACAATATGGTCTTTACAAGAAACAGACTTGTAAAGAAAGACACACAGACTTAAAATAAAGGGATGGGGCAGAATCTACTCTAGTTTTGAATATCTCCTCTTTTTATGCTATTTTGTTTACATTTTGGTTTCTATTTTCCCAAAAAATATTCAGGTCATTAGTCTCTCTTTTTCTATTTTGTTAATAAATGTTTTTAGGTATGTGACTTTCCCCTTAAGAACTACTTTATCTGCACCCAAGAAATATTGATACGTTGTTTTCCTCAATGCTGTTTTCTTTCACATAATTATTATTTCTAGGATATACTAAGTGACCCAGTCATTATTTTTTATTCCATTGTCTCAATTTTGGTCTCTGTCTCTTGTTTATGCTCCTTGAAATGATTGTTATTTTTATTTTATTATGGCCTATAAAGGTCTGCTTAGTATTTCTGCCTTTTTACATCTGATTGCAATATCTCTGCAAAATATGGCACATTTTCATAAAGACCCTGTGTAATATAGTGTTATAGGGTTTTTAACTGTCCCTTTAGAAGATGCCATAAATCTTTTAGCTCTTATTTCTCCAGCAATCTGTTCATTTATATCTTTTTCTTTTTGTTTATTTTTTATATTTATCTAAGGCTGAGAGGACATTGACATTTCCTGTCACTGTTGTGTTATTGTCTATATATTCTTATAGTTAAATTTTCCTCTAGTAATTTAAGTAACTTGAAGCATAGAAGCTTAATATTGATATTGGTTTGTAGTCTCTGGTTCCTTTCAGCCTTATGTACTTTAAAAAACAACCTTTAATGTTTTAATTATTTGCTTTTATTTTTGTCATACAGCATGATCGTAAGTACTGCTTTTAAAAAATTCATCTGATGCACAGTAAATGTTTTTCCAGCTCCTTTTGTTTACATTGTGAATGTCTTAATTTTTAAAAATGTTTCTTTTAAGCAATAGATTTTGGGGTTTTGTTTTCTTGTCCAATCTGTCACTCTTCTTTCATTGAATTTTTTAATCCATACACATTTAAAATTATGAGGGACAGGTTTTCATTTTCCTCCATTCACCTCTAATATTTTTTTTCAGATTAGGTTTTTTGCCATCTTACTTTGTAAATACAGAACTCTGTCTGATTATTTCAGTTAAATCTTTTTTAAGGCAATCCAATTCTCACTGGTTTTCTTTCCATCACTCTCTTCCCTCCCCACAGTTTGTTTTCCCTTTCCCTAGTTTTAGAATTTTGTTTCTCAGTTCCTTTTTATTCCTATTATCCAGTCACTAAATTCTTCCCTTCTCTTATTCTTCCCAGTTAAAGTAAAAATCCCTTTTCCTCTCCTCCTCTTCAACATTTTTATTTATGAGTTTCTAAATTTCATTTACTAAAAAGTACTTTGTTCCCTCATTTTCTTTAATACTTAATTTTTTTCATTTCTTCTGGACTTTTATTCTTTGATTCATGACCTTTATGAATATTTAGCCATTCTTTATTCTCTAGATTCCTCATGAAGTTAAAGATTCTTGGGTACAAATTTTGGGTTCCTTCTTCTAAACTATTTCTATGTTGCTATCTTTCTGATCTTGTCCCTTAGTCTCCATGTGGTATATGAAAGGTGGTTTGCCATCCTTGAAGTCATTGTGATCTGGACAGCATTTCCTACTATTCAGAGACGTACTTGGGGAATTCAAGAATTGAGCCATGCATTTGGGCTGAGACACTTACTGGCAAGAGGCCATTAGTAAATCTTTGACTGGCATGATGGATGACACACTTGTTCCTTCTCCTGATTCAATTCTTATCACCACAGTTGGTTTATAGTTTCTTATACATCCTGTTCTTTAGTTAGTCTCTCTCTCTTTCTCTCTCTCTCTCTATCCTCCTCCACCACCATATGTCTATATGGATATGTATGCATATCTCATGTTGCTTTGCAGTATCTGGAAATTTAGGATTGTGCCCACATGGCTGTTCACAGCAAAGTGAGGAAGAAGCCCACTTCTCCTGGCTGAGAGTTCATAATACAAGTCTGATAAGGAGCTAGCATGAGACTCAGCAAGATTCTGCATTTCCTTGGAAGTGGACCAGTGACCATGGCAACCCATGATTGAAACCAACTGATAACGTCTTCATAGACACTGTACTATTTCTCAATCTGGACTCCTAAGTCTGAAGAACTCCTGCCTAGAACCCATATTGGATACTCTCCATCTGTAGAGGCTTTGAGAGCATCCTGTGCCCTTCAAATCCCCACATTCAGAACAAAAATGAGAGAATCCAGGCAAGATAGAATCTCAATGAATTGAAAGGAGAGGAATACAATAGTGCGTAATATACACCTTCAGCACTCCTCCCCAACCAGGCTCTACAATCTGAGTAAGTAATGCATGAACTGGCCTGTGGATTCCTATTGGGATCTTCTGCTGCAGAGACTTTGTCTCATGTTTCCACCCCTCCTTCCATCTCCCTTTAACAAATGTCAGAGAGTCTACTCAGTTATTTTAGAAGAAAGGGAGTAGGCATGGGGTCATACTAATAGCATACTAAATTCTCTCTGGGGCTAGTCCTAGGTTAGGGACTCCCAAATTTGTAGAGACTCTTTACAGTTTTCCCTCCACAGTCTCCCCTCATACTGCAACAAGTGACTGATGCTGATTCAGGCCAGACAAAGAAATAAAAGGGATCCAAGGGAGGAACTGGGCAAGGAGCCATGCTTGCTGGCTCCAAATCCAAAACCAAAGGCCTTTCTACTACATAATAGTGAATGAATGGAATTTATGGCAGAGAGATTTAGTTGATGTCAGAGTGGGAACTTTGTGTGTACCTAAAATTATCCTTCATAGACAGTTATTCTGCCTACATTAAGAGTCAGTCTTATGGACATGTTTCACTGTTTTCTATGTCAGGATCCATGTCAAAGCACTTACTTTATCAGGAAATTAATAGCTCATCAATTGACTGCTTCCAAACAGCCTGTGAGAATGAACACACCAAACCTGGAAATATAGGAGGAATCCATGGGCTCTGCCTTATGGAAACCTGGGGGGATGGGCTGCACTGTGCCATTCCCATTTGCTATCCCAGTCCCTGCTGCAGAACAATAGTGTGTATTTCTATAATGACTCCTCAGAGATGGAGGTCAGACTTATCAACTCCCTCTGGCACTCAAGTAATATGTATTGGATTTTGTAAACAGGGATCATTTCCTTTGTGGTATTTACATCCAAAGATCCCAGAACAACGACAGGCTGCATTATTAATTTTAAAAAAGAAATGAAAGAAATTGGTAATGCAAATACACAAAAGGGAAGGACAATATGGTTGAAGAGGAAAAACAAAAAAACACTAATACCACAAAAATGCTCACTGTGGAAGTAAAATATGCTCATCTCCAAAACAGGATATGTAGAAACATTCTAAGGACCATTATCCTCCCAGAACTCTAGAACAAGACAAAATACCTGAAGACTGTAATATAAGAAGTAAAACAAGAGAATTCAGAGACCCAAGATGGTGGAGTAAGCAGGAAATCATCTTGACTCTCCCATATTTACTTCTAAACAACTATAAAACAGCATCCCAAAACAAATATTGGAATGACAGAACCAGCAAAAAGGGTAAAACAATCTCCTAGCCAAAGAAACTTGGACGATCAGCAAGAAAGGTCTGTCTCATTTCAGTAAAAGGGGATCACGGTCCAGAACAGGAAGCATTCCAGTAAGCCAGGAGCAGGCCCTGCCTCAGCAAGCCAGTGAAAGGTCCTGAGCCCCAGTGCAGCTCAAGCACACAAATATCAACACCAGGCAGACACTAGCTGCCTTGTGCCTCAGGGAATCTCAGGGGAATGGGCAGACATCAGTGCTGGGACCCCACACGTGCCTCAGTTCATCATGAGCCCTATGGCCTCCAGCAGCACCAGCCACCCACTCCCCACCTCACCCCCTCAGTGCAGCACCAGACATGAGAGACCCCTGTGGGCCTTAGTGCAACACCAATGCAGCACCAAGCAAACAGCTAAGGCCTACAGCCCCTGACACAAGAATCTTGGGATAGTGACCTTTCCACCCTAGATGGAGAGCTCAAATTTTAAAGAAAGGAAAAAGGCTGAAAAAAGGTGAGCAAAAACAACTGCAAAAAAAGAATCTGACCACAGAAAGTTATTATGGTGACAGGGAAGATCAAGACACAAACTCAGAAGAGGACAAAAATGTTAAAACACCTATGGGAAACCCGTCCCCCCCCCCCAATCGAAATTGGTCTCAGGCCCAGAAAGGACTCATGGAAGAGCTCATAAATAAGTTAAAAATCAAATAAGGCAGGTAGAAGAGAAATAGGGAAAACAAATGAGAGTGATGCAAGAGAATCATGAAAAGAGAGTTAATCGCTTAGAAAAAGAAAACAGCTCTTTAAAAAGTAAAATTGGCCAAATGGAAAAGGAAGTACAACAGCTAACTGAGAAAAATAATTTCTTCAAAATTAGAACTGGGCAAGTTGAAGCTAATGACTTTATGAGACATCAAGAACCAATCAAACAAAATCAAAAGAATGAAAAAATATAAGACAATGTAAAATACCTTATTGGAAAAACAACTGACCTGGAAAATAGATGTAGGAGAGATCATTTAAGAATCATTAGACTACCTGACAATCATAATCAAAAGGAGGATCTGGGAATCATACATCAAGAAATGATCAAAGAAAACTTATCTAATATTCTAGAACCAGAGGGCAAAATAGACACTGAAAAAATCCACCAATCACTTGTGGAAAGTGAGAAGGAAATTTATAATTTTCTTATTAATCAATATGATATGTGTAATATGCTAATAATTTAGCTTTCTCAAGAGCTGCCTCTCTGGCTTGGGAGTCAGAGCTCACAATGCAGCTTGGACTGATTAATCAGAACTCTGGCAATGCTCACAATCACTGGACCTTAAGTGAAGCAAATCAAAGACCTGTTCCCATCACAGAATTCTGATTCTGCACTTTAGGGGAGTTGGTCACCAAAGACTTGACCCCAGAATTGTTGTATTGTGGGACTTGTAGGTTTCTCATGGGAAACCACTAAATGGTTGTTTGTAATCCACCTTCCCCATCCTTCCTCAGTTGTAATTTAAGTATATAGCCTGTGCTTTTACTTCAGCTAAGAGAACATTCTTCACTGTGAAACTGATTAATTAAATTACTTGATTACTGGCACTCCCATCTCTAGGCTGCTTTGGGTGCCTCCGAGCATTCTCAGGTTAGAGATTGGCTCAGTTAAAATCCTGTTAAGAAAAGGGATCTTAAAATGAAAATTCCAAAGAACATTATAACCAAATTACAGAACTGCCAGGTCAAGGAAAACATGCTTCAAGAAGCCAAAAAGAAACAATTTAAATATCAAGGTGGATTGAACAGGTCTTAGCAGCTGCAACATTAAAGAACTGGAGGACATTGAAACATGATATTCCAGAAGACAAAAGAGCCAGGACTGCAACCAAGAATCACTGACCCAGTAAAATTGAGTATAATCTTTCAAGGAGAAAAAAAGTCATTCAATTAAATAGAAGGATTTCAAACTTTCATAAAAGGAGAAGACCAGAGTTTAAGAAAAAAAATTGATTTTCAATATCAAGACTCAAAAGAAGCATAAAAAGGCTTAAAAGAAAAGAGAAAAATATTAAGGATTCAATGGGACCAAACTATTTACATCCCTACATGTGAAGATGATACCTGTAATTCTTAAGAACTGTATCACTAATAGTGCTGCTAGAAGGAGTATACATAGAAGGTACAAGGATAAAGTGAATTTGAGGGAATAATCTTAAAAATTAGTAAGAGGGTGAGAGAGAGAATTACACTGAGAACAGAAGAAAGGGAGAAATAAAATGGGGTCAATTATTTCACATGAAGAGGTGGGAAAGTCCTATTAGAGTGGAGGGGGAAATGGGAATGTGGGTGGTGGGCTCTCATTGGAATTGGCTCAAAGAAGAAATAACATACACAATCAATTGAGTATAGGACTTTATCTTACCCCACAGTGGGGTAGGAGGCAAGGAGATTAAGTGGGGGGGGACTGGCAGAAAGGATGGTAGATTGGGGGAGATGCTAGACAGAATCAAAATACTGCTAAGAAGGGAAAGGATGAAAGGAGAGAGGAAAAACAGTAGGAAAAACAGGATGGAGGTAAACACACAATTAGTAATCATAACTGTGAATGTGAATGAGATGAACTCTCTCATAAAATGGACATGTATCAAAAACCAGAATTCTACAATACGCATTTGAAGCAGAGACACACACACACAAAGTAAAGGTAAGGGGCTAGAGCAGAATCTATTATGCTTTGGCTAAAGTAAAAAAAAAGCTGAAAAAAGTTTAAAAAAATATAACAATCATGGTCTCAAACAAAGCAAAAGCAAAAATAGATCTAATTAAAAGAGACAAGCAAGTAAACTACAACTTGCTAATAGGTACCATAAACAATAAAGTTCTAAACATATGCATCACTTGATATAGGATCAAGATTCTCAAAGGAGAACTTAAGTGAGTTACAGGAAGAAATAGACAGCAAAACTATACTCGTGGGACACCTCACTGTTTCCTCTCAGAACTGGATAAATCCAACCAAAAATAAACAAGAAAGAAACTAAGGAGGTGAATAGAATATCTGTCAGTTACCACAGATCTTTGGAGAAAATTGAATGAGAATAGAAAAGAATATACCTTTTTCTCAACAGTACCTGACACCCACACAAAAATTGACCATATATTAGGGCCTAACACATCAAAATCAAATGTACAAATGTAGAAATATTAAATGCATCCTTTTTGGGTTATAATGCAATAAAATTACATTCAACAAAGAGCACTGGAAAGATAGATTAAAAATTAATTGGAAACTAAATAATCTACTCCTAAAGAATAATTGGGTGAAAGAGCAAATTATAGAAGCAATCAATACTTTCATTAAAAGAATGACAACAAGACAGCATCCCAAAATTTATAGGATGCAGCCAAAGCTGTACTTAAGGGAAATTTTATTTCTCTAAATTCTTACATCAATAAAATAGAGAAAGAGCAGATCAATGAATTGGGCATGCAACTAAAAAAACTAGCAAATGAAGAAATTAAAAATCCCCACTTAAACACCAGACTAGAAATCTTGAAAATCAAAGGTGAGATTAATAAAACTGAAATTTAGAAAACTATTGAGCTAACAAATAAAACTATGTGCTGGTTTTATGGGGGGTGAAGGAAATAGGATAGCTGAGCCATTGGTTAATTTGATTTTAAAAAAAGAAAGAAAGAATATCCAATATCAAAAATGAAAAGGATGAATTCACCACCAATGAAGAGAAAATTAAAGAAAACAAGAGAAGTACCCAGAACTTCTGAACACACACACACACACACACACACACACACACGTGCACACACACACACACACACACACACACACACACACACACGCACACCTGAAATTCCAATTGAAAGAATTCACACATCACCTCCAGAAAAAAATCCAAAGCTGGGAACTTCAAAACACATAGTGATTAAATTCAACAATTCAATTCAGGTAAAAAAAAAAGTTTGACAAGTGATAAGGAAAAATACTTTCAAGTATAGAAGAAAGGACATTTGAATAACACAAGACTTTTCTGCACAGACCAAAAAAATGCAGATTTCCCTAAAATAGAGATGAAAACAAGGAAGGAAGTGATTATTCCACTCCCACCCTCAAGGAAAGAATCCAAGTCTAAGACTTTGAAGGTCAAGAAGGTGTGTTGATCAGTGTCCATAGCAACGAAAAGAAGATCTGAATGTCCCCCACCTTCTTGTGACCCAAGACACTAAGACTTTAAAGACAGTCCAAATGCTCTTGGAAAAGTGCCCCTAGAAGGAACAGACTTGAACACTATGCCATCATTAAGTAACCTTTGACCACTGAGTCTGCTATGAAGACAATTGAGGACAACAATGCCTTTATCTTCATTGTGGCTGCCAATACCAACAAACATTAGATCAAGCAAATAGTAAAGAGGTTATATGGCATTCATGTGGCCAAGGTCAACATACTGGTCCACCCTTATGGAAAGAGGAAAGCTCATGTTCAACTTCATCACAACTATGATGCTTTGATGTTGACAACAAAAATGGAATCATTTAAACCATGTTCAGCCATCCTGTTCCACTTACTATAAAAAGAGTTCAAGAGAAAGAAAGAAAGAAAGAAAAGAAAGAAAGGAAGAAAGGAAGAAAGAAAGAAAGAAAGAAAGAAAGAAAGAAAGAAAGAAAGAAAGAAAGAAAGAAGGAAAATGAAAGGGGGAACAGAATAACATATACCAAGAAGTAATTGAGCCCAGGATGCAGACCTACTCTGCAAATTTGAGCTTCAAAATAAATGCAAAAAATATGTGTTTAATAGCAAACAGTCAATAGAAACATTCTTAGACAGAAAACAAAACCTAAAGACATTATTTTGCTTCTCATACACCTCAGAGAAAAGAAGTACAAGCGGGGTGAATAAATGCAGCAGCCAAGGATAGCAACAGCAACAGAACAAAGGGACAGTAGAGAAACTAGTAAGAGGCTTCTCTCTATATATGCACAAGGAGACAGGGGTAAAGATTGAAGTCTGGTGGAGGTAACAGTGCAGAGGTGAGCCTGGGGCATTATGGAAAAGCAGGTGCAGTGCCCTGCCTAGCAATGAATCAGTGTTTTTGTGGGACCATGTGACGAAATGGGACATTCCATGAAAAGGAAAAGAGGAAGGTAGCAGGAGAATGGAGGATAGTGTCATTAGAGGAAGGTGACCCCTGTGGTCCCAGGAAGAAAAGAGCCTGCAGGGGCATGGGTAAAGAGGAGAGGAAAGGATGGAAGTCTTACTTTGGCAGTGGAGGAGGAGTCAATGCATTAATGTTCCTAGGAATAAAGAGATACATCTGTGAACAGAGGTGAGGATCTTGCATTGTGGGTTTCTGGGGGATTTCATATTTGAAAAGAACTTTGGAAGACAGATTTTGGAAATTCTAGAGCATTTAATCAGGGAGAATATTTTGAGGCAAATGGAGAAAGGAAGGTAACTAGGGGAACAGTAGATTATTGTTGGACTATGTAATCAGAGAAGGGTACCTAGCATGTGGTGGCGTCAAAGTATTGATTGCTTAAAGAAAACAGAGAAGAGAGAGACTAGATAATTACATGGATTATGAAATGGAAAACAAAGACTAATTTAATCTAGACAAAGGTCTAGATTAGACAGGAAGAGAAAGTAGAAAATGAAGGGAGAGAAAAAAATCGCTGGCACACAAAAAAATGAAAATTTAAAAACTAATGGAAAGAACTGGTTGAAGGTGAGGAGAGGTAAGGGGGAATCTGCTTCACTAACTAATAGGAAAAAAGGAGGGAAGAACTACATAACAACAATAGTAGAAAAGAAAAGGAAACTAATGAGTAAAACACTAAAAATACTGGAGTCACAAATGAGTGGGGAGATTGGGCGTAATGGTAAGTGAACCCATGGGAATACAGTCACCTTAAAACAGTCTAAGTTGAAGTAACCAAAAGAAAATAGTCCTCTGTTTATAGCAGAAGAGGGGAATAATGAGAACTTCAAAAAAAATAAAATATTAGAGAGAAAATTATAAATATAACTCATAATGTTCAATGTGAATAAACAGTTTAATAAAAATAAAAAGCATGACATTGGATAGGAAAGACCCCTTATAATCTTTTGACATTAAGAATCACGTTTTAAAAAGAAAGATGTATACAAGAAAAAAAATGAGGGACTGGAAAATTCTGCCATGAATCAAGTGAGTCAAAAAAGCAGGTATTACAATCATGCTATCTCAGAAATATATATGCAAAAAATAAAAAGCAATAAACAAGGAAACTACATTGTTCTGAAAGAATCCATAAACAACAAACCATTGTCAATAATAAGCTTATATGTTCCAACTTCATAAGGGAAACATTAACTGAGCTCCACAAGAACATATATTGTAACACAATATTGACAATATCCCTCTCTCAGTTTTATATTAAGTCTAACAAGAAGATTTGTTATGGTTTAGTTGTTTCAGTCCTGGCCAACTCCTTGTGGTCTCATTTCAGGCTTTCTTGGCAGAGATACTGGAGTGATTTGCCATTTCCTTCTCCAGCTCATTTTACAGATGAGGAAACTGAAGCAAACAGGGTTCAGTGACTTGCCCAGGGTCACATAGCTAGGAAATGTCTGAGGCCAGCTAGGAACTCAGAAAAGATGAGTCATGGGGCAGCTAGGTGGCACAGTGAATAGAACACTGGCCCCAGAGTCAGGAGGACCTGAGTTCAAATCTGACCTCAGACACTTAACACTTACTAGCCATGTGACCTTGGGCAAGTCACTTAACCCCAGTTGTCTTGCTTTCCCCCCTGAAAAAAGAAAAAAAAGTCTTTCTGACTTCAGGTCTGGCTCTCGATCCACTGTGCCACTTAGTTGCCCCAGACAGAAAGATAAAAATAAAGACCTGATCAAATGACTGGACAAACTAGAGTTAAATCTTGAGGTGGGGCATAGGGGAAAGCTGAGAAGAAAATTTGTAACTCGAAATCTTGTGGAAATGAATGTTGAAAACTAAAAATAAATGAAAAGAAAATGAAAAAATAAAAAAAGAAACCAGAGTTAAAAGGTTTATGAAGTCTTCTAAATGGGAGAGAACTGATTGTACACTTTAACAATTAAAGAAACAAAGCAGACTTTGCAATAAGAATATTAGAATTTAAAAAAAAACATAAGACGATTTTAGATGGAAGAGTTTTAAGTGTAAAACTTTAAATCCTTGGGAAGAAGCAGCCCTGTTACAGAAGCTGTATAGGACTCATAACCCTCATACTTTTCCAGAAATGACTAATGAGGCTTCACCATTGTTACAGATTCCAATTTCATTTATATGATTATTAAAAAAAATATTTGGAGCTAGCATGACTTTTCTCATAATTTTACATAAAGCAGAACCAAACTACAACTCTTCAGCTGACATAAGAAACCCATTTTGATCCCAAGGCATAGGATCATCTGAAACATGGCACTGGTACAAGTTGTGGGCCAGATGGCATTGGGTACTGGATATGGAAGAAGATAGATTCAGGAGAGGATAATATTTTAATGAGTTTTTTAATATGTCACATAAATATAGCTATTTCTTGATGGAGTAGAAGCTTTCTAGTACCATTTTAATTATATAAGAAATGTGATAATAAGCTGTCCTCCAAGTGGAGACCCACTTCTCCTTGTATCCATTGAGAATTTATTGTGAAATATGGTATAAACTGTTGGTCTAGGATGATTTCTTCCTGACCACTTTCTAGGTATGCCAGCAATTTCATTTTGTTTTGGAGGGGGGGAAGGGTAATTGGGGTTAAGTGACTTGCCCAAGGTCACACAGCTAGTAAGTGTGTCAAGTGGCTGAGGCTGGATTTGAATTCAGGTAATTACTTTCCCAATTTTTCCACATTCTCTCTAACATTTGTCATTTCCTCTTCCTGTCATTTTAGCCAATCTGATAGGTATAAGGTGATATTTCAAAGTTGTTGTAATTCATATTTCTCAAATCAAGAATTATTTGGAACATTTTTCATATGATTAGATATAGCTTTGATTTCTTGATCCAAAAACTTCTGTTCATATCCTTTGACCAACTGAAGAATGATTCATATTCTATAAATTTGACAAAATTCTTCATATATTTGAGATATGAGATCTTTGTCTTAAAAATTGTCTACAAAATCCCCCCCCCCCAATTTTCTGCTTTCTTTCTAATCTTGGCTCCACTGATTTTACTTGTATAAAACTTTACATTTAATGTAATAAAAATGATCCATTTTATACCTCACAGTACTCTATCTTGTTATTCATAAATTGTTCTCCAGTAATATGTCCCATGTTCTTCTAATTTTCTTGTGCTATCTCCCTTTATATCTAGGTCATGTGTCCATTTTGACTTTATCATGGTAAATAGTATAAGATACTGGTCTATGAACAATTTTTGCCAGAATGCTTTCCAGTTTTCCCAACATTATTTTTTAACAAATAATGAATTATTATGCCAAAAGCTTAATTTTTTTACATCTGTCAAACAAAAGGTTATTATAATCATTTGCTATTGTATATTGTATATCTATCCTATTCCACTGATCCACCTTACTATTTCTTAGACAGTATCAGATGGTTTTGATAATGACTGTTTTATAATATAGTTTAAGATCTGGTACTACTAAACTTCTCTCCCTTTACATTTTTTCCCATTAATTCCTTTGATATTCTCGACCTTTTGTTCTTTCATATGAATTCTGTTATTATTTTTCTGGCTCATTAAAACATTTTTTTGATAATTTAATTGGGAGGATTTATTTTATGTCCTGCTACTTTGCTAAAATTATTAATTGCTTCAAGTAACTTTAGTTGAATCTCTAGGATTTTCCTAGAGATTATCCTATTATCTGCAAAAGCAATAATTTTATTACCTTGTTGTCCATTCTGATTCCTTCAATTTCTTTTTCTTCTATTATTGATATTGCTAGCATATCTAATGCAATATTGAATAATATTGATGATAACTAGTGTCCTTATTTCACTTCTGATCTTATTAGAAAGGCTTCTAGCTTATCCCCAACGCAAATAAGTTTGCTGATGATTTTAGGTAGATATTTCTTATTTTAAGGAAACAGATATGGTGCTTATTTTTTAAGGAAAAATTATTTATACTCATGCTTTCAAGATTTTAAAATAGGAATGAATGCTGTATTTTGTCAAAAACTTTTTCTGCATCTATTGACATAATCTTCTGATTTTTGCTACTTTTGTTATTAATATAATCAATTATGTTAATAATTTTCCTTATGTTAAGCCATTCTTGCATTCTGGGTATAAATCCCACTTGGTCACAATGTACAATCTTTGTGATACATTGTTGTAGTCACCTAGCTAGCATTTTATTTAAGATTTTTTGCATCCACATTCATTAATGAAAGTGGCCTATAATTTTCTTTTTGTGTTTTTGCTCTTCCTGGTTTACACATAACCACTGTATTTGTTTCATAAAAGGAGGTTGTTTGGAAGAGTGAGAGAGTATGGACAGAGGGAGAATATTTTCAGGCAAATATAGAAAAGAAGATTGATAAAAGAGGGTATAGATCAGTAGTAGGCTGCATAATCAAGGATATGTTGGGGAGGAGACAGTATTATGGGGCAATGTGCTTTCTGACACCTGCAATAGTTATTCTGATAAGTGAGGGTACAATAGAAAAGGTGAACACATGGGGTAAGCCTCACAAGGCAAAGGCAAAAAGTGTATACGTGGGAGAGCCTAGAAAATGGATATTTTTGGAAACTTCAATTGAATGAAGGATACAGAGAAAAGAGAGAGAGAGAGAAGATAATTTTGGGGTCATGAATTAGAGAAAGAGGGTTGGGAGTAGATAGAAAGAGAAGATAATGAAGAGAGTGAGAGGAAACCTTTTTGGAAAGAGATACAAAGAAATGAATATTTGAAGGGGAGGAGAAAAAGAGGTAATGTCAAATGAGAGGAATGAAGGGTTGAAAGGAAGAGAGCCAGTGGGGATAGATATACTATAAAAAAGATTAAAGTAACGTATCCAAATGTACATTATACTGTGTCTATAACAGAAAAGTGAACTTGAAACTGAAAAGCTTCTGCACAGACAACATTAATGGATCTGGAATAAGAAGTGAACAAACAAAAAAATAACCTTGTACTGCATTTCTCTTATAAATGTTTGGTATGCAAGATACATAAATCTTAATAATATAGAATATGTTACACATACATGTAGTAGTATATCATATATAATATTTTCATCTATAACCCTTAATAAATACATATGAGGCTAATAGTCATTCACACACAGATAAATGGTCAAAAGATATGCACAAACAATTCTCAAAAGAACTGCAACATATGATAATATATGGAAAAAATGTTTCAAATCACTAAGATGAGAAATAAAAATCAAAACAACCCTAAGGTTTGACCTTACATCCTGAAAATTGGCAAAAATGACAGAAAATGGTAATAGTCAATGTTATAGAAGTTGTGGAAAGATAGACCCAACTTAAACATTGTAGGTGGAGCTATGAAATGGTACAAACATTATGGAAAGCAATTTGAAATTTTGCATATAAAAGGACTAAAATTTCCATATCCTTTGAACCAGAGACTTCATTACTGGGCTTATAGCCTGAGGAAACTATTTCTAAGAAAAATGTCCCCAGATTCTCCATATATTTATCACAGCATTTTATACAGCAGCTAAGAATTGGAAACAAATTAGATGTCCATTAATGGGAGAATGACTAAACAAATTGTGGTATGTGAATGTAATGGGATATTGCTGTTTTGTAAGAAATGATGTGTGGAAGGTAGAGCCAAGGTAACAGAATAAAGACAGGAACTCATCTGAGATCTCCCAAATTTCCCTCAAAACAACCGTAAAATATTGCCTCAAAGCAAATTCTGGAGTAGCAGAACCAACAAAAGGATGGGGTGAAACAATTTTCCAGTTCAAGACAACTTAGAAGCAGGCAGGAAAGGCCACTTGGAAAGATAATTTAAGAATTACTGGACTAGCTAAAAGCCATAAACAAAAAAAGAGCCTAGTCATCACCTTTCAAGAAATTATCAAGGAAAACTGACCTGATATTCTAAAACTGGAGGATAAAATAGAAACTGAAAGAATCCACTGATCACCTCCTGAAAGAGATCCCAAAATGAAAACTCCAAGGAATATTATAGCCAAATTTAAGAGCCCCCAGGTCAAGGAGAAAATACTGCCAGCAGTCACAAAAACAAAACAAAATGATTCATGTATGATGGAGCCCCAGAAATGATAACACAAGATTTAGCACCATCAACCTTATAGGACCAGAGGGCTTGGAATATGATATTCCAGAGAGCAAAGGAGCTAAGATTACAACCAAGAATCAACCTACCCCCCAAAACTGAGTATACTCCTTCAGGGGAGAAAAATGAATATTCAATGAAATAGAAGACTTTCAAGAAGTCCTGATTCCTGACCAGAGCTGAAAAGAAAATCTGATTTTCAAATATAGTTTTGAGAGAAGCATAATAAGGTGAACAGGAAGGGGAAATGATAAGGGATTTAATAAAGTTAATAATAATGTTTACATTCCTACATGAGAAAATGATACTTGTAACTCCTAAGAACTTTCTTATTAGGGTGATTAGAAGAGACAGAAGGTCATGGGTGTGAGTTAAATATGATGGGATGATTTTTTTTAATTTTAATTTATTTTCTTGGTTACATCATTCATTTCCACAAGGTTTTGAGTTACAAATTTTCTCCCCTTTTTGTCCCTACCCCCCAGCCCAGAACATTGATCCCACTGTAAGACCCCTCC
>CM053602.1:47192116-47203868 GCA_028646575.1 Pseudocheirus occidentalis
AAAAAAAATAAAATTAAGGGGTGAGAAAAAGGAATGCACTGGGAGAAATGGAAATGGAGAGGTACAATGGGGTAAATTATCTCACATAAAAGAGACAAGAAAGAGCATTTATAGTAGAAGATGGGAGAGTTGGATAGGGAACATGTGAAAATTGCTCTCATCAGACTTGGCATAAAGAGAGAATGATATACATACTCAGTCAGGTATAGGGGTGTATCTTGCCCTATAGGAAAGTAGGAGTGGAAGGGCATAAAAGAAGGGGAGTGTGTTAAGCTGACAAAAGAGAGGGCAGATTAAGGGAGGTGGCAGTGATAAGCAAAACATTTTTGATGATGGACAGAGGAGGAAAAACAGAAGGGAAATGTGAAGGAGGGAAATAAAATTAGTAGTCCTAACTGAAAAATTTTGCATCAAATCTCTCTGGTAAAGGCCTCATTTCTCAAATACATGGAGAAATGAGTCAAATTTATAAAATATGAGTCCAGTTAACAAATGGTCAAAAGATATGAACAGGAAGGTTTTAGATAAAGTAATTGAAGCTAGATATAATCATATGGAAAAAAATCCTCGAAATCATGATTGATTGGAGAAATGCAAATTAAAACAATTGGGAGAGGGCAGAGCCAAGGTGGTAGAGTAAAAGCAGGAACTTGCTTGAACTTGAGCTCCAACCACCTTCAATAACTGTAAAATATGACTCTAAACAAATTTTAGTGCTACAGAACACACAAAGTGACAGAAAGAAACAAATCTCCCATTGAAGGCAGTGTGTCAGGCCTACAGGAAGAGTCTATTGCACCGGGATGGGGGCTGAGCATAGTCCTGCATGGGCCATGCCAGCACAGACCAGTAGCACAGACTGGCCAGACCAGACCTCAGGGGATCAAATCACTGACAGCTGTGGTGGTTTCCAGACTTCTCAATTCATAAATGCCAAAGATAAAGTGAAAGGTCAGTGGGGAATCTCAGTTGGAACTGGGTGAGAGAAGACTGTGGTATGGCCCCTGTTGTTGGTGCTGAAGGTGGTAGCGGCTGCTGCTGCTGCCACAGTGGCTGCCTCCTGAACTCCAGCTTCAGAGATCATGTGGGGACCAAGTGACTGTCAGAGAGTAATTGCAGGATTCTCTTTGCTGGTGCTGAGGCAGGATTCTCTTGCTTTCCCCTGTTTGGATCTGGGTCGCAGGCTTGGGTGGTGGTCCTGGGGTGAGGAGCACTGGCATGGCGGAGCTTGTACTGGCTGTGGAGAGAGCATCCTCCTCACAGTTCTGAAATAAGTGTCTAGAAGAAGCTCTGACAACAGCTGCACAAAACCCCAGAAATTTGGGACATAACACTCTCTACTCTGGAAGCAGAGTTCTACCATGACAAAGAGCTCAAAAGTCAAGTAATTGCCTAGCAAAATGAGGAAACAGAGGAAGAGAAATCAGACTATAGAATCTTGCTTGGCTGACAAAGAAGATAAAAACATAGAACAAGAAGAAGACAACAAAGTCAAAACTCCTGCATCAAAAAACTCCAAGAAAAATATGAATTGGTCACAGGCCATGGAGGAGCTCAAGAAGGATTTTGAAAATCAAGTAAGAGAAGTGGAGGAAAAAGTGGGAAGAGAAATAAGAATGATGCAAGAAAATCATGAAAACCAAGTCAACAACCTGACTGAAGAAAATAACACTGAAGAAAATAATTAAAAAATAGACTAACTCAAATGCAAGAGTTCAAAAAGCTAATAAGGAGAAGAATGTCTTAAAAAGTAGAATTGGTTAGATGGAAAAGAAATTTCAAATGCTCACTGGAGAAAATAATTCCTTCAAAATTTGATTGGAGCAAATGGAAGCTAATGATTTTATGAGAAATCAAGATACTATAAAACAGACCAAAATAAATGAAAAAATGAAAGGCAATGTACAATATCTAATTGGAAAAAACACTCACCTGGAAAATAGATCCAGCAGAGATAATTTTAAAATTATTGGACTACCTGAAATCCATGATAAAAAAAGAGTCTAGACACCATATTTCAAGAAATTCTCAAGGAAAACTGCCCTGATATTCTAGAACCAGAGGGAAAAAAATAGTAATTGAAAGAATTCACCATTCACCTCCTGAAAAAGATCCCAAAATGAAAACTCCTAGGAATATTATAACCAAATTCCAGAGTTCCCAGGTCAAGGAGAAAATATTACAAGCTGTCATGAAGAAACGATTTGAGCATTGTGGAAACACAATCAAGATAACACAAGACCTAGCAACTTCTACATTAAGGCATCAAAGGGTTTGGAATATGACATTCCAGAGGTCAAAGGAGTTAGGATTAAAATCAAGAATCACCCATCCAGCAAAACTGAATATAATACTTCAGGTGAAAATATGGACATTCAATGAAACAGAGGACTTTTCAAGCATTCTGGATGAAAAGACCAGAACTGAACAAAAAAATTGACTTTCAAATTTAAGAAGCAAGAGAAGCATGAAAAGGTAAGCAGGAAAAAAAATCATAAGGTACTTATTAAAATCTAACTATTTACATTTTTACATGGAAAGACAATAATTGTAACTCATAAGACTTTTCTCAATATGAGTATATTTGAAGGGAATACATACATATACATACACATGTGTATAGGTGATTGTATGTGTGTGTACGTATATCTGTACATGTGTGTACATGTATACATAGAAGGCACAGGGTGAGTTGAATATGAAGGGATGATATCTAAAAATAAAATTAAGAGATGAAAGAGGAGTATATTCGGAGGAAAAAAGAAGAGATAAAATAGGGTAAATTATCTCACATAAAATAGGTGAGAGAAAGGTGTTAAAATGGAAGGGAAGAGCAGGAAGGTGAAAGGGAATGAGTCAGCCTTATTCTCATTGGATTTGGCTTAAGGAGGGAATAACATGCATGCTAAATTGTCTATCTTACTCTACAGAAAAGTAGGGGAGGAGGGGATAAGAGGATGGATGACAGAAAGGAGGGCAGATTGGGTGAGAGGGTAGTTAGAAGCAAACACTTTTGAAAAGGGACAAGGTCAAAGGAGAAAATAGAATTCCTGGGGGGCAGGATAGGACAGGGGGAAAATATAGTCTTTCACAATATGTCTACTATGGAGATGTTTTTGCATAATTACACATATATAACCTATATTGAATTCCTTGTCTCTCTAGTGGGGTTGGGTGAGAAAAGAAAAAGGGAGAGAATCTGGACCTTGAAATTTTAAAAATAAATGTTGAAAAAAAATGTTTATACATGCAACCGGGAAATAAGATACATAGGCAATGGGATATAGAAATCCATCTTGCCCTACAAGAAAATAAGGGGGGGGAAGTGGAGGGGGGTATTAAAGAGAGGGCATAAAGGGGGAAGGGGTATTCAGTATGCTTGCCATCTTGGGGTGGGGAGGTAGGGGAGAGATGGGGAGAAATTTTGTAATTCAAAAATCTTGTGGAAACGAATGTTGAAAGCTATAAATAAATAGATTGTGAAATTCAAAACTAAATTAATTTACAATACAATTCTGAGGTACTACCTTGTATTTATTAGATTGGCTAATATGACAGAAAAGGAAATTGACAAATATTGGTGGAGATATGGGAAAACTGAGACACTAATGTACTGTTGGTGGAGCTGTGAATAGATCCAACTGTTCTGTAGAGCAATTTGGAACTATGGTCAAAGGGCTATAAAACGCTTCACACTATTACTACTACTAGATATGTATCCCAAAGACATAAAAAATAAGGAAAAGGATTTATATGTACAAAAATATTTATAGCAGCACGTTTGTGGTGTCAATTAATTGAAAACTGAAGTCATGCCCATCAATTGAGGAATGATGCTAAATGGACAGAATCAGGGGAACATTGTATACAATACCACCAATAGTGTATGATCATCAAATGTGAATGACTTATTCTTAGCAATAAAATGATCCAAGTCAACTCTAGCAGACTTATGACGAAAAATACCCAGATTAAAAAACTGACAGTCTAAATGCATATTTAAGCATACTTTTATTTTTTGCTTTTTTGGAGGGGGAGGGCAGGGCAATTGGGGTTAAGTGATTTGCCCAAGGTCATGTGGCTAATAAGTGTGTCAAGTGTCTGAGGCCAGATTTGAACTCAGGTCCTCCTGACTGCAGCATAACCTAGCCACCCCTAAACAAATTTTAAAATATATTTTTTTCTTGGATTTTTAGGTCTATGTTTTCTTTTACAACATGACTAAGTGGAAATATGTTTCTCATGAATACACATGTATAACCTATATAAAATTGTTTGCCTTCTCAATGAAGGAGGAGGAGAGGGAGGCAGAGGATTGGAAACTCAAAATTTAAGAAAGAGAATACTAAAAATTATTTTTCCATGTGTGTGGAATGAGTGAAAACTTCTCAATCTGGGATTGTTAACCTTCCCTTCCCCCTTTCCATGGCTGCTGTCAATCACTTTTACCTTCCTTTGTCTGTTTTTCCACCTTGGTGGGACCCTCCCCACCTCTCTTTTCTTGCTGTCCCAGTAGGGAAGAATTTGGTGAGGTGTGCCTCTCCACCTATGAGAGGTAACAGTGGGGAAAGGGGGCTTGACTAAGTTAAGTTATAAATTCTGGTTCTACCCTTTGAAATACGCCCTCTCTCCCATGCCCAGGCATGGGAGCAGATTGCCCTCTTCTCCCAGGGAAGAGAATAAACTCCTGTTCTTATCCTAAGGCATCTCTGTGTTTACTTTTCTTACTAAATTAAAGATGAAGGGTATTTTTCAACCCAAACAGATATAATTGAGGAAAAATAAAACTCTAAATAAATACTTGAAAAAATACACAGAAAAAAAAGAAAGAAAATCACCTGGAAAATAGATTGAAGAGAGATAATTTGAGAATCACTGGTCTACCTGAAAGTTATGATTCTAATAAAAGAGAACTCAAATGTAATATTTTAAGAAGTTATCAAGGAAAACTCCTCTGATATCCTAGAACTGGAGTGTAAAATAAAAACTGAAAGTATTCACCAATTAGTTGCAAATTGATCCAATCATTCTGGAGAGCAATTTGGAACTATGCCCCAAGAGCTATAATATCCTTTGACTCAGCAATACCATTGCTAAATTTGTATCCCAAAGAGATAAAGAAAAAAAAAAGGAAAAGGGTGCAGTTGTACAAAAATAACAGCTCTTTTTGTGGTGTCTGAGAATTTGAAATTGAGGGAATGTCTATCAATTGGAGAATGGTTAAACAACCTATGGTATATGACTGTGATGGCATATTATTGTGCTATAAGAAATGATTGGCAGTATGATTTCAGAAAAACCTGGAAAGACTTATATAAACTGATGAAAAGTGAAGTTAGCAGAACCAAGAGAACATTGTACACAGTATCAGCAATATTGTACAGGGAAGAACTGTGAATGACTTAGCTGTACAGTGATCCAAGACAATCCCAAAGACTCAGGATGAAGCATGCTATCCACTTCCAGAGAAAGAGCTGATGTTTCCAAGCAATACTACAATCCAAGACAATTCTGAAGGATTTGCTATGAAAAATGCTATCCACCTCTAGAGAAAGAATTGGTAGAGTCTGAATGCAGATTGAAGTATACTTTTTTTACTTTCTTTATTCTTCTTGGGTTTTATTTTGTTTTATTTTTAATCTATGTTTTCTTTCACAATATGACTAATATTGAAATGTGTAACTGCACATGTATAATCTATATCAAAGCGCTTGCCTTCTCAAGGAGGGGCAGGGAAGGATGGGAAGGAATTTGGAACTCAAATAAAAAAATTTAAAATTTGTTTTTGCATGTACTTGGAAAAATAAAATATTTTTAAATGGAATGATGTGTGCAATGAATAGAGAGAGCCATGGAAAGACTAATACAAAATCAAAACAGTAGAGCAAATAAAATCACATGCACAAGAATCATAACAATATAAATGGAAAGAACAATTGCACACTAAAAAAATTGCAAGTGAATGTTACAAAATTATACAGATAAATGGGACCCTAATGATGAGAAATGGTCCTCACGATAGCCCTTTGTGGAGGTGGGAGGTTCACAGGCATTACACATGGTGCATATTATTGATCTTTTTCCATAGATTGATTAGTTTTGACGTTTTTCTTCTCTAAAAATTACTATTTGTCCTATGGGATGGCTCTCTGCTGGGGAGAAGGGAAGGGTTACACAAGATAACTGTGGTGATGGAAGAAACAAAATATCCATTAAAAATGTAAAATAAAAGAGGCAACCTGGTACAGCGCATAGAGCACTAGGCTTGAATTCAGGAAGACCTGTGTCTAAATCCTGACTGAGGCCATTACTTGTGACTTCTGATCAAGTCACATTTGCTCTGTGGACCTGTTTCCTTCTTTGAAAATGAGTGTATTGGATTAGATGAACCTCCTCTAAGGTCCATTCAGATTTTAGTTTTCTGATCTCTGAGTCTAGGAATGAACTTTACCACCAGTTTCAAGGTCTTAAAGGCCAAGTTCTGGTGCCACCTCCTCCATGAAGCCTTGACTATCTAACTACACCAGCTCAAAGTGATCCCTCCCTCTTAATAAGTTGTTTATTTAGATCTTTCTTTTGTGCTTGTTATAGTTATAACAATTGAACTCCCTTGAAGAGGTGCAGGATGCTAAGTGGATGTAAAGAAGGCATCCAGCATGTTGAGTGGGCCACCTGTGGAGAACTGATGGTAGGACATGGAGGAGAGTGACCCAGGACAGACAGGTAGGGGTGGAGGTGGTCTCTATCTGCCTGCTTGGAGGGAATGTTCCTATCAATGAGATCTCAGATCTTTGGTCATTTATAGGTCTTTGTGGTCACGCCTCACCTCCTGTCTCTCCACAGCTCCATTATTTCATCTTCCTATCACCTCCCTCTACACTTAGCATAGGACCCTATAGGTAACAGGATCTAAGCAAATGTCTTTTTCATGAATCAAGTGTAATATTTTAATTTCGTTGATGGGGAAATAGTTTGAAACTATCTGGACAAGGGAACCAGTTATTCATTGGAGAATAGTCCTAGGACCCTTCCCTAGCTCTTCTTAGGGAAGATGTCTATAGGATGGATTGGAAAGCTAATTTAGGCTTGACGTCAGGAATAGCTTCTCAACAATTAGAGTTGCCAAAAAATGGCATTGACTACCTTGGAGATTGTCAGGACAGTGTGCTGTGATGCCCACCTGGGCCTATTTCTTGATGTGCCCCCTATCCCACCTGTCCTCCCTTCTTTATTTGTGTCCTTCTCCTCTCTTTGACTCTATCCTTTCTCTATGTCTTTCCACTGTCAACCTCATCCCATCAAATGTCACCCTGCTCTTTACATGCCTCCATGTCTCTCTGTGTATCCCTTTCCTTTACATGTGCCCAATGTTATCTTAATTTCTCCTCTTCTCCGCATGTCTCTTGCCTCTCTGAGTCCTTTCTGTGCCCCTTATCCTCTATATTCACCCTGGGTCCATCTCTGTATCTTTCTTCTCTCTGTGTGTCTCTTCCTCTATTTACTACTTTTTCTGTGCACCATTTCCTTCTCTTTTTATTTTCTTCTCCTCTCCATGTCTCCCAATATGCAACCCTCTCTTCTCTGTTGATCATTTTCCTCTCTCTATATGCCCCTCTTCCAGTCTGTAGTCTCCTGTCTTTGCCGGCTCTTATATATGTCTCTCACTCTGCGATTATATATGTAAGTATGTGTCTGTGTCTGTGTCTGTGTCTGTGTGTCTGTGTGTCTGTGTCTGTGTGTATGTATGCATGTATGTATGTATGCATGTATGTATGCATCTCTCAATCCCTTACTCTGCATTGTAGAGACAGGTCTGCCAGAAGCAATTTTTTTTATTGATTCAGCATTATTGTAATCCAACCCTAACTTTAAATGACTCTTCCTCTCACCCCCTGGGCCATGTCTCTGATATAATACATTTTGAAGTAAAATTTATGAGAATCCTAAACAAAGGAAATTTCATATTATGATAAAATATAGTTACACAATTCAGGCTAAGGTATACATTTTGCTTCATCCATGAGAACAATAGTGACTTAATCTTGGAGAATAATTTCCTTAAAACCATTCAACCTCTTTAAGACCATTCTTTCCTCCCTCCCCCAACCCATGAAGTGGGGTGAGCAGAAGTAATCAAAGAGATTTCTTCTCTCTAATCAATATCCTAATACCTCCAGGGAAATTGGAGGGTGCCACTCTTAAATTGGAAATTATTATAATTCCTTCAAGGATTGGAGAGAAAAAGGCTATAATATAGGTGGACTGATAAAGGGCTCTTTTCTCTTGTTCAGTCACTGACCTACTTGCTTCAAAGCAGGTGTCCTTCCTGGGCTGGGAGAAGACAGAGGAACAGAATGTTGTAAGACTGATAAAGGGTTCTCTTTCTTATTGATCCCTGGGCTTCTAAATTTTTTATGCTTTCCTAATGCTTCAATAGTATGTTTAAAGAATTGAGGGTCCCACTTACTTGGTCTTGCTCTGGGTTCCCTGTGTTCCTGTGTTGACTTCCATTCCACAGGATAAGCGGAACCTGGACCTTAGAGTTTCAGAACACTAGATTGTCAGAGACTTCTTATGTATCTAGAGACACCAGACACCCTGAACTGGCCTGTCCTACTGTCACAGCTGGGAGGGGGGCACTGTCCAATTCTGTGCTGCTCCTACATTTCCTTGGTGCCCTACCTGGATCTTTCTGACCACCTCAGGTAAAATTTTCCCAGGGAAGGCTTCTGCTCTTTTTGCCCTGAAACAGACTCTTGAAGACAACACATGACCCTGGCCTGTCTCTGGGAGGCTACTTTGTGCTGGCACTGGTTTTAATTCTTGTCCCTTTCCTTTTGTTCTTGGGTTTATGACCAGCTTCTTATTCAGGCATAGAGTAGAAGAAGTCACCTTCTGTTATATCTCATTGGAATCCTTGGTCATTTTCCCATCTGGTATAACCATCATATTCTTACTGGAATGTAGGAAACATGTGGGAGCTGGAGGATTTGTCTCCTATTTTGCCAGCCATCTTGCTCATGTTTCCTCAAATTGCTCTCCTCTCAAAGTACCCATTCCCTTCTCTACTTCTCTTTTCTCTCCATGCCTCCTCCTCCTTTTGTGTCCCTCCTTCCCCTAAAGAGCTAGGACTGCAACCAAGGATCAATGACTCAGCAAAACTGAGCATAATCTTTCAGGCAAGGAGATGGTCATTTAATGAAATGAGGGACTTCCAGAATTTCCTGATGAAAAAGCCAGAGCTCAGTGGAAAATTTGATCT
The DNA here is from genome assembly GCA_028646575.1 of Pseudocheirus occidentalis. Taxonomy (NCBI): domain Eukaryota; kingdom Metazoa; phylum Chordata; class Mammalia; order Diprotodontia; family Pseudocheiridae; genus Pseudocheirus; species Pseudocheirus occidentalis. The sequence continues at coordinate 47,201,379 of CM053602.1, forward strand.
CCAATTACAATCCTCAAGAAATACATAAAAAGGTAAATAAGGAAAACACCCACACCCACACACGCACACATACACACATACACATGCACATAACTTGGGATTCAATAAGAACAAAATATTTACATCCCTACATGAGAAGCTGATACCTGTCAGGATTGAAGTTTATATGATTTTAGCAACCTTTAAAAGGGATATACATAGATAGAGGGTGTGGGTATAGATGAACTAATTTGATTTTTTAAAAAACTTTATTAAGGGGTTCAAAGGGACTATAATGGGAGAAAATGAAAGGATGATGCAGAAAAAGGTAAATTATGCCACATTAAAAGACATAAAAACATACCATAGTAGAGGAAAAGAAGGGAGGGAGATGAACATCATGTGAACTTTATTCCCATTGCTTCTGTTTCAAGGAGGGATCAACATAATCAGTTAAGCTGAAGATTCTAACTTGAAAAGATGCAAAAACTAATTATAATAGAGGGAAAGGAGAGAGAGGAGCACTAAATGAAATTTACTCTCATTGGTTTGGATTCAAAGAAAGAATAACATACTCAAATAAGAATAAAAATCCATTGTGCCCTACAGGCAGTAGGAGGGGTAAGGTGGGGAAAAGGGGGTGGTTAGAAGGGAGAGAATTTGTAGGAAGGGGAAAGGGTAAGTAAAAGGGTTGGGTCAAAGGGAGGGAATACTAAGGGAGGCAGTGGTCAAAAGGAAAACTCGTGAAGAGCAGAAGGGAGAAGGAAGAAACAAAAACATAAATAGGGGAGGGAATAGGATGGAGGGAAAGACACAGAGAGTCATCACAACTGTGAATGTGAATTAGTCTGAACTCCCCCATAGAACAGAGGCAGACAGTAGAATGGATTAAAAACCATAATCCTACAGTATGCTGTCTACAAGAAACACATTTGAAACAAGGGGATACACACAGGGTTAAGGCTGGAGCAGAATATATTATGCTTCAGCTAAAGTAAAAAAAAAAGCAAGGATAGAAATCCTTATCTCAGATAAAAGAAAAGCAAAATTAGATCTAATTTAAAAAGATAAGGAAGTAAACTATGGTATCCTGCTAAAAGTCTCCATCGAGAATGAAGCAATATCATTACTTAACATATATGTACCAAATACATCCAAATTCCTAGAGGAGAAGTTAGGGGAATTAGAGGAAGAAATAGAGAGCAAGACTATACTAGTGGAGGACCCCAATCTCCCGCTCTCTGAACTTGATAAATCTAACCTCAAAATAAATAAGAAAGAAGTTAAGGAGATGAATAGAATTTTAGAGAGGCTAGATACGATAGATCTCTGGAGAAAACTGAATGGGGATAAAAAGGAATATATCTTCTTCACAGCAGTACATGGCACATACACAAAAACTGACCATGTACTAGGGCATAAAAACCTCACAATCCAGTGCAGGAAGGCAAAGATATTAAATGCATCATTCTCAGATTATGATGCAATAAAAATCATATACAATAAAGGGCCATGGAAAGATAGACTAAAAACTAATTTAATAATTTAATCCTAAAGAATGAGTGGGTCAAAAAAGAAATTATACAACAATCAGTGACTTCATTCAAGAGAATGAAAATGATGAGACAATGTACCAAAATTTGTGGGATGCAGCAAAGGCAATTCTAAGGGGTAGTTTTATATGTCTGAATGCATACATGAATAAATTAGAGAAAATGGAGGTCAATGAATTGGGCATGCAATTGGAAAAACTAGAAAAAGAACAAATTGAAAATCCCTGATTAAATACTAAATTAGAAATAATGAAAACCAAAGGAGAGATTAGTAAAATTGAACCTAAGAAAACTATTGAATTAAGAAATAAAACTAAGAGTTGGTTTTATGAAAAAACTATAAAACTGATAGACCTGTAGTCAACATGATAAAAAGAAAGAAAGAAGAAAAACAAATTACAAGTATAAAAAATGAAAAGGGTGAATCTACCTCCAATGAAGAGGAAATTAAAACAATAATCAGAAATTATTTTCCCAATTGTATGCATATAAATTTGACAATCTTAGTGAAATGGATGAATATTTACAAAAATATAAGTTGCCAAGATAAACTGAAGAGCAAGTAAATTACTTAAATAACCCCATCTCAGAGAAAGAAATTGAACAAGCCTTTAGCAAACTGTCTAGGAAAAAATCTCCAGGGCCTGATGGATTTACTAGTGAATTCTATCAAACATTTAAAGAAAAATTAATTCTAATACTCTACAAAGTATTTGGGAAAATTAATGAAGAAGTCCTGCCAAATTCTTTTTATGACACAAATATGGTACTGATAACTAAATCAGGAAGAGACAAAATGGAGAAAGAAATTATAAACCAATTTCCCTCATGAATATAGATGCAAAAATTTTAAATTAAATATTAGCAAAAAGACTACAGCATCTTATCACAAGAATAATACACTTCGATCAGGTAGGATTCATTCCAGGAAGACAAGGATGGTTCAATATTAGGAAAG
>CM053602.1:47203968-47215399 GCA_028646575.1 Pseudocheirus occidentalis
ATAAATTTAACAAAGTTGCAGGATATAAAACAAACCCACATAAATCCTCGGCATTCCTGTATATTTCTAATGAAATCCAACAGGAAAAGATTGAAAGAGAAATCCCATTTAAAGTTACTGTAGACATTATGAAATATCTGGGAATCTACCTGCCAAAACAAACCCAGGACCTATAATATAATCTATATAGCAACAACTACAAAACATTTTTAACACAAATAAAATCAGATTTAACTATTTGGAAAAACATCAGTTGCTCATGGCTGGGTTGAGCTAATCTAGTAAAAATGACAATTTTACTTAAATTGTATATTTAGTGCCATACCAATCAATCTACCAAAAAATTACTTTATAGAGCTAGAAAAAATAGTCACAAAATTCATTTGGAAGAAAAAAAGGTCTAGAATATCAAGGGAATTAATGAAGAGAAAGGCTAGGGAAGGTGGCCTAGCCATACCAGATTCTAATCTGTATAATAAAGCAGCAGTCATCAAAACTACTTGGTACTGCCTGAGGAACAGAGAAGTGGATCAATGGATTAGACCGGGTACACGAGACTCAGCACTCAATGACTATAATAATCAACTGTTTGGAAAACCAAAGACCCCAGTTTTTGAGATAAGATCTGACTATTTGACAAAACTTGTTGGGAAAAGTGGAATAGAGTATGGCAGAAACTGGGCATAGACCACTAGCTAACACCATGTACCAAAATCAAGTCTAAATGGATGCATGATTTAGGTATAAAGGTATTAATTCCAATACTCTACAAAGTATTTGGGAAAATTAATGAAGAAGAAATCCTGCCAAATTCTTTTTATGACATAAATATGGTACTGATAACTAAATCAGGAAGAGACAAAATGGAGAAAGAAATTCTAAACCAATTTCCCTCATAAGCAATTTGGGAAAGCAAGGAATAGTTTACCTGTCAGATTTATGGAGAAGGTAAGACTTTATGACCAAACAAGAATTAAGAGAGCATTATAAAATGTGAAATGGATAATTTTTATTACATTAAATTGAAAAGTTTCTGTATAAACAAAGCCAACGTAATCAAGATTAAGAGGGAAGTGGAAAATTGAGAAAGAATTTTTACAACCAGTTTCTCTGATAAAAGCCACATTTCTAAAATATACAGAGAATTTAGTCAAATATATAAGAATTCAAGTCATTCTCCAAATGATAAATGTTCAAAGGATATGAACAGGCAGTTTTCAGAGGAAGAAATTAAAGATATCTATAAGCATATGAAAAAATGCCATAAATCACTATTAATTTGTGAAATGCAAATCAAAGCAATTCTGAGATGCCACATCTCACCAGTCAGGTGGCTAAGATCACAAAACAGGAAAATGATAAGTGCTGGAGAGGATGTGGAAAAATTGGACCACTAATGCATTGTTGGTAGAGTGTGAACTGATCCAACCATTCTGGAGAGCAATCTGGAACTATGCCCAAAATGGCTATAAATAATTGCATACCCTTTGACCCAGTAATACTACTTCTAGGGTTGTATCCCAAAGAAAGAATAGAAGTGGGAGGAAGACCCATAGGTATAAAAATATTTTTAGCAGCATTTTTTTTGTAGTGACAAAGAACTGGAAATTAAGGGGATGCTGATGAATTGGGGAATGGCTAAACAAGTTGTGGTATATGAATGCAATGGAATACTATTGTGGTATAAGCAATGAGGAGCAGATGAGCTTCATATTTACCTGGAGAGGCTTATACAAACTGATGCTGAGTGAGAAAAGCAGAACCAGGAGAAATTTGTACACAATTACAGACACAATGTATGTGTGATGATCAACTTTGATAACCTCAGCAATGCAAGGTTATAAGACAATTACAAAAGACTCAGGGTGGAAGGAGATGTCCACGTACAGATAAAGATCTGGAAAGAACAGAGTTCAAATGGAGACTGAAGCAAACTATATGCTCTCCTTCTTTTCCATGTTTGGTTTTGTTTCCTACTTTCCATTGTTTATTCCATTGGTTACAACCCTTCTATACAACCAGACTAATGTCCAATGTGAAAGTATTTGCAGATTCTATACTTGATTGAATGCTGCCACAGGGGGGAAAGGGGGAAGAAGGAGGAGAGAAAATTAGAAACTCAAGGGATTGTGGAACTCAGTCTTGTAAATTAAAAGTAAATAAACAAATTAATTTGAAAAAAAGAAAAGTTTTTGTGCAAAGGCAATGCAACCAGGATTAGAAGGGAAGCAGAAAGATGGGAAACAATTTTCACAACCAGTATCTCTGATAAAGGCCTCATTTCTAAAATATAGAGAGAACTGAGTCAAATTTATAAGAATAAAAGTCATTCTCCAATTGATAAATGGTCAAAGGACATGAACAGGCAGTTTTCAGAGGAAGAAATTAAAGCTATTTATAATCATATGAAAAAAATTTCAAAATTGCTATTGATTAGAGATATGCAAATCAAAATAACTCTAAGGTACCATATCACACCTATCAAATTGGCTAATATCACAAAACAGGAAAATGATGAATACTGGAGAAATGTGGGAAAACTGGAACACTAATGCATGGTGGAGTTGTGATCCACCCATTCTGGAGAGTAATTTGGAACTGTGCCCTAAGGGTTATAAAAATCTTTGACCCTGCTATTCTAGATCTGTATTCCAAAGAGACCATAAAAATGGGAAAAAGACCCACGTGTTTAAAAATATTTATAGCAGCTCTTTTTGTGGTGACCAAGAATTGGAAATTGAGGGGATGCTTATCAGTTGTGGAATGCCTGAACAAGTTGGGGTATATGGATATAATGGAATACTATTGTTATAAAAAAAGATGAACAGGTGGACTTCAGAAAAATCTGGAAAGACTTACATGAACTTACATGATGCTGAGAGAAAAGAGTAGAAACCAGGGGAATATTGCTCACAGTAATAACCACATTGTGTAATGACTGACTTTGACAGATTTAGCTCTTCTCAGCAATGCAAGGATCCAAGACAACTCCAAAAGACACATAATGGAAAATGCTCTCCACATGCAGAAAAAGAACTAGGGAGTCTGAATACTGATGGAACCATATTATTTGTTCTCTCCCTGTCTTTTTGTTTTATTTTGTTTTGTTTCTCATGGCTCCTCCCATTGGATCTAATTCTTCTTTACAACATGAATAATCCGAAAATATGTTTAATATGAATGTATATGTAGAGCTTATATCAGATTGCAAGCCATCTTGGGGAGGGAGGAAGGGGAGGGAAAGGGAGAAAATTTAGAACTAAAAATCTTATGGAAGTGAATGTTGCAAACTAAAAATAACTTTAAAAAATCAAATAAAATCAAACATTTGCTGAGATGAATGGGATCCTAGTGATGCAGTTTAGGAGTTCAGTGATCCCAAAACTATCAAGGTACAGGCAGAGTCACCTAGAAACAATTTGTGAACTCAAGGAGTTTTCCAGTCAATTTGCAAAAGGTTTATTGTAAAGCTAATATAGCAAGTAGAGCTCTTTAGGGACCTGGCAACCTAAAGCTTACATAGAAAAGGTTCAGTGAGTGCTGTGCCAAGTATGCTGTTTAGGTAGTGACATACAGTTTCTGTACCTCATGCACAGGTGTCATTCACTACTGGAAACCCTGGGGGGTGGTGTTTATGATCGGCTACATCTGTGACAAGATAGCCTCAGGAGTTGACTTCTGTGGTTTCAGTCCAGGACAGTTCTATCTGTACAAGGAAGTTATACAGGATCAGCTTGTTCTTGTAACAGGGAGAGTGAGTTTGCCTCATTGGGGCCTACTCATGAGTTATTGCCAGAGGTAGGGTCTTTGGGCTGGGGAAGAGGTATGGTCCTAGGGCTGAGGTCAGAGCACAATAATTCCATTACTAGTACCTGGAATAGAGTTGGGAGGGACCTTAGAACACAGAAAGTAGCAGATGGAGCATGAAAATTGCTAGATCCATCAGGATATTAGCACACCAAACATCCACATAGAAAAGAGGATGTAAAAGTTGGATAGGCATTTGGAGGAAAAGTCATTAAAGCTAGGAGACCCTTACAAAACAGAACATCAGGAGTGGCCTCAAAACTACAGAATGAAGTTGGAGGGCTCTTCTAATGTAAATCCTCAAAGGTGGGAGACCTTAAAATACCTTTTATGATAGCTAAGAGTTTTCTTTAAGTGGTAAGTGGACCAAAGTATTGGTAAGTACAGTTTCACCGAAAAGCTGAAAACAAATTTTATGTTTGATATAAGATAACTTATTTTAATATAAGTTCCGCCATCATGGTTGTGATTATCTGCCTTAAAACTCAGATAATAACCTTTGTAGGTAAGAGGGAAAGATTAAAGTACAATAACTTCCTTGGCTGAAAAAAATAGATGCAAAATAGTCATTTTATTCAATGCCTTCATTGAGTAGGCCTGCTATTTATATTACTGTTATTAATAATGAATGGGGATTATTTTTTAAAATAATGTTACATGTACACATGACTTTAAAGGCATGCCCTTTATACTTTTAAATCTTTGTGGTACTACATGGAGAGTAATAAAATAAAAATAAAACAAGATTAAAAAAAGAACCCAGGATACCAGAGAAGGGGGATGGCAGTTTAAGAACATAGACTTTCAAGGCTGGGCAGGTTCTTCTATTTTTTCTTTTCTTTACCATAATAGTCATGCTGAGAAAGAAAACATAGACAAAAAAACTCAAGAAAAATAAATAAAGAAAGAAAAAGTATGTTTCAAGTTGTATTCAAAAGCCATCAGCTCTTTCTCTGGGGATAGAAAGCATTTTTTTTCATAGGTCATTCAGAGTTGTGTTGGATCATTATATCACTGGGAATAGCTGTCATTCACAGCAGTCATCTTATAATACTGCTGTTACTTTGCACACAGTACATTTTACTTTGCATCAGCACATGCCAGTCTTTCCAGGTTTTTCTGAGAGCATCCTGCTCATTATTTCTTATAGTAATAGTATTCCATTGTAATCATAGACCACAACTTCTTCAGCCATCTCTCAACTGATGGGCTTCCCTTCCACCTCTAATTCTTTACCCCCAGAAAAGAGCTGCTATAAAAATTTTTGTACACATAGGTCCTTTTCCTTTTTGTTTTTTTATCTCTTTTGGTATACAGACCTAGTAGTGGTATTGCTAAGGTAACAGGTGTGTATGGTTTTATAGCCCTTTGTCCATAGTTCCAAATTGCTCTACACAGTAGTTGAATCAGTTCACAACTTCACCAACAGTGCAATAAAGTCTATTTTTTCTGTGAGTGCTCAAGTATGTTCTCTTTATATTCAGATAAATGAGTCCTCTTTTCTATTTAGTCCTCCTTAGTAGTACGCATTTATTCTTTCTTATCATATATCTAAAAATAACTTCAATTTTTCTTCCTATCTACTGTATATGAATTCATATTGATGGCTGCCCTTATATAACTATGAAGTGAATAAACAAATACCTCTTTTTAAATATATAGATCATATATGGCAACTCATACATATGAAGATAGAAAATATATTCATATATTTATGCACTCATTCTCTTTATATACATATGTGTGTATATCCTCTCCCTTTTCATATGTGTGTGTGTGTCCTCATATAATGTCCATATCCACATGTGAAATGTTAAAATTCTATTTTGTGCAGGTCACCCCAACCACCCCCACCCCCAACTCTTCTCGATAATGTAGTAAGTGGAGAAGTAGCCAGTATAAAGTACTGAACAAGAACAGAAAGGAATATTGCAAAGGTCACATGGAGGTCGCATCCAAACCATTCCAATGATCATAATTTAGATTTTCTATCATAGATTAACCAAAAATGACTTCCTGGTAGCATGTACTGAATCAGGGGATGCCATCTAGGCCTCAGATATCCATAGTGAGGCCAACAGATCACCAAATGGTGGTGATACTTTGGAGATACTGTGGACATGGTAACTTTAAAGTTTTAGCAACAATTCTGAGGTGATTTGGATATGTCAATGAGGTAATTCCAATATGACACAGATAAGAATAAAATACTATAAAAAGGAGACCTCAAACTACTACCCACCCCTGCTCTCCTCCCTCTTTGCCACCAAGTCCTCCCAACTCTAGTCCATGGATAAGGAGAATGGTATTCTGTGCCTCCCCCCCTCCCCGTCCTCTTCCCCATTGCTGGCTGTCTTCCTTCTTTCCCTAACCCATCCCCCACTCTCTGCTTCTGGACCCTTCTGTTGGTATCATTTGTTCTGTTTTCCTCTACATACACTCTATGGGCCTTATTAATGTGTGATTGTAGCCTTGCTCCCAACTGTTGCTCTCATGATATTTCCTCTTGCATACCAAAAGAACTGGGTGTGCCTGCCCCATTTCATAATTCCATAAATTAATTCACAATTTAGGCCATCTCTCTCTCTCTCTCTCTTAAGTCTTTCCTGGGTGCCCTCTATCAGCCTTGGGTCCTCTGGCCTCTGCTTTGTCCCAGGACCTTCTTCATTGTACCAGGGATTGTTCCCTAGCAGACCCATGCCAAATATCCACTTCCTGCCTCCTGTCTAGACTCTTGTCTAGTCTCTTATTCTTCCTTGCCTGGTCTAGGCCTTTAAGTAAACTTCACCAGATGTCAATGAAAGACTGTGTTGTGTTCCTCAATGACTATTATTTGGCCAACAAGCATTTATTATTTGTCTACTTTGTACCAAACAATGAGGTAGGTGTTGGGAATACAAAGACAAAAAGAAAAGAGTTTATGTCCTCAAGGAGCTTACATACTATCAACAGAACCAACAGGTACATCAATAAACACATAAAGTATAAAGTACAAAGTCATTGTGGGGATGTTCCATTCCCCAAACATCTTCTACTTCTTTACTAGTATTTCCCTGCAAACAACAGGAGGTGATAGTTAAACCACAGATATCTCTGTCACTAAGTGGCAGAGAATTCAGGAAAATGCAGTGTTCTAAAACCACGAGGGAGGTGGAGTGAAGGTTTCTTTCCCAGTCACCTGTGACCTTGTTTGTTTCACTGACTGTAAGTGCAGTGCTATGGTGGCTGATAAATTGTGGATCATGCATTCTGCCTTGTATGCCCCTCTCCAAGGTAGGTACACCCTGACAAACCAGTGGAATCTGATGTCTCTCACAGCCCCTCAAAGGTTTGCCCTTATGGGTCCAAAGTAGGCCAAAGTATTTGAGATTCAGGAGGCCCTTGTCAATGGCCTGGCCATCCCACCTGGGGTACACTCCTCATTAGAGTCTACTGTGGGAGAGACTATGCTGCCACAGACATGCATGATCCCACCGGGCACTTGCCAGGATAGAGAACTTGCATTGAGGGAGGGACACACTCAGGCTCTTAGGGGAACCCCCTCCTTGTTCAGGAAGTCTGGGACTGAGAAGTTACAGAGTTGGGGGAGTTTGATTGTGTAGCCACAAGGACAATAAGTCTGACCCTGATTCCCATCTGAGGAGGAGGCAGGAGTGGAGGGGAGGGGTCCACATGGGCCTGTGACAAAGCTTAAGCTTTCCAAGATGCCATTTGTAAAGCAAGGACTGACAAAAGCTGCTGAACATTCACTTCCATCAAGGTAGTGACTAATCATGACCAATGCCCTGCCCCAGGGGAGTTGGAGGACTGCCAGCCATCAGGCTGAGGGTCTGAAATCCCTAGGACACCTCAGCATCAGAGTCATAATCTGCAGGGGTTTTCAAAAATTTTTGGTTGTGTGATCTTTGTTGATGAAAATGTTTGGAAAGATATATTTTACACTATAAATTACTTGGCCTTAATCCCAAAAGTTTGCCATGCTGCCTCATTTTTGTCATTTTATTTGAGGAAATGATATTATTTCTCTGATTGGACCTTGTCACCAAAATTCTTTGGGATGACATTACTTAGTCTTCAAGTTTGAATCCTTTTTGATTGCATCATGGTCAGTAACAGATGGGTCCATTTTTTACTTTTGTTTCTGAGGTTTTCTTTTTCTTCTCCTCTCTATGTCTCTGCCTCTCCTCAATCTCTGTCTCTTTCCTCTCTCTTTATTTCTCTATCTCTTTGTTTCCTTAGGGGACTCTTGCTTCTCCCATCTCTTTTTTGCCTCCTCTTCCTCAGTAAAAGCCATTTCCCAATTGATAAATGGTCAAAGGATATGAACAAGCATTTATACGAAGAAGAAATCAAAGCTATCTACAGTCACATGAAAAAATATTCTAAATCACTATTAATTAGAGAAATACAAATTTTAAAAACTCTGAGGTACCTCCTCACATCTATCAGATTGGCTAACATGACAGAAAAGGAAAATGAAAAATGCTGGAGGGGATGTGGAAAAATTGGGACATTAATGTATTGCTGATAGAGTTGTGAACTGGTCCAACCATTCTGAAAAACAATTTGAAACTTCCCAAAGGACTTCAAAATGGTCCATATCCTTTGACCCAGAAATACCACTACCAGGTCTCTATCTCAAAGAGATTTATTTAAAAAGACTATATACATACATGCATAAAAGTCCTTTGTGATGGCAAAGAACTGGGAATTGAGGGGATGCCTATCAATTGGGGAATGGCTGAACAAGTTGTGGAATAGGATTATGATGGGATATTACTGTTCTATAAGAAATAATCAGGGGGATAGTTTTAGAAAAATATCAGAAGACCTATATGAATTGATGCAGAATCAAGTGAAAAGAAGTGGAGATCATTTTACACAGTAATAACTTTATTTTGTCGATGATTGTAATGAAACTGGGAATTTGAAGATCTTCCCTGCCCCTTAATTGACCTAGGGGGGAGTTTGAGGACCTCCCCTGCTGTGAAGATAAACTCTGTGCCCTGATAGGCTGAGTGTGGTCACATGGAGCCTGTGGTAGGAGGAATTTGCTGAGGAGTAGCAGAGCCCACAGGAAGCTGATTGAGAGCTAGCTAGACAGTTGGAGACAGTTTGGGGGCAGAGTTGCTTAGGCAAGGACAAAGAGAGTTTTGTGCATAAATACAGATCTTGTATTTAGGCTGAAGGATGCTGTGGCTCTCAGCATTATTATGGCTTCTGAATATCTTTGGTACTATGATGGAATCAGCTTACTGGTTTGGGAATTTGGTTTTTTGGTGTCTCAATAAATCCTTCAACTTTATCTTGTATTTGGAGAGTCTGGCATATTTTGTGATCATATATCATGTGATACTTATAGCCATAGTCTTTATTGTGACCATGGGCACTGTAAATATTGCATTGGCTCTACAATTATCAGCTATAAGACTCAGATACAATGGTCCAAGAAAATTCTGGAGGACTCATGATGAAAAATACTGTGCATTGCCAAAGAAAGAACTGATAAACTAGGTGCAAATTGAAACATATTTTTTCACTTTCTTCATTTTTTCCTGCCTTTTTTGCAACACAGATAATATGGAAATATGCTTGCATGACTTCAGATTTATAATGGGTATCATGTTGCTTGCCTTCTCAATAGTTGGAGGAGGGACTGGAGAGAGGGAGAGACTTTGGAACTAAAAACCTACACAGAATAAAAACGAGGGTCTAGACAAAAGTTACTATGCATCAAATGAATCCAAAAAGCGGCAGTTACAATCCTGCAATATGAGAAAGTAAAAGCAAATGATCAAAACATTAAAAGTGATAAACAAAAAAACTACATTAGGCTTAAAGGAATTATAGACAACAAATTAATATTGGTAATTGGTAAACTTCTATGTTCAAAATGCCTTAGAATTGAAATTCATAAAGGAAACATTAACAGAACTATAAGAAACCATAGTAAGACAAGAGCTGAAGGAAATTTCAGTGTCTTCTAAATTTTATATGAATGTAAAATGAAGATATAAAATGAACAAACTGATGAAAAAACTAATACTAGAGGACTTATGGCATTTTCTAATTGCGATTGCTAAAAAAAACACCCTACATCTCTGCATGGACTGGGATTTTGACAAAAATGTGCCCCGTATCAAGGCTCAAGGATATTGAAAACAAATGCAAAAGCGAAGAAATAATAAATAAATATTTTATAAACAATAACACAATAAAAATAATAATCAGTTCAGGAACCACAAAGAAGGAGAGAAACTCTAAAGGAGACAACAGTAAAATCATAAATAATAAATGGGTCAAAGAATATATCATGGAAACAAGAATGATGTGAAAGTAATTGGTGGTGGAGCCAAGATGGCAGCATAGAAGCAGCAAGGTTTTGCAGCTCCTAAATAGCCACCTCAAATACTTATAAAATATGACTCTAAAGAAATTTTAGGGCTCCAAAACTCACACAAAAATACAGAAAAACACATCTCCCACTGAAGGCAGCTTGGAAGGAAGGGCTCATTGCAGTGCTGGGAGCAGCCCAGCCTGAAACCATGACTTGGCCCCAGGGCAGCCAGAGCCTTCAGGAGAGTGGATCAGCAGTTTCTAGAATTATCAAGCCATAAGAAACAAGGACTAAGTTACAGGTCAGTGGAATTCAGCTAAATTTGGGGGAGAAAAGCAGTCTGACCAAACTGCTTCCAGGGCAAGGAAGCAGCCAAAGGAGGGGCCCTACAGCCGCACCCACACTGTGGCTTCAGAGCTCTCAGCCTGCAGATAGCAGGGGAGTGAAGTGACTGTCCAGAGGCTAAGTGCTCTTGTGCTGAGTGGCCTGGATCTGGATGATGGTGTTGGGTGGTGGTCCTGGGGTGCGTTTTCAGTGAGCCAAAGCTGGTGGGGGTGGCAAAAAAACCCAGTGCCCTCCCAATAGCTCCAGCAGCTGCAAAAACCCCAGTGATTTGGGACAGAGCTTTCCCCCCTGGAAGCAGAGTTCCACAGAGCTAAAAAATCAAGTAATTCACTGGCAACATGAGCAGGAAAAACAAACAAAGTAAAAACAGCAGCCAAATTCAGATTCCTTCTTTGGGGACAAAAAGGATCAAAGCGTGGAATGGGAGGAAGACAACACAGTCAGAACTCCCACACCAAAAGCTTCCAAGAAGCATGAAGACTGCCTACAAGCCATAGAGCACATTAAGAAGGATTTTGAAAACCATATAAGAGAAGTGGATGAAAAATTAGGAAGAGAAATGAGACTGATGCAAGAAAATCATAAAAAGAGAGTCAACAACATGACTAACACCTTAAAAAATAGATTAAGTCAAATGCCAAAAGAGGCCCAAAAAGCCAATGAGGAGAAGAATGCCTTAAAAAGTTGAATTTGCCAGATGGAAAAAGAATCTAAAAAGCTTGCTAAAGAGAATAATTCCTTCAGAATTAGAGTGGGACAAATGGAAGCAAATGACATTATGAGAAATCAAGATACTATTAAACAGATCCAAACAAAGAAGGGAATGTGAAATATCTCCTTGACAAAAACCACTGACCTGGAAAATAGATCCAGAAGAGACAATTTAAAAATCATTGGACTACCTGAAAGTCATGATCAAAAAAAGAACTTAGAAAGCATCCT
>CM053602.1:47232959-47246199 GCA_028646575.1 Pseudocheirus occidentalis
TAAAACAGTTATAATTCTTCTTTACGTAATAGACATTTGTATATTTGAATCAATCAGGCGTTAGGCAGGTGGCAAGATTTCTGCTATCCACTGAGAATACAAAAGATCAAATGAAACAGTCCAAGCCCTTCAGGAGATTTCATTCTTGTGGGAGAGTTTAGGTACACATATAAGTAGACATCTATACAAAATGGATATATAAATATAAGATAATTTGAAAGAAAAGGCACTGGCACTTGTGGAGAGTGGGGTGGGAGATTCTGAAAAGCTGTATGTAAACATTGGTATCTGAGCTCTGCCTTTAATGAAACTAGGGATTTTCAGAGGCAGAGGAGAGGAGGATGAGCATTTCAGGAAGGGGGGATGGCCTTTGTAGAATCAAAAAGACAGAGACACAATATAAAACACCAAACAAGGGAACTTTTCTTCTAACACTTAGGCAATGGGAGCCACTGAAGTTTATTGAGTAGGGGGAGTGACGTGGTTAGAACTTCACATTAGGAAAATCACTTTTGTAGCTGTGTAAAAGATAAATGCAGGGTGTTCTAAGCTAGGCCTAACTTAGACCAGTCCCTTGACCATATAGGTCTAATACTGGAACAAAACAAGGCATCTATAGGTCATTCAACATTTAAGAGAGAATAGTTACTTAGCCATAATAGAGGAATGAAATGAAACAATGATATGCATTGAAGACACCGAAATTTATTCAGCTTTAGTAAAGCTCTCTTGCCTCTGACTTGCCCATCATGATCTGCCAGCCATGCCTCAGAGACGGGGTGTTTGCTTTCTACTTAGCTGATCGGAAAGTACTGTCAACAACCAGTGCCACTGGCCTTGAGCCATTCATATCTCTATGTTACTTTTGATATCTTTCTAAAATATGTATTTCTTAACATAAGTTTTTAATTGCTCTCTTTAACATCACCATCATTTCCTCCAGTATCCTCTTCACTCTTCTCAGACAGCCATCCCATATAAAACTATTATTTTTAGAAGAAAAAAATGTACTTGAAAAAAAATCAGCATAATTGCATTCATACTGAAGTCTGAAAATACATGCAATGCGCAACATTTGCCTGCTTCTCATGCCTATAATGGAGTGGGGAAGCATTGTCTTCTCATGTTCTTCATTCAAGCCATGTTTGTTCTTTTTAATGTTGTAACATTCACTCTTGGTTTACTTGTGTTTGTGTGTGTGTGGTTCTTTCCATTTATATTGTTGTAGCCTTTGTGTATGTCATTTACTTGACTCTTTTTACCTCACTCTGCATCAATTCATGTAAATCTTTCCATAGTTCTTTGTGTTCATCATATTTATCATTCCTTATAACACAGTATTATTCTGTTATATTCATGTACCACAATGTGCTTTGCCATCCCACAACTGATGGGCATTTACTTTGTTTCCAATTTTTTGCTATCACAGAAAATATGAATATAAATATTTTGGTGTGTATTGCAACTTGCTTCTCTATATCCTTGAGGTATTAATCTTATAATGGAATCTCCATTAAATGGGATGACTATTTTAGTCACTTTATTTACATAATTCTACATTGCTTTCCAAAATGGTTGTACTGATTCACAGATCCACCAGTAGTGCTATGATTTGCCTAAATTCCACAACTCTGTCAACATTGACAATTGACATATTTTGTCATCTTTGTCATTTTTCAGGGTTTGAGGTGAAACCTCAGAGTGACTTTGATATGTGTTTATCTCCTTATTAGTGATTTGGAGTATTATTGGAGTTGTTAATGATTTATAGTTCTTTTCAGAACATTTGTTTATATCCTTTGAACACTTATTTATTGGGGAATAGCTTTTGGTGTCGTAGATTGTATTCCCATATATAAAATATATTGTATTTACATATACTTATACATTTGCATATATGCATATATAGCATAGATACCAAAGCCTTTTCAGAGAAATTTGATGTCATGATTTTTTTCTAATTCAGCTGTTTCTCTTCTTATCCTAGGTGCATTATTTTTTGCCTGTATACATGCTTTTCAATTTCATTTAATCCAAATGATCTATTTTATCTTTTGTAATTACTTCTGCCCCTAGTTTGGTTAATAACACATCTGATTTCTTTAATTGTGTGAGGTAGACAATCTATTTCTGCTCTATTTGTTTTTGTAGTATGATCTATAAGGTCTTGTATCTTTTAGAATAGATTTTGGAATGTGCTGTTTTAAATTAAGTCTAATTTCTGCCAGACTGCATTTTAGTTTTCCCATATATTTTAATCAAATAGGCAGTGCTTTCCTGAGTAATTTCTGTTTTATGGTTTCTTGAAGACCGATTTATTGAGTTCCATAGTTTCTAATTCTCTCTTCTCTAGTATGTTTTATTAATCTATCTCTCTATTTTTTTTACCAAATGGTTATGATGACTTTCACTTAATAATATTGAGGCCTAGACGTGTTATTCCCCCTCCTTTCCTTCATTTTCCATAATTTTTCTTTATATTCTTCATCTTCTCTTTTTCCAAATGAATTTTGTTATTATTTTATGAAGCTTTATGAAGTAGGCCTCTGATAAACTGACCATTATAGCATTAAAAGAACAAATTAACTTTGATAGTATAGCTAGGTTCAGATTAGTGTGAATAATAAATCTCATGAAGTGGTTGTAGATATTGAAATTCACACTATTGGAAGGTTTAATTCTGTTGTAAAATGTGGTAACTGGTTCTAGCCAATGGAAATATACAGTGCAAATCCAAATAATGTGACCATTTCACAGAATTCAGTATTGCATTAATTGGAACCTAAGTTTTATCATTATTTCTATTCAGTTGGCATAACCCATTCATGAGCACTGAATATTCTTCTAGTTGAGTTTGTTCTTTCTTTCTTTTTAATTGAATCTATATACAAATCTTTTGTGGGCTTTGGTACTTCAGTTACCAGATGCTTTATGCATTTTGTAGTTATCTGGAATGGGATTTCCCTTTCTGTTATACTCCCTGATTTGGCTATTATTATATGGAAATGGTAATGACATTTGAGTTTATTTTGTAATCTGAAACGTTTCTGAAGCTAATAATTGTTTCATTTTGTATCTTTCCTGGCTCCCTAGACTTTTCCAAGTAAACATTCATGTCACCAATAAATAGGTGGATTTTTATCTCCTTCTTACCTATCTTTATACCTTTGTTTTTTTTTCTTTCATCTTATTTCTATTACTAGCATTTTTAGAACTTTAATAACATTGGGGAGAGAAAGCATCATTGCTTTACTGTTACTATTATTGGGTTTTAGTGTATACTGATGTCTGATCAAGGAGGTTCAGGTGAATGGAACACTCAACACTTCAAAAGATCCAATACAGTTTATTTAGAATATAGGCAAGTGGGAAGGAAGCCAGAGACAATAGAGTAAAGACTTAGGAATAGTAAAATAAGAGCAACTATGATTTATGTGTATATATATGTATATGTGTGTATATATATATATACACACACATATACATACATATATATATTTACATATATATCCACAATCATCACTGATGTCGGGAAGCACCAACACCTGACCACCCGTCAAGGTCCCACTCGGGAGTGGCAGGACTCCAACTGCTTAGTGGATATGTCTATACATATTTACAGTCATCGCCAATGCAGAGAAGCACCAACACCTGACCACACAAGCTGGGGAATCCCAGGTACAGCCATCAGGGTTCTGCTCAGGAGGGTCCCAGGCAGGATGCCTCCTCCATGGGTGAGATTCCAATTTGGGGTCTGAATCTTACAGTTTAAGTAGTGCTAAGAACAAAGAAGGCATACTGCCAGGTGTTTTTTAGCAAGCATCATCTTGTGTGAGGCCAGGGAGGGGGTGCAATCCCTCCTACCCCCCTCCCCCAAAAAACTCCATTTCCTTGGAATGGCTAGTTCCAGTAGTTGGACAGTTAACCATATCTTTTCTTAAGGTCCTGGCCAGGGTGCCAGGAGAAGCACAGCCTTCACGTTCCCAGGATTTTCTGCTCCAAAACAACTCAGGGTAATAGAAAGGTCTTATTGAGTTAGGGCCTTGGTTTGTATAATCTTATTCCTTACAGAGGGGTTTAACTTGCCCCTTCAACCAATTGCACATGATGACTGCTCTTTGTTTTAAATGCTTTTCATCATATATTTTTTAAACCTATCTCTGCCTATAGTTTGTAAGACTTATTATTGAAGAGTGTTGCCTTTTGTTAAAGGCATTTATGTATCTGTTGAGATGGTCATTTGGTTTTGGATGTCTTGGATTTTAATATGATTACGTTTGTTGATTATTTTCCTAATGTTGAATCATCTTTGCATCCCTGTTATTAATCCCACTTGGGTATGATGAATGACTTCCTTGAAGAATTGCTATATTTTGACAGGATTTTATTTCAGATATTTGAATCAGTATTCATTAGTGATATTGGTCTATTGTTTTCCTTCCTTTATCCTTTGTTGGTGTATTTAGAACTATATCTCATAAAACAAGATCATTAGGATGTTTTCTTTTAGTTTATGATTTTTTTTGTGAAGTATGGGTAGTAATTTTTTTAAGCTTAATAGAATTTTCTTGTGAATCTATCTAACCAGTTTTTCATTGTTGATTTGTTTTTAATAAATGGATCTATTTCGTTGTCTGAGATCAGGTTATATAAGATCCTGTTTAATCTTCTTTTACTTTGATATTTTATATTTTTGAAGAAATGCTGTTTCTTTTGTGTTCTCAGTTTTGTCAGCTTATAACTTTACAATAGGTTCTGATTATTCTTTTTTTTTCTGAGATTATTGTAATTTTACCTTGCTCATTTCCTTCATTGTTAATTTGATTATCTGCTTTAATATTAATCAGACTTGCAAAAGTTATAAAATTTTAATAGTTTTTTTAAAAAAATAACTAGCATTCAGTTTTATTTATCATTTCAACAAAATTTGTTTCTTGTTTTTTTTGTTGTTGTTGTTACTTCATTTCTCCTCTAGTTTTTGCCATCTTCTCCTTTATGCTATTTCTAGGTTTGTTTATTTGTTGGTTTTCTAGTTTTTCCAAGAAATACTCAGTTTATTAATCCTCTCTTTTTCTATTTTGTTAGTATATGTTTGTAGGTGTATGATTTTCCCCTGAGGGCCATTTTATCTGCATCCCAGAAATATTGGTATGTCATTTCATCCTTGTCATTTTCTTTTGTACAATTATGGTTTTGAAGAAGTATAGAGTAAGAGAATGGGTTTCTATGAAATCCTTTGAGGGTTCTTAGTCTGAAAGAATTGCCAGGTCCAAACTCTCTTGGCAAGTTTGTAAAAGTTTATTATGCTTTTCAGTGGACAGAGGGTGTCAGAAAAAAGCCTGCTACCTTCAGGAATTAGAGATACTGATTATATAGTAATAAAACCATAAATCTGATAGCCATTATGCTAACTAGGTGTGTAAAAGAGGGATTTGGGAGGAGTTGAGGAGTGGTCAGTACTTAAAGGGACATGTACTTTTTATATCAACTGTGCAGGTGTATTGCCCATAATTTCCTGGGAAAAAGCCCAAGGGCGGGGGGGAGGCTATCAGGAGGTGTGATTTTTGCCTTGAAACGTCACTGAGTTAGCCAGCAGTCAATTCTGACTGAGAGGTGTCCAGACTGTTAGCCATCAAAGTCCCTTTTGACAAGATGGATATTAGGAAGCTGGGCTAATTGGGGATTCAGTATGTGTCTAATTGTGAGAAGTTACCTTACTAATATTGCATTGAAAGATTCATAGTTTGTAGCTGGCCACTAGAACAAAGGAGGTATACATTTCTCTAACTAAGGATTTGGTTATAGAATGCTTTTGTAGGATTCATAGTTATGGCTTGTTATTATACCAAGCAAGGATAGTTATAGCTGGCAGAGTTAATGGTTTCAGAGAAAACACTTAGCTCGGTGCAGAGTTAATGCTTTATCATTGGGGGGGGACGGAGTGTGACTTTTACAATTTAATTGCACAGGCTGATGTTACAGACACAGGTACCCAAACACAAGTGAGATTTTTATAGACCGAGACTGAAGTTACGACAATGTTACAAACAAAATTACAAAGGCACCCCAGCACCCCATCATTCATCAGTTTCTGTGACAGCATTCTTTGATACACTTGTTATTTAGAATTTTGTCACCATCTGACAATTTGCCCCTTTTTGTAGTCAATGAATTGATTGTTACTTTTAGTGTATTAATGATCTATATTTACTATTTTTGCATTTTTACCCTTATTTGCAATATCTCTGAGCCTTCACACATGACATAATTTTATAAAAATTCCATGTCATGCAAAGGTATAGGATTTTTTTTGAGCTGTCGCATTTCAAAGACACCATAAGTCCTTTAGTGCTAATTTCCCCAGCACATTGTTCATTTCTACATTTTCCCTTTTGTTTCTCTTTCTGTTACACTTATCTAAAGCCAAGAAGACACGGAAATTTCCTGCCACTGTTGTTACTGTTGTAGTTCATTCAATATTTCCTTTATACATTTAGATGTTAAGGCATTTGGAACATAAAAGTTTAGTGTTGATATTGGTCTGTAGGCTCTGGTTCCTTTCAGCTTCATGTAGGTTTCTTTGTTTATCACTTTTCATGTTTTGATTATTTGCTTTTTCTTTCTCATAGAGCAGGATCACAACTATCTCTTTTATAGATTTGTTTGTCCAGATTCTCATTTTCATTCTGACTGCCTCTTTTTTTGTTTGACTTTTTGAGGCAATTGGGGTGAAGTGACTTGCCCAGAGTCACACAGCTAGTAAGTGTCTAAGGCTGTATGTGAATTCAGGCGCTCCTGATTCTAGGACCCATGCTCTATCCAGTGCACCATCTAGGTGCCCCTAAGTACATCTTTTTTAAGCAGCAGACTGTGGGACTTTGGTTTTTTATCCAAATTATCACTTTTTAAATGGTATTTTTAAAGTCATTCATTTTTAAAATTATGAGAGCCACATTTATGTTTTTAGCTTCATTTGTTTCTAGTGTTATGTTCCACCGCAACTCTCTCCCCCATTACTCTTTAAACAGAGAACTATGGCTCCTTAATTATTTAGTTTAATCTTTTTAAAGGCAGTCCTGTTTGTACCAACTTTCTTTCCCTCAGTCTTCCCCCTCCCCCATTTGTTTTGCCTTTCCCTAGTTTTGGAGGTTAGCTTATTAGTTCCTTTTTTTCCCCTTCTTTTTATCTGGTTATTTAAGTTTTCCCCTTTTATTCCTCTCAGGTAAGTAGTCAGGAAGAATTCCTCTTCTCCTGTTTAACAGTTTTATTCATGACTTTCTAAAGTGTTATTATCTACACATTTTCTAAAAAGGATTTTGTGCCCTTGTTTTCTTTATTATTTATCTTCACTTTTTATTTATGTTAGGCTTTTATTCTTGGATTCATGACCCTTACACTTATTTATCCATTGTTATTCTCTGTGCTCTTCAGGGAATTAAAGCTTCTCAGGTACCTATTTGGGGTTCCTTCTTCTAAACTGTTTCTATGTCACTGTCTTGTGGATCTTGTCCCTTGGTCCCCCTGTGGCATGTGAAAGGTGCTTTGTGATCCTTAAAGCCCTTGTGATCTTCATAGCATTTCTTGACATTCAGAGATTTCCTTGGGAAATTCAAGATTTGAGCCATGCATTTGGGCTAGGGACAGACTTACTAGCAAACTGGCTGGGAGGTGATCAGTGGATGAATGGCAGGTTTTTTCCTTCTCCTGATTTGTCTTGTTATCACAGAGAGTTTGCACAGTTTCTTATATATCCTGTTCTTCCGTCAGCTTCTCTATTAATATCTTCCTCCCTGTTGGTCTCTACCTGTTTCTCTGCATGTGTATACATGGATGTGTGTGCATATTTCCTGTTGTTTTCTAACACCTACTTGGGTCCCTGCTTAGGTCTGTACCTATCTGCTGTTCAAAGTGGGGAAGAAGCTTGCCTCTTCTGACTGAGGAGTCATAGATTATAGGCCTGATAAGGAGCTAGCATGAGGGCCAGAAAGATTGGATTTCCTTGGAAACAGATTGGTCACCATGGCAATCAGTGATTGTGACCAGCTGACACCACCTTCATGGCAATGAATTATTTTTTATCAGGGACACCTAAGTCTGAAGGGCAGGGCTCTTCCCTAGAGGCCATATTGGGATCCTTTCCTCTGGCAGACATTTGGTCAACATGTTGCTCACTCCCACCTCCCCACTTTGTACAAAAAAGAGAGAATCTACCCAAGGGAGAATTCAGACAAAATGAAAGAAAAACATAGTAATCCTTAATGTATTTCCTTAAGCACTCCTCCCCAAAAGGTCCAGCAGGGATGCAGGAATTGGCCTGTGGGTTCCTGCCATGGGTCCATATTGGGATTCTCTCTTGCTGCAGAGAGTTTACCACATACCATCCCTCCTCCCCTCTCCTTTCCTCTTTTCAACAAGCGGCAGACACAGAATCTGCCTAGCATAGAGATGGCAAAAGCAATCCATGAAAACTGAGGAGATCACCAAGTGAAATAATCTAGAGGGAAAAGAGTAGAGGGCCCAGGCCATAGCCCCAAGTGTATAATCTAAAGGAGGATCCAGCCAAAGAGACAAAGATGGAGCAGTCAGAGAGGGAGGAGGAGAACCAGGAGAGCATGGTGTCCTGAAAACCTAGAGAGAAGATTATTAAGGAGAGAAGGATCAACAGTATCAAAGGCTGCAGAGAGGTCGAGGAGAATGATAACTCAGAAAAGGCCATTGGGTTAGGCAACTAAGAGATAATTAGTAACCTTGGAAAGAGCAGTTTCTGTGGAATGATAAGGTTGGTGTCCCATGGGTGTCCCACAAGGCTCTTTATGACCTTTATGTTTTTTCATTGATTCCTTTGGTTTCCTTGCTTTTTTATTTTTCCAGATGAATTTTGTTATTACTCTTTCTAACTCTATGAAATAATATTTTAGCAGTGTAATTGGTTTACCACTTAATAAGCAAATTAATTTAGGTAGAATTATCATGTTTTTTTTAATATTGGCTCAGTCTACCCATGAGCAATTAATCTTTTTCCGATTGTTTAGATTGCACTTTATTTGTGTGAATAGTGTTTATAATTGTGTTTGTAGAGTTCCTGGGTTTGTCTTGACAGGCAGATAGCCAAGAAGTTAAGTGACTTTTCCTGGATTAACTGTGTAGCTAATCTAGTAAGTGTTAAAGTCCAGATCTGAGCCAAAATCTTCCTGATTCTGGGCCCAGCACTCTATCCACTACAACTCCTAGTGGTCTATAGGATTTCCGATTTAAGATATAGAACAGGTAGTTGTAAAATGTTGCCTGCCTGTGCAGCTGGCATGAAGAATATGTATTTTCAAAGGAAATAAATACATGCAGTTGTTATATTTTAATAATAAAATGATCTTGGGGGGTTTGGGCGGTACTGGGTGGCCATGTTGGGCACCTGCAGTGGGGCCAGGCTGCCTGGGAGCTTGTGAGTGGCCAATAAGAGGCCCTGCCAGCCTTCCACCCCGGCCACCCCAGCCAGCTGGCCTTACTCCCAGGCCGCCATGGTCTGCCACCTCCCTCAGGTGGGAGGCCCAGAGCCCGTCCTCACTGTTGCCGGCCAGCATGCTGGCAAAGCCATGGCACAGGAAACCAACCAAACACAGGTGCCGCTGCTGTGCACCAACGGCTTGTGCTCTGTCTGCTATAAGGATTTCCTCCAGCAGCAGCAGAATAGTGGTCAAGTAAGTCTCCCCCAGTAGCCAGCAGCCTCAGTCCTGCTGCCCTGGAGACCTTCCCTGTAGCATGTGCAGGGGAGGGGGACCCTACACCTGATGACATCTTAGCTAGATCGAGCTCTCAGACTCCTGTGACCCACCAGATGACTGCTATGAGCATATCAAAGGAAGACAGCCACAGCCAGATCAGCAGCTACACCCAGGCAGAAGAGACTCTCTCCACAACTCCCTCCTCAGGTTCTCTTGTCAAGACATCTTAGAGATCCTCTAAGGAAGAGAAATCATCAGAGAAACCCAAACCAAAAAAGAACTGCTGCTTTGCTTGTTGGAAAAAAGTGGATCTGACAGCCTTTGACTGCCACTTTGGAAATCTGTTTTGTGCCATGCACAGCTTCTGTGCCATGCTCCGAAAAGCACAGTTGTTCCTTTGACTATAAGGCTGAGGCTGCCAAAAAGATCCACAAGGAGAATCCCATCATTGTGGCTGAGAAGATTCGGAAGTTGTGAAGCATGGCATCCCTGAGGGGCATGGTCATCTGTGCCATTTAAGAGGTCTTTGACTCCTGAAACTAGGCCTCTCCCTCCGCACGGGGTGGGGGAATCTGGCTGAATCCACTCTGAAGCCATTTCTGGGATTTGAGTATTCTTCAAGATAAAGAACTCTGCAACTTGAAAATCCTTAGACTTGTTTGTGTCCTCTCCCTCCCTGGCTCCAGGGAAGATAGTGGGACCAGCTCCCCTCATGTCTCAACAGGAAGCCTTGCCCTCGGTTCTGTATCTCCTCCCTTTGCCATTTCCCAGGATGTCCCAGCACCTCCAGCAAAGCAGGGTCTTACTTTCCAATGGTTAAGAGTATCCCCTCTTAACTCTGATCCTCCTACCGACCTTAGGAGCTGTTTGTGACCCAGTCATAAAAGATGAAGAGGACCCCTTCCCTTCCTGTGCCACTGTCCCTGACATCCTTCTTCCCACCACAGGCACTCACTTTTCTACTTACTTTCTACTTTACCGTGCATTCCTGGTTTTCAGGTTTGCATATCCAGTTCAGACCAGCACCCTGTCTCCCCTCACAGGGAAAAATCTCAGAGGAACCTTAGCTTTGTGTAAAGGTATTGCTGATAGTGAGCAAGCCTGGGTGAAGGGCAGAAAGCTTGGTGCTCTGATTCAATACCTCCCTTCACCTTGCTCTTGTAGGCACCCAGTCCTTCAAGCCTGTGTGCCTGTGTCCTGCCCATGTCAGGCTGACTCAGTTTGCTTTTTCCATGGGAAGTGAAATGTACTGAGCATTGGCCCCTGATCTATTGGGTACACAGCCACCTATTCTCAGGTCACATGGCATCTTGAGTAGATCTTTGGGAGGTGGGATGGAGGGAGATTCTCTTTGGTGTTTCCTCTTTCTTCCTGGGAAATCTTTGGAGAGATACAGTCTTGACAAGCAAACCAGGTTGGTTAGAGGCAGGGAGTGGTGCCCTGTAGTACAGTGAAGGAGCAGGGGCCCTGCAGCCAATTAGGAGAAAACCCTGTTGAGGTAAAGGCAGTGACTCTGACCCCTCTGGAATCTAGAACACTCAGCACCTTACAAGAGCTGCCCGAACCTCTCAGAGGGGCAGCAGGAGAATAAGAGTCTGGCAGCCCACTTGGATGTTGAATCTTGTCTCTGCCCCTTCCCCTCCCCAGGCAGCTGAGTCAGATGTGCACTGGGGCCTTAGCTCAAGACAGCCCTCCAGGCCCTTCCCAGAGGCCAGTGGGCAGTAGCAGGCTGCCATCTTCTCAGGACTCTCATAGCTACCACCACTGTTGTGGACTCAGTGAGTGCTGCTAAATTCCTGGCCATACTTCCACTGCCTTCTCAAGTACATGTCCCCATTTGCCTCAAGCCCATCAATATGTCCTCCCTGTTTTCTATTTTAACTTTTATAGACAGATTTTCAGTGGCTGGGCAAGAGCAGTAGTCATAGCCTGTTCATCCCTCAGGATAGCCTCTGCCCCATTCCCCATGTCTGCTGACCTTCCACCTCTTGACCATGCAGACCCTTTGTAGCCCCAGGGGCTAGTTGGTGGGCTGTGTGACTTGCAGCCTGCTGCCCCTTCCTCCTGCTGACCCAGTTTGATCGTATTTTTTTTCCTGTCCCCCAGCATCATGCTCTACCTATGTAAATATTAATATACTCCATTTATCTCCATGGTGTGCTGTGTCTCACATGCAGCTTGGGCCCAGAGGGCAGAACCAGGTGCGTTGGTGGGGAAGCCGGAGAGAGGCAGGTTTAGTCTCCATATATGGAAGAACTTCCATAATAATTAGAATTGCCTAAAAATAGAACAAGAGCCTGGGGAGGCTGTGAGCTTCCCGTCACTAGAAGTCATCAAGCAGCATTTGTCAGGGATGGTTTTAGAGAGGAATCCAGCTCAGGTATGAAGTGGGCTTGGCCACCTTGGAAGTCCCTCACCATCTCTGCAGTTCAGTGACATTTATAATTTTGTTCTATGGTGTACCTTTGGTACCATTTAAATACTCCTTCTCCAGATTTTTGGCCATTTCTAAGTCCCAAAATTAGAACTGCCCAAAAGTAGAACAAGAGCCTGGGGAGGCTGTGAGCTTCCCGTCACTAGAAGTCATCAAGATGGTTTTAGAGAGGACCTGAAGGGGTTAATTTGACTTGAGGTGCACCTCAGCCCTAAGGGGCCCAGATAAACCAAAGCCACTTTAGTATGTACACTGTAAATTTTTCTTGTCTAGAAATGAAGAGCACCCTGGTATTTGCCTTTTTGCCAATGTAGCAAGCACTTCATAAATGATTGTTGAATGTAGCTTACTCTATGACACACTGCTTCTAAGACTGTATGGACTACCTTGAGAAGAAACAGGGCAAATTCAAAATGACCCATTTGCAAAGCCTGTGTCTTTGGTCATTCCCTGAATTGACTCAAATTTCCAGAGATTCTTCGTATTGGGTCTAGATTAAAAAAAAAATTCTTAAAAAAAATTATTTATTTATTTTCTTGTTTGCATCATTCATTTCCATGAGATTTTGAGTTACAAATTTTCTCCCCATCTTTCCCCTACCCACCATCCCAAAACAGTGATTCCACTGTATAACCCCTCCCCCAATCTGCCCTCTCCTATATCCTCCCCCTCGCCCCTCTGACTTTCTGGTAGGGCAGGTTGTATCTCCCTACCACAGTGCCTGCATATCTTAATTCCCTCTTGGATGTAGTTAATAATAATGATAATAATATATATTATATTACATATGCATTTATCATTATATATAATATATTATATATGTGTATATATATGCATATATACATATACATATATATGTATATATATTTAACATTTGATTGTAGAACTTTAAATTCTAGATTCTTTCCCTTCCTCCCTTGTCACTCACCCCAACTGGAAAGACAAGCAATTCAATACAGGCCGTACATGTGTAATTATGCAGAACATCTCCACAATAGACATATTGTGAGAGAATGATTATATGGCCCTCCTTCCTATCCCTCCCCACCCCCTCATTCTATTCTGTACCCTGTCCCTGTCCCTTTAT
>CM053602.1:47256217-47266308 GCA_028646575.1 Pseudocheirus occidentalis
AGGAAGAAAAAGAAAGAAGAATGTGCCCAGACTTATGTGAAAACAGCAAGGGCTACTAGAACTCCCCTTCCCACTCTCTGAGGAAGAATAAGGCTCTGTTCCCTTTAAACCTTGTTTTCCCTGACAGGGCCTTAAGGTCAAACCCAAACTCTACCCACAACACTAGAGCTCTGGGGACTTTCCACCCTGACCTTCTTCCTTGTTCTGTGTACTTTGAGGTGTCTCCTGACTTCTGTTAAAATATCACTTTGTGGGGAAATGGAAACTAAATCCAACCAACTCTGGTAGTACATGGTTGGACCACAACACAGTCATTCCCAACCAGTTTTGTGGCTTTTGTCTTTATACTCTGGGCATTCTAATACCAAAGCAAACTTAGTTCCACCTGCAGTTTCCTATACATGCCACCAACTTGAGAGCAATAAAGCATGCATACAACTTAATTCTGTTTATCTTTCCTAGACTAAATTCTAGGGTTGACTTACCATGAAAATGAGTGAAAGAGTAATCCATTAGATATTAAATATGAAGACTGAATAACATAACCACATAACATGGAACCCCATGGACATCATTTCCATAGACTATTCTAATGTTTTGAGGACATTAGCTTTACAGCTTCACATATTAATTTGACATTAATGTATTGAATGTATGTTTTATGCACAATAAACAACCAGATTATTAGGGGTGGAGAGGAAAAACTTAAAGACAGTGTAGGTAGCAGAGGAATAAAAAGAGAAGACAGATTCTACCTACAGAAAACTTCTATTTGGAAGACATGCTCATTTAAGTTTATAAATGTTTTGATCTTCAAAAAGAGACATTGGGTCACTGATGTGAAGTTTGATTGAGAGTTATGACTTAATTTCTTCAGGTCAAAAAATCAAGAAATAAAATGTGAAGTACCCTATCACATCTTGATGGTAATTGTAGTGGAAGTAGCAATAATTCCATTTCATTGTATTCTCTTCAAGACTAAATCCATCTATTAAATACATTAGATGTGCAAGACAGTAAGCATTGGAGACAAAGGACAAAATAAAGCCATTACTGTCCTTGAGTAGCTTGTTGTTGTTATTGTTGTTGTTGTTGAGTCATTTGGTTGACTCTTCATGACCCCATGGATCATAGCATGCTATCATTATCTATCTCTTGGCCTTTTCAAGTTCACTGTTCACAGGTTCACAAGTTCAATGTTTTCATGACCCTCTATGCATCTCATTGTCTGCTTTCCCCTTTCTCTTTTGCCTTCAATCTTTCCCAATGTCAGGGTCTTTCCCATCTTTTTTTTTTTTTTTGGAAAAAAACCAAAAAACCTTTTATTGCTGCACATCAACTGAAAAACAGAATTCTCTTCTTTGATAGGTTCTTGTCCGTTTGGAGTCTTCTCTCTAAGCTGCCTCCGGACTGAGAAGGAGGTTCAGTGTCCAAAACTTTCCCTACTTCCTGGAAATACAAGTGCAAACCCGAAGCTGTCCATCAGCTGCCCTGCTCTGGGAGGCACCAAAGTGGCCAGTCTGATTCAGGATAACTGACGCTGTCACAGCCCTGCAGGAGCCTCCTCGTGCCCACGTCTTCCTCAGTGGAGGCTCTGGCCCAGGTACTGCAGGAACATGTTGGCCAGCTGGGGTAGGTTCTCCTTGTTGGGGTGCATCTTGGTGTAGGAGATGAACTGGCGCCGGAGGCGGCTCAGCTCGGCCAGGGACAGTAGGCGCGTGAACAGCAGGCACTCCGTGGTCCTGGGCAGGGCCAGCATATCCCCGGGGACGGCGGTTTTCTGGGCTTCCATCAGGGCCACCAGGACCTGGCTGGTGACCTGATCCAGCTGGTGCAGGAAAGTGGTGGAGGATAGAGGCTGTGACTGT
Source organism: Pseudocheirus occidentalis (assembly GCA_028646575.1). Taxonomy (NCBI): domain Eukaryota; kingdom Metazoa; phylum Chordata; class Mammalia; order Diprotodontia; family Pseudocheiridae; genus Pseudocheirus; species Pseudocheirus occidentalis. The sequence continues at coordinate 47,258,086 of CM053602.1, forward strand.
GTGGCCTGGTGGGGGACAGGCACCTGGCTCTCGAAGAGGGTCGCCAGGATCTGGCCCAGGGGCAGGGACTCCTCGGGGCCCAGCACCGTGAAGAGGGGCCGGTCCTCAAACCTCTGGGCCAGAGCCTCCAAGAGCTTGGGGGGAAAGCCTGGGTCTGACTCCGGCTGCAAGCTCCTGGGTTCAGGGAGCACTGGCTCAGGCGCCGAGACTCCCAGACTCCCGCTCTCTTCTGGGCAAAGAGCGTCTGAGCTCGGGGTTTCCTGGAGCCTCGAGGCCGGAGATCCTGGCCCTTCCTCGGAGCCCCCCTCCTGAGGCTTGCGGTCCTCCTGGGGGTCCCCTGCGGCCTTCGGCCTCCAGCTGACGGCTGCACCCCCGGCCTGGGGCTGGTCGTCCTCCTGGGGGCCCGGCACCAGCGGCCGGGGCTTCAGGCAGTAGAGCAGGCAGAGCCGGGTGCGCGCTGCCCGTGCCAGGCAGTAGAGTTAATAGCGGAAGCCTTTGATGTAGTTAAGGGAGTCGAGGAGGATGACACCCGGGGGCTGAGGTCGTGCTCCACGGAGGCCTTGAGGGCCGCCAGCAGCGCCTTCTCGCGGGTCGGGTCGGAGTAGGCCTCACACAGGGCCGCCGGCCCGCTGGGCCCGAGCACGTTGGCATCGCGCGACAGTCACGGGGCGACCTTCGGCCCCCAGCGCCCTTCGTAGTTCGTTGGTGCGCTGGCTCCGGCCGCTGTCGGGCAGGCCGCAGAGTCCCATCTTCTTTTAATGAGATCAGTTATTAAGCTTCAGCTTCAGTATTTGATCTTCCAATGAATAAATTTGTGTGGGACAAGACAACCCTTGCACAAATAAAATAAGTAGAGATATCTCCAAGTAGAGACAGGAAGAATTTATTTAATTATTTATTATTGCAAGAAGGGTAGTATGGCTACTAGAGGCAGTCTAGTAGAAGAGGCAAAATACAAAATGCAAAGCTTGGTTATATACCCCAAAGACCACTCCTTTCCCCCCCTCCCTTATTCTGTCTTGTTCCCGTTAGTCAGCAACTGAGACATATTTTTAACCACAAGAATTTGCTGGCATTGCAGGTAAAATGTCAATAATGTCAAAAAGCAGAAGGTATAGGTATGGATAATATGGAAACAGACAAAATATGACATCACTATCATAAGAGATAAATGTTATCTATATTAATAGAATCAAAATATGACAGCAGCTGGAAGACATCCACTTTGTCAATGCAAATATGAAACTAGACAATATCTCATGAATAATGAGGATGTTGGGGACTTTGGGTCATGGTGACCCTCCTTCTTGCAACAGGAAGATAGAAGATTATTATATGAGTCACGGGGATTTTGGAACATGATGAGCAGTCTGTACAGCAATCTTTCCAAATTTGTATTTGTACAGGTAAAAGGGGAAATTAAGTCTTCAGCCAAATTTGAGAAACATGTACTTTCCCTTACTACATATCAGCTAAACTCAGCAAAACCTTCAATTCATGACCAGGGAAGTAGGGCAAAGGCCCTCAGTCTGCTAGATCTCTTGAATTTTACTAAAATGTTGGTCAGATTTCTAAAATGTTACCTAAAATGTTGCCTGCCCACACAAATTGAATTGATTTCTTTAAGTATTGACTGGTTTGATCTCCTTGCAGTCCCTGGAACTCTGTACAGTCTTTACCAGAGCCACAATTCAAAAGTGTCAACTCTGTTGTGTTCAGCTTTCCTTCTAGTCCAGCTCTCACAGCCATATGTTGCTACTCGAAAAACGATACTTTTGACAATCTAGACCACTGGTTCTCAACCTGCGGGTTATGTTCAATTTGTAACAATGAAAATACATCCAACATATCAGATAGATTCATAACAGTAGCAAAATTACAGCTATGAAGTAGCAATGAAAATAATTTTATGGTTGGGGGTCGCCACAACATGAGGAACTATATTAAAGGGTCACCGCATTAGGAAGGTTGAGAACCACTGACTAAACTTTTGTCAGCAAGGTGATGCCTCTGCTTTTTAGTCAGCCATCCAGATTTGCATAGCTTTCCTTCCAAGGAGCAAGAGTCTTTTAATTTCATAGCTGCAGTCACTATCTGAAATGATCTTTGAGCCCAAGAATATAAAATCTGACACTGCTTCCATTTCTTCTCTCTCTATTTGCCAGGAAGTGATGGGACCAGTTGCCAAGAACTTTTGTTTTTATGTTAACCTTCAAGCCAAATTTTATAATCTCTTCTTTTCCCCTCATTGAAAGGTTTCTTAATTCCTCTTCACTTTCTGCCATCAGCATGGCATAATTCGCATATCTGAAATTACTGATATTTCTCTTTATTTTGGGGGGGAGGGCAGGGCAATTGGGGGTAAGTGATTTGCCCTAGGTCACATGGCTAGTAAGTGTTAAGTGTATGAGATCAGATTTGAACTCAGGTCCTCTTGACTACAGGGCCAGTTCTCTATTCACTGCACCACCTAGTTGCCCCTGATACTTCTCTTTAACTTCAGATTTTGATTCGTTCAGCCTTGAGGGTCAAAGTTAATGAATTCAGTTTTGGACAGATTGAGTTTAAGATATCTACTGGATATCCTGGTCAAGAAGGCAGTTGGAAATACCAGACTGGAGGTCAACAGAGAAGTTAGGGCAAGATTGGTAGATCTGAGAATCATCAGGGTCAAGATGATAATTAAATCTAATGTAAACTGAGTAATCAAGTCTAATCCAAGTTCCTTGTGAATAAAGATTGTTTGCATTTGTTTTATTTGTATCTCTAGCAACTAGCATAGTTCAAAGTGCAGGTACATAGAGTTTCATAAATACTTGCTTATTGATTGGACTAGGCACATATATCAGTTTTATGCAAAAAGAAAAGATAGATTTTTACTAAACTAAAATTTCACATACAAACCTTCTACCTTGAAAAAACTTATTAATCATCCAAATGATAAATAATAGTTTTTATTATTGAATTATTTGAATTATTTTTGGATGAAGTTTGCAATAATATTTAAGTAAAGGATTCTCAATTTAGAGTCAGAATTCCCAAAACTGTTAAGAGAAATGAGGTGACTTGTCCTAGGTCACACAAATCATTGAATTACCAGGCCCTCTGATTCCTTGCCCTCTATTTTTCCATCACCTCACAGTCAGTTACATACCCAGTTAATGCTGTATTTAGTGTATAGTAAAACCAGATTTAAAAACCTGACAAGTTATCCCACTAAGTAAAGTCATCCAAAAGGCATTCAGGGATGAAAATGGAAACAGGATTACAAACAGAAGGCAAGAAAAAAATAAAGAGAATAGCATAGGTATAAAGCATAGATAGGTGGACTCTGAGCCAGGAGAGGCCGAAGGTTACATCCTGACTCAGATGCTTACCAGTTATGTGACCCTGGACACGCCACTTTAATTTTCTGTGCCTCAGTTTCCTTAAACATAAACTGAGAGGGCTGGACTTTATTATCATTATGGTCTCTTTCTGCTATAGATCTCTGCTCCTATGATTTGCCAAAATCAATTCAGCATTTTTTTTCTATAAAAATACTGTAACTACAACACAGGAAACACAATATCACAGTGCCTGAGAAGCTCATAGAGGACTTAGAAATGGTACTAACAGGAACAAAGACTAGGTCACTAGCTTGGACCAAAAGGAGGCCACAAGAACATCAATAACTGCTGATCTATACACCTACTCTTCCATCTATACAAAATTTTACAATTCAACTGTACACTAATTGAAGGCATGCTCAATGAGGGTATGAGTAGGAAACAAACAAGTGATTTTCAGCAATGGTACACATCTTTAACCATCTCGCAGTTAACCAAAAGGAGTATAGAATATAAAATCCCATTGTACTTCTTGTTTGTTGATTACAAAAACACACTGACACATTTGGTTTGGCAAGAAAAAAACATCACCCTACAAGTTCAGTTACTGTGAGGTTTCTCTCATTCGTATATCAATATCATTTCTCTCATTCATATATCAATATCATTAAGGATTCCTTGGAAAATATAACCAGAGAAATAAATCTATTTAATATTTTATTGATAATAAACAATAACCAATGCATAGAAAAGGAGATGTTTGCTCACTGAAAAGTATTAGCTACTGAGATCCAGTACAGAGTTATGGAATTCCTGTGGCTAGTGAGGTCCTACATATGCTCCTCCTTGTAGGGGACATTTTGATGATTACATCAAGCCCTAAGACATTGAATAAACTACTAGAAGACATTTGGGATCACTCAAAGAAGTTTGGTCTTTCTATCCATGCAAGAAAGCCCAAGTAAATGAAAGATGTCTATCATCCAGATTTCAACATGAATCTGAATGGACACCCTATAGTATTTGTTTAATAATAGTATTTCAATCTGGGATAGACAGTACAGATGGACAGTTATCTGGGCTCAGAATTTCAAAGTAAAAGTAAAGTAGGGAATATTACTTTTGGAAAATTTAAAAACACTTTCCCTGATCTCAAATGCACCAAAAGAGCAATGTCTCATCTTTTTATCTAATAGATTTTATTGTTTTTGTTTTGATTTTGCCTTTCTCTATATATCCCTCTCTCCTTACCCAGGAGATGCAGCTCTTAAAATTTTCAAATGCTGTAATGATGGCAATGAGGCCTGGAATACAACTGCCTTCTGTTAGCAGATGAAAGATAAAGTGACTGAGGAAACAAAGGTTTGATCTTCCAAGCATATCGCTTTATTAAGCATTGCATGGCTCTTGCTAAGCAAAGAGGGACCAGTCCTCCTCATCTTAGTCTTGGGCCCTGAATACAGGGGAAGATGGACTTTACACATTAAAAACAATTCATCAGATAAGGCCAATTAACTAAAAGGAAACAACACAACTGTAAGGTAATCTGATTTCTAATTGGGTCAGGGATTTCACAAGTTGTAAGAGGGAGAGTGAACATGCACAATTCCCTGGATTCAGGAAAAAGAGGCATACCAGTAAACAATCAAAGGGAGATGGAAACAATAACCATTGAACAATATAGGCCAGTTTTCAGGTAAGACACATGAGTTGCTTGAAATGTACAAATCTGAGAAAACTCCTTGCGTCAGTTTTCGGATCTGAATGGATTTCTGGTCAGCATAATGTAGGTCCTTATTTAAGCGTCAGTTTCCCAGGCACACAGAGCTACATTCAAACAATGTAAAAAGGTTTCTTCCTGATTTCCTACAATAAAATAAATTCCCACAAATATCTCACAAGATAGAATTTGGTGTAGACCCACTGAATAGAAAGGGCTAACTCTAGAACTGAGTCACAAGATGGAGTCAGTGTGGTTCACTCAGTTCCCACTGTTAACCACCTGCTGCTCTCAACTCAATTCTCTCACTTTAAATATCATTATCTCTATTATTAATATTATAAATTATAATATTTGTATTTTAAATAATTATATTGTTAAATAATACTTCAAGGGACAACAGAAAGCTCATGGTAAGTATGAGCAAGCTATGTTATAATAACTGATAAAGAATTTTGCAGAAGAATAAGACTACAGAATGTCATTAAGAAAAGGTGACTTGATTTGGGGCCAAGAGCAAGGGACGACAGACAACAGGTAGAGTTCCCAATGTTGTCTGTGAATAGTTGGGAGAAATTGAGGAAGGTCTTCAGTATGTTAAGTGGCACTCTTATGGCAAACTTTCAGAACTTGGAGGAGAGTTCCACACAATGGGCTATGACCTAAATCATGGGGGAAATCATTAAGGAAAACAGCAAAATGAATGAGATAATATATCCATTTAAGTACCTGAATATTAAATAATAAATGTAAATAATGCTGACATCCTCAGTGCAGGTTATCCAGATGAAAATGGTAAGTTATGATTTATTTCAGCTTCCCACAGGATGACACTTTTTCAATATAGACTCAGTGTTGTTTGTTGACACTGAGTTCTAAAAGTCAAGCAATGTGGAGGAAGCTGGAGAATTTAAGCATGCCATCTGTTTGTATAATGATGCAAATAATTATAAACACAGGGGGCTTTAACACTCCAGGAAATGCTGGAGTTAAAATTTGTTTAGCTTTGGAAACAGTTTCTCCTCTAATTCCTTTTCCCTACTTTAGTGAAGTTCATAAACATTTTTAAAAAGAAATATTTCCCTCAAGATTTTAGATAAACCAACTAAAAATAGCTCTCTAGTGGGTGTCTCACATATATCAGCTGTACAACAATATTCCTTGGGAATTAGAGTATCTGCTCTGGGCTCCAAATGATGAGCTGCTGTGGAGCTGTTTAAGAGACCTAATTAAGAAAAATGTGTACCCATTTTAATTGCACCGGATTTCAAAAATTACTTTTAATTACCTGTGATATAGACAAAGTAAATTGAAAAACAGGGTTCACAAAGTTCATATGAAGAATATGTATTTTCAAAGGAAATAAATAAATACAAGCTCTGAGGCAAACTGAAATGTTACTGGGTTGTTTTTAGGTGTTTTATGTCATTTTTTCTCCTTCTGAGTGACAAATAGCAAATTTTCCAGAATTTAAATGTGACAAATTTCAGAGACCTAAAAATTGATCATTTCCAAGTTACTCAGTTTTATATCCAAGCGCATTTCAGTGAAATATTCTATAATCAATACAGAAATTGGGGGGGGGGGGCAAAGCCAAGATGGTGGCATAGAATCAACAAGGTTGCACAGCTCCCACACAGAAACCTCAAATACCTATAAAATATGACTCTACACAAATTTTAGGTCTCCAAAAATCACAAAAATCAGAAAAAATACACTTTCCACTGAAGGCAGCTTGGCAGGAAGGGCTCATAGCAGTGTGCTGACAGACAAGCCCAACCCAGTCTGAAACCGTGGCTTGGCCCCAGGGCAGGCCGGAAGAGTGGCAGCTGGAGCCTTCAGGAGGGTGAATCAGCAGCAGCTGAGGCAGTTTCCAGAATTATCAAGCCATAAGAAACAAGATTAAGAGAAAGGTCAGTGGAACCCAGCTAAATTTGTGGGAGAAAAGCAGTCTGGCCAAACTGCCTCCAGGGCAAGGAAGTGGCAGATGCTGCAGACCTGCCACCACCTCCATGTGGCTGCTTCAGAGCTCCCAGACTGCAAGGGGGCCAAGCAATCATTCAGATGCTAAGTCCTCTTGTGCTGAGCAGCCTGAATCCAGATCATGGCCTTGTGTGGTGGTCCTGGGATGAGTTTTCAGTGAGCCAAAGCTGATGGAGGCAGCAAAAATACAAACAAACAAACAAACCAGTGCCCTCCCAATAGCACTGGTAGCTGCAAAAACCCCAGTGATTTGGGACAGAGCTTTCCCCTCTGGAAGCAGAGTTCCACAGAGCCAAAAAATCACTGGCAACACGAGCAGGCAAAGGAAGCAAAGTAAGGACAGCAATCGAACTTTAGATACCTTCTTTGGGGACAAAAAGGATCAAACCATGGAATGGGAGGAAGACAACACATTCAGAGCTCCCACACTAAAAGCTTCCAAGAAATATGAAGACTGCCTACAAGTCATATATCAGCTTAAGAAGGATTTTGAAAACCAAATAAGAGAAGTGGAGGAAAAATTGGGAAGAGAAATGAGAATGATGGAAGAAAATGATGAAAAGAGAGTCAACAACCTGACTGAAGAAAACAACACCTTAAAAAATAGATTAACTCAAATGGCAAAAGAGGCCCAAAAAGTCAATGAGGAGAAGAATGCCTTAAAAAGCCAAATTTGCCAGATGGAAAAAGAATCTCAAAAGCTTTCTGAAGAGAATAATTTTTTCAGAATTAGAGTGGAGCAAATGGAAGCTAATAACTTTGTGAGATGCCAGGATACTATTAAACAGATCTAAACAAATGAAAAAAAGAAGGCAATGTGAAATATCTCCTTGTAAAAAACCACTGACCTGGAAAATAGATCCAGGAGAGACAATTTAAAAATTATTGGACTACCTGAAAGCCATGATCAAAAAAAGTCTTAGAAAACATCATTCAAGAAATTCTCAAGGAAAATTGCCCTGATATTTTAGAACCAGAGGGCAAAATAGAACTTGAAAGAATTCACCAATCACCTCTTGAAAAACTTCCCCAAAAGAAAACTCCCAGGAATGTTATAACCAGGTTCTAGAGTCTCCAGATCAAGGAGAAAATATTACAGGTTGCCAAGAGGAAGCAATTTGAATACTGTGGAAACACAATTAGGATAACCCAGGATCTGGAAGCTTCTACACTGAGGGATTGAAGGGCCTG
>CM053602.1:47266808-47285656 GCA_028646575.1 Pseudocheirus occidentalis
CATGGTCTTTGACATTAACAATATGATTAGTACCAGTATTGACTGTCACAACTCTAGGCAGAGCCTGGAAAGATACCAGAGAGCTCACTTAGATACAATTAAATTTAAAATAGAGACCTTTAAATCTGTGCCTCCAGGCAAGGATTCTCCTCCCAGAACCAGAGTAAAAGTGTACTGAATTCTGACTGCAATATATTGCAAAACCTATAGAATAAATCACTAGATAGTCCCTATCCCCATACCATTTGCTGAAGCTTGATTTTTTTCCCTCTGTTCCTGGGAATGTGTATTACATAGACTTTCATGGAACTCAGAGAGAGAATCTCTCATTGACTCTGTTAGAGGCTCACAACTAACTTTTCTGTGTTTCTCCATGATAGTTTCACAGTCACATCAAAACATTTTGAAGATTCTCAAAGACTGTCCCTGCTACAAATTTTCATAGGAGTGGAATCTGGTTCCAGTATGTGAACAAAGGAATCATATACCCAGGGTTCGTCAGTCAAACATCACTCTCACCACTCACTCAAGAGCAAAAATAAACCCTTTCCAAGATTTACACATGTACTTGAGGCTGTGGTTTTTCAGGCCAAGTCCTGAAAAAATGAAATATTATTGAGTTGTTAATTTTATATTCTCTGTATCTGTACCTTTTTCCTTTTTTTGGCCAGAGGGAAAAAACCCTGAGTCCAATATTTATTGAGCTCAGAAGATAACAAACAGGGGGTCAGGGCTCAGATGCCTGAGTCCCAGAAGGGCAGCAGGGGTTGGGGCGGGGCAGGGTCTGGATACCTGGGATCTAGGGGAGGGGTTGAGTCTGGGGAGTGGATGCCTGTATTTTAGGAAGGAGGCAAGGCAAGGAGTGGATGTCTGGGTCCTAGGAGGGGACCAGGGTACTGGATGTCTGGGTCCATGAAGAGGAGTAGGGGTGGATTTTATTGCAGAAGTCTCAGGGAGAGGGCCAGTCCTGCCCCCAAAGGGGCTCAATTCTCTGGGCCCAGGGCATTCTCTGTGGGATGAGGAGTCCAGTTTGGGTCACAGGCAGCTCAGGTAAAAGGGGAACATTCACTGGTTGGGGGGGCTGGGAGCAGGGGGGCCCAGTAATCTCCATCCCTAACCCCTAGAGTCTTTGAGATGGGGGTAGCATCAGAGCAAGATGGGTCTCTTCATGTCACATGCTCCCCCTGGAGCTGGAATTTGACTTCCTACACTTCACTTTCTTGCTGAGGATAATGAGGATGCCCAGAACAAATATGATAGTAGTCAGAGTAAGTCCCACAGCATGAACAGAGTCATAAACATAGTAGAAATGGTCAGGTTCCTGAGAAGTGGCCGGTGTGATAAGCTCAGGGGGGTCACCATGGCTGGGTTGGAGGGATGGAAGGCAGAGATGGCAGCTACAGAGGGAGTCCAGATCTGACTGGGGGAGGGAGACAGACTTGGAAGCTCAGTATTTCTTAAGTGTCCAACATGTTCTAGGTACTATTCCCAGTGCTAGAAATACAAAGACAAAAAAAAAGCAGTCCCTGACTTTAAGGACATCCCTACTATCAAGGGAGACAAAAATGTGTATACATACAATTAAATGTAACATAAATAGGGACAATAGTCCAGAGATATATCACCTTTAATATGTTACCTACTAAGTGGGCAAAGATGATGTTCTCAGATGGTTGTTTGGGAGCCTTAGGACAGAGTTCAGGAGAAGCTTAGAATGTTTAGAAGATTTGGGATTGAAAAAGAGGATTAATGAACTGAGAAATCAGGCATTTCAAGATGGTTGAGAACGGAGCTATGAATTTAGAAAAGAGGAGGAATGGGTAAATTTAGGGAATTTTTTTATGGGCAGAAGACAATGAAAATTCAAAGTTAGACAACTCCCAGGAGCCAAGATTAAGCAGTAAACCAGTGCAACTCCCCCATTCACCTCCAAACAACCATAAAATAGTGCCTGCAGACAAATCCTAGGACAGCAGAGCTAGCAAAAAGATGGGGTGAAACAATCTTTGAGCCCAAGAAACTTGGAAGATAAACAGGAAAGATCTGTCTCACTCAGGTAAGAAAGGAGTGCAGTTCAGGAGAGGAAGCATCCCAGCAAGCCAGCAGCAATCCCCACCTCAAGCAAACCAGTGAGAAATCCTGAGCTGAGGGCAGTAGAGCAGGCAAACACCACCATTAGAAACTCCAATGTGCCTCAGCATAGCCGGGGGAACAGGTAGACTCCAGCTCTGAGAACAAGCAATGTGACACTAATCTTGACACTAACAAGCAATGTGCTTCAGGGCCAAGAAACAGTTGATATGATGTTTGCTGCCCAACAACTCTGGGAGAAATGCCAGAAGCAGACCAGAGGTCTGTACACAACATTTGTAGATCTGACCAAAACCTTTGATAAAAGTCAGTCATGAGGGCTTATGGAAAATTATATCAAAATTTTGTTGCCCAGAAAATTTCATCAGTATCATATTTCAATTCCATGACAGCATGCTTTTTCAGGTTCAGGATAATGGATGATGCTCTCATGCTTTCCCAGTCACCAATGAAGTGAAACAAGGCTGTGTGTTTGCCTCTGCCCTTTTTAGTATGATGTTTTCAGCCATATTGTCAAATACTTTCAATGAGGATGAATACAGCATCAAGGTCAGCTTCTGTACTGATGGCAAATCCTTTAGCTCGAAAAGGCTGCGAGCCAAGACCAAAATGGAGGGAGTGTTGGTGCATGATTTTCCATTTTTGCAGATGATTGTGCACACAGTGCAGCCTTGGAAGTTGAGATACAACAAAGAATAGATCATTTCTCTGCTGCTTGTGCTAATTTTGGACTAAGAACACCAAGAAAACACAGATTCTCCATCAGCCACCACCACACCACTCATATGTGGAGTCATTGGTTACAGCAAATGGAGAAGTTTTGAATTCTGTGAATAAGTTCACTTACCTCAGCAGGATACTTTTCAGGGATGTACACACTGATAGAATCTGATGCACATAATGCCAGAGCTAGCTCTGTTTGGGAGGCTCCTAAGGAAAATGTAGGAGATAAGAGATATTAGACTGACCACCAAACTGAAGGTCTACAGAGCCATGGTGCTGACCTCATTGCTGTATGCTTGTGAAACCTGGACAGTCTACCAGCACCATGCCAGGAAACTGAATCATTTCCATTTGAATTGTCTTAGGAAGATTTTGAAGATCACCTGGCTGAATAAGGTAACAGACTCTGAGGTCCTTACCCTAAACTGTCAAGCATTCAGACTCTACTTCAGAGAGTTCAGTTCTGATGGCCATGTTGTTTGAATGCCAAATATATGCTTGCCAAAAGACTGTTTTATGGAGAACTCACACAGGGCAAGTGTTCACATAGAGGTCAGAAGAAACAATACAAGGACACTCTCAGGGTCTCTCTCAAGAACTTTTGAATTGATTGTGCAACATGGGAGATACTGGCACAGGACTGCTCAGCATGATGCGCCCTCATCAAAGAAGGCTCTAAGAGCTAAGCAGAATCAAAACAGCTCAGAAGGAGCACAAGATGCGCAAATTTAGAGTATCCACCCCAAATGTCCACATGGGCTATTTATGCCTGACCTGTGGGAGAGCATTCTAAGTTTATATTGGTCTGATCAACCACAGTCAGAAGCACTATGACTTGATACTAACATAGTGATGTCATTTGGTCCTCATGGAGAATGAAGGACAACAACCAACCTCTGTGTGTGTGTGTGTGTGTGTGTATTCTACTTTCTTTGGACCAATTCTAATAAGAGAGAGGTTCAGGCATTGCCTGCCACCTTCACCCCATTTGCCCCTCCACTGTAAAAGCTCTTCCTTGCATACCTCTTTTAAAAAATATTTTATTCACTTTTGAACTTAAGTATATAAAGACAAAGAGAACATTTTCGTGTATACAGCTCAACATAAAAAAGAACATTCAATATAAAACCAAGAATTTCCATTTCACACTGTTTACTTTTTTTTGAAAAAACAAGTAATAAGTACTACAAAACATTTCAAAACTATTCTGCTTTTCTGTGCTTCCTATTTGAGTTTTCTTTTGTTCTCTGCTGTGCACTTTTTATTTTATTTTTTTCTTCTCCCTCCCTTCTCACCCTGTCTTAAAGAATGCTACATTAGACACAAATATATATGTATATTTGTATGTATGTGTATACATATATATATATTTAAAACCATTCTATACATAGTTTTATTTATCAGTTCTTTCTCTGGAGGTGAATAGTGTCTTCTTTCATAGATGCTTTGTAATTGATTTGAATATTTATTACACCCAAATTGACTTAGTTAAAATTGCTCTTGGAACAATATTGCATTTACTGTGTATACCCTTCTCTCAGTTCTGCTCATATCATTCATTATTTCATGCAAGTCTTCTCATGTTTTCCTAAAATCATTGAGTTTATCATTTCTTATAGCATAGTAGTATGCCATCACAATCATATACCACAATTTGTTTAGCTATTCTCCAATTGATGGGCAGTCCTACAATTTCCAATTCTTTGCCACCGTAATGAGAGCTACTATGAATATTTTAGAACATATAGTTTCTTTTCCTTTCCCCCTGATCACTTAAGAAATAGACCTATTAGTGGCATTGTGTGCCTCTTTTATGTGAGGAAAGTTTCCCCATTCTACCTCTCCTTACCCTCTCTCCTGGTGAATCCCTCTTTCTCCCCAACTTTGTTTTTTCAATCATTCCAACATAATCAACTTATACCCATACCCTCTTTCTCTCTAAACTCCTTTTAACAGTCCTGATAAGGAGAAAGTTCTTAGGAGTTACATGCATTATCTTCCCATGTAGGAATGCCAACAATTTAACTTTATCATGATTGCTCTTCCATATTTACCTTTTCATTCCCATCCCAAGTTTTCTGTTTGAATGTTAAATTGTCTATTCAGCTCTGGTATTTTTCATCAAGAATACTTGAAAGTCCTCTATTTCATAAAATATCTATTTTCCATGAAAGGATTACACTCAGTTTTTCTGGGTCGGTGATTCTTGATTTCAATACTAGTTTCTTTGCCTTCTGAAATATCATATTTTAAGCCCTCTACTTCTTTAATGTAGAAACTGTTATATCTTGTGTTATCCTGATTGTGGCTCCCTCATAGCTGAATTGGCGTTTTTCGGCTGTTTGAAGAAATTTGGCTATTTTTTCTTTGACCTAGGAGTGCTCAAATTTAGCTATATTTTAATGTTCCTGGTAGTTTTCTTTTGGGGATCTCTTTTAGGTAATGCCCTGTGGATTCTTTCCATTTCTATTTTGTCCTCTGATTCTGGGATATCAGGGCAGTTTTCCTTGATAATTTATTGAAATATGATGTCTAAGTTATTTCTTTCATTATGGCTTTCAGGTAATCTAATATTCCATAAATTATCTCTCTGTTATACATTTTCCAGATCAGTTGTTTTTTCAATGAGATATTTCATTCTTCTATTTTTCATTCTTTTGACTTTGTTTTATTGCTTTCTGTTGTTTCATGGAGTCATTAGTTTCCACTTGCCCAATTCTAATTTTTTTTGTGTTTTTTTTTTGGAGGGGGAGAAGACAGGTCAATTAGTTAAGTGACTTGCCCAAAGTTACACAGCTAGTAAGTGTTAAATGTCTGAGGCCAGATTTGAAGTCAGGTACTCCTGACTCCAGGGATGGTACTCTATTCACTGTACCACCTAGCTGCCCCACCCATTCTAATTTTTAAGGAATTGTTTTCTCCTGTGAAATTTTGTACCTGCTTTTTTATTTGGCCAATTCTGCTTTTAAAGAGGTTTTTTTTTTTCCTTCTGGGAATTTTTGTTCCTCCTTTCTTTTGTACGTATTTTGCTTTTTAAGTTCTTTTCTTCAGTGAATTTTTATGCCTCTTTTACCATTGGGCCAATTCTATGTTTAAGGTGTTATTTTCTTCAGTATGTTCTGTGCCTCTTTTACCAAGCTATTAATTCTCTTTTCATACATTTTTTGCATCACTCTCATTTATTTTCCTAATTTTTGCTTTACCACTCATCTCTATCTTTAACTCTTTTGGGAATTATTGTTGGGTTTGGGCTCAAATAGCATTTTTTCATTGAGGCTTTTTTTAGTAGCTATTTTCAAGTTGTTGTCTTCTTTTGAGTTAATGTCTTGGTCTTTCCTTTCATCATAGTAGTTTTTTGTGGTCATTTTTTTTGTTCTTTGCTCATTTTCCCAGTCTTTTTATTGACTTTGAACTTGATGATACAATTGGGCTCTGCTCATCTGGGTGTGTGGAGGCACTGTCTCAAACTTCAGGGTTTTTTCATGCAGAACTAGCTCTGGAGGCCTGCAAGTTTTTGGTGCTTCTAAGGTTGTGTAATCCTGGGAGATATATGGTCACTGCTCTTCTGATCTTCATTCTGATCTTTACCCGGGAAAATCATTGGTCCTCTGAAGCTGTACACACTAGTACTCCTCTCTGCTTTGGAACTGAAACCAGTAACCCTACTCCCTTGTTATCAGTCTCTAGCACTCCTCTCTGCTCTGGAACTGCAACCCAGAATTGCTTATGCACAACAGAGTTGCCAATCAGTGCCAGTTATACTTAGTGCCAACAAAAGGTCCCTGTAATCTCCTTTTGAGAAGTTGTCTGACTATACTGTCACTGTCTCTAGGATGAGAGTTTCTGAAGTTGCTGCTGCTGCTGCTGTTGGCAACTGCCTCATATATGGGCTCTGGACAGATCTTCATCAGACCTCTACCCCAGTGTTACAGACTTCTTTTGCCTACCTCTTAAGTTTTCTTAGGTCAGAAAAATATCTCATCCTAACTTTTAGTTAGCTGTACTGCTCCAAAATTTGATATGAGGTGCTACTTCAAAGTTGTTTGGAGAAAAATGTTGGGAGAGTTCAGTTGAGTGGCTACCCCTAATTTTCCATCTTGATGCCACTCTATCCCTTTTATTTTTATATAGTCACATAATTATTGCACTAATGCCACTTTTCATTAATCTATATACATATATAATTTTCTTAGTTCATATCTTATTTATCTGAAATAAGGAATCTTAATATAACATATTATATTTAATATATAAATATATAATGTATATTTATAAATGTGTGTATACATATATATATACACCTGCAATTTTATTAGTATACGACACTTCAAGGTAAGAAAACTCCCTCTACCAATCCAGGTTTATATCTCCTCTAGATTCAAAACCTTAAACAGTTTCCTCTTTGAATGGCTAGATGGCACTGCAGTGGATAGAGTGCCAGTCCTGGAGTCAGAAGGACTTGAGTTCAAATCCTGGTCTCAGACATTTGACACTTACTAGCTGTGTGACCTTGGGCAAGTCACTTTACTCCAGTTGCCTTGTCATCCTCCCTCCAAAAAAGAGAGTTTTCTCTGGCTCAGAACACTGAGGCCAAGGTCATACAAGCAATTTTTATCTGAGGTAAAACTTGAATCCAGGTATTCCTATCTTCAAAGGTCGCTCTTTACCTCAATGTTATTCTGCCTTTCTTAAGAATTCAGTAAAATAACCATTTTATGACTATACAAAAACAATTCTTATATGTAATTTAAATAGCATAAAAGCTTTCTAGGAAATCCAGTCCAACCCACTCATTTTGAAACTCAAGATCAAATGACTTATCTCATATCATTAAGATATGAACTGACCTCTGATTCCAAAGCCACCATTATTTCCATGGTTCTATCACTGTACCTCCCTAAAACAAGGAAGAGAGCATGGTGATATTTAATCTTTGCTTCTCTAGATGGGAATGCTCTCAGTACCTGAACACAGACAACCAGTTAAGGCATGGGGTTGTTGCCCAGTCTCTTTCCATCAGGCTAAAGAATAACCTAGGACCTCTGATACACCTTCCTCTCTGCTCACATCCTGCAGGGAGATGGGAGCACTTTGACCAGGAAATACATGCCATAAAGAAAAAGCATGGTGTTCATTCACTCCCAAATGATCCATGGGTAGATTTCCAGACAAACATAGATGGAGAAAATTATATCATTATTTCAATATATTTCCTTTGCAATCGTATGCATTTTATTGCGGTTTAAACCCAGGGATACCAAAAATTGTTGAGGTGGGATCTCTGCCCACCCCAAAACTGTTGCGGTTTCATGATGTGTTATGGTGGAACTGTCTCAAAGAATTCAGAGTCAGACCACCTCTAATCTAAGTATGGGTATTTATTGAGATTGATGCTTCTCATGAAGCAGGCTAACTTACAACAGGAACCAGCAACTTTAGAGAAAGCAAGATAAATTTTTATAGGGTAAACATGCAATTACATAACAGAAATTTACATAGAAGATTAAAAAGGCAGGAGGAGTTGGTTAAGGGATTAGGTGAAGGAGGAGGGGTTTGTTAAGGGATTAGGTAACGGAGGAGGGGTCCCATATATGGTTAGGTGATTAAACATTCTGGTCATTCTACCCTCCAATTGGCTAGCTATTGTGGTCTTGTCTGATAAAATAGATAGTGAGGTATTGTGGTCCTGGCTTGAACTAGATGTATGGTGTGATTGTGATTGAATACAAGAGCACATCTGTTTCAGTGGGAATGGGTCTTGGGGCAGTGACCAGGTAGAGGCAGTAGCTGAGTCCCCATCACATGGAAATACCTGCTATTTCTGTGGGAAATAAGAGTTCAGGGACACACCTGTTGTTCCAGTGAGCAGTGAGTCATATACAAAGAAGTTAGGACATTGGTAGGGGGTGAGCTAGGTAGGTACAGTGGGCCTGCTGTTAGAATACTGGGACTGGGGGAAGCTTTATCAGGATTCCATCACATTTTATGAACTTAAATCTATTATTCTGAGAGTGGGTCAGGGAGGGAAGGGCTTCTGCCAGATTCATTTGGAGCCCAGATATAAATTCACAGATCTCAGGGAAAGACTGAACAAATGAGTAGGATTGTTGGAGATGATACTTTTCTCTTTGAATATGATGGGAATGGATCAGAAAGTAAGGAGATTATATGAATCTAAATAAGCAGATTAATGGTGCTGAACAGAAAAAAAGCCTAGGTAAGAAGAGATGTTTTAAGCTTGCAACTTTTGAGTTTCAAACAGAAGAAAGAGTAAAAGGAAGTTATGAGTTTCTGTGAAACAAATCTAAACAAAGCCGGCATGCAGGGAAATTAGATGACAGAAAGTTTAATTGAAGTCTTTACAAGTGAGTTCTGCATGGGAAATAAAAAAAAACTGAAATGGCCTTTGAATCCAATTACTTTTTACTCAGTGATGAAGTAAAACTTGTTCTAAACATGTTACAAAGTTGTCCAAGAGTGACAGAGTCCCATCTAAATTTTATATTGAACTTAACAGGGGGATGAGGCCCTTTTCAGAGAGATAAAAATGTGCATTTATGAAAGGATATAATCATGAAATAATAGAGGCATTTGATTTTTTGAATTTAACAGAGAGAAAATAAAAACAAGATTTATAATCCAATTAAGCTGTTTTCTGGGTCATTGCATGGAAGAACAACAATTTAGTGATGCCTTTGTCCATCTCCCTCATCCAGGCAGGAGTTTGTTCACTATCCATGTAGGATGTGGGCAACACTGGGCTGAGAAGGCAAGCTTAGGAAAACCAGGAAAAGCTTGCAGGAGATGACACAGATCCAAAACACCAGAGACAGATTATTGAACTGGTATTGGAAATGTGATTTGAAGTCTTGTAGGGTAAATCAGTGGTTGACTCAGAGAATCCTATATCTGGAACTTGGAAGAGAATTTGGAGGTCATCTAATCCAAGATACTCATTTTATAGTAACTTGCCTAAAATAACAAAGATAATAAGCTTAAGAAATGAGATTTTAATAGAGTCTGTGACTTCAAAGCCTCATTTCTTTTATTTTTTAATTCAATTTCATCTTTCACTTAAAAATGTTCATATTTCTCCCTCTTGATTTCCCTTCGATTGAAAAAGAAAATATGGGCAGCTAAGTGGTACAGTTAATAGAGCATTGGCCCTGGAGTCAGGAGGACCTGAGTTCAAATCTGACCTCAGACACTTAACACTCACTAGCTGTGTGACCTTGGGCAACTCACTTAACCCCAATTCCTCAGCCTTTCCCTCTCCAAAAAAGCAAAAAGAAAAAGAAAAAAGAAACTTTTGTAACAAATATGCATAGTCAGGAAATACACATTCCCACATATCTATGTCCAAAAATGTGTTGTCTCATTCTGCATCTTGAATCTGTCAGATCCTCTGATCAGAGTTCTAGAGTCTTTCAAGTTGTTTGTTTTGACAAAATTGTTACTTCTATTGCTTACTGATTCTGCTTACTTCAGTTTGCTTCAGTTCATACAAGCCTCCCCATATTCCTTTGAAACATTCCATTTCATTATTTCTTGTGACATAATATTCATACATTCATACACCATCATTTGTTTAGCCATTCTGTAGTTAATTTGTTTAACCATTTTCTAGCTAAGTCCCTAAACTTCTAGTTCTTTGCCACTCTGCAAAGAGTTGCTATATGTATTTTTGTCCCTATGGATCCTTACGATAAAACAAATTACAACCTAAACATTTCTCACCCTGCTTCCATCTACCCAAACTAGGATGACTGGGCTGATGATCACCAGGCAGTTTGCAAAAATAAGTTATTCCTGTTTCTAAGATCCTGACCAGAAGAAAAGAATGCATTTTGTCTCAAAAACCACGAGGATGGGTAGGCCAAGCTAATATAATAAAAATGACAACTCTACCTAAATTAACTTGTGTATTCAGTGCTGTACCAACCAAACTACCACAAACTATTTTATAGAGCTAGAAAAAAATAACAAAATACATCTGGAAGAACAAAAGGTCAAGAAAATCAAGAGAATTAATGAAAAAAAAATGCAAAGGAAGGTGACCGAAGCATAGCAGCAAGCACAGGTTCTTTGGTCTGTTTTTCTAAAAGAAAGCAACTCAAAAAGGGTTAGCAATTTTACTTTAATCAATCAAAAGTCAGCACCCTGAACTTCAGAGAACACAAACAGAAGTTACAAGAGAAAATAACAATTCAGCAGACAGGGCTTCCAGCTGTCTGACCATTACATCCATACCTAGTTAATCACCAGAGAGAGAAGCACCAACATCTGGGTTTTCAATGCTGGGGGCTCAACGGCTTCCCAGAGTCTCATCTGGCCAAATCACACAACTCTTCCCAAAGTGAACCTCAAAGCAAAACCTTTTCTCAGAGGTATATATAGGCTTCTCCAGGGTCAGACAACATCACAACCCTCATGACCCACTTGACTGCAAAGTAACAAAAGTTGTGCCTTCCTGAAAAACAAGCCTCCCTCAAACCCAGCTTTTCATGTGGGCTGTGCTCCACACTTCAGCAAACTCTTCCCACTGCAGCCTCCATGTGACCACATTCAGCCTATTAGGGGGTAGAGTTTATTTTCAAATCAGGAAAGGTCCTCAAATTCAACTTAGGCTTATTAAGGGGCAGGGAAGATCTTTAAATTTCCATTACCATTATACCTAGCCATACCAGATGAAAAACTGTACTATAAAGCAGCAGTCATCAAAACTATTTTGTACTGGCTGAAAAATAGAAGGGTAGATCAGTGGGATATGTTAGGTACACAAGACCCAGTAGTCAATGACTACATTCTACTATTTAATGAACCCAAAGACTCCAGCTTCTGGGAAAAGAACTCACTATTTAACAAAAACCAGAAATTATTGTGGCAGAAACTAGGCTTAATTTCTCAACCATATACCAAGATAAGGTCTAAATGAGTACACGATTTAGACATAAAAGTGATACCATAAGCAAATTAGGAGAGCAAGGAATAATTTACTTGTCAGATCTATGGAGAAGGGAATAATTTATGACCAAACAAGAGAAAGAGAATGTTATGAAATGCAAAATAGATCATTTTAATTACATTAAATTGAAAAGTTTTTGCACAAGCAAAACCAATGCAACTAAGATTAGAAGGGAAGCAGAAATCTGGGAGGTCCTTTCCAGACATAGATCTATGATCCTATAATCTCTAAGTGCAATAACTAGATGACTTCGCCACTTACCCATATGGTATCTGGTAGCATAATCACATGACGTTCCTTAAAAATTAGGTGACTTCAGCTTTCTTACAAGCATTCAGACTTATTAATGTACTATACACAGAACAGAGTGTTTTGTTGACACAGAAAGTACTTGTAAGCAAGTCTAGAGAAAACTGAGAGAACTCCCTCCCTCTTCTAGCAAGCCACCCTCCCTCAGTATCCTCTGAAGTTCTCTTGATTCACAACACTGTCCAAAGAAGAACCTCCTCAAAAGGAGAAATTTGTGGTTTCCTTTCCAGGCAGTCCTTGTTCACTAGGGCTTGGTTGGAATCTCTATCACTGGCTCCTTCCTTCTGGGCTGTGATCTTTTATTTTTTCATACTTTTGGTTTTGTTTTATTGTTTTTTGATTTCTCATAAAGTCATTAGCTTCCATTTGTTTGCTACATTCAAATTTACAAGGAATTATTTTGTTCCATGATCTTTTATATCTCCTTTTCCATTGGCCAGTTCTTCTTTGCAAGGCATTCATTGACTTTTGGGGCCTTTTGCCTCTTTTACCATCTGGTCTACTCTGTTTTTTTAAGGTGTTATTTTCTTCAGTATTTTTTGTGTCTCCTTGACCAAGCTGTTGACTTATTTTCATGATATTCTTGCATCACTCTCATTTCTTTTCCCAACTTTTCCTCTACCTCTCTTACATGATTTTCAAAATCCTTTTTGAGCTCTTCCATGACCTGAGGCCAATTCATAGTTTCTTGGAGACTTTGGATGTAGGAACTACGACTTTGATGTCTTCCTCTGAGTTTGTGTTTTGATCTCCCTTGTCACAATAGTAACTTTCTATAGTCAGACTTCTTTTTTTTCTGTTTTTTGCTCATTTCCCCAGCCTATTACGTGACTTTTCAGTCTCTGTTAAAATAAGACTCTGCTTCCAGGGTAGAGGGAGTATTGTTCCAAAGCTTCAGGGGTTTTGTGTAATTGTTTTCAGAGATACTTCTCAGGACCTGTAAGTTTTCAGTTCTTCCAAGGTGGTATGATCTAAAGAGAGGTGTTTTCTACTCTCCTGACCTGTGTTCTGGTCTGTGAGTGACCACAAGCACTCTTTTCTGCCATGGAACTGTCATGAGGGTCTCCCCTCCACTGTTACTGCAAACTCTGCTATTATAGGGCTCCCCAGGGCCCTGGATTAGAATATGGGCAAACAACAGAGCCTTACCTGAGTGCTGGAAGAGAGACCCCTGTAATCTACTTCTGACCAATTGTTCAACCCCCTTACCGTCTGTGGGCTGAGAGCTCCAGAAGCTGCCACTGACCCTGCTGATTTATTTGTCCTGAGGCCAGATGCTGGTTTACTGTGGTCAGGGCTGCACTGGTATGGCCTGTGATGGGCTGCACTCCTCTCTCACCCCAGTGCAACAATAGACATACCCACATATACCCTCCTATATAGACATATATATATATATACACACACATATATATATATATACACACACACACACATATATATACACACATACACACACATACATATATATACACACACATACACACATTTATGTTCCCTTCAACTATCCTCATACTGAGAAAAGTGTCATAGGTTACAATTATTGTTTTTCCATGTAGGTATCTAAATAGTTCAACTTTCATAAGTTCCTTATGATTTCTTTTTCCTGTTTACCTTCTCATGCTTCTCTTGCTTCTTGTATTTGACTGTCATATTTTCTATTCACCTCTGGTTTTTTCATCAAGAATGCTTGAAAGTCCTCTACCTCATTGAATGACTGCTGCAGCCAGCGCAGTCTAGGCTTAGCTACCAGTTGAGGAAAATAGAGAGAGAGAGAAAGAAGAGCTTAAAGCTGAATTACAGGAAAGAGACAGAGAGATGGGGAATGTATTTCATAGTCTGTTTATTACAGAGATATTCCATACCAATCCAATGATACAAGAAAATCATAGGGCTTATATTCCTTATTTCAGGGGTGATTGCATCTTAGGTCTTGCCTATCCCCCAACCTCAGCCCAAGGTTAATCAGTCATCAAGATCTTTATCCTAGAATCACCTCTGGGGGCACAATAGACCAGGAGTCCTAATCAGGACTTGCAAATGTACATTCTTTAGATATTCACGAGGCCAATGAGAGCATCCACCCAACAAGATTATACTATCTTTGCCTATCTGCCTAATGCCCTTGTAGAACTGGGGAGCTAGTGTGCCAGGACCTCAAAAGGTCTTGGCCCCCAACAAATGACCATATTTTCCCTTGAAACATTATACTCAGTTTTGCTGGCTAGGTGATTCTTGGTTTTAATTCTAGCTCCTTTGACCTTTGAAATATCATATTCCAAGCCCTTTGATCCCTTAAAGTAGAAGCTGCTAGTTCCTGTGCTATCCTGATTGTGTTTCTACAATATTCAAATTGTTTTTTCTTGGCTGCTTGCAATATTTTCTCCTTGATATGGGAACTCCAGAACCTGGCTATAATATTCCTTGGAGTTTTCTTTATGTCATCTTGTTCAAGAGGTGATTGGTGAATTCTTTCAATTTCTGTTTTGCCCTCTGGTTCTAAAATATCTGGGCAATTTTCCTTGGGAATTTCTTGAAGGGTGATTTCTAGGTTCTTTTTTTGATCATGGCTTTCAGGTAGTCCAATAATTTTTAAATTGTCTCTCCTGGATCTATTTCCCTGGTCAGTGGTTTTTCCAATGAGATATTTCACATTCCCTTCTAATCTTTCATTTGTTTGTGTCTGTTTAATAGTATCTTGATTTCTCATGAAGTCATTAGTTTCCATTTGCTCCAATCTAATATTCAGTGGGTTTTTAAAATTCCTTTTCCATCTTGCAAATTCAGCTTTTTAAGACATTTTTCTCCTCATTGGCTTTTTGGGCCTCTTTTGCCATTTGGGTTAGTCTATTTTTAAGGTATTATTTTCTTCAGTCAGGCTGGTGACTCACTTTTATTGATTTTCTTTCATCATTCTCATTTCTCTTCCCAATTTTTCCTCCACTTCTCTTACTTGGTTTTCAAAATCCTTCTTGAGCTCCTCCATGGCCTATAACTAGTTCATATTTTTCTTGGGAGCTTTTGATGTAGGAGTTCTGATTTCATTGTCTTCCTCCCATTCCATGTCTTGATCCTTTTTGTCCCCCAGAAACGAAGTAATCCAAGTATATCACAACATATTGATTGAGAAGATTGGCCAAATATTTATTAATCCAACTTTGGAGACTTGAAGGTACATAATCTACTCGACTGGACTAAAATCAATGCAATTCAGCTAACCAAAAAGCATTTATTAAGTGTTTAATATGTGTCAAGTAGTATGTTATACACTGGGGTGATAAAAATTAAACAGCATCTGACCTTAAGGATCTGATGAATATATACACATATCTGTATATTATATAAAATAGTACAATATTATGTAAGTATGTAAAATACATTATAATATATAATTCTGTAAAATGAATTATAGAGTTATATAAAATATATATTACATGAAATATAAAATGTGTGCATATCTAAATGTGTATATACACAAACATATATGTATATATGTATATATACATACTACATACACACATATGTATATATAGAGAGAATATATAGACATTCTTTCTCTAGCTCTCTCATGCTCTCTCTCTCTCCCTCCCTCTCTCTCTCTCTGTCTCTGTCTCTCTCTTCATCTCTCTCTCTCTCTCTCTCTCTTTCTCTCTCTCTTTTTCTCTCCCTCTTTCACTCTCTCTCTCTTTTCTTCTCTAGATAACATAGACAGAGGTTCAGCAAATACAAGCCTTAACGTAGTGGGGCCAATGCCTGCAGAAGTCTCCCCAAGCCATCCAGAGCACATTATAGCTGACCTGGAAGCAGGAAGGTAATAAGGGAATAAATGATTTTATTGTTGTGCACCCAGACATTAACCCTAGATAAGTTAGGCCCATTGCCCCCCATGTGTGCTCTTCTGGGATCATCAGGTCAGCTGTCTGGGCATGTACCACTACTGATCTAGGTGCTTTCTGAATTAGGTCTCTCATAAACCTGGCATTTCCTGGAAGCTCATTGATGGGGAACTAGAAGATAATCTCATTTGCCATCATCTCTCTTCTCCTGGTCCCTCACTTTATTTTTTACATGGAAAAACCAGGACCCAGAGAGATACCATGTTTCACCCCAGGTCATACAGGCAATAATCATTTCTGTACCACACTGTCTCCAAATTTTGTACTTCAAACCAAATTGTTCTTCTTAATTCCCATGGAAATGACTTGCTTTTGTATTTGTTAGGTTAAGAGTTGAGGATGGAGTCTCAAAAGTTCCAGACTGCCAACTTCAGAGGGGATTGTGATCAACTGGGGAGTGGTCTGATCCAGGGGGCTGAACATGAGTTAGATTTGTATATCCCCTCTCTAGTCTCTCCTAGGTTCACCAGACATATTCAGGTGCCTGACTACCTTCCCCAAGAGAAAGGGGAATAGTGGCTGCCCCTTGTCTTTGGGAATAGTTGGGGTGAGTAGCAGGTAGTTCACTCAGCAATATGGCAAAGGAAAGCAGCAGAACCAGCCACAGACAAACTGCATTGCCCTGTTTGTTATTGGTATGGGAAGAGGGGGGATAGGTGGAGGAAGAGAAAGAATACTGGCTGCTCCCAGCAGATAATCAAGGAGGCTACCTAGAACCATGCAGACTTTTGTTATATTGAGTTATTTGTAGAGAGAGAATTATACCCAGGTAAATCTGTCTCTATGTCTCTCCCTCTATTATGGCTAATAGGGGGATGCTGTGTATTGCTTGTGCATTCCTTCCCTTTGATGGCTGGTAATCAGGTTTTTGGCATAAGCAAGTTTATGAGGTCATTCTATGAGAAGTGACTAAGTAATACAACTGCTGCTTCTGAAAAGTACATTTCAGAGTGTTGGAAATATAGTGTGCAGTTCCTCATGTTATACTACATGAGACCCGTGGCATTCTGGAAACACAGCTACACTTCTGGCGACCTTTGTCCAGCATGTTCAGGCCTCTGGACGTGAAGGCTTTGTGGCACCTGAGAAGGCTGGTTGGAAAACCAGATGCTCCAAAGTGAGCATAGTTCTGTGCCATGTAGAGAGCTCTGCCATTGTCTCCAGCTGCCCCTTATCTTGGAATGCAAGAGCCCAGCTACACATTTACTATATGTATTGCTTAATTCAGCCAAGAACAAGGGATATAACGGAAACTGGGGTTCTGCAAATGAGGGGAGTAATGTAACCAGCATATGCGCCATAATAAAGGAACTCATCTCTCCATCTCCATGGGCTCTTGACTCTTATTCCAAGAACACAGCTGGCTGTGTCCAATACGCATGTTGAAGACCCTAGAGCAAGGGTAAGTGCCCAGCTACTTTCACATTAAGCCATAAGAAGTGGCGCTCCCGAACAAGGACCTGAGGCAGGAGTAGGACTGGGACCCCATACTAGTACTGAAGGGAATAAGAGTACCTCACAACTATGGAAGATTGGCGAGAAGATGGGGAATCTGTCCATAATTAAGCCCAGGGATACAGAGATCTGGGCCAGACAGTTATACAAAGCTATCAAAAGACAGGGAGTTACTCTGCCAATTAAAGATCTTAGGGACTTTATAAGAAAGGTTGAAACTGTATTTCCATGGTTAGGTCATACACAATTGGATGCTAAAAAATGGGAAACTATAGGAGAACAGATGACCAGTTATGAAGCCACAACCCCTGGATTGTTAGAAAATAAGGATTTCATTATTTATGGCCTGTTCAAAGCAGCATTTGCTGGAGCCGAGTGGCCAAAGTGATGCTTTACAGTAGAAAATCAGACAGAGAAAGAAGAAAACCCCTCTCAGGAAGAAGAATGGCCAAACCTCCCCTGAGCCCCTAGTTATAAACAACTTTATCCTGATTTAGACAAGTTAGAGAAAGACCTTCAAAAATGCTCTTTAGGAACATTTGGAAAAGGGCCTCCTGAATGGCCACTAGAAACGTCTTCATTAGTTGTACATGGCATAGGATGGGTACTCAAGCAGCAACACAATCAAAAGAATGGGTGAGATGGGCTTGTGAAGACAAATCAGGACTGATTAAGCCTCTTGTAGTGCCAGGACTCCAGCTCAATCTATGGAGCAGAGACATAATGAAAAATCTCTCCCTACATCTTACCGATGAACATTTTTGATGTGGGCCACTGAGAAGAGGAACGAGTGTCCTCCTTTAACTCGGAGGACCCAGGACCCTGTATGGGTAGATCAGTGGCCCTTCACACCAGAAAAGCTCCTCGTTTTAAATGAGTTAGTGAAAGAGCAACTAGAGAAGGGACATATAGAGGAACCATTTTCTCCTTGGAATTCTCCTGTTTTCGTTATAAAGAAAAAATCAGGAAAGTTTAGATTTTTAACAGACTTGAGGGCTGTAAACTTTGGGCTTGCCCCTATGGGGGCGCTCCAGCCCGGCTTGCCCTCTCCCAATGCTATCCCTATTCATTACTATATATGGGTCATAGATATACAGGATTGTTTTTTCAATATTCCTTTGAACAAAGTAGATAGAGAAAAGTTCGCCTTTTCCATTCCCCAAGTGAATTTTAAAGCCCCTATGAAAAATATCAGTGGAAAGTTCTCCCTCAAGGAATGGCTAATAGTCCCACTCTATGCTAATGGTATGTGGAGCAAACTCTTGAACGCCCCTGTGCTGCATGGCCTGAAGCATCTATATGCCATTATATGGATGACATTCTATTTGCACATCCCAACAAAGAAAGCTTGTCCTTAATAGGCAAACAGATAGAACAAGAGTTAGAACAATTGGGTTTACACATTGCTC
>CM053602.1:47285756-47300627 GCA_028646575.1 Pseudocheirus occidentalis
TCCCCCCCCCCACCACCCAATTTTGAACTGGGGTCTGTAAAGACTTTAAATGATTTTCAAAAGTTGATTGGAGCCATCCAATGGGTTAGGGCTCCTACCGCTATTCCTTCCACTATCATGAGACCCCTTTATGAGATATTGGCAGGGAATTCAGATTTGCATTCCCCACGCTCATGGACCCCAGAAGCAAAACAAGCTATACAAGAGATTATGGAGAAATGCACAAAGAGTCACACTAGTAGAGTAGATGAAGCATCTCCTATTGAAATCACGTTGATTAAACATGGAAACCTTTTGTTGTAATACATCAAGAGCCTCAAGTATTAGAATGGATATATGGATCTAGGAGTTCTAAGATTTTAGAATCCTTGCTCTCAAGCTGGAAAGGTTTTGTTTGATGCTGCCGGTAGAGCAGCAACTATATTTGGCAAACGTCCAGTGATTCATAATGACTGGACTAAAGAAGAGGTAGACAATATTTCACAGGAATGTTTATCTTGGGCTACTCTAACACAATGGGATGATTTTGCTCAAACCACTACCTTTTTCACTAAATCTCTTTGGGAAACTTGATCCCGCCCTCCGTGAGCAAAGGTTAGTGATCAACCTGTGGATGCTCCTAATGTTTTCACTGACGCAACAAAGGATCATCGTGCTGCCTTTTATCTAGAAAAACAAGGTATCCAGGTTTTACATACTCCATATGACAGTACTCAAAAGAATGAGCTTTATGCCATGCAGCAAGCTTAAAAATTTTTTGAACAACCTATAAATATAATTTCAGACAGTGCCTATGCAGTGCAAGCCGTGCAGAAGCTGGAACGTGCTGTGTTGCAGGATTTCAAGTCCACTATAAGTGACCTATTAAGTGAAACACAGGAAATAATTCGGTCTAGAAAAAAATTCTTTTCACATTTTACATATGAGATCACACACTGATGGCATTGGTCCCATTTTTGAAGGAAATAAAATTGTTGATTCTGCTGTATCCACTTATAGGCTACACACCTTTCAGAATTCCCATGCTAATGCTGTAGCTGCCCATGAGTGTTTTTCATTTATCTGCTCATGCACTTCTTCGCCTTTATGGCATTTCAAAAGAACAAACCAGACAAATAGTTAAGAGGTGCCTGCGGTGCATTCCCTTTCACCCTTCTCCTAGTTCAGGGAATAATCCGCGGGGAAAGGCACCTAATGAAATTTGGCAAATGAATGTGACACACCTTAATGGAACTTGTATCCATGTTTCCATAGATACATTCTCAAAATTTTTGTTGGCTACAGTACAAGGTGGCGAGCAGGTTCCTCATGTCCA
Organism: Pseudocheirus occidentalis; assembly: GCA_028646575.1. NCBI lineage: Eukaryota > Metazoa > Chordata > Mammalia > Diprotodontia > Pseudocheiridae > Pseudocheirus > Pseudocheirus occidentalis. The sequence continues at coordinate 47,287,072 of CM053602.1, forward strand.
GTCACACGTCTTTCATTGCTTTGCTAAGATGGGCACTCCTTTAGAAATAAAAACAGATAATGGCCCTGCCTACACTTCCAAAGGCTTTGCAGAATGGTTAGAAACAATGGGTATTCGACACATTACTGGAATTCTTACAGTCCTACGGGACAGGCTATTGTAGACCGAGCTAATTGCACTGTCAAAGCAATTCTTCCAAAACAAGAAAGGGAAAGAGGATTATAACACAAGGACCCTCAGATATGGCACTCTACACATACAATTTCCTACAATTTTCAAAAGATTCTGAATTGACGCCGGCTATGAGACATTATGTCCAAGTAAAGCATCAACTTCGGCCCTTTCCTTCTCCTGTGGAAGGCTCAGGGACCGTGCTGTACCATAATCACACAGGAAAATGGGAGGGACAGTATCTGGTAGTAGTTTGGGGAACAGGGTCTGTTTGTATCTCCACAGATGATGGAGAAAAGTGGGTGCCGACCAAACGAATCCGTTGGGTTCCTGAAGAAAGGCAGACACTGCTGCAGGGGACGACGGGGAAGGAGAAAGAATCAGAGAAAGACAAAAAGAGTAATGACTCGACCGCTCAGCCTGCTGGCGACCCTGGCGATCACTGTTCACCCTGCGACAGCCAGTGAAACCCGGTGGGCTGACCTGCCACATCCCCCATGACCCTAAATCGTCACATGGGGGGAAACCATTTCAGATATACAGCTGATGGGCAACATCACCAAAGCCTTGAGACAAGAGTTCGGGTTCAAACAGGCTGACAATAACACCGTCCAGACTGTGCCATACACCTTTAATGGCACTTTAACACCTTTTGCCCCAATATGTTTTTCTGAAATAGAGTATACTGATTGTGAATTAATAGTTAATCAATCTATAAAGGTTCCTATTGCCAAAGGGTCATGGCAGACCCTGTATTATGTGGGGTTACAAGGGGAAGTTAATCAAGATGGCACAAAAACTGACACCTTCCCACAGTATCCAAATATACCCTCCTGCCTGCCAGCTTCTTGATCTGGTGTATGACCTCAAGTAACTGAATGCAGAACTTGTCAACGTCAGTGCCACATCACACAATTTGGCAAGGTCCTGCAATCTTGGGATGTGGTCAATGGCACCTCTTACAGTACTTTACCCATTCATATTTGGACCACTTCCCAGGGACAAACCACTCATCATTTATGAAAAGCCTTTTTTAGCAGTAAATTGAACTGTATTAACTTTAACATTAAATAAGTCTGCAGTTTATCCGGTGTATGAGTCTGTATGGAGAACTTTATTTGGAGAACAGCAGGATTGGACTGTCTTAACAAAAGACCAGGACACCATGGGGTATGAGCTTAGAGGGCAAGCTTGCCTGGGGGGTAATTATGCCTTTATGTATGGCACACAATTGTATACTGAAAAGATAGGAATGTACTATCAAGTTAATTGTACTAATTGTACTGTGTCTGAATGTTTGCCTCCTGTATTGTATGATAACAAAGCAATGATCATCAGTCGAGCTCGTTTTGCAGTAACACCTGCAAAGTTAGATGGGTGGTATCATACTCCAGCTGAGCATACCCTTGAGCATATTCATCAGGCTTTGCAGAAGCCTTCTAGGCAATGTATTAGTTGTGTTGTCACAGGTATCACTATGTTAATCTCCCTTATTCTGTTTCCTTAGCAACGTCTGTATTTAATGCCAGGAATAGCATTCAAGAGGCCCAATTTTTGCAAGATTTGGCTAGGAATGTGTCTTCAGAAGCCTCATTACAAGCAAAAATTAATACAGAATTCTATCAGTTGATACAAGGGCTACGGGAAACTATCATTCAAGTGGGGGAAGATTTGGATGTTGTACAAGCCACGATGAACTTGCAATGTGATTATCGATACGCTGCCCTTTTGTGTCTTAAATTTACCTTATAATGCATTCAGTGATAAATACAACTGGACCACTATAAAAAAAAACCAAACATTTAAATGGTCTGTTTTTAAGTAGTAACATTACCAGTGATATAAACCAACTATACCACCTACTGGCGGACATTAAAACTGCTGCCAAGACAGACATAAGACCTGATAAGGTGGCTGATGATATTGTACAATATGCCTCTCAGGCAAAGGCCAATATCTTGTCCTGGATTATGCCAGTAATTTCAAGTATTCTCCCTTTCTTATTAATTTCTTAATAGTTCACTGCTTCATTAAATTAGGCTTGTCCATATTAAGGAATACTGTTACTTCTCTTCTGGTTAAAAATCCCTGAAGATCCTTTCAGGCTTTGTAGTACTCTGCACATCACAAGAAAGGGGATATGCTGGAAATATAGCGTGAAGTTCTTCACATATAGTACACGAGACCCGTGGCATTCTGGAAACACAGCTACACTTCTGGTGACCTTTGTCCAGCATGTTCAGGCCTCTGGACATGCAGGCTTTGTGGCACCTGAAAAGGCTGGTGTTTGGAAAACCAGATGCTCCAAAGTGATAGCTCTGTGCCATGTAGAGAGCTCTGCCATTGTCTCCAGCTGCCCCTTATCTTGGAATGCAAGAGCCCAGCTACACATTTACTATATGTATTGCTTAACTCAGCCAAGAACAAGGGATATAACAGGAACTGGGGGACTACAAAGGAGGGGAGTAATGTAACCAGCATATGCGCCATAATAAAGGAACTCAGCTCTCTATCTCCACGGGCTCCTGACTCTTATTCCAAGAACACAGCTGGCCATGTCCGATACGTGTGTTGAAGACCCTAGAGGAAGGGTAAGTGCCCAGCTGCTTTCACATTAGGCCATAAGATCAGAGCCCCAGGCATTTCATCATCCATCAGCATCCTCATTCAATTTATTAAATGCATGTCTTTGGCCATCTGAAGGGGAAAGTTAAGCCCCTCTGTGGGGAAAAAGATTATACAAACCAAGGCCCCAACTCAATAGGACCTTTTTACTACCCTGAGTTGTTTTGGAACAGAAAATCCTGGGAACATGAAGGCTGCGCTTCTCCTGGGACACTGGCCAGGACCTTTACAAGAGATCCGGTTAACTGCCCAACTCCTGGAACTAGCCATTCCAAGGAAATATTGTTCTTGGGGGGCCCTTGGAGGGATTGGCCTCCCTCCCCAGCCTCACACAAGATACGATGCTTGCTAAAACATGCCTGGCAATATGCCTTCTTTGTTCTCAACACTACTTAAACTGTAAGATTCAGACCCCAAATTGGAATCTCACCCATGGAGGAGACGTCCTGCCTGGGACCCTCCCGAGCAGAACCCTGGTGGCTATGCCTGGGATTCCCCAGCCTGTGTGGTCAGGTGTTGGTGCTTCTCTGCATTGCTGGTGATTGTAAAAATGTATAGATATATTCTACTATGCAGTTGGAGTCCTGCCTGTCCTGAGCAGGACCCTGACACGTGGTCAGGTGTTGGTGCTTCCCCACATCAGTGATGATCATGGATATGTATATGTATATGTGTGTGTGTGTATATATATAGTTACTCTTATTTTACTATTCCTGAGCCTTTACTCTGTTATCTCTGGCTTCCTTCCCACTTCCTATATTCTAAATAAACTATATTGGATCTTTTGAAGTGCCGAGTGTTCCATTCATGTGAATCCTGAACCTCCTTAATCAGACACCATTTACAGCAGGTATGAACAGGTGTGTAAAGGTTGATGCCTTCTAGAAATGTAAAAACCAGTTGGAAGTCAAGACATGCACATACGAAGATGAATAATGATGCAATGTACCATAGGGTAGGTGCCAGCTGAGTGGAACAGATATGAGTGGTCCAGAATAGTTATCCTCCTTTCATCAGAGGGACAGAGTGCTTAACAGACTTTTCTGGTATCACAAAGCAAGTCAGAAGTAGGAGTAGAAACAAAATAAGCACACAAAGAGACTTAGCACATAGGCTAGGATTCTGGGATAGATGGAGAGGGAGACACCAGCAGGAGCAGCCCCTCCCCCCACCCAAGTTATCTTCTCTTTGCTAGTATCCTGCCTCTCCTTATCCTAACCTCTTTCAGACTGACTGTGGAGAAACCAAAAGGACCATATTCTTATGCCTTTTACACATTCTGTTCTAAATTTCTTTCAGTATATCTTAAGTTTTTTGACTCTCTGTAAGAAGAGACTAATCAGTGCAATGCAGGAATGGGTACATCATGTAATGAACAAAGATGAGCCTGACTTCTCAGTTACTGTTGGTGAAGACAGAAGACTAGATACATAGGGAGATGCTGAATTCCAGAGGAACCTTGAAAATCCAGCTAAAGGAGTTCAGATTTGGTGGTGATGGAAATAAAGAACTATAGCATGCTATTGAGTCAAGAAATAATGTGGTCAAAGGCTGCGGTGAGATGCCTCCAATCTGCATGTCAGCCTCCATATGCTAACAGGCTGCCATTAGCAGTTCCAAAGTGTGACTTCAGCTCTTCAGGCTACACAGATGGCAAAACCACTCAGTAAGCAGGTGTACCAGGTATTAATTAGGGCTCTGGAAGTCAAAGAGTCAGAAACTGCTGAGGGGCCCCAGGTATATCTGTCTACTAAGCAGTAGGAAGAAGAAAGAAGACAATCATTGGCAGGCATAAGGTAGGATCAGTGACCATATTAATTCAGTTGAATGGAGCTAAACATTCATAGCAAGGAAATCAAGACAGAGCATGCTGTGGAGTCAATTATGCAAGAAGGCCCCAAAGAGAATAATTATCATGCGTGTTGATACTATGGAGGCTAATGAGAGCTCAGACAGAAGACCGAAGGGCTCAGTTAAGTAATATTCCAAGATGGCTGGGGACTTCATAAGCAAAGTAAAATGACACTTTTGGGAGAGCATCTGAAAAGAAATTGAGTTATCAGCAATTCTCCCAGGATGACACCTGCCATTGGAACAGGTAACTGATTTTCTTGGCAAACCAAATACACAAAGCTCAGTGCAGAACTTTTTCAAGTTATAGAATTGGGAATACTTTCCCTCTCTTGGGAACAACTTATTCTCTTTTTTGCCTCATCAATTCATACTCACTTTTTAAGATTCAGTTCAAATAAAAAACATTTATTAATTGCCAACTATGTGCCAGATGTTGGAGATACAAAAATGAAAATGAATCAGTCCCTGCCCTCAAGGAGCTTAGATTCTACTGGGGCCAAACAACATGTTCATAGATAAATCAGTACTCCTAACTGAGGAGACCAGGAAGGGGTCGGACTCCAGCCATGGGTACAGTGTGCCCAAAGGGACTGAAGTAGCACATAAGATACTCACTACAGGGAATATGGCAACTGGACAGGTTTGGATGGAGGACAGAGCATGTGAAATTGGATTGGAAAGATAGGTTGGAGCCATTGTGTGAGGTCTCTAAATACAAAGCAGTAGAGTTCCTACTTTTTTCTTCAAGATTGTAGGGAAACACTGAAACTTCTTAAGCAAGGGAGTGACTGAGGAACATCTGTGAAGAACGAGTCTATGAACAGGGAATCAATTAGGAGGATGCTGCAACAGTCTGGATGTGAGGTGCTGAGAGCTTGCATTAGGGGGAAGCTGGCAGAATGTTGGAGTTGGAATCAAAAAAGCTCAGAGATTGTTTGGATCTATGGAGGGATAGTAAAGAGTCAAAGATGACTCCAAGGATGCAAACTTCAATGACTAGAAAGATGATGGGAACTTGGACAAAAATAGGCAAGTTGGGAAGAGGAACAGGATTCAGGTGGCATTCTTACCACCAAACTCCCTGGGACTACTCTTGTCCTCACTGGTTTTAATTTCTTCGAAATGCCTACATCCCCTTTTACTAGACAATTAATGTAAAGCCAAATAGAAGCACCCCACACAAAATTTCTCTAATTTTACACTGATACTGTTTATATATTCTAGTCAAACCCTAACATGAAGTCACATAGCCCATTGTAGCTGTTTTATTTTTCAGATTTATGACCTTCTTCCTGTGGAAATGGCTCTTCATCTCATATGATGATCTCACAACGAGATCTCACACTCACCTAAAATTTGGGGGGAACTTGAAAATAATGCTAGGCAAGATATGCTTGTACACTGTCTCATATTGTTTGCAATTTCCTATCTGTCAACCAAGGGGAATGGGCATTGCCTCAGACAAACTGAGATCTGGGAAAGATGCTAACTTAAAAAGGCCAAGGTCTCTGACTGCATCTATGGTCATCTCCAGGCCTCCTGACCTATGTCTTGCCACTGGACCCTGATGAATCTGGAGGAGAATGTGAGGTTGATGATTTTGTGCAGCCCTGCCTCACTTAAATCCAATTCACTTGCAAGTCAAGACATCACCCTCCTGATGTCATCAGTCTTCTTCAAGAATGAAGGATGAACAACAATAGTCAATCAAAGAAGTATGCAGTAATGGAAGATGTACTTGGAGTGATAACAGTTCAACAAACATGTATTATATGACCACTATTTATCTGGCAAAGCCTTGGGGATACAGAGATAGTCTGAGACTGGACCTGCCTCAAGGAACTTCTATTTTCCCAAAGATGTATACATAGATAAGCATATACAAAATTCATACAATCTAATTTGGCAAGGGGAAGCACTAGTGGTGGCTGGGAGGAATCAAGAAAGGCTACTCAGAGAAAATGGAATTTGAACTGAGCCTTGAAAGAAGATTCCAAAAGGTCAAGATGACTGGAGAGTATGCTCCACACAGATGCTGGCTTCTCCTCCAAAGAATTCAATTGGAGTCTCCATGTTTGGTCTCTGTGTGTCTGTATCCACTCGGGCTTTCACTTCTATGAAGTCCAAGGAGTTAATGTGAGTATGAACTGGTCCTGAAGTGAACACTCATCTTCAATGTGATGTTAAGATAGCAAGGGAAGTACCAGGACCAGGGGAGTTCAGGACATACAAGCAGGATTTCTTTCTTAACCTTACTAGGAGTTAAAGATCTGTAGTTTCTACAAAGGCCACAAAGATGCTGCTGTCACAGCTTACAGGGATTGCCCATATCAGTGGTTCTTTGTGTGACAATCTAGACTTATTACTAAGTGAGCCTGTTACTTACACTCAGGAATATGCTGATAAATGTTTAGCAACTAGCTCTTTGAAAATACAATGAATATTTTCTCCATCATTTCTTAAATCTGCACACAAAAAAACACCAAACAATAAAACAGGGACTGATTTGGAGCATTTGCTAGTTTCTAAGGCATATATGTTCACACTAAAAATTTAACAATCAACTTTCAGGAGCTTGTGTGAGCTGACCCCAGCTACACTCACCATCAACCTAATGCTAAATCATACCATACCTCTCTTTCCTAATACCTGTGAAATAAGAGGTGCCTTGGTGCTCCTAAGAGTCTGTATAAAACAAGAGTTTTTAACCTGTTATGTATCATGGACCCCTTTGGTTGTTTGGAGAAACAACAAAAAAATCCCTTCTCAGAATGACATTTTAGAACATTTTGTTTTAATTGACCAAAATCTGCCTTCTCATCTCCTTATCCCTCTTTTCTGTTTCTCCTTTTCAAAAGTGAGCACACCAGAAAAACAAAATCCATTGCAGATATGATTGGTCAATCAAAACAAATGTCCACATTGGCCACGTCCATTTTTTTTCTGTTTTTGTTTTCCAAGTTTCTCGGGAGTGTTCTGGAATCTTGACTGTTTAGCACAACATTATTCCATCACAGTTATATACCATAACTTGTTCTTCCATTCCCCAATTTATAGGTACCCCCTCAGATTCCATTTTTTTTCTTGCTCAAAGAAGCTATATTTTTGTATATCACTAGAATTTTTTACTTTGCTTAGAACGAATTCATCCCTTTATCTTCTCTATAATTTCCCCTCCCTGTTCCCCCTTTGCCTTCTATCACCCTTTTGAGTGAAATATATTTGTATACAACATGTGGCTCTGGGTTCAGGTTTAGGAAATGTTCTTTAATTTTGTTTGGGGCTCCTGCCCCAACTGGAATTTTCCTTGCAAACACAAAATTTGTCCCATGTCTTCACTATAGTAAGCTTTTTCTAGGCATATCCTTTATAGAACAGACAAAAGAAAGACCCTCCCCTCCTTTTCCTTCCTCTCCTCCCTCCCTCCCTCCCTCTCCATCCAGAAAGGAGTAGTGTCCCAATTTATATCTGCACTGAGTTCTGCAATTTCTATTTTGCATTTTTCATTCCAAACCCTGTAGTGGGGGTTCCTCCAAGTTTTATGTCTCTCTGAAGGTGGATTAGATGTGGTACGGGAGGGAGGGGGCACAATGAATAGAAGAGAATGGAGGGAATATTTGCATTTTGTATTTGGAATTTAGAGCTTTGAATAGAAGCATGTGCCTTTTTCTGACCTGTCACTGTTATGGATGTTTTCTATATATTTATAAAGATATTTGCATAGCTCTTATCAGATAAATGCTTTTAGCTGATTTAATATCCCAGACTCCATTTGGAAAAGAAATTAATATTTTTTAAAAAGGTGAAAAGCTCTCCAGGTTTCATTCACTGTTAGCCTTAAAGTCTCTTCCTTGACCACTTCCCACTTTGTTTGGTGAAATGGTTTCCATTCTGACCCCATATAAAGAGTGTATGGATGCCAGTAGCCAATGCTCCTCTTCAGTTCAAAACATTGAAGGGAACTGTTCTTTCCATCTCACCTTTTGTATCTGTGCCCTCAGATGCCCCCCCATCCCATTTGCCACTTAGAAAGTAACACCCCATCCTCCTTTCATTTACATCTCAATACCTAAAGCAATGAAATTCTAATAGTGAAATTTCTGACCTTGATGAGTAGTATCTTGAAGACTCCCCTGAGCCCCTCAAAGTATATCAAGTAAGTAATAACCTGCCCTTAACTCAGATAGTAGGCATTGTGCGCAGACCATCAAAGACCTCAGAAGTCATCCAGTGCTGTATACTACCCAGTGTTATAATTTCTTCTTGCTTTTCTGTCTAATCCTCCTTTAAAGAATTAGACATCTTTCAGTTTAACATCCTTTAAAATGGTGTTATTGTTGTTCGCTCATTTTTCAGTCTTGTCTCCCTCTTCGTGACCCCATCTGGGGTTTCCTTGGCAAAGATACTGGAGCGGTTTGCCATTTCTTTTTCCAGCTATTTTAAAGATGAGGAAACTGAGGTAGACAGAGTTAAATGACTTGCTCAAAGTCACACAGCTAGTGTCTGAGGGTCGCAGAGTTAGTAAGTGTCTGAGGCTGGATTTGAACTCAGAAAAATGAGTCTTCTTGATTCCACCAAGCTCAGTGCTCTATCCAGTGCACCACCTAGCTGCCTGGTTTAAAAAAAAAATTATAGTGTTTTACATTTAGACAGCTTTTTATATTTTTCAAAACCCCTTAAATGTCTTTTGTCACATTGGTCTCTCAACTTCCCTGGGTGGTCAAGCATTCTTTGTGAGTTCCTAGTATGGCCAGGTAAGGATGGAGAACTCAGATTGTGCCTACACATACAGCAGGGTTAGGTAAGCACACAATTTTAGGGTACCTTTTCTGGCCCCTTCCTCACACCCGGAAATGAGCAGTGCAGTCTTTAAAAGCCTGTGCAGATGCCCAAATGGCTGCCGAATCTCAGTGCTTATTCCAGTGAGAAGACAACACCATGGACTGCCTGTGTGCAGGGTTGTAACTACAGCTCCCAGTGTGTTCACACCTGCTGCTTCCTCACTTGCCTGTCACTACAGGACTTGGTTAAGGAGATTGGTTTTTTTAAAAATGGTAAAACAGTATGGAGGATGTCTTTAATTTGTGTATAAATTGGATGTAAGTGAGGCAGAGTTGCATGAAGTTGACCTCACTCTATCACAGCTCAGAGGCAAGCCAGAATCAAGACAACTGGCAATGGTCTGAGATATAGTGGATGGACAGAGCTTCCTTCAGCCACCTCCGTGGCCATTGGAACAAATTGTTCTCATATCCCCATTCTACAAGGGGAAGTCTTCACATGCTTGGGATAGACACCCTCCTAGCTCACAGATGGGTTTGAGACTCCATGGTTACCCTTAACCTAGTTTAGCCCATCTGTTGAAACAGTTTGCCTGGTGTGGCTGCTGTGTATGCTACTACTGCTCATGGAGCCACAAGTGAGAGTTAGATGGATCAGGTGGACACCAAAGGTGTCTTGAAAAGGGCTTGGCAACCTTCACACCAGAGGTACTATTCCTCCCTGAACAACTCCCCTCCCACACACACACACACTGAGTGGGGCTGAGCATAGTTTATTTCAGACCATCAATGAGTTATTTTGAAAACATCTACTTGAATTTAATTAATTAATTGGTTGAATTAAATACATTTTGTTTCTCCAACTGCTCTGTGCGTTAGTTGCATCTTTAATTCATCTTTCACGACTGTTGACCATTTGTTTTGACAGCACCAAGTGGGAGAGAAAGAAAGGAGTCTGAAGGAAAGTTGTGTTTGTCTGGAGGGGCTGTACACACTGGGAACTACTTACAGTGACAGCCTAAATCTTTAGACTGGCATGGGCCTAACAAAGATGCATGAGCAGAGTTCATCTCTACCTCCTGCAAAAGTAAGCACTTGTGGACTGAATTGTCACCTTTTCCCTATGAAACTTGCTGAAAGAGCTTTGAGTACTAACTGTGCTCTACACACATATCTCAGTGTATTCTTTCCCAAAAGCCTGCCCACCATTTCCAGCCCCACTATGAGCTATCTTAACCATGAGCAAACCAGTTAAAAAGTAGAGTTAAAGACAGAGTTTGATGGTTAGATCAGATTGCATCCCCAAGCCACACTACTTCTTGATAGATCAGGACAGTAAAATAAAACACTCTTTGATCTCCTTGGTAGTCAGTCTTCCTTTTTGAAATGTTGGATATGCTCAGGGCACCTGGATTGGATGGGGGGAGCTGGGGCGAGAAGATGGGAGGAGGAGCCATATAAGATGATTTAACATCTTAGGAACAGTGGGCAAAAGCAGAGATAAGACTCACTTCATTGTGTACACCAGTGGTTCTCAACCTTCCTAATGTCGTGACCTTTTAATACAGTTGCTCATGTTGTGGTAACCCCCAAACACAAAATTATTTTCGTTACTACTTCATAACTGTAATTTTGCTACTGTTATGAATTGTAATGTAAATATCTGATATGCAGGATTTATTTTCATTGTTACAAATTGAACATAACATAACCCATAGGCTGAGAAACCGCTGGTGTAGACCCTTCTCACATAAGCTGTTAGGTATAGAAATGATGCTCAGGGAGAGCTAGGCATAATTTTTTTTTTTTGCTTTTTGGAGGGCAGTTGGGGTTAAGTGACTTGCCCAAGGTCACACGGCTAGTTTTTTTTTGTGTGTGTTAAGTGTCTGAGGCCGGATTTGAACTCAGGTACTCCTGATTCCAGGGCCGGTGCTCTATTCACTGCGCCACCTAGCCGCCCCCAAGCTAGGCATAATTAATCTATATAAGGAACATTTTAAGTTTCAAGCATCTATATAGAAGATTCACTTCTTTCTCAAGAATCTGAACTACACTCTGGAATATAGATGGGAAGAGAGCAAGCAAAGAATTTTCCGAACCACATTATGGGATTCATTTTGGGCAGCAAGATACTAGGAAAGTGGAGTGGGAGAGTGTCCTTAAAATCATGAGCAGGGACAGCACCTTGTGAAGCCTTCACCAAACACCTGATTCCTAGCCTGAGGCAGTCACCTCCATGAAGCTCATCTTTCTCCCAAGGCACAGTGGTAAATGCCAGGCATATAGTCTCCTAAGATATGGTGAAACAATGTCAACCTACATGACTTGTAGCAGTCAAATTTCATGAAGATGATCCCATTGAAGTACATTGGCACTTCATAAATAACCACTTGCTACACATGGGTCACCTTTCTGTAAGAAGACAAAGCACATCACTCTCAGCCAAATTTATTAAAATGTGGAATCAGTCACAACAGGAATATTGCTTTCCATTAGGATTAGTAAGATTGGTTCCCTTTTGATAGTCTGCCTTCTTTGATAAATTCATAATAAATCCTGTATTTCCATAGTTTCATGTGCTTTTACATTGATCTACTCCTTTGGCCCTCACACCACACACTGTGACAGTACATAGCCAAAGTAGGGGCTTCTCCATTTTATAGGCAGCAAGTCAAGAGCCAGAGAGGAGGGCAATACTTTGAAGTAGTAAGGAGGGTAAGTCCCAGCCCTGTTCAGCTCTGTCTGTAGTTCTTTATCCATGTCTATCTTCATTTTCTCTTTAAGTGACAATGCTCATTAGCTAACACCTATCAGAAATGAGAACCCACAATTCAGCTGAAGGGGGAAGGGGGTAAGAAAGACAGGGTGGAGCTACGTTGTGAAGAATTTTAAAAGCTAAACAGAAGTTTATATGTTGTGTTAGAGGTAATAGGAGGCATTGAAATTTACTGAAAAATCTACATTTAAGGAAAATGACTGGCAACTAAGCAGAGAGTGGATAGGGGTGAAGGACCAACTAGGAGGCTTTTGCAATAGCCCAGGTGACAGATGATGAAGGTCTGAAGTAGGTTGGCTTCCGTGGGAGGAGAGAGAAGGTGGGGGGAGTGGCCATGAGGGAAGGTGTGGAGGCAGAGGTGGCAAACACTGGCAATCTAATTGGATGTGGGCCGAGGGAGAGAAAAGAGTCGAGGCCGGCATTACCCATCTGGTACCCATCTGGGTGGCTGGAAGCTATTCTATTCTCAAATGGGAATCAGGAAGCTTGGAAGTGGGGGGGATTGGCTTTAGGGGGGAAAAATTCTGTTTTGGACTTGATTAGCACAATTCCTGGCATATAGTAGACATCTAATAAATGCTTGTTGATTGACTGGCATGCTAAACTTGAGGTGTCTCTAGGATGTCCAGTCTGAAATGTCCAATCTGCAGCTGGGGATGGAGATGTTCAGGGGAGAGTTGGCTTAGAAAATAGATGTGTGAATGATCTGTATAGAGATGATTCCATGGGAGCTGATAAGGTCACCAAGTGAGCAAGAAGAGTCAATCGACCTGGAAAGATCCTGAGGGAATATTTAGAGTTCATAACTACTGGATGAGGAGCCAGTAAAGGCAAGTGAAGGGCACTTAGGTGGTGAAGTAACTAGATCACTGGCCTTAGAAGCAAAACAACTCATTTTCCGTAGTTCAAATGCAGTCTCAGACAATTGTGACCCTGGGCAAGTCACTTCGCCCTGTTTGCCTCAGTTTCCTCCTCTCTAAAATGATCTGGAGAAAGCAATGGCAAAACCATTCCAGTATCTTTGCCAAGAAAACCCCAAATGGGATCACGAAGAGTTGGACACAACTGAAGAACAGTGTATATGTGGTGCTTCAAGGTTTGCAAAGTGCTGTATGCAGGTCATGCCATTTATTCACAAGAATCTTATGAGTCAGGTTCTATTATTTTCTCCATTTTACTGATGAGCAAGCTGAGGTTAAGTGACGTGCTCCAGGTCACATAGCTGGAAGGAAGGGAGGGAGGAAAAAAGGAAGGAAGGAAGGAAGGAAGGAAGGAAGGAAGGAAGGAAGGAAGGAAGGAAGGAAGGAAGGAAGGAAGGAAGGTAGGTAGGGAGGAAGGAAGGAAGGAAG
>CM053602.1:47301127-47318959 GCA_028646575.1 Pseudocheirus occidentalis
GACAGGGGCAGGGAGGAGCTCCCTACCCTGCTGGAAAGCTAGAGAGGTGTTGGAGGAGGGCATAAAAGGGAACAGATTGTGGGAGGGGCCTTACAGTGGGATCAATGTTCTGGGCTGGGGGGTAGGGACAAAAAGGGGAGAAAATTTGTAACTCAAAACCTTGTGGAAATGAATGATGTAACCAAGAAAATAAATTAAAATTAAAAAAAAACTATAAGACAGCTACTTTAATAAAGGAGAAATAATTTCACTTACTTTTGCTACTATCCTATACAATTTTTGTGTTCAAATCCAAATTTGAGATCTAATTACTAAAATACGTTTAAAGCTTGAATTTTCACGATAGATAAATTTTAGAAGTCAATCATATACATCTGCATGTAATTCTTAGAAGAATCAGCCTGATCCTGTGGCTCTTCTCAAATACTGTGATCCTTTTTAGACATCTCTCTATCCCATTACATCTTTGTCTTATTACTTTGTCCCATCATTTTCTCCTTTGGAAGATGTTATCTCTATATTATATTTATTTGGCCATGAATATAGGTTAAATTGTACACTATTCATACTTGTATTCTATTATAGTAACTCAGAGATGTTCCAGTTTCCATCTATTATTTACTAGATTTAGTGTTACACTTACAGAACTTGATTATAGAAATTTGTTATAAAAGAAAAAGGACAATGTCATATATCATAACAGAAGGAAAAAAAAACTTCCTTAGCTCTGTTTGATTTCGGGCATAAGTCATATCTGACAACCAGTCACTAGATGTTAAAAAAAGGGCTCAGGATTAATCAGGTGGAGAATTTCCCTTTTCAGAAAGGGAATTGGAAAACAATTGGAAACACAATTGGAAAACAGAGTCAGGAAGATCCTACCTAGGCCGTGTCCAAGGTTTTCCTCAAAACTCTTCCCCTTCACAGACATCCACCTTTTCCACCTTTAGCAGTTCTTAGCCTGCAGCAAATGAGGTTCTACTATTGGCTTCATGACAGCTCAGATAACTATCCCTGTAACAGAAGCTCAGAACAATAATAACTTGCAGTCCCATAAAGGCTTGAATAGCAAGTTCCAATAATCAGGGCTTCAGGTGAGTTTTAGTTCTCAAGGATTACATATCCCAGATAATAAGAATTTAATCTCACATTGACAACAGTAAGAGATTGGTCACACAAAGATAACTACTGCTCTCAGAATCCCTTTAAACAACAGAAACATCTTAAGGCGAGTCTTAAGTAGTTTGTATACATTTCTGCACATGTTCTAATTCCAGATTTAAAACAAGATTGGATTTCCCATTAAGATGACACAAAAGAGCTCATAAGTTACTGCTCTTCATTAACACAACTGTCTGTACTGGAATTCCATTCCTTAAACAAAACAAGAGATTCCTAACTTTAACCTCACAAGCTGGTGGATTTATGTGCTTGTTTCACAAACTTGTTTGTTCTTCTCTAATTATACTCAGTCTGGAAGAATGTGATACTCCAGGATTTGAAGCTCATACATTTGATAAGTTCAAACCCTAATTTAACTTCTGCTTAGGCCATGGAATGAATACAAATTGAGATCAAAAGAGCAAGATCTCTTCTGCTTTATAGCTTATTACATTAACTTAGCAAGAAATTATCCTGCAAATGAAAATTTAGATGGTCTTCTAAAAATAACACAAGTTTTTTTCCCAAAAACTTTCCCTTCTTTTAAAACAGCTTAAAATTTGTCCTGATGTTAAGGGAAATAATCACTAAACTTCAAGAGAGGAAAATTAGTTGGAAACCTTTAAAATGATAGGTACTTCTCTTTTCTACCTTAAAGCAAAAATAAATCCTTAAAATTGGAATTCATTCAAACTAAGTTGGTGTAAAAACGTCCTTAAGGAACATAAATAAAATCCCAAAGTATTAAAACAAACTAAATTCCTAGTTATTACAGAATTCCTAGACATCACACAGTTCCTTAGTCAAAAAGGCATGTATAATGGAGAGGACATTTAATTTTTTTATAAGCCAAGAAGAACATACCCAATTAAGTTAGCCTTATCACAGTAACAAATTTTAGCAGTTCTTTAAAATTTTACTCAACATCTTTGCTTTTCTTCATCCTTAAATATATAACTAGAAATTTTTCTAATTATACATTTTGGAATCTCACATAGATAGTGAATGTGGTAGTCCATAAACTCCAAATTAGCATACATAAATATATAACCTTACGTGAAGCAGGCTTAAATATGAAACTAATATTTTTTTCTTTTTCCAATAACATAGCTGATACAATTGTTTTTACCAAAGTATACAACTTAGAGACTGATGACACTTAAAAAGTTTAAGTTAAAGGAGACAAGCCAATAGCAACATACAGTTGCAGAGTTTATTCCCCAGGAGAGCAGGACTAATGTCTTGACTCCAGAAAAAAAGTATGAGAGAACTTAAGTACATTTTAGGACCATCCCAATCAGGGGTGGTAGAGACACACAAATTTATGATCCCCATAATGGTTTAATTATTATATGAGAAAAGAATTTCTTAATTGGATAAATGATAAATACAGAAAGAGAGCTGACAAAGTGTCAATTGAAATTACACTTCAGAACATCTATGTTTTCTTTACCATTAACATTTCATAACAAGGTATATGTTCAGAAACTCTTCAGATAAGAAAAAGTCCTGCTACTCAAGTTAATGCCTTGAGTTGAGGGTCTTGTCCTAAAGGGCCATAAAGTAGGCCTTTTCTGGTTTGTTGACATAAGAAGAGGTATTCTCCAGGCTCACTCAGAGAACAAAACAAAGCTGGTTCTGTTTGGAATTTATGATCCTACTCCCAGCGTTAACTGGTCTCTGGAAAGGCTGATATAACAAAAAAGGATCCTTTTAAAAATGAGACAAAATAGCCTGTTTGATTATTTCAGATTTTGGCCAAAATATATTTAATGATTATCAAAATGTAACAATGCTCTAAACATTATTATATATTTAAAATTTGAAATAACCCATTATCAATTCAGATGAATCACTTCCAAATCACTTTGCACAGAGAATCATTTTATCTTATCATTAATATGTTTAAACAAAAGATCTAAACCACTTTATATATTTTCACAATGGCCAAGATTTCAGATGAAAAATCTGCTATCTTCATAAACATCAGTATTATTATTATTATTATTATTATTACCTGTTTATAAAAATATATCTCATGAAAATATTTAACAGTTTTCAAATATCAAATTTTTATCACATCTTTTTAAAAGGCCCAATTCATATGCAACAATATCCAGATTAAAAATTGCTTTAATACAATTTCTATCTTACAATGGTCTCTCAAATTTTATAGTCTAATGGAGTTTTAGAAATACAAAACAATTTGGAAACACAATAATAACACAAACGATAAACTTCATATGACATCAACTGTATTTTCAGATTATTACATATAGAAACTATTGATCTCATTATTTTTGGTATTTAAAAACTGCTTCAAAGTTGTCAGGTCACAATTAGTTGTCACAATTACATTAATTAGAGAGATAATAATAATGTTGTGTCTAGCATACAGCAATCATTGTGTTAAGCACTTTACAATCATTGTATCATTTTGATCCCATAACAACAACCATTATTATTTTTCCCTTTACAAATCAGGAAATGGGCAAAGATAAAATTGCTTGCCATAAAGTACGTAGCTGATGCATTTTTGCAACTGGAACAGAAAAGTGTGGGGCTTAGCAAGAGCACAAGCTGGCTTCTCACTTCACTAGGCGCTGCCAGGGGCTCCCAGGCAGTGGCTAGGTGCTGGGGGGTGGGGGGGGCAGAGGACACTGTCTAGGAGCTGGGTGGCTGATGCCAGGACCTTCCCATCAGTGATAATTCCTGGTGGCAGGGTTTAGGGAATGCTCCTATAGGCTGGTTCTGTTCACTTCTCCCCTCCCCGCAGCTTTAGAATTTTCTGAGCCTGGGGCAGTTTGCAGCTGCTGGGGCAGGGTGGGCAGAATGTATAGAACCTGGGTGATATTTCTAGGCTTTGACTAGAGGGATGGGCAGCAAGGTACCCAGGGGCATAGGGTCAGTTTGTGATTGCTGCCCCTCACCTCCTTTTGCCAGGTAAGGAAGAGTGATTTAAATTTTCCCTACAACTCTCCATCATTCTCTTCTCCTAATATGATCTGGGATGAGAGGGATTAACAAGAAGAACCCAAAGGCTTGTTATAATCCCCATACTGAGATACCCTTTTAACTCTGGGGAGGCATTGGGGAATACTAAATGATCAGGATTGTGTGTAGGTGTTTTAGCGGAGGGTGAGCTCCTGGAATTACCACCCAAAAATCTCAAGATGTTTTTCCTACAATGCCTAAATGATCACTTTCCAGATTTCTTAAGGATTAATTGCAAAACCTCCAAAATCTGTTAAGATGTTTTGAGTTGTATCTAACTTTTCACTGTAGCTCCAGGCTAGCCAAATCAGGAACTACAAGGAAAAGAGTCTTACAGATTTGTTTGTATTTTTTCCAGCTGCAGCCCTTAGAAGTCTCTGGCTGCCTGCATTTTAAATCTTACTAGGCAATAGACTTGCTCACAGTGATACAGACACAAAGACACACACAGACAAACTGACAGGATGAATATAAACAGAGTTCAAAATCAATGACAGGGAGATGGAGAATTAGAGGCTTGTAAAGAAACTGCCATCACGAATTAGCTATTATAATTCCAAAGAAGGGAGGGTTGGGGAATTTGCAAGGATCTGACACCTGACTGGGTAGGTATCTCCTGTGCCAACTAGAGCTGAGATGGGGTGGCCTTATACTACCATGGACAGTTCCTCTACTTGAGAGAGTGACATAGAAGGGTAGAGGGGGATCACACCCTGCAACCTTTGCTCAGAGTACCTCTATGGTCATTGGGGGGAGCCTTGGCACCCCTGGTGTATCTCATTTTTTTTGTATTTGAATTTATTTTCTTGTTTACATCATTCATTTTTATGAGATTTTGAGTTACAAATTTTCACCCCATCTTTCCCCTACCCACCACCCCAAAATAGCAATCCCACTGTAAAGCCCTGCCCCAGTCTGTTCTCTCCTATGTCTTCCCCCATCGCCCCTCTAACTTTTCAGTAGGGCAGGATGGGTCTCCCTATCCCAGCGCCTGTATATCTTAATTCCCAGTTGCATGTAGTTAAAAATAATAATTATATATATATATATATGTATACATATTTAATATTTTGTTATAGAACTTTAAATTCTGGATTCTCTTCCTCCCTCGTCCCCCACTCCCACTGGAAGGACAAGCAATTCAATACAGGCTGTATATGTGTAATTACGCAGAACATCTTCACAGTGGACATATTGTGAGAGACTGATTATATGTTCCTCCCAGCACACTGCAATAAGCCCTTCCTGCTGAGCTGCCTTCAGAGGGAGATGTGTTTTTCTGTATTTTTGTGTGAGGTTTGGAGCCCTAAAATTTGTTTAGAGTCATATTTTATGGGTATTTGATGTGGCTATGTGTGAGCTGCGGCATTTTCCTGCTTCTACGCCACCATCTTGGCTCTGCCCTCTCATTTTCTATAACCTTGGGACAGGTCCTACATTCAAACGTCTAATGGCCCGGTTTCTTGCAATAGTGACAATTACCAGATTTGTGGTCCCTTAACACGTTAAGAATGGGGTGTGGGAAAACTTATTATAATAGAGGGAAAGGAGGGAGGGAGAGGAATACTGTATGAAATTTACTATCATTGGTTTGGGTTCAAGGAGGGAATAACATACTCCATTAAGTATAAAAATTTATTGTGCCCTATAGTCAGTAGGAGGGATAAGGCGGGGTATAAGAAGGGGGAGAGTAGTTAGAAGGGAGGGAAAGAGTAGAAAGGGGAAAGGGTAGGGAAAGAAGGGGGCACAGGGAGGGAATACTGAGGGAGGTGGTAGTCAAAAGGAAAACTCTTAAGCAGGGGAAGGGAAAAGAAAGATATAAAGATATAAACAGGGGAGGGAATAGGATGGAGGGAAGTCACAGATAGTGATCATAACTGTGAATGTGAATGGGATGAACTCTCCCATAAAACAGAGGCAGACAGCAGAATGGATTGAAAACCACATCCTACAATATGCTGTCTACAAGAAACACATTTGAAACAAGGGGAGAGCACAGGGTAAAGGTAAAAGGATGGCATAGAATACATTGTACTTCAGCTAAAGTAAAAAAAGCAGGGGTATCAATCCTTATCTCAGACAAAGCAAAAGCTAAAATAGATCTAATTAAAAGGGATAAGGAAGGAAACTACATCCTGCTAAAAGGCACCATTGAAAATGAAGCAATTTTATTACTTAACATATATGCACCAAGTAGTATAGCATCCAAATCCCTAGAGGAAAAGTTAAGGGAATTAGAGCAAGAAATAGATAGCAAAACTATACTAGTGGGGGACCTTAATCTCCTTCTCTCTGAACCTGATCAATCTAACCTCAAAATAAACAAGAAAGAAGTTAAGGAGGCAAATAGAATCTTAGAGAGGCTAGACATGATAGATCTCTGGAGAAAACTGAATGGGGATAAAAAGGAATATACCTTCTTCTCAGCAGCACATGGCACATACACAAAAACTGACCATGTATTAGGGCATAAAAACCTCAATTCAGTGCAGAAAGGCAGAAATATTAAATGCATTATTCTCAAATCATGATGCAATAAAAATCATATGCAATAAAGTGTCATGGAAAGATAGACAAAAAACTAATTGGAAACTAAATAATTTAATCCTAAGGAATGAGTGGGTCAAACAAGAAATTATAGAAAATATCAGTAACTTCATTCAAGAGAATGACAATAATAAGACGTCATACCAAAACTTGTGAGATGCAGCAAAGGCAGTTCTTAAGGGAAGTTTTATATTCCTGAACGCATACATGAATACATTAGAGAAAATGGAGGTCAATGAATTGGGCATGCAATTTAAAAAGCTAGAAAAAGTACAAATTGAAAATCCCCAATTAAATACTAAATTAGAATTAATGAAAACTAAAGGAGAGATTAATAAAATTTAAGTTAAGAAAACTATTGAACTAATAAATAAAACTAAGAGCTGGTTTTATGAAGAACCAATAAAGTGGATAGACCTTTAGTCAATATAATTTAAAAAAAAAGAAAACCAAATTGCAACTATCAAAAATGAAAAGGGTGAATCTACCTCCAATGAACAGGAAATTAAAATAATAATTAGGAATTATTTTTGCCCAACTGTATGCACATAAATTTGACAATCTTAGTGAAATGGATGAATATTTACAGAAACGCAAGTCACCCAGATTAACTAAAGAAGTACTTAACCACATCTCAGAAAAAGAAATTGAATAAGCCATCAGTGAGCTCCCTAGGAAAAAATTACCAGGGCCAGTTGGATTTACTAGTGAATCCTATCAAACATTTAAAGAACAACTGATCCCAATATTCTATAAACTATTTGGGAAAATTAGTGAAGAAGGAGTACTACAAAATTCATTTTATGACACAAATATGGACTGATACCTGAATCAGGAAGAGACAAAATGGAGAAAGAAAAGTATAGACCAATCTCCCTCATGAATGTAGATGCAAAAGTTTTAAATAAAATATTAGCAAAAAGACTTCAGCAACTTATCATGAGAATAATATATTTTGATCAGGTAGGATTTCCTGAACCCAGGCCCAGTGTTCTATGTACTATATCACCTACAAGCCTCTAAGTGCCCCCTAAGGGGAAAGGACAGATAGTTATCTGTCTTTTCTTTTTTTGCCTGATGCATAATTTCATCTGTATATAGAATCTATAAGGAAAAGTCAATGCTGATTAGCAATTCTTCTGCAGCTTCAGAGACTTAGACATCTACAACACTAAGAGTTTAAGTGACTATTGAAGATCACACAAGTAAGTATGAATTAACAGAATGACTTGAACACAGATGATTCTGATTTTGATGCCAGCATTATTACATGTTTATACTCACCTTCACGAGGTTCACAGTTGCCACGGACAGAAACTATGTTCCCATGTGAAATTACAGTTTCACAAATTTTTTTAAAATACATCCCCAAGTAGCCCATGATGAGCAGTGCTCTTAATCTTACTTAATCCTGTCTTTTCAGAATTATTACATATCCCTTCCCATCATACACACTACTTTCCAACCAAACTGGTCTATGTGATGTTCCCCCATGAACAACATCCTCCATCTAGATTCTCTGCCTTTGGGAAGGCTGTAACTCTTATGCCAGGACTAGTCTTTCTCCTTACTTCTGGCTCTTGGAATCTCTTCAAAGCTCAGCTCCAGTGTTACCCTTTTCACCAATTTCTCCCTGATCCCCCAATCCCCAATTGGTAGGGCTCCCTCCCCAATTTCTTTGGATATATTTTCCTTGTGCATACATACATAAATACATACATACATATGTGTGTGTATATATATATGTATATATATATATATAGGGAGAGAGAGAGAGAGAGATAAAAATTCTTTCCTATATTTTTATATTCATTTATCTGTGTATATTCCATTCCTTCATAGTAGACTACTAGATATCCCTTTGAGGGCACTGATTTTTTTCATGTGTCTAGAACATAGTAGATGTGTAATAAATGCTTATTCAGATTGTAAGAGCAGAGATGCATGGTTTCAAGGGACTTTAAGGACCATCTATTCCAATCTCCCCGTTTTACACATGGAGGAAGCCAGAGTCAGAGTCGCATGCAGTGCCAGAGGTGGAAAGCCCAGGTCCTCAGACTCGAAGCCCTTTTCCACTCTATTGCTCAGAGTTTCACATTCTTTCAGTCAAGGCATATGCTTTTATAGTAGTTAATACACGTGGTTCAGTGGAAAGAGGACTAGGCCTGAAGTCAGGAAGATCCAAGTTCAAATGTGGCCTCAGACACTCACTAGCTGTGTGACCCTGGTGAAGTCACTTAATCTGCCTCAATTTCCTTAACTGTAAACTTAAGATTATAATAGCAGCTACATTCCAGGGCTGTTGTGAGGATAAAATGAGATATTTGTAAAGTGCTTAGCAAAGGGCCTGGTACATAGAAGATAGCTAATAAGTGCTTATAGAATGACTTTTTAAAAAAAATTTAGGGGTGGCTAGGTGGTGCAGTGAATCCTGGAATCAGGAGACCTAAGTTCAAATCTGGCCTCAGACACTTAACACTTACTAGCCATGTAACTTTGGGCAAGTCACTTTACCCCAATTGCCCTGCCTTCCCCCCTCCAAAAAGCTAAAAAAAATAATTAAAAATTTTTTAAAGACTGGGTCTTCCTACCTTGCCCATACTGGAAGTAGAAGGGCTACAGGCCAGTCCTCAGAAGCCTCTCATTAGCCCAGGAATTCTGACCTGCTCTTTTTCCCATCTGGGCTACTTTGACCCACCTGGTAGCAACCTAGGGCCCACCATATCAATGCTGAACTTGGCATGGCTATCCAATTGACATAGCCCAACGAAGTTCAGAAATCTGCCAGCTTCAGCCTCCCTTGGTATCTGGGATTACAGGAATGCCTGGTCCACAGCTTCTTAGGTTTATCGAGGGAATGAAGAAAACTCACAAATTTATTGTGAGGATCATGTAATAACATGTGAAAACTCATTCTGTAAATAGCAGAACTCTGCAAACGCAAGGGATTAATAATAAAAATCAGAACGACTCGTGTCCGTAGCACTTGGCTGTTCCTTTCCATTTGTTGTTTTCCTAAAGTAAGATGAAAAGTCATTTATTCCTTATCCTTTGCTTGCTAGGACTCCAACCCAAAGAACCTTTGCAAACATGAGTTAAACTTCACTATTCTCCAATTTAATTTTTTAATTAAAATGTTAGTAAAAGCTAGCAAAAGTTACTTCAAGTACTCATTTACACACTCACAATCAATGGAACATTCTTGTTGCTCCAGGCTGGGAGTGGGGAGAAGGATAGAGTTAGGAAAGCACAAATTCAAATTCAGCTTCCGACACATCTTTGTTGTACAACCCTGGGCAAATCACATAACGGTTTTCAGTCCTAGTTTCTCATCTACAAATTAAGGATGACGATAGCACCTACATTCCAGGCTTGCTGTCAGGAGAAAATGAGACTATATTTGTAAATATAAACCTTAAAATGCTATATTGTTTTAATTGTTCTTTGTATTATTGCTGTCATTACTGTCAGCATCTTTGCTTTCTCTTTCTACTTGACAACTCACAACTTCCAAACTTCAGAAACCAAGTTTCTAGCGTTTCAAGTCCCGAGTTTCAAATTCAATTGCTTCATTTTAAAAAAAAAAAGCACATATCTTTATATTTCTAAAGCAACACCTTATCTCCAACTTCATTGTGAAAAGCAGGAGGAATGAGGGCATGCTCTCAAGTAGGTATGTGCCGTCCTGTGAAGATTCTCAGTTTCAATGGCATCAATGACATTCTCATTTGTAATACTGGACCAGGAAGAAATCTCTGCAGTGCTCCAAGCATCCAAGCTCTAAACTACAAGGTCAACAATGCCTTCTATGCTTGTCATTTGTCATCACAAACCTTACCTTATAACTGTGACTCTAATGATTGACATCACTGGACAGATAAGCAAAATAATGCAGATCTACTAACAAGGGAACCACAGAAAGCAATGTAAAATATTGCTAGAAATCTGGCTAATCTCATGAAGCTCCAATAACTCAAAGCAACTTCTTTAGGCATTAAGGAGTTATGCAAGCTTTGGATTCTAAAAGACAGTGATTTGACATGTTCGCTGACTATACATAAAGCTTAAGCACAAAATGAGGACTTTGGCTGTGAATTTCTAAGATTAAGGTCATAGAGCAGGATATATTTGATATAAGGGGCAGGGAACAAGATGAAGTCCCAAAAGGGACAATAAAACATTTTTCACATCATTCATTACTCGTGTTCAATGAACTAAAGTATTTTCAGTTTAATTAACCAATCCACTAGTGGAATTAAATGGTTTTCATTCATGTCCAACTCTTTGTGACCCCATTTGGGATTTTCTTGGCAAAGATACCGGAGTGGTTTGCAAACCTCTAGTTCATTTTACAGATAAGGAACTGAGACAAATGTGGTGAAGTGACTTGCCCAGGGTCACACAGCTAGTAAATGTCTGAAATCAGATTTAAACTCACGTCCTCCATGGCCCGTACTCCATCCATTATTACTGTCTAGCTGCCCCAATCTACTGGTAGGGCAGAATTTGAGATCGAGCTCACTTCTTCATTTGGCCTGTGAGGAAAATCTCACCTTGAGACAGGCAGTAACTTGGTCAAGGTCACAAATCTAGGAAGGGATAAAGTCAGGGTTCAAATCCAGGGCCTCTGACTCCAGATACATTGCTCTTTCCACTACGCTACTCTCAGTCAGTGGCCTTAAAATCTTAGTGCTACACCATACAAACCGCATTGCCATCTGTGGTCCGGCTTTTTTTTAAATCAGTCTTTTCATAACACCTACATCTAAAACGCTGGTGACCAATAGATTTATTATAGATTAGGTGAATAGATTTAAAAACATGTTGCAGAATTATATCCATTATGCCCAATGAACAATATTTGTAAAGCAGAATGCTCATTCAGAAAGCAAACATGCAGTTAGATCAATTAAACTACAGTTAGATCAATGACATTCTCGACATGTTTGACTAGGGAAACAAGTCCAATTAACAGAAAATAAACTAAAAAAATTTTTAATGATCCTGCCAAGAAACATTTAAGTGTTTATGTGCCTAGCACTGTGCTCAACATAAGAGCAGCAGAAGACACAATCCTTGCCCTTCTGTTTATGCCCACTAATGATTGTTTTTCCTCCTACTGACCCTTCCTCACATGGAAAGAATTTCACCCGCTCATTCCTTAACCCTCTGTACTCTGGCTTCCAATCTGACCATCTGTCTCCTCTGACAAGGATCACTTCATTGATAACTCCAATGATCTTTTCTTGGCCTCTACAATTTTCAAGATCATTGACCACTCCCCTCTGGCCTGGATATTTATCTTCTCCCTTGGTCTCCATGACCCTGCCTCCTTCTTCGTCATCTTTGCTAGGTTCAGAGTCCATTTTTCTGTACCCCAGGAGGTATACCATCATGGGCTCTATCCTAGACCCTTCTATTTCTTTATCTCATTTAATGACTTCATTTGTTTCCAGGGTTCAAGTGACTCAAACTCAACATGTCCATTATCACCTCCAAGCCAGTCTTTGCTCTAAGCTTCTCTATTTCTGTTAAAGGAACACCTATTTTCCCAGTAACCAAGTTTCATAACCTTAGATCAATCCCTGACTAGTACTTACCCTCAGAACCTGTAACCAGACAGTGGCGAAATGCTGTCATTCCTTTTCCAGAAAGTCTCTTGTGTCTGTCCTCTCCTTTCTGCTCATCCTAGTTCAAGCTGTCATCTCCATTTGACTTGACTACCCTAATAACCTCTTCATTGGGCTCCTTGCTTCCAGTCTCCCCCATATTCCATCTAGATTCCAAATAGCTGGCAAAACCATCTAAGACATGTCTGACTGTGTCATTCCCTATTCAAAAACATTTAGTGGCTTCCTTTTCCCCCCATGATAAAACACAAACTCTTCCGTCTGCCACTTAAGGCCCTGTGAAATTTAATTATCCCCTATCCTTTTAGCCTTACTTCCAATTACTTCCCCCTAGGTAATACCAGCCACACTGACCTATCAACTATTCCCCTTACTTGACATACCATCTTTTTGTCTCTTTGGACAGTCATTCAAAGGAAGCAACTAGGTGGCTCAGAAGACTGGGTGCTGGGCCTGGAATCAAGAAGACCTGAGTTCAAATGTGGCCTCAGACAATGACTTTGTGTGACCTTGGGCAAGTCACTTAACCTCTGTTTGCCTCAAACCATGGAAAAGGGAAATGGCAACCACTCCAGCATATTTGCCAAGAAAACTCCATGAACGGTATAGCCCACGGGATCAGGAAGTGTGTGACACAACTCAACAATAATGACAACAGCAATACTTTACGAGAACTCTTTTCATCTCTGCCTTTCAGAATTCTCATCTCCAGTTCAGATGTCAACTCACCTTCCCTGATCTTTAGCTACCATGAAAGAATGAATGAAAAACACTGATGAAGTCAAGCACTGAGGATATGAACACCAAAGGAAGATGGCTTCTGTCCTCAAGGGGTCTGCATTCTAAGGGCACAGAAAACATACAGGTAGGTGGTGGCCAATGAAGGTGCTTTGGTCTGGGAAGTCCCTAAACCTCTTTTATCTGATTTCTTTTTCTCCCATCACCTTTTGTTGTCAAGTCATTTCAGTCCTGATTCTTCAGGACCTCACTTAGGGTTCTTTTTCTTAAACAAAACCAATTATACTGAAATCCATTTTTAATCCCTTTTTATTTATTTGTTTGTTTGTTTTGCTTTTTTTGGAGGGGGAAGGGCAGGGTAGTTGGGGTTGAGTGACTTGCCTAAGGTTACACAGCTAGTTAAGTGTCTGAGGCCGATTTGAACTCAGGTCTTCCTGACTCCAGGGCC
The DNA here is from genome assembly GCA_028646575.1 of Pseudocheirus occidentalis. Lineage (NCBI taxonomy): Eukaryota > Metazoa > Chordata > Mammalia > Diprotodontia > Pseudocheiridae > Pseudocheirus > Pseudocheirus occidentalis. The sequence goes on from CM053602.1 coordinate 47,314,646, forward strand.
AGTGCTCTTTTCATTGCACTACCTAGCTGTTCCACTTAGGGTTTTCTTGGCAAAGATATCAGGGTGGTTTGCCATTTACTTCTCCAGTTCATTTCACAGATGAGGAAACTGAGGCAAACAGGTTAAATGACTTGCCCAGGGTCACATGGCACTCTATTTACTGTGCCATCTTATATTTATATGTGTGCATGTATTCCCCTGGAGCAGTAAGTTCCTTAAGAGCTGGGTCTGTTTTATTTCTGTTTCACTCCATTTCATGCTGTTGAGCTGACTGACGCTACCCCTTTCCTTGCTACTGAAGTCACCACACGTGGATAAACACTCAGAAACCAGGCAGAGTACGGCTACAGAACAATACAGAACCACAACAATGAGCTTAAAAATGAAAAATTCAGTCAGTCATGTGTTTTTGTCTACCGGATTTGGTCAAGTAATTACTCGACTATTTCCTTTGTTGTTACTAAACTGACCAAATGCTTCTTCCTCCCACAGACAAACCAAAATGGAACACTGAGGGGTGAGAGGTCTGGGTGCTGTTAACCTGCTGATTAGATTGAGGCCCAAGCCACCTTGTTATTTCTTCCTACCTTCTTTCAATGAGTTTCCAATAAGGGTCAATTAAAGAGATTTCTTTGTAACATATTAAAGGAGAACATAAGTCCCAGTCATAAGGAATTTCAAAATAACCTGGTATGTATTGGCTTATGATTATCTGATATTCTGACCATGAAAGCATTTCCATTCAGTTAAGGAAGAACAGGAGCAGCTAGATGGTGCAGTGGACAGAGTACCAGTCCTTGAGTCAGGAAGACCTGAATTCAAATCTAGCCTCAGATACTGTGTGATCCTGGGCAAGTCATTTAACATTGTTTGCCTCAGTTTCCTCATCTGTAAAATGAGCTGGAGAAGGAAATGGCAGACCACTCCAGTGTCTTTGCCAAGAAAACCCCAACTGGGGTCACAGAGAGTCAGACTGGACTGAAATGACTGAACAACCACAAGGAAGAACAGTTAGCATTTATGTAAATATCTACTGATTTAACAATGTTTTTGGAAAGTGACTGAAGTGGTCTGATGGGACCTCATGGTTCAGAGGCATTGAGAACAACTTTTAGAGAAAGAAAGTTCTTGACAAATACCCCCTTTGGTGCCAATGAGGCTTAAATAACTTCCTTATCAACACAGAAACCATGAAAGGCAATGTCTCACTCCAAGAGGCTCTAAAGAAAAACTGATCATGGGGCGACTAGGTGGCACAGTAAATAGAGCACTGAGCCTGGAGTCAGGAAGACCTGAGTTCAAATGTGGCCTCAGACACTTAACACTAATTAGCTATGTGACCTCGCGCAAGTCACTTAACCCCAACTGACCTGCCTTCCCTCCTCCAAAAAGCAAAAAAGAAAAAAAAATTTAACTGATAAGTATATAAAGACAAAAATATCCAGCTTCACTCTTCTGAACGATAGCAATGGTTCCCAGCAGTAGTTCCCAGAGTCCTGAACTACAAGAGACCCTACAGATCACAAACCCCTTCATTTTACAGAAAAAGAAACTGATGCCCAGAAAGGGTGAGTGATTTACACACTGCCCTTTCTGAGGTATTTTCTGTCTTTACCAGAACTGAGATGCTAAGTCCATTCAAGTCCATGGAGACATGACTGAACACCTGAACAGTCAGAAGAAAAATGAGACAAGCAAACTGGAGTCCTGAGAGGTAGTGACTTGCCCAGAGTCACATAGAAGTAAGCAACAGAGTCAGGATTCAAGCCAGACCCTGTTTCCAAATCCAGCTCTTTCCACATTTCCTTCCCAACAAGCACTTATTAAATGCCTATGATGTAGTAGCAGGGACAGTACTATGCCTTGGGTATACAAGGAAAAGCAAAAATAGTCCCTGTACTCAATGAGCTTATTTTCTAAAGGAATACCCTTTAATTCGAGCCCACCATGTAAGACCAAAAAGAAAACTTCCAACCACTCTACATGATAGTTCAGGATGTGTTGAAGCCAGCTCTAACTGGTTCAGGAGAGTTGATAATTATTTGTGTGAGCATTTAAAGGCCTCTTCCAACTATACGGCTCTAAGTAACTCAATCAGACAAAAACCTTTATCTAAGATCCTAAGATGTGCATCTAGCAACAAGACTAGCCCAACGCCAAATTGTAGAATTGACAAATACTATGAATTGGGGCTTAATTTGTCATTCTGTTGATTGTTTAGACTTAAGAAAGTGATGGAGAAATCAGTAATAATGCACATTAAACTTAAAAGTGTGTCATGAACACCTTTTCCATTTTTTTGAGAGCTGGTTGTTAAACATTTACTAGCCCACCCCTGATGATAACCCTATTTAAAAATCAATATTTAAATTTAACAATTCATTGCATTTTTGTCTCCTTTTTTTAGGATTTACTTCCTTCTGCAGTGCAGTCCTCTACTCACAGTAAAGAATGAAAAATGCAAGTACAGTCTGTGCATAAATAATTTCCTTTATAGAAGAGCAGGACAAAGTATAAGTAGTAAATATGTGTCCCATGTCTCTCCATTACAGAGAACAACGTACCATCATTTCTAAATCAGGTTATTAAGTCCAGCAATTTTCATTAGCATCCTGGAGTGATATAAAGCAAGTATGTATGTACTGCAAAGATGAGCTCATTTGTGGAGATTCAGAATTATCCTTCGAGGAACTAAGAGCTCAGAAGTACAGGCAAAAGAGAAAACAAAAAGAATAGGGTATTTATGATTGTGCTTTTTATTTGCCTTTGTATTCCTTATCTCAAGGGCCACGTGATCCAGCTTATATTATATAATAACCTCCTCTTGGAGAACTTGCAGAGAGGAGATCTCAGTTACTGTCAAGAGAGCTGAAGAGCATTCCCCTAAATACTAACAAGATAAGTAGCTAAGGGCTCACTATGAGATTCTATGTATGAGATTCTGGCAAGTTCCTAAGAAAGCGAATTTCTTCCCATTTAGGTCACTATGTTCTAGACTTAGTATATGGCTTGTGCCTTAGTCATGCCTCTTAAACACTTGCCCTGAGCTACATTAGCTTATCATGTCACCAAATTGGCCTCAACTTTCCCGTCTCTATTGTTTTAAATCTGAGAAATCTGTTTAAATCTAGAAAGCTGTTTAAATATGAGAAATCTGTAGTGTTTTAAATTTCATACTTTTTTCAAACCTAGAGGACTGGTGAAAACAAGTGACGTATGAGTTTCCCGTAGCTTTCCCACATTTGCCTTATATACTGCCACATTCAGTTTGAGAAAAGAGTTACTTGAACATGGATAAGCAGTAGTCTGACACCAGTAATGTCTAAGCTTTTAATCAAAATTAATATTTTAACCTCCCTCTGTTTAACTGATGTACTCTTTGCTTCTTAAGGTTTGGCACATTCTTTATTTTTTTTTATTGACTTGTTTGTTAACTTGTAGTTTACAATATTCAGTTCCAGAGTCACTTGAGTTTCAGATTTTTCTCCCCTTCCTCCCCACTCCACACCCCCGCCATGGTGACATACAATCATGTAGAGGATCTGCAAACTCCTTCACATTGTACAATAGGCTGGTTGAATAGGTGTTCTAGCCAATGGAGTGAACAATGAGAAAAGAGAAACATAAACCAAACATTGAAAAGAGTGATAGCATGCATTGCTTCAGTCTCCATTTAACCTCTGGTCCTTCTGGATCTTTCTCTGAATGTAGAAACCTCCTTCCATCCTGAGACTTGTAGAGTTGTCTTTTAACTGTGCATTGCTGAGAGGAGTCCAGTTTTTCAAAGTTGGTCATCACACATATGATGTATCTGTGACTGTGTACAAGTTTTTCCTGGTTCTGCTCCTCTCACTTAGCACCAATTCATATAAGCCTCTCCAGGTAATTGTGAAGTCTATCTCCTTCCCATTTCTTACTACACAATAATATTCCATTACATTCATATACCATAACTCGTTCAGCCATTCCCCAATTGATGGGCATCCCTTAAATTTCCAGTTTTTGCCACCACAAAGAGAGCTGCGACAAATATTTTTGTACATATGGGACATTTTCCCACTTCTATGATCTCTTTGGGATATAACCCCAAAAGTGGTATTACTGGGTCAAAGGGTATGATATTATTTATAGCCCTTTGGCCATAGTTCCAGATTGCCCTCCAGAATGGTTGTATCAGTTCACAGCTCCACCAACAATGCATTAGAGTTCCAATTTTTCCACATCCTCTCCAGCACTTGTCATTTTCCTGTTTTGTCATCTTAGCCAAATTCACTGGTGAGATGTGGTACCTCAAAGTTGTTTTGATTTGCATTT
>CM053602.1:47319459-47355910 GCA_028646575.1 Pseudocheirus occidentalis
ATGTGTGTATATGTGTACATAGAAGGTACAGGATCAATTGAATAGAAAGGGATGATACTTTAAAAGGTGAAATTCTGAGGTGGGAGAGGATTAGAAAGACAGGAGACAGGGAGAGACAAAATGGGGTTAATCATCCCATATATAAGAGGCAAGGGATAACTGTTACAACTTTACCTTCATTTACTCTCATTGAATTTGGCTTAGGGAAGGAATGACAAACTCTAAACTGGGTATCTATCTCGCCACACACAAGAGAAGGGGGAATAGGGATGAGAGGCCGGAGGGGAGGGCAGGTTGTGGGGGAAGGTTGCTGGAAGCACACTTCAGCAAGGGGACAGGGACAGAGTAGAGAATAGAACAAGGTGGGGGCAGGATAGAAAGGAGGGACATATAATCAGCCTCTCACAATAGATCCACTGTGGAGATGTCCTGCATAATTACATATGTACAGCCTGTATTGAATTGCTTGTCCTTCCAGTGGGGGTGGGTGAAAAGGGAGGAACAGAAAATCTAGAATTTAAAGTTCTACAATCAAATGCTAAATATATATATATATATATGTATAAATTATTATTATTTTTAAATACATGCAACTGGGAATTAAGATATACAGGGACTGGGCCAGGGTGGCCCTCCCTGCCCTACCTAAAAGTTATAGTGGCGTTGGAGGAGGGCATAAAAGAGAGCAGACTGGGAGAGGGGCTTTACAGTGGGATTACTGTTTTGGGGATGGGGAGATGAAAGATGGGGAGAAAATTTGTAACTCAAAATCTTGTGGAAAGGAATGATGTAAACAAGAAAATAAATTTAAAATTTTTTTCAAAAAGAAAGAGAAAAAAAGGAATTTATTAAGTGCCCAACACCAGAATCTTGATAGACACAATTCAATAACTTCAGGTACTTAAAGGAATATTTGGTGGGTAGAAGAGTGGTTATATTTTCTTTTAAAATGATTGGATCTCCTTAGCTTACTCAAGCTAGAAGTATAGGAGACACTCATGGGGCCAATCTCATTGTTACTGGCCCATGATTGACTTGGGCCAATTCTTTCCTCCTTAGCAGCCTAGTGGCCTCACTAGCCCCTTTCTCAGAGGGCTCATCATATTAATGCCAAACTTGGCACAGCCATCTAATAGGCTTAATACAATGTAGTTCAGAAATCCCAAGCTCAAGAGATCTACCAGCCTTAGCCTCCCCAAAAGTAGGAATTACAGGTATGTGCTACCATGCTCATTCTATTTGGTCCCAGAGAGCAGTACTAGAAGCAGTGACTAGAAATTACAGAAGGCATAACACAAAGGCTCAACATAAAGACAAAAAAAAATATCTTAACAATTAGAACTATTCCCCTTCCCTGTCCTAAAAATAATTAAGTAGGCTACTCTGGGAGAATTGAGTTCTCTGTCATTCACCATTTGTCAGGTATAATGCAAGTGTTGAGGATGGAATCCTTGCTTCAGATAGGACTTGGATTAAATGACTTCTTGGTGTCTTCTAGCTTTAAGAGTCTAAGATTCCATGAGTACAACCCTCGGACTTTGGAGGAAACTGACCATCTTCTAGAGTTTAAGCCCTACAAATCCATCTCAGAGACGTGCCTGCAAATATCATCACACCCCCACAGGCAAACAGAACCACCCCAAAGAATGAAACAAAAGTGTGCTAATCAACATGAAGAATTCTGCTGATCCATCACAAGGGAGAGCATGAGCTCGCCATTGTTTTTCCAGTAGTGGTGATAACTTTATACTGAGTCATCTGCACCCTTTTACCCAGTTCCCTTCCTAATCTATGAAACACACATCTGGGAAACAGATGGCTGGCGTTAAGGGTGCATCTGTGGACGAGGAACAAAAATTTTCCTGTGTATGCAGCCATCTGGCCTGGATAGGGATAGAATCTCTAATCCTAACCTCATTAGCACCAGGCTCTAACCAACTGACCTAAACAGCCCTGACATTCTAAAGAGCTACTCAGCCTCCAAGTGTGGTTTTCTCAATGCAGTAATAAGTAGGGAACACTCATGAAGTAGAGATGAGAACCATTTGCAAATGTACTTGAAAAGTGCCGGTAAAGCTACCTTCATTGCTCCCATGGCTTGGAAAGTCACAGCTAATTGGGACAGTGTCAAAGCTGCCAACATTACATTGAATCTTTCACTTTTGTTCTTAATGGGTGAATAATATTGTCCATCTGGTGCCACAGAACCAAACCTATGCAGAAAAGGAAAGGGAAGAGAGGATATGTTTCACATCATTAAAAAAAAATTCACCTGGTTAAAAATACCATTCATTGGAACTCACAGTGGCATATTTTTTATGTGTATCCTCTCATCAAAAAGAGAGAGAGTCAAGTGACATGGAGTGCAGGCATTCTTGGCATATGCCCAATGATTCAATTCAGTCCTGCATTTCTTTTAATATCCACAATGTGCAAAGCACTATACTGGGAGCTGTGGGTACATAGAAAATGACAGAAGACATTCTGTCCCCACAAAGAGTTTACGTTTTACTGAGGGAATACATTAGTATACAGAGGAGTGAACAAAGAAGAAAAAAGCATTAACAGCTAACTAGATTTAGTTCTAACTACTGATTTGATTTAGAGTAATCCAAGAAAGATAGAAGGTAGTTCCCTTTGACTACCCCCGGAAGTGCCTGAGGTAGACAGGGCTGCTAGGGCAGTGGAAGATCTACTGAAATGAAATTTCCCTGTATTTCCCTGGAGTCTACTTCAGGATCTGGCTTTGACTGAAGGCTATTAAATCACTTATGAGCCACTGACCAGCCTTCCTGCACAGTGTAGCTTCATTCTCAGCCCTGGTCTACCTGCCCCATACTGATTTCATAGGTGATTACAATGCCTATGAGTGCATCCATTTGTTTCCAGTCTCAGGTTAGTTCTCCTCATCAGATTCAATTATATATGTGACTGACTCTCCACTTCATCTCTAGGAGATATGAGAAATATATGGCCTCTTTTCCAATTCACCCATCTTCTTCCTCATTCAGTATCGATCCATTTCCCTAGCTATACTGGAATTAGGCTAATGAGCAGAGTCTCCAGCAGGTAGGACTTCTCCAAATTGTCTGGGCCACATTTCATCTTACTAAAGGATGGGTAGTGGTAGAACCACTACTGCTTTCCTTCCTTTTCCATTCCTAGGAAAGTACAAACCACCTTTGCAGACAAGACACGACCCCAACCTCCATTTACATTTGATCAATACTGATGTTGCATTTCTGACATCAGCTAAAAGCATATCAACCAATCACTGTCATTATTCGTGAACTTGACTTTTAAAATAATCTCAAAAAGTAAAAAAAAATGGATACCCCCTACCCAACTATTCCTAAATAGGAAGAAAAAACACTAACTCTGGTATTAAAGGAATCAAGTTCAGACCTTACTGAGGCAAGATGGTGGTACAGCAGGGCTTCTGGAGACAGGAAGTCCTGAGTTCAAATTTGATCTCAGAGATTTACTAGTTAACCCTGGGAAAGTCACTTAACCTCTGTCTGTCTCAATTTTCTCAAATGTAAAAGGGGTATTATAATAGTACCTACCTCCCAAGGTTGTTGTGAGGATCATATGAAATACAATCTATAAAGTGCTTAACAGTGCCTGGCACTCAGTAGGCACTAAATGCTTGTTCCCCACTGATGATTCCTAACTCTATCACCTTGGCCAAGTCACCTAACACCCCCAATACAGACTGCCCACACCCACTCTGGCCCCAGCCTCAGGTTCCTCCTCTGGAAAAATGAAGGGAATGAAGTAGATGAATAGTGGTGGTGGGTGGTGGTCCTTAGTTCTCAAAGCAGACCAATGACTTCATGTGGGGAATGTCTTGACATGCATATGAATTGACCAAGGGCTAGGTAAGAATTGAGACAAAAGATGGACTAATTTACCACCACAAAAATATCAATCTGGGAGAGTGATTGAATGAAGTAATCACTTCTTAAGAACTTAAATGTGACTTAAACACTGGCCAAAGAGCCATATATACATATATATGTGTGTGTATATAAACATTGGCCAAAGAGCCATATATTTTATACATCATTTACATATATACACACACACACACACATCAAATCACCCTTGCATTGACCTCATTAATTCCACCTGAAGTCCCTCCCCAAACTCATTACTGGAGTCTGACCTCATTAATTCCACCTAAAGTCCCTCCTTAATCTCATTACTGGAGTCTGACCTCATTGCCTCCTTCTGAAGAACCTCCTCAGGCTCCTCCTCTAAACCACCCCTAGATTCCTCTGTATATAAGACCCCCATCTTCCCTCCATCTGTGTGAGAACACCGTGAAATGGCCTAGCAGAGACATGCTCTGTGTGATTGGAGTAGTGGCAATGAATAATATTCCCTGAAGGCCTTTCCAGCTCTGATTCTGTCAGCTTATAATCCCAAGAATGAACCACACATAGAAGTCAAAAACTTCTTTGGGACCAATGGCATCTGAGTCTACTTTGGGGGAACACTCATTTTATATGAACAGTAAATTAACAAGGTGGAGAAAGGTTACTCACTTATCCAGTAGGTTCTCCCTTGGAATTCAAACCTTGTCAAATATTAAAATCCCATTATCCACACCATGTGAACCTATAGAGCAAATAGAAATTCAACCAAATGAATCGGAGAAGCATAAAGAAAAATCCAAGTTCTAATCAGCAAATCTGCTGCTCCCACTTCCCATGTGCCAAGCATTGACTCCAAATACACAGTGAGCTTAACCAAGGATATCCACATTACTTCCAGAGACATTTTTTCACCAAGTAAGATTATTTACCAAAGTTATGTTTGTTTCCTTTAGCACAGCTGGGCAGCTCCCTGACAGGCCAGAAAAAAAGCTTGTTCTGCTTCAGATCTAACATGCTCAGGAGAAGGGGAAAGGGGGAGAGAATTGGTGGGGGGGAAAGACCTTATCTGCTTGAGCAGTTAGCAATGATCAAGAAAAAGAGATTCAATTTGAGTTCTAGTTGAATGAAAGAATACAAGGATGCCCCAGGAATGCCAATTTGGGCTCTTCAACAATAGTGTAACTCAAATTTCTCTTCCCTCACCACAAATGTGCCCCTACCCCCACCCCAGCACACCTGACTGACTTGAAGGCAGCTGCTTAGGAAAGTATGAAGCCTCAGTTGCCTCAGCAGCAGGTAGCCTGGCTACCCAATAACCAATGGGAGGTTGCCTAGCTTAGCAGAGGAGCTGCCAAAATCTGCAAAGCTCATGTCTGAGGGACTCGTGAGAGGCTGTCACCAGCCCCCACTAAGGTTTTATTTATGTCTATAACACAGTTCCTCATTCAGCTTGGAGTCAAGCTATTTTCACAAGCTTAAGTTAGAAGTTTAAGCTGGAAAAGTATATTTCTTTATTCAGCAAGAGACCCTGTTGACTAGGACAGATCCTCATTTTAGTTCCTGAGAAGAAATAAGACAAGGCTTTCTAGAGCTTTTACAATCTCAGCTGGCAGCTCTCCACAGGGCTTGGGCCTAAGCCTCTGCCCTATACAAACTCTGATATATTTGAAGCAGTTGTCAGAGGGCCCTGACATCTCCATCACAGTCTGACATAGTAAATAAGGCACTTAGGAGACATGTATCTAAAAATCTTCCACACCTATATAGGGTACGTCAACTAAAGTGGACAAGGGTATCCAGTAAGGACGTCCCTAAGTACCCAACCTAAGACAATGGATGAAACTCAACTGTTCTCCCAGAGGGGTGGGGAACCTGTGGCCTTGAGGCCACATGTAACCTTCTAGGTCCTTGGGTGAAGCCTTTTGACTGAGTCCAAATTTTACAAAACAAATCCTTTTGTGAAGGGGATTTGTTCTGTGCAGTTTGGATTCAGTCAAAGGGCCTCACTTGCGGACCTAGAGGGCTGCATGTGGCCCCAAGACCCGCAAGTTCCCTACTCCCCTGCCTAGCGTCTATTTCTTACAGTATAGTGGGTTGGAAGGATGGACTTCCCTCAGTCCTGGCTTCTGACACTTGCTGTATCACCCCTTATGAGTCTGTTAATTTCTCCATCTTGGTTCCTCATTTATAAAATAGAGATCACAGGACCATAGATTTAAAGCTAGGAAGGAGTTTGGAGTCATCTAATTCAACTCTTTCATGTCAGAGATGAAGATGCTGAGGCATAGAGAGCTCCAGTACCTTGCCCCGACCCACACAGCTAGAAAGTGTCAGAGGAAGGAATAGAATCCAGATTTTCCTGGCTCCCCATCCAACACTCTATCAGCTATGGGCAGCTAGGTGGTACAGTGTATAGAATGCCCAGCCTAAAGTTTGGAGGACCTGAGTTCAAAATCCAATCTCAGATACTTACTAGCTGAGTGATCCTGGGCAAGTCACCTAATCCTGTTTGCCTCAGTTTCCTCATCTGTAAAGTGAGCTGGAGAAGGAAATGGCAAACCACTCCAGTGTCTCTGCCAAGAAAACCCCACATGGGGTCACAAAGAATCAGACACAACTGAAAATTGAATATCAGCTATGCCAAGTTCCCTCTATAGTAATAGTACCTGTAACCTTTACCTCATGGGGTTGTTTTGAGGCTCAAATGAAATAATTTATATAAAGTGCTTAGAAAATCTTAAACTATTATTATTACTCTTCTATTACTATTAATATTATTATTAACATCATAATAATATTAATTTATTATTATTATTTTCTTTCCTCTAAGACTGAGATCTGCCAATAGCAACCAATGTTGCCCACAAACCTTGATGAATCTTCAAATATTCACTTATCAAAAACAAATACAGTGAAATGATGACCACACCTAACCTGAAAGAAGAGAAAAAAGGCACCTCCTCCATCTCTACCACCTCTTTGCTGAGGTAGGGGACAGTGGGTATGGAATGCTAAATTTAATGTCACATTTTTTTCCAATATAGTATTGCTGGTTTTGTTTTATAATTTTTGCTTTGTTATAAGGATATTTCTCTGGGAGAGGGTGAGAAGGGAGATATGTTGGGAAATAAATAAATTAAGTAACATAAAAACAAAAGAGAGCAATAAAAATTCATTTTTAAAAAAGCAATTTCTCGCTGAGCATCTATTATATCCACAGCACTGTTCTGGGTCTGCAGGGAACATGAGAGATGTAAGGAACACTTTGAGCTCCAGAGTTTATAATCTTTAGGAGAAGACCACACGTGCACACAACACAGCTAATTGAGCAAAAATCCATTAAGCCCCAGTACTAAGAAATGATGTTGACTCCAAAAGGATGAAGAACAATCAACAACATGAGTAAATGTGGAATTTTCTGCAATTCCTAAAGGATTCCTCCACACTTTCAGTTTCCTTCTATGTATGGTCTTCCTCTATTAGAATATAAGATCCTTGGGGCGGCTAGGTGGCGCAGTGAATAGAGCACCGGCCCTGGAGTCAGGAGTACCTGAGTTCAAATCTGACCTCAGACACTTAACACAAAAACCTAGCCGTGTGTCCTTGGGCAAGTCACTTAACCCTAACTGCCCTCCAAAAAGCAAAAAAAAAAAAGTAGAAAGAAAAAATAAAACACATTTAAAATAAAAAAAATAAATTAAAAAAAAAAGAATATAAGATCCTTGGGGGCAGAGACTGTATTTCTTTTTCTATTTATATTCTCAGTGCTTAGCACACAGAAAGTGCCTAATAAATGCCTGTTGGCTTAATTTACTTGGAAGAGTAGGTCAATGAGAAACTTATTCAACAAGCATTTATTAAAAGCCTACTCTGCACAAAGTCTGTGCAAGACTTAACTAATATTGTTGCTACTACAGTTGTTTTTAATTTTGTCATTTTTAATCTGATGACAAAAGGTTTGATTTTTGTTTTCTTCTTCAGGGCTGGGAAGAGAAATCCCTAGGATCCACGTGGGCAGAGGGAGGGGCTGCTTGAAGTCTCACCTTTTTTGTGTAACATATCAATCACTGTCACTCCAGGATACAAGCTTCCATTTTCATCCCTCACGGGGAACAATGAAGCAATGGGGACCTAAAGAGGTCAGAGAAATGGGGAGATTCCTGAAATGTATGCTTCTAAAGGAAAAAAAAATGAAGCTACATCCATTTACCAGAGAGCTGAGTGTCATTCACAGAATCATTAACAGGTCCCTAACTTCACTCAGCTGTCTGACTCTGTGCTGGTGGGAGGTCAAAATAATAGTCTATAACAGAGGTCCTTAACCTGGGATCCATGGGGCCATGGATGGATTTTAGGAGGACCATGAACTTGGTTTTAGAAATATTTTTATAACTATTTCAATATCATTGTTTTAATTTGTAATCTTGCATATTTAGTCTAAGCTTTTAAAAATATTATTCTGAATGGATTTTATGTTGTGTGTTAGTGAATGGATTTTTGTTTAGGGTAAAATCTCTCTATTGGAATCTATTGAGCAAACGGATTTTTTGTTTGTAATGATTTTGCTCAAAAATACATTTGCTGTTTTAGATAAAAAAAATAATTAAAAGAAAAATGCTGTTCTGAGAAGGTTTTTACCAAACTGTCAAAAGTTAGGAAACCCAGATCTGCAACGTCAAAAGCAACTGAGTATATGTGACTCCAAAACAAGGCTAAATTCTATTGCTTGTCACCTATTTTAAGACAGAAAGTACAGCATCTGAAAGTTTGCAGTGGGCTTTTAAAATATCTCATTTGGTCCTTACAACAACCATGTAAGATAGATGCTATCATTTCCCCCATTTTTCAAATGAGGAAACCAAGCCAAGCAGAAGTTAAATGACTCTCCCAAGGTCACATGGTTAATAAGGATTTGAGGCCAAATTTGAACTCAAGTCTTCCTAACCTGATATTTAGTGTTCTATTCATTGCACCATCTAACTACCTAGAATGAAGAGTAGATGAAGATTTTGAAGCACATTCGTGAGGCTGATTAATGCACTTGCTAGACATACACAAAAATCTCAGGCGTGCCTAGGTGGTACAGTGAACAGAGCACTGGCCCTGGAGTCAGAAGAATCTGAGTTCAAATCTGGCCTCAGACACTTAACACTTACTAGCCATGTGACCTTGGGCAAGTCATTTAACTCCACTTGTCCTGCCTTCTCCCTCAAAAAAAAAAAGAAAAAAAAAAGAAAAAATCTCAACCATCATTGTATTGTAATTTCACAGTGAGGAAATACATGGCAGGACAGAAAAAAACACAGAATTAGGAACTGAGAGGGCAGATTTTCACTCCCCAGTCACGCTATTTACTCCTGTTTGAGTGACCTTGACTAAGTGTATTAATCTAAGTATTCTTCACTTCCAAGCTTGACTAATCATATGTAAAGTGGGGAGAATAAAACATGTACTATATGTCCAGAGTTAAGTGCCTGGAACACAGGTGATTAATAAATGCTTACTGACTGCCCAACTGTTGATGTTATTGGGTAGATGTTGAGATGGAGCTCAAATGAAATAATGCCTATGAAAGGCATTGTCATGAAGCATTGTACAGGATGTGCCAAAAGCCTTAGCTATTACACACATTAAATAGCTTTCAAGCTATGAAAGCTTAAAACTACTCTTTTGGGAGACCCCGTATAAATGTAAGCCATTTTCCAGCTGGGGCAGCAACACAAACCTTGAGATCTTGCATTTATGATGAGTCGTGCAAAGACCGCAGCATAATGACCTTCCATTGCATTCCCAAGGTACATCTTTTCAGCATTTTCACACAGGATGTCAATGATAAACTCCTGCACAGAAATATAAAGCAAAGGATTACTTTGTTTTTTCTTTATACAATTTCAACTCAAACTAGCAAACAAGGAAGAAATACCTCCTACTAATATGCTAGACACTGAGCATACAAAGATCAAACTGAAGCATTCCCTGACTTCACAGAGCTTAAAATCTAAGTGATAAAAGGACAGGAGCCTAAATGATTAGGAAGCAAGGGAAAGTGAGATAAGTGCAAAATGAGGAAAAAGTAAACTATTCTGAATTATTTGAGGACAGAGAGATTACTCCCAGCAGGGGAATGGGCATGGAAGGCTTCGTGAAGGAGATAACCTTTGAATTAGGCCTTGAAGTAAATGAAAGGCTTCAACAGAGAGGAGAGGGGGGAAGTCCGTTTTATCAGTTGGGATCAGCATAAGGAAAGGTCTGGAGTTCAGAGCAGGAATTGAGAAGCGGGGGTTGTTCAATTTGTTTTGCAGTCAAAACTGCAAAACAGCTGAGGTCAAATCCTCAGCTCACAGGAAGCACTGTAGCCTCCTTTGTCAGAATCAAATTGAAAAAAATAAATGGGAAATATTTAACAAAATAAATCAAAGCACAATAAAACATCGATAATGTTAACCTGAGGTTTCCTAAATCGAGTTTGATACCACTGGACTACAGGAAGGCAAAACGTAGGAATGAAATTTTGGAAAGCCTTGAATGGCAGAGTTGGATTTGATACTATTGAAAATTTTTGAGGCAAGGGGTAACATGGCCATAGATTATTTAGATGGTGATGCAAAGGATGGATTAAAGAAGTCCTAAGATCATAGATTTAAAGGAACCTTAAAGGGCATCAAATCCAACCTCATTTTATAAATGGGGAACATGATACAACAGAAAGGTTAAGTAACTGCCAAGGGTCACACAGCATATAAGTATCTGATCTGGGATTTAAACCCAAATCTTCCTAACTCCAAGCTACTGAGCCCACCTGGGGAGACACTGACACACTGGTCTGTACAGTCCTTGCTTCCCCATGCTCTGCTCCCCACTGTTTCCTGCCTAGCCCCACCCCACTAAGGGTCACAGTTGCCTGTCCGTGACTTGGTGTCCCTATAATTTGAAACACTTCACCTTCTAATCAAAGGCCAACACTGCCCCCAAACTATGCAAGACACCTCTTGGCCAGATGAAGAATAAAGCTACTAGACAATATTAGTCACTTCCCATCATTGCCTAAAACCTTAGAGCATATGGTTTCCACCTTTATAAAAAAGAGACACTTTATTCACTTTGGGATGAATGTTTCATAACCTGCCTCTCAGTTTTCTTGACCAATTAAAACAACAATAAGTGATTCTGGGGAAAAAAAAGCTTAGTACATACAAACTTTTAAATAGAAACACTTGTAAAAGAACCTTGATCAATCCAGGGTAACAATCATGAATGTGCTACTAGGGTTTGGTTTTTTTTTTTGGTCTCTAAAGCTGCCATCCTCTCATAGTCATAAGGTAAAAATGACATAATTTTGAGAAAAACCTGAAGACTAGATGCTCCTTGGTGTGAATCTGGTCACTGCTTTGCTACCTATTCCCAAGGCCTTGTTCAGACTAGGCACTCACTGAGGGCTTGCTGAATTGGCTTGAATTAAATTCACAGCCTCCTACAAGGAACTTTGTTTGGTCACAATCAAACAACAAATATTTAAGCGCCTACTGTGTGCCAATGGTGCAATGTTTGGAGCACTAGGCCTAGAGTCTGAAAGATCTGAGTTCAAATTTGACCTCACACAATTACTAGCTGGGTAACCCTGGGCAAGTCACTTAACTCTGTTTGCCTCAGTTTCTCCATCTGTAAAAAGGAGCTGGAGACAGAAATGGTAAGCTACTCCAGTATCTTTGCCAACAAAACTCCAAATGAGGTCATTAAAAAGTCAGACACAACTAAAATGGCTAAACACATGCCAAGTGTATGTGGCAAGACACTAGGGATACAAGTAAAAAGAAAGAAACAACCTCTACTCTAGAGAGTTTACATTCTAATGGGGGGAGCAAGAAGAATACACAAAAATATGTAACGATGAATTTAAAGTGAATAAATAAAAAGAAGCTTGGGGAAAAGGGAACGAGCAATTGGAAGCTCAGGAAAGGCTTCACATGGAAGGCAGTGCCTGAACTGTACAGTGAAGGAAGGGAGGATTTCCATGAGATGGTGGAAAGGAGGGAGTGAATTCCAGGCATAAGGGATGACTGGTGGGAGATGGTGTGCTGTGTGTGTGATGAACAAAGAAGGCCAAATGGGATGGATCTCAAAATGCCACAGAGTAAATTATGTCCAAAGAAGCCAGACAGGTAGGTTGGGGTCAGGTTGAACAGGGACTTTAAAAGCTAAAGCGAACAATTTTTATCTTATCCTGGAGGCAATTGGGAGCCACTGAAGTAGGTTGCATAGGGGAGTCATGGTCAGAATTGAATTTAAGGCCAGATAAAATATGGTAGTCACATTGGACCCCCTTTTCCCTTTTATCCCATTCTTCTTTTTGTATTCTGCAACAGTCCAGCCACCTAGGTGACTACTGAAATAATGAGCTGGCTGGACCTTATGCCTGTAAAGAAACATCATGTTCTGACTGGCCTAAAACAAGGCAGGCAATTTGGGCTGGGGCAAGGGGTCCAGGGGAAAACTGATGTGCTCCTAAGTATGGTGAGCTAATCCCTCTCAGTTTAACTGGGATTGACTATATTGAAGATCTGGCTGAATTAAACCAACATGATATTGATCACACCAAAATTATCTCAGATTTCAGATTCTAAAAGTACATAGACTATACTTTCCCTCTGGCCAAGCAACACAGTCCTGGGGCCTAAGAAAACATTCACTGACACATGTTTGCACAGGGAAAGTTTTAACATATGCAAGATCTTTTTAGAAACAGAAACGGACAGGCTGAATCTTTTTCAAAGAAATCTCCAGAGAAGGACATTGTTTTATCAAGTCAACAAATATTTCTCAACTGGAGGTATGAAAGTCTGCACAGGCCAGAATGCAAGCATTATAGCTGTATCTAAATAATGCATACCATGTGTGATTGTTATTATTATTAATTATTTGTAGCAGGCCAACAAAATGGTCAGTTTTTTAAAAAGTATTTACTGAAGGCTTTATATATTCATTTACCTTCTCTGCCCAACCTCAAGTTTTAGCCCAAACTTTTCAAATAAAACTTTCTTCCCTCCAGATCACTTCTACCTCACCTCCCCAACCCCCCCAAAGTGAGTAAATAAATAAATTAATAAAACAAACCTAAAGGAAGCAGTAACCAGAGCATGTAAAAGATTTCAATAGGGCTCAAGGGAAAGAAGGCTCAATTGATATGATATGCTCCAACGTTTTAAGAGGAAAATGAAGAGGAAAACGCAAAAAAAAACAGTGAAGGGAAAAATTCATTCCCTGTGATGTCAGTTCTCTAGGGCTTGTGTTGATGATGGATTTGTACTCTGTCTATCTCCCACTGGGGCGAATGGGGAGTTCACCGGGATCTCATCATTATTAATATTCAGAGTGCTAAACTCTGGCCAAGAAACACAGTCCTGGAGCCTAAGAAAACATTCACTGACACATATTTGCATATCAGAAAGTACCATCTGCTAATGCAGACCAGGTAGCAAGATCAGTTCTGCTCTTTGGGAATCATGGGACCCAAGTACTGAAAAGACTTCAGTAGAGGGAAAATAGCTGTAGGGAGGACTCCAATTTTTAAAAGCCTGAAAGTGCTTTTATTTTTTTTAAACTAAGGTAGTCACATACAATGACTACATAATGCAAATGAAAACATTAAAAAGGCAGCTAAACCCAAGTTATAGGCAACAACAATACTGGTTCTAGAGAACAGATCATTTAACTCTTCCCTCCACTCCACAGATAGCAGAAGACAATGAGTGCAGAATGTCACATACACTTTGAGATGTCACTACTTATGTTTATGTGTTTTTGTTGTACTGTTGTTTTTTATGATATATAAGAGTTCTTTTGGCAGGCAGGGGAGGGGGAAGTTATATTGGGAAATATCAATGTCATAAGAAGGAAAAGGCATCTTTTTCAAAAAAAAGAATCTATACCACAATTCTAAATTTTAAAAAAATGTTTTAAAAGAAGTCAAGTCTAAGGCTATTATAAGGGAAATAAACGAGTTTGGCCTCCCTACACTCTGAAGTCACTTGTCACAGCGAGGTAGTGTAGTGCCAAGCCTAGACTCAAGAAGATGTAAGTTCAAATCCAACCTCAGACACTTAATAGCTGTGTGGCCTTGGGCAAGTCACTTAACACCTATCTGCCTCAGTTTTCTCAGCTATAAAATGGAAATAATAAAACTACCTACCTCACAGGGTCATTATTTGTAACAGGATAATATTTGTAAAGGCATACAGTAGACCCTACTTAAGTGCTTATTCCTTTCCTTTCCCCTTCTCTCAGTGCTATGAAGAGAGGAGGCTATAGGATATCTACATGAAAAAGATCTATATATGATACCCCTTGCTCATGACTGTGGTCATATGGATCTTGGGGTAGATTCCAATGAAATATCCATCTGAAAAACACCAAATACCAACATAATAATCTACTTCTGATGTATCCACGTAGGGAAGGCTTATATCACATCCCAGAGTCTAGAATAATGGACTCTTAAAGTTGAAAGGAACCTCGGAGAACATCTTGAGCTGAACTCAAGACGCCTTCCTGACTCCAGGTCCAGTGCTCTATCTACTGCACTACCTCTCTGCCCCTATACCATGTTTTTTACAACTAACTTCTGAAATACAATGAGAATTTTATTAGGATGACCTTAATGCATCATTGGAAGACATCTAATGTCCTAGTCACTAGATGATATCTACAATATAATTATTTTGGATGATCATAAATAGTGTTAAGAGCTCCAACTCAGAAAGAAGGATTCAGTCTAAATGGACAACTGTTTGTTTTTCTTAAATCATAAACTTTTCAAATTTATCTTTTTTAAAGACTGATTTGCTCTTGGTTTACTAAAACAGGTTTCATGTTCTACTCCTGAACGATTTGATTTGGATGTACAGACTGTCTTTTTAGATCTACACTCTTTCTTCTTTAATTTTTTTGTCTTTCCCCTTGGAAAAAAGAAAAGAAGGGGCAACATAGTATAGTGGAGAGAGGCTTAAATCTCAACTCAGAGTTGCTAGCTTAGTGATCTCAACAGAGACACAGCTAAGGGGTTTTGTCACAGGGCACCACAGCGTTAGATGGTGTCCAAGTTAGAGGGCTCTGACGGTACTTGCAGTTCTCTAGCCATATTGAGAAATAGAACTTAACACTTAGTTAGCAAGAATAATTAGTTAAAATAAGAAGATATAAAATGGGAAAAGTTAATTTCCTATGGCAGTCTTCCTGGCAGAGACCTCCACTGAACATCCAAGTCTCTGCCTTCCCTCCATTCATGTTGTTGTCATGTTGTTCAGGCATGTCCACCTCTTCATGACCCCATTTGGGGTTTTCTTGGTAAAGATACTGGAATGGTTTGCCATTTCCTTCTCTAGCTCATTTTACAGATGAGGAAAGTAAGGCAAATAGGGTTAAATGACTTGTCCAAGACCACAAAGCCAGTAAATATCTGAGACCAGGTCTGAACTCAAAAAAGTAGTCTGACTCTAGGCCTGACACTCTATACACTATTCAAATGAGACTCAAAGTGATAACATTGGCTTTGCATGCAGAGACTTCTAGCTATAGATTTGAATGTTAGGTAAGCCATATTGACTTCCCTAAGTCTCATTTTTTCCATATATAAGATGAAGAGTTAGACTAGATTATATCAAAAGGTCCATTACAGCTCCAGCTGCCATAACCCTATAAAACAGTCTTCTAACTTACATATCTAGATTCCATTCACTAACTGCTGCCAGGATAATACCACTAACTCCAGCCCAACCAATAGGACAGCACGCTGCTGAGTCAGATGAACATGACCCGATGCTAGTACAAAAACTGAGCTTTGGGGAGCCATAAAGGGACCAAACAAAAGCTATGACTGCAGGCACCAGCTTGGCCACTGAAGAGTGAAAAAAATTCAAGCATTTTTTTCATCAGCATAATGCCAACCAGCCTTTCCCTACAATGGGGATAGTTTGGTCAAAATGGCCAAATCAACCAGTGGTTCTAAAGCCATGTAGATGTTACCTAAGAGGAGGGAAACATATACATGTCTTCACTCTTTACCCATCTTTTCCACCCCTATTAAGTACAGATACCACTGAGATCTTTTCTCTGAATATCATGAAAATCAGATGGATTTTTAAACAGATTAATAAATTATGTGCATTTTTAAATTTTGACCCTCACATTTCACATACTCTTTTATTTTCCATTATTCTCAATTCTGTCCTTCATATAGGAAGACCTATAGGCAGCAGGGAACCTGCCTTGAGTTGCTTTGTCACTAGGAAGGTGTTGAGTCATACACCTTCTCTCTCTTGGTTCCCCTCCCCCCTTGTTTTCAGTGACATGATTATGGAATAGCTGACCAAGGTGCCATCTGTGAACATCTGACAATGGAACAAAGATAATTAGAAAGCACAGGGATTTAACCCACAGCCTCATTGGTGCTGGTGTCTAACCAAGGGAAACACGTGGCCACCGATATACTTCTGGGCAGCTTCCATTCAAAACTCCTGCTCCTGGGGCTGTTAGGTGGCACAGGGAATAGAGCACTGGGCCCTGGAGTCAGGAGGACCTGAGTTCAAATGCCGGCTCAGATACCTAGCACTTACTTGGGCAAGTCACTTAATCCCAATTGCCTTGCCTTCTGCCCTCCAAAAAGCAAAATAAAAAAAAAAACAAAACTGCTGCCCCAATTCTACCCTATATAATCCCAAATAGCAAGATTTATCATTGATATTAATATAGCACTTTGCTTACAATAACCCTGTGAGGCTGGCTGGAGCATAGAAAGGTTAAGCAATCTACCCAGCATCAAACAGCTAGGGAGTATATTAGGGCTGAGATTTAAACTCAGGTCTTCTGACCCTAGGCTAAATAATATGTAAGGCATTAAGAAAAGACTAATTCCGAGGCCCCAAGAAAAAAAAGACTGGCATCTAAATCAGTGGTTCTCAAACTTTTTGATCTCAGGACCCCTTTACATTCTTAAAAATTATTAAAGACCCCCCAAAATAAGCTTTTGTGGGTTGTATTTATTGATATCTACTCCATTAGAAATGTAAATATCTTAGCATTAAACTATATGGGTATTCCATAGGGCTCTTCTCTACTCCCTTTATAATACTTCACTTGGCATTCTTGTTGGTTCCAATGAATTCCCAAATCTACTTATCTAGTCCTAACCTTACTGCTGACCTCTAGTCTCCAATCTCCAATAACCAATTAAACACCTTGAACTGGATGCCCTGTTTAGATGTCTGTCTTACACTCAGCAAATCCAAAATTTATTTTCCTCCCAAACCTTCCCTTCATTCTAGCTTCCTTATTACTACTGAGGGTACCATCTTCTCAGTCATCCAGGCTCCCAACCTAGGTATTTTCCTTGATTTCTCACTCTCACTCACGACCACCCCTTAGCCAATCTGTTACCAAAGCCCTGTTGATTTTGCCTTCATAACATCTCTTATATACACCCTTCTCTCCTCCATTCTGCAACAGATCTCATCACTTTATGCCTGGAGTAGTATAATACCTTGCTGGTTGGTCTTCCTGCCACAAGTCTCTCTTTCTACTCCAGTCAGCTGTCAAATTGATCTTCCTAAAGTCCAATTCTGAGCATGTCACTCCCCAACTCAATAAACTCCAATGGTTCTCACTCACCTCCAGAATAAAATACAAAGTCCTCTATTTAGTGTTCCAGGCCCTTAATAAATTGCTCTCACTCCAACACCTTCCCAGTCTTCTTATACTTTCTACCTCCCACCACCATCCCACTCTATACTGAGATCTACACCCATTCTGTTGTATTTCCTGAATCTGTTGTTATTGTGTCTGACTCTTCATGACTTCATGGACCATAACTGGCCAATACTGTCAATGAGATTTTCTTGGTAAAGATACTGGAGTGGTTTACTGCCTCCTTCTCCAGCGGATTAAGGCAAACCAGGGGATCACACAGCTAAATACCTGAGGCTGGATTTGATCTTAAGACTTCCTGACTCCAGGACCAACACTATTCTATGAAGATTACTGTTGTTTAATTGTTTCAGTCATCTCTGACTCTTCATGATCCACTAGCTTCTTTATATTTCTTAAACAAGCAACTCCATCTCCCAGCTCTGGGCACCTTCAACAGCTCTCCCCAATGCCTAGAATGCTCTCCCTTCTCATTTCCATCTCCTGGTTTCCTTCAAGTCCCAGCAAAAATCCCAACTTCTACAGAAAGCCTTTCTTGATGCCCCATAATTTCTGTGCTTTCTCTTAGTCTATTATTTCAAATTCATCCTATATTTCACTTGTTTGTAGATGGTTGATTCCCCTTCTTGAGAGCAAGGACTGTCTTTTGGCGCTTATTTTTCTATTCTCAGTTTTTAGCACAGTGCCTATCATGTAGTAAGAGCTTAATAAATGTTAATGATGGATTCAACATTTATTATTATGAGAAGCTTTGACCTCAGAAACCCCCTGAAAGAGTCTCAGGGTCCTCCATGAGTTCACAGACCACACTCTGAGATTGTGTTTGTCCTTTGTTCTCAAAGAGGACCACAGCATCAGGCAAATGATGATGTGACTTGCAGTTGACTTTGATTTGAGTGAGGAAGCATAGTGCAAGGTCACTAGCCTCACTTTCTCCTCCAGAGTCAACTGGATCCAGAGATCAGATATTCATCAGGATGACTGGAGATGACCCAGGATGCAATGGGAGACCCTGGCCCTTTTAGGCTAAGGCCTCTTCAAATACTCACTTAAGGTAAGGTAATAACCATTCTGTGAATAGGCCCCTTTAAGAATGAGTCAATGGATGGCCCCTTTAATTAGCAAAAAAAGAAAGAAAAAATCAAATTGGGAAGGGAAGACACTTTGAGAACTGCTGTTCTAAAAGACTCTAGTGAGGCTCTTCTCACACCTTTGGGGCAAATCATTTAAGGGGCCAAGAAACCTTTTGTCCCTGTGCCTCTGATTTTTACCTCCTTCCCCACCACACTCAATTTCTAGTGTGGTCACCAAGACAATGAAAGGTGGAAAAAACTTAAGGGCTGCAGATGCCTTCCCCCAAAGTCTACTAATATAAAACAGCTAATTTTTAATGTTTAATGTCAGGTTAATGTTAGTTCTATTTAGGATAATGTTGGTATGAAGGCTTGATTTAGATTCTATCTCAGAATCCTTTCTCCTTCTATAATGTACAGAGAAGTATCTTAATTCAGCAGCACAGAGAAAAATTTGTGGTCAAATGTAGCCTACCTGCTCACGTCCAAAGGCTAGCCCTATGTCTTAGTGACACTATACCTAGATATCCCTGAACCTTTTGACAAGCGATGAGACTTAACCACAGTAGCTGAGGCTTGGGATTTATCAAACACTATCTTACTGTGTTAGTTTGCACCTCTATATTGTGTGCCTAGTGGTCCACCAATCAATGTCTCTATTTTTTAACTAGTACCAACATAACTGCTGGTTTATGCCTTTTCTCTGTGGTGCTAAAGAGATCACAGGTATGATGAGGGCCAGGTAGCAAGAGAAATGGAAAAGTAAATTCCTAAGTGGAGATGGCATTAACTTAAATGTAGGGGCAGGGGGCGTCTGTTCTAGAAACCTCCTTTTCACTGTTCTGTCTTCACTTGTCCACAGAAGAGGCTGCAGCTGTGGCTGGATGACCCCTGCTCTGGCAGATAACCTTGGTGACAACTCAGAGTCCAAAGGAGCCCTCCGAGTTGGTCAGTCAATGAATATTTATTGCTTATTATATGCCAGGCATTGTGCTGGAGATACCAAAAAAAGAAAAGCAAAAAAAAACCCAACCAAACCCAGTCCCTGCCTTTAAGAAGCATCCATTCTAATGGAAGAGAGGACCTATCAATAACTAGGCACATGGCTCTTTAAGTCTTACAAAGTGTATTCCTCAAAACAATGCTTTAAGATACGTAATACGAGTAATTTTGTACCCATTTTACAAAGGAGGAAACTGAGGCCCAGTAAGTCAGCAAAAGCTTTCTTTTTTTATTAAGGGCTCATAGGTGAGTGAATGAATGGTACAGTAGATAAGAGTTCTAGATAAGCCTGGAGTCAGGAAGACTGGAGTTCAAGTCTATCCTCGGACACTTTCTAACTGTGACCCTGGGCAAGTCACTTGACCATGTTTGCCTCACTTTCCTCATCTCCAAAAATGAGGTGGAAAAGGAAAAGGCAAATCACTCCAGTATCTTTGCCAAGAAAACTTCAAACGGGATCATGAAGAGTCAGAGATGACTGAAACAATTAAACAACAGTAACCTTCATAGAATAGTGTTGGTCCTGGAGTCAGGAAGTCTTAAGTTCAAATCCAGCCTCAGGTATTTAGCTGTGTGATCCCCTGGTTTGCCTTAATCCGCTGGAGAAGGAGGCAGTAAACCACTCCAGTATCTTTACCAAGAAAATCTCATTGACAGTATTGGCCAGTTATGGTCCATGAAGTCATGAAGAGTCAGACACAATAACAACAGATTCAGGAAATACAACAGAATGGGTGTTCATTGCATTCACTATATACCATTCCTGGAGCCCAGTTATTAGTTGAGGATCAGTCTAGGCAGAGTGATGGGGCAGAACACAGGACCGACGTGGGCCATTGGACAAGGTCATAGATAATTCATCACTTGTGTGTTCTTTTTATATAACTACTAGAACCCAGGTAACATTATGCACATCCAGTTTCCTGGGACTCGTTCACAGAGTGGAGAGACTAATATGTTCCCTAAATTAATCCTAGGATATTTGGGCTGATTTAGAGCTCACAGTCTTAAGGTTCTATAATTTTTTAGGTTATCCTATCTGAAGAGCTGATGAGAGAAAAAAAATATTCCTTCACCAAAGAACATACAGAAGGAAACAAAGACTTTCTTTAAAGTTAGCATTTGAATTGATACTGTGATCATCCTTAAGGAGGGCAGAAGGATCATCCAGCCTTAATCAGACTTTTTAAAAGACTCACCCAAATCTCTAAGGAAACTCAGAGATTCTGTTCATTTTACTGAGGGAACAGAGATGTTTGGGGATCTTTTCGTCCCCCAGGGAAAGTGAGCCTACTGCCACCTTGGAAGTTGGGGGCTGGGGTAGGGAGAGAAGGGCAAGCGGCACTAGGATGTCCATTAACCCTAAAGGAGAACAATAATGAAAACGTCTAAATGAGAGAGAGAAAATTCAAAGGTCATTAGGAAGAAGAGAGGGAGGCACGTCACACTTCTTTCAACAATAAAGTGTTTCCAGATTGCATCAATTTTTTTGGCAGATTTGAAGCCTTCCCTGGGATCTCTCCCAAACTAGATTGGGGATTCAAACTCCTCAGCAAACTAAGCTCCTTTCCTTGGCATCTCTCTCTCCCTTCTCTCCCCATTCCACTGTGAATCAGCCCTCGTACCAGACTTTAGCTTCTGCCAGGATTTTGCTGCTCCAGTACAACCGGAGCTCTCAGGGACACCCAAAGCCTTTTAGATAAATAAAAGTTTTGATGGAAAAAGTAAAATGTATTCTGACCTGCCAGGACAGAGCTGACTTTGAGGGATTCTAGATCTGACACCACTCTCCTCCAGCTGACAAGTGGGCTCACACAAAGGAATCAAGCAGACGGTGATTACAATCCAGCTGTTCTAAGGTTGTGAGAAAACCTGGGACACTCTGACAATCACCAAGCAGGCTGTTCACCTCTGTGAGCTCCCAAGGCCCCACCACAGAACTTATACTCCTCTCTTCCCCCAAGATCTGAGGAAGGACAACTGGCCCTCCTTTGGAGCACCCTTTGTGCAGTAAAATACTGGGCTTGATGTACCACAGCCTTTGTTCAATGTGACAAAATTCCTTTGTTCCAAGTCAAATCGAGAAGTATTTAATAAGGACCTCCTACATATCTGGCATTGTGCTAAACAGTGGGGATACAATAAAGGCAAAAACCCAGTCCCTGCCCTCGGGTAACTCATAGTCTTATGGTTCTAAGACTTTTTAGGCTATGCCATATGAGAAGCTGATGAGAGAGAAAAAAACATGACCATAGAGGACGACACAGGTTTTCTTTAAAGTGAACATTTAAATGGATTCTGCATTCATCCTTAATGACTGTAAAAGGTATCACTCAAGCCTTGATCAGGCACCCAAACATCTTGCTAGGGTCCTCAGAGAAAAGCTCTCAATGGCTCCCACATGCCACACCTCCCATGATCCCAATCTAATTCATATAGGAAAGTTATTTGTGTCAGACAGATAAGCTCTAGGATGACAGGTATCATGTTTTATTTTCCTCTGTACAAGGCTCTGCATATGACCACTGCTCAATAAATATTAGGGGCAGCTGGGTGGTCCAGTGGATAAAGTGCTGGGCCTGGAATTGGGGAGACCTGAGTTCAAATCAGGTCTCTGGACTTACTAGCTGGGAGACCCTGGGCAAATCACTTAAACCCCTGTTTGCCTGTTTCCTCATCTGCAAAATGAAGAATAATGAAAGTACCTACTTCCAGGGTTGTTGAGAGGATCACATGAGATAATAATTGTAAAGTGCTTAGCACAATACCTGATAGACAGTAAGTACTATATAAAGGTTAGCTATTAACATTTGTTGAATGAATAAATGATTGAATAGAAGGGATTTATGACATCATCAGTAGTCCCAGAGTAGGAACTGCCTTCACTGACACTAAGGAGTCACCTAAGGCAGACATATGTTCAGTGACTTGCCCAAAATCCTTCAGCCAGTCAAAGTCAGAGACAGGATTTCAACCCATGTCTTCCTGTCTCTATGTCCAGCAGTTCCTCCATTGCACCCCACTGCCTATCGCATGAATGAGTGAAACAATAAAATAAATCTTGAGGGATGGTTATCAGTTGTGTACACACTAACTGAAAATCAGTTCCAATAAGCTCATTCTTCTCCGAGAGTCTTCCATTTCTAACATCCAGCTGTTTAGAAACTAGTGGGATTCCATTCGGGACCCATTATCTCTTACCTTCACTCCTGTCGCCATGTCTGCTATGGAAAGGATTTCTCCAATGACAAGACTTCTCCTGACAAAATTCTTCTTTTTCTCTGCCTGAAACAAGCCATATCTCATGTTAAGTTCTCATTATGTTCTGATCCTTGATAGCCAATGACTCCCATTTGGAACTGTCCGGTGCCAGCCTTAGCCAGAATAGGAACCCTGAGCTTCTACCACTCAGGGCCTCCAATAGCTTCATCTGGCAACTCAACAACTAACCCTGGGCCCCTTTGATGTCTCTTCCTAGATTGTGGTCTGATCCCATGCACTCTTTTCTAGCATCTCATCTTTGAAGACAGTTTTAGAAACATGGTAGGTGTTTGAGTCAGTACTATTCACATATTTAGAAATTTCCATCCTCCTACAAGTGAACAGATTTGAAAATGCAGGAAAAATGCTCTAGTCAGAAAATCAAATGCAAATTATTTTTAGGGAGTTCACACCAATGAAATCCTGGCTCACCTTTGGGCAGGATTTGAAACCAGGTCCTCTGGCTCCAAACCCAGTGCTTTTTTTCTACTGTACCACATTGCTCCCCTTAAAGTGTTTTACTTACGTAATCTCATTTGAGTTACACAAAAACCCTTTGATTGTCTCCATTCTACCAAATAAACTGAAGTTTGGAGAAAGTAGGCAACTTGTCCATGGTCACATTGCCTAGCCTGTGAGAGAGATAGGATCCCAGCCTACGTTTACCCTGACTTTAAATCTGGTGCGCATCCCACCTCTGAAAGTACTCCTGGATGGATGCCAATACAATGCACTTCAAAGCTGCTAACCCTACTATATGGAAACCCTGGATGATAGAAGGACTTTGCAGTTTCAAAACTTCCTTTTGTTTCTCTGCCAAGGTTATATGCATTCCCACAACCAACACTTTTGTAGATTTTTGTGACATTTCTCTCCCAGTTAGTTCGACTTATTGCCTTGAATAGACATCTGGGTGGCACAGTGGATAGAATGCTAGGCAGACTCACCTTCTTGAGTTCAAACATTGCCTTGGATACTTACTAGCTGTGTGACCCTGGACAAGTCACTTAACCCTGCTTGCCTTGTTTCCTCATCTGTAAAATGAGGTGGAGAAGGAAATGGCAAACCATTCCAGTATCTTTGCCAAGAAAACCCCAAATGGGGTCATAAAGAGTCAGACACAACTGAAATAACTGAACAACAATAACAACAACATTTTCTTATTAGTTATATTAAAAAACAGAATGTCTGGTCTGCTGATCTGTCACTAAGGGCTCTATTTAAATACATACAGATTTACTTCCTAAAATGTCACATATCAGGAGGCACAGTACAATGGAAAAAATGTATTAGGAGTCAGGTGACCTGGGTATGAATCCTATCACAGACATGAACTACCTATGTGACTTTGGGCAAGTGACTTTGGGAATTTCTCTCGGCCTTAGTTTCTTCATCTGTGAAATGAAGTGATTGAACTAGATGATCCCCAAGATCCCATCATGTTTTAAGCCTACGATCCCTTGACTAATTAACAAGGGTTAATAAAAGGATAATGTGCTAGATTTGTACTCAGGAAGACCTGGGCTCAGATCCTGCCAGATACATACTGTGTGACAATGGGCAAACCACTTAATCTATAGCTTCTCATTCCTGTCCAGGCTCTACTCAGGACCTCCTCTACCATGCTGTAGCTCTTTATTCCGGAGTCTAACTCCAGTCCTGAATTCTACATACTGGAAGAACCCTCTCTTCTTCACCCCTTAGACACATGGTACCTTGACCCCAACATGGTGAGTGATGCTGTCTTGGTCCTCTTTGAAAGTGAAGGATGGGGCGGCTAGGTGGTGCAGTGAATAGAGCACCCAGCCTGGAGTCAGGAGGACCTGAGTTCAAATCCAGCCTCAGACACTTAACACAAAAACTAGCCGTGTGACCTTGGGCAAGTGACAACCCCAATTGTCCTCAAAAAAGCAGAAAAAGAAAGTGAAGGACACCAACCAACCAACAACCAACCCCAGAACCTTCATTTAAGGAAAACTCCCAGATCAGCAACCAATGTCTCATTCCTGTTCAGGCTGGGTACATACTGGGTACTTTGACCCCATCCCCTCCTTTCAGCTTCCCCTTTTGTCCCCACCCCCTTTAGAGTGTAAGCTTATTGAGAGCAGAAAGTGCCTTGCTTTCCAACTGTATGTGTATTCCCAGTGTTCAGCATGGTGCCTGTCATATGGCAGTATTTAATAAATGCTAGCTGACTAACTCATGCCACTGACCTCAATTCCCACATCCATAAAAAGGGGATGACAACATTTCTATCTACAGCATTGACCTCTCGGGGCTTTGAGAAGTCTCAAATGAGATCATGTATAGGAAGCACTATCTAGATGTGATCTCATGTTCCCATTGTTACCATAGACTTGTAGCGAGATCATTATGATGGTGCAATCCTTGGCTGAGAAAAGAGCATATCCTTCACCGACTTTGCCAGCTGCTATGCATAGCCTGCATCTGTCATCCAACAAGTTTTCTTTTTTCCTTCATGCTGTACCTTTTTATAGCAGGCTTCCCATCGCAGGGAACCACAATGAAACCTTCATTTTCTTTAAGCAACAAGCATGACTTCGAATGTAAATATTATAAAGCTGATATATTTTAATTTGAAACTGTTTGTGCCTTTTCTTCCAGGCTCTGTTCTTCACTTCTGTTCTATCTCGTGCAACTATATCTCTAACTTCAGTGCTAACTATGATCATCTGAATTTAATTCTTTTATGAAATAATCAGGGCAGGTAGGTGGCACAGTAGATAGAATGCAAGGTCTGGAGTTGAGAAGACTCATCTTTAGGAGTTCAAATCTGACCTCAGTCACTTACTAGCTGTGTGATCCTGAGCAAGTCACTTAACCGTGTTTGCCTCAGTTTCCTCATCTTTAAAATGAGCTGGAGAAGGAAACCACTTTTAGTGTCTTTGCCAGGAAAACTCCAAATGAGGTCACAAAGAGTCAGAGTTTACTAAAAACAATTAAACAACAACAAATGAAATAATACCCTGATTTCATCATCTGGTAACAATGGAAATTACCAAAGTTATTTGTTTCCCTTCTACCTTCTCTTCATGGCAGAATGATCCTTTCAATTGCAAACTCGTAGATATAGAGCTCAAAGGAACCTCAGAGGCCACCTAGTGCCATTCTCTCCTTTTACAGATGAGGAAACTGGGGCCCAGGGAGGTGCTGTGATTTGCCCAAGGTCACGTAGGTGGTAAGTACCAGGGATCCAATCTGAACCCAAAGCCTCTGATTACAAAACCAGTTTTCTTTCCCCTGTTCCAGTGATGCTTACAAACATTTCCCTATTAGCACTCCATAATTGACACAATAATCCCTTCGAGGCACAGACAGGACCATTTTGCACCTTCAAATGAGCATATGAGTACTACAATGAGTACCGCTTGATGAAAAAATAGTAGCTAATGTTTATACAGAGCTCACTGTGTGCCACACCCTGTGGTGACCACTTACAAATATGATCTCATCTGATCCTCACAACAACCCTAGGAGGTAAGTGCTATTATTATCCCCATTTTATAGATGAGAAGACTGAGGCAAATAGAAGTTTAGTGACTTACCCAGAATCAGATAACTAGTATGTATCTGAGGCCAGATTTGAACTCAGGTGTGACTCCAAGGCCCAGAGTTCTACCCATTGTGTCACTGTGGCAATTCTCCCCACATCAAATCTTTTTTTTTTAGTTACAGGAAGCCCACATATGTATACTTTACATTAAATTGATCTATACGAATATTTCCCTCCATCAAAGAAAGGGGTTTTTTCCGATACATTTTCATAAATTCTCAGCCATGTGGAACATCTAAGTGATGAAGGGTTCCCTTGAGATGACTGACATTGAAATGGCAAGTTTGAACAAAGTGACCACAGAGTCTGAATAAAAGTTTAGAGAGCTTTAATTTAGCCAGCTGGCGAATGTCCCAAGCCAATTAAAGGAGAGCCAAAGTAACACAGAAGTACAGAATCTTTTATATCATTTTCCCTAATTGTCTAAGATTTGTTACCGATACTAGTTGTCATCCAGGTACAGGGGATCTGTTCTTTGTCTCAAGGGAGTGTAAACACCTTACTGATTGATGAGGAGTTGGGTATGGGAACCAGGAGATTGTGATTACCTCAGTATTGATTAATCAAGAGCTGGAGAGGGGAACCAGGGGAGTGAATAAGGGGTTGGGCATGGGAATGCAGACTTAGGCACATAGCAGAAAATAGGACAGACTACCTAGGGGTGCATTCCCTACCTAGCACCGGCTGTTTCACTTGATTTCTATCTTGGGCTCATTCCAAGTTTACTGGGCCTGCTAATTCTGGGTTCAGTTTGGGTGCACAGGGCTTACGGAATTCTAACTTCACAAAGTATCACTTAACTGTTTCCTGGCTAATTTCTTGACTCCTATCTTGAGTTCCTGAGATTTCTACTTAACTAGTTCCTGACCACTTCAACATTGCTGCACTTCAGACGTCATTCACAGCCATCATCACTAACATTTCTAGTTTTTTTTCCTTTGAATATTTTATTCTTTCCCCATTACATGTAAAAACAATTAACATTCATTTTTTAAATTCTGAGTTCCAAATTCTCTCCTTCCATTCCTCCCTTCCCCTTCCCTAAAACAGTAAACAATTTGATATAGGTTATCCATGTGCAACTGTGTAAAATATATTTCTATTTTAGTCATGCTGTAAAAGAAAACAGACAAAAAATAAAATAATAGTATGCTTTGATCTTCATTCAAGCTCTATCAGTTCTTTCTCTAGATAGC
Organism: Pseudocheirus occidentalis; assembly: GCA_028646575.1. Lineage (NCBI taxonomy): Eukaryota > Metazoa > Chordata > Mammalia > Diprotodontia > Pseudocheiridae > Pseudocheirus > Pseudocheirus occidentalis. Next base: position 47,347,142 of record CM053602.1, read on the forward strand.
ATCTTTCATCACAGGTCCTTTGAAATTGTCTTGGATCACTGTATTGCTAAGAATCTCTAAGTCATTCACAGCTGAGCATTGTACAATGTTACTGTGTACAATGTTCTCCTGCTTCTGCTCACTTCACTTTGCATCAGTTTCTATAAGTCTTTTCAGTTTTTCAGGAATCATCTTGCTCATTATTTCTTATAGCAAAACAGCATTCCATCACGATCATGTACCACAACTTGTTCAGTCACTCCTAGAGATGGGTATTCCCTCAATTTCCAGTTCTTTGTTGCCACAAAAAAGAGCTGCTATAAGATATTTTTGTACATATGGGTCATTTTCCTTTTTCTTTGACTTCTTTGGGTCACAGAGCTAGTAGTAGTATTGCTGGGTCAGTTTTATGGCCCTTTGGGCATAGTTCCAAATTGCCAAGATTAGATCAGTTTTCAACTCCACCAACAGTGCAATAAATACCTAGTCAGTTTTAACATTAAGTTCTGCTTTACAAGTTGTTTTCTTAAGTATCAAGTCATCCACAAGACCAAACACCTGATGATACGATGGTTAACCACACACACACACACACACGCACGCTTTTTTTTCTTAAATAAAACCATATCAGTGTTCCTTATGGCAACTAGGTGGTACAATGGCTAGAGCACTGGGCTTATATGGAGAAAGATTCATCTTTATGAGTTTAAATCTCACTTGAGACACTTATTAGCTGTGTGACCCTGGGCAAATCACTTAACCCTGTTTACCTCAGTTTCCTCATCTGCAAAATAAGCTAGAGAAGGAAGTAGTAACCTACTCCAGTATCTCTGCCAAGAAAACCCAAATGGGGTAACAGAGTCAGACAGGACTGAAAAACAACTTAACGACAACAAAGTACTCCTTGTGTCTTTGTTTGAAAGATTTAGTCCCAAACTGAAGTAGAGGAGGCTACGTGAATGTTCCTGTAGTTTTCACTTTACTTGTATTTTTTATCAAATTTGTGATCTCTTTGGGGTAGAACCTGTCTCCAAGGACATAAAGTCCCACCCATCCATGTTTGCCTGTCCTGGATCGCTCTGGTTCACATCCTCCCAAAAACCTCCAACAATAGCTCTAAACTACACGTGTGGTTGTGTAGACCTCATCATACTAACACGGATCCCAAAGCAGCAGGCAGGCTGTCCACTGGCTTATGCCTGGCTCTCACTGCATGACTGCTTCATATTTTCTTCTCATTACACATTTCTTTGATGATATAATTTATCCTTTTTCTCCTATGAAATTTTTTATTGTAATATGTTACAGCCTGTTTGGCCAACCACATAATTCTTCCACTTTGGCTGACCCACAACTTTAATGCTTTAGGGACTGTGATATTTCATGATTCACATCATGGGACAATGCAAATAACAAAGGCTTTGGAATCAGACGACCTGGATCCAAATCTTACCTCAGAGATTTACTAGCTATATGACCCTGGAAAGACACTAAATAGCTTAAGTTTCTCCATCTATAAAATGGGATAATAGCACCTACTTTCCAGGGTTATTCTAAGGATCGGATGAGATAATGCGTGTAAATCCCTCTGCAAACTTTAAAGTGCTACATAAATGATAGTTAATATACAAAGCTACCCAAGGAATATTTGTGTCAAAAAAGGTGAACCATTGCTTCAAGGAGAAGACTGAGGTCTTTGAAGTGACTGTGCAGTTTCCCAAAGGTAACACAACCTATTTTTCTCCTCCCATTCAGTTTTGGGCCCAGATACTATCCATTTGCAGTGGCCAGGCCAAGATATCTGCATTGATGGATGAGTTCTATAGGTTCTTCATCCAACCTAGCCTAGGGGATTCATCAGCTTTTTGGTTTTTCCTGTATGGAAAATCCCATTGATCCAAATGGCTCTCTCTTGATTTTACCAGTCTTTTCCTGTTGCAATGGCAAGATTCTGTTCTGATTGTTCCCTGTGTTCTTCAAATAAAGAACAGCTAGTTTATAAACTTGGAAAACTGAAAATAGATCTCTATATTGCCTCTCTTAATAGCAATCATAATGATATTTAACATTTATATAGCACTTACTGTATGCCAGGCATATAATGCTGTGCTAGGCATTTTACAAAAAACTATTAGATCCTCACAACAGCCTCGTTTCAATTTTGTCCAACTCTTTGTAATCCCATTTGGAATTTTCTTAGCAAAGTTACTGTGCTGGTTTGCCATATCCTTCTCTAGCTCGTTTTTACAGATGAGGAACTGAAACAAAGTTCAGTGACTTGTCCAGGGCTGCACAGGTGATAAGTGTCTGCTGAGGCCAGATTTGAACTCAGGAAGATAAGTCTTCTTGACTCTAGGCCCAGGGCTCTATCCACTATCCCACTTAGCTGCCCCAGCCCAAGGAAGCAGGTGATATTATCTTTGTTTTGTGAATGAAGAAACGCAGGCAAAGAAGGGTTAAGCGACTACCCCTGAGAGTAAGCGTCTGAGGCTAGATTTGAACTCAGTACTTCCTGAGTACAGACACAGTGCTCTAACTACTTGGTCACTAACAGCCACCACAAAGAGCACTGATGCCTACTGAGTTGCCAGAAGTAGGGCATGACCTCAACTTCACCTTTCTGGAATGCTTCAAGGTCTCACCTAGTCTCCCTTTACACCCATACCAAGTATCTAGGAGAGGAGTTGAGGGGTATAGCATGTGCTCATGAACTGGTATGTCCAGTAACAATTAATAGTGATGTTTATAGGGAGCTTTGGAGTTCACAAAGGCCTTTCCATCTTCTATCTCTTTTTCCAGGTAATAATAACCTATCCCATGGATCCATTTTATTTTTTTGTATTTATATAAATAGTTGTTTAAATTACATATATTTTCTATACATTTATAAGTTCTATCATAACTATTTATAAATTATAAATTTTATTTATAAAATTCTTCCATTTGACAGATGCAGAAATTGAGATTTGGAAAGATTAAGAGTTCTCCCCAGGGTTACAGAGCTGGTAAGGATTTGGGGATTTGAACCTAGGCTTTCCCGGTTCCAAGTCCAACACTCTATCTACTGCACAACACTGCCTTTGCAGACTGGAGGAGACCCATATTTCTTAGCACAGAGGTTTAAATGAGCCAGTCATCTGCAGGAGAGGTATGTGGCAGGGTAGGAATTCCTGTCTGGGACTCAGGAATACTTGAATTGAAGTCCCACTAAGCATTCCCTGACCATATTAACTACATGGCCATGAAGAAGTCATTTCATCTCTAAGGATCCCCTCGGTCTGAGATCACAGAAGAGTTGCCAGACTACAACAATAGAGGAAGTTTCCACGCTATGATTATCTGACAATGATGCAATCATAGGTCCAAACAAGAATGAGGGACTGACTTATATGCCTCTTGCTAACACAGAGGCAAAATTAATGTTTTGTTTATTGATCACTTAACCTATAATGATCTGGTCCATAATAGCAACATACAGAGTCCCTCACACCGATCTAGAGGTGGAAGGGACCTCAAAGGTCACTTAATCCAATTGGCCCCCATCTTACAGGTAAAGAAACTGAGGCTTAGAGATGAAGTGATCTCCCCACGGTCACACAAGCAGAAAGGAGCAAGGCTGCAATTCTAGTCCATGCTCTCTGCTTCTAAATCCACTTTTGTTTCCACTATCCCATACTGCTGGCCTGGCTATCTCTATACTAATTTAGAGTAGTCTTCCTTCTCCTTCAGACTTGATATTAATCTTCCCATAACATGATGACCTCTGTCCAAAAAGGATATGGTTATTTTATACTGACAAGCAAGTATGTTAAAAGTTTATCGTACTATAATCTTCCTGAAGAAAAGGGAACTTTCCAGGGGGAAGGGAAGGAAACAACTGGACAGAAGGCTTGAAAGCAAGAATCATTTCTGACTCTATCTCCCTGATGTGTGATAGGGAATGACATTCACTGACCCTTAACAGCAGGGAACAGCTCAGGGCTTTCCAACTGGTAAAGTGTCCTGATTGCTGCAGTCACTGCCCATTTCCTTATTACAATAAGTCACCCTTCATGGTTCTGTCTGTATACATTTTCTCTTTTCAGAACTGCACTGCTTCAGGGTTTTGACATTTTGGGACTTCTCAAACACAACCCTCACAGTTGACATTTTGTCAAATGACAAAGCACTCTCTCCTGGCCTCCATTTGTGGCTGTTGGAAGTCTTAATGTCATTTTTTTTTTCAAATTTATTTATTTGTTTTTTAGTTTCCAACATTTACTTTCATAAGATATTGAGTTCTAAGTCTTGTCCCTCCCCTTCCCCCTTCCCAAGGTGTGCAATCTGACAAAGTCTATATAGCCTATTTTCACATTAGTCATGTTGTAAAGAAGAATCCGAACCAAAGGGAATAACCACAAGGAAGAAAAAAGCCAACAAAAAAAGTGAAAATAGTCTGCTTCAATCTGCATTCAGACCCCATAAGTTCTTTCTCTGGATGAAGGCAGCATTTTCCACCACAGGTCTTTTGGAGTTGTCTTAGATCCTTATATTGCTGAGAAAAGCTAAGTCTGTCAAGTTAGTCATTGCACAATGTTGCTCTTACTGTGCACAATGTTTTCCTGGTTCTGCTCACTTCACTTGGCATCCCTAATATGATTTGGGTATTCTGGAAGCCTTTATTTTGGGGGCTTCTGCCTCTCCCCCACCCTAGCTATGTTGTACTATTTGTAAGCATTCTGAAATATTCAATTAAAGTCACTTGCTCCACTCACAGCTTGTCTTCACTTTGAAGAGAATTATTTTGCCAATTTTGTTTAATCAGCTTGGTTGGTTGTCGCATATGTAAGCCTTTCCTGGTCTTTTCAGAGCTGACTCGTCTTCTGCTCTGGTCCTTTCTGGGCAGCTTCTATCTCTGACTGTGTGTTGACTTTTCTTCTGGGGCAGGTTTGCAAGCCTCTTTGTCCTTGTTGCTGCTAGCCTTCATCTGACAAAGTCAGCAACCCATACTTAAGGTCTAATCTAGGGGTAAGAAACCTGTGGCCTTCTAGGTCCTCAGATGCACCAGAGTCCAAGTTTTATAGAACAAATACTTTTTTAGAAAAGATTTGTCCTATGAAGTTTGGATTCAGTCAAAGAGCCACACGTGACCTAGAGAGCCACAGGTGGCCTCAAGGCCTGCAGGTTCCCCATCCCTGGGCTAATCTTTCATTGAGACAGGAAGCATTTATTAAGTTATTAGCATGTGCTAACTATGGGAAATAGAAAGGTAAAGGCAAAATAACCCCAATCCTCAGGAAACTTACATTCTACTGACAGAAACTGGTTCTTGAGGCAGCTGGACTGGGACTGAGGTCAAGAATACCTGAGTTCAAAATCAGCTTCGGTCACCTGGGTGCACTGATTTCTTCAACTACTGTGACATTTTAGAAGTTCGATAGACATTAATTTTACTCATTTTATTAAAAATGCTATCATTTTAATAAAAGAGATCAGTAGCAGTCTCAAATGCCAAGGATCCTCATGGTGGAGGGCTCAAGGCTTATATGGTCTTGGAAAAGTGGACGTTAGAGGGTGGCAATCAACTCTGATTGGTTAATAAGCAATGAGAGAGAATGAAGGGCTGGACCTATTCTAACAAAGTTTAATTATGTCTTTTACTTCTACATTACCCCCAACCTTGAGCAATCTAAACAAAGAATCTATATCCCCATACCCAAGCTGAACAGAAGACAAGTGCCAGGAGTTTCACCTTATCACTTCTCAACCTGTGGGTCATGCTCAATTTGTAACAATGAAAATACATCCTGCATATCAGATATTTACATTACGATTCATAACAGTAGCAAAATTACAGTTATGAAGTAGCAACAAAAATGATTTTATGGTTGGGGGGGGGGTCACCACAACATGAGGAACTATATTAAAGGGTTGCGGCATTAGGAAGGTTGAGAACGACTGGTTTAGAAGAATGATCTTGTTGGGTGAAGTAGCAAATACTCAGAAGGTGGAAAATATTAATCCCATCTTCCATCAGCCCCGTCCTTGAAAGATTGGATTAGGAAATGGGTGAGTGGGGGAACTTGGTTTTCCCCAATTTTAATAATTGACTATTAATTTGAGAGAGAAATAATCATTTCTCCAACTAGGAATTAAGATATACAGGGACTGGGGTAGGGAGACCCTCCCTGACCTACCAGAAAGTTAGAGGGGTGTTGGAGGAGGGCACAAAAGAGAGCAGATCAGGGGAGGGGCTTTACAGTGGGATTGCTGTTTTGGGGTTGGGGATAGGGGAAAGACGGGGAGAAAATTTGTAACTCTAAAAATCTCATGGAAATGAATGATGTAAACAAGAAAACAAAACAAAAAAGAATACAAAAAATAAAAGTAAATAAATCAATTTTAAAAATTTAAATTTAAATTAAAAAAAGAAATAATCATTTCCCTCTCTTTAAGATATAAGTAATAACAGCATCTACCTCCCAGGGTTGTAGTGAAGGCTAAATAAGATAATTGTAAAGTTCTTGGCACACTGCATTACACAAAGGTGTATAAATGCTTGTTGACATACCAACGTGTATATTTAATATACAATGAGCATATGTGTATTTATGTATACTCTTTTAATAAATGTATGTATGTGTATGTGCACATGTACCCTTTGCTCTACATGTGTGAATACTCATTCTTATATGTGTGTGCATGTATGTATATGTTATATGTATTAAATTTCCATGCCAACTGTGGATAAGTAGGTGTATGTCAAATAAATGTGCATCTTTTACAAACACCTCAACCTGTGTTTGTTTTTACCCACCTTCAGTGGGTAAAAACTGCTTTTTTTCCTCTGGGTTGACTAGAAAAGCTTTCATTTTCTCCATTGAGCTGCCACGCATATGTAATGATGCTAAGATTTAAAGATCTTCCATGCCCCTTGAACCTGCTGATATAGCAGGAAGGGGTGGAGCAAGAGAACACAAAACCAAGCTACCATCTGTGCTGGTGACTGGAGGCAGCGGCAGCAGCAGTTGCAGCAGTGGTGGGAGCGACAGCGGCAGCAGTGGGAACTCCTTTTTCTTTGAGCCAGTCAGAATCTCTGCTAAGGACTCTTGCTGAGGACTGACAGGGAGGAGAACTGCAGAGGGGCCGGAGCTGCTGGACACAAGGCTCCCTGAACGCTGAGCAGTTGCCATGAGTGAGGAGAGGAGGACCTTTGCCTGAGGTTGCCTGTGCTGTTTTGAAGGCTTGAGAATGTGGGTATTTACTACTTTAACTACATGTGCCAACTTCATAACTACTGTGTCGGTTTTGACTTTCTGGTTTTGGGACTCAGTCTTCTGGTACTTGAATAAATGCTCTGACTATACTTCTCATGTAGAGAGCCTGTTACATTTTGTGATTAATAACCATATCAGTATACTTATAGTTACTGTAGGCTTTGTGAATGCTGCATTGCTGATACAGCATATCCTAATTTATTTTTATTAATGTCATTATTCATCTAGTATTTCTTCAAATTAAAAATAAAAACAAAAACAAAGAATGTTCCCAACATAGTTGAGGATCAAGCAGGCAGTACTTCACTTAAGCTTTTAGCAAAAGGACTAGAATAATCCTTTAAATGTGGAAGCTCTTAAGTGAGCCCCTTTTTGGCCAGTAAACTGACACAAATTCAAATCAAATCTTCATCCAAATTTATTTCAATGAGCATGTCTATTTCCTTGCCATAAATAAAATGGAAACCAAGCATCCAATCTCAGTTCCTTGGTCTAACAGAGACTACATTTAGATCAGTCCTCCCAGGACATGATTGGATTGTAAAGGAAAGCCATATCTCACTTTAATGAGACAGATAAAGTTCAACTACTTTCCCAACTAACACTGGAAGACTATTTCTAGGCCAGACCACAAAGCAGAGTGTTTAGGGAGGGATGATTTGTACTGTTTAGAAAAGGCAAATACTGCTCTTCTAGATTAAAACAGATGGAGAGAAAAAACATGGGGAGAAACTGAGGACTTTTGGGCCTGAACAAACCACTCATGATTTCTCAGATGTGCCAGACCACTACAATGCCTCTAACGTAGTCTGAGACTGAAAGTAACTAGAAAACTACTTAAAAGATTTTAATAAAATATTCAAAAGTCACCTGGCCCCCTGTCCCAGTTCTACAGAAAGAGGAAGGAAGAATGAGGGGGAAAGCAGTACAACATGTCCAGGAGTCAGATTTCTAAGCTACTAAGATAAATGTCTCACTTGTGCACATCCCTCTGCCAATGTGAGTTTGATCCCAGCAAACTGTCCTGGAGCTTTAAGGGACCTCAGAGGCCAGCTAGACATACCCCTTCATTTTAAATAGGGGGAAACTGAGAGGTCCAGGGAGGCAGTTACGTGGCCTAGTGGACAGAACAGTGGAATTGGAATAAGTAGGATCGGAGTTCTAATCCAGCCTGAGATACTAGCTGTATGACCATAGCAAGTCACTTCACCTCTATTTGCCTCATTTCTTCATCTATAAAATGGGGCTAATAATAACACCTATCTCCTAGGACTGTTTTGAGAATTAAATAATATTTGCACAGTGATCTGTAAATCAGCATCAGGGAGGGGAATTAAACCTCTAACTCCAGAGCTCAACAACAACATTATTCAGTTCAGTATTTATTGATCACTTACTGCATGCTACATATTAGGGATACAAAAATGGGAAGTGGAGAGGAAAAAGGGGAAGGGGAAGAGATAGTCCCTGAAGTAGCACCATCACCATTAGCAGTAGTGATAAATGTTGTGTAATAATAATAATAATAATAATA
>CM053602.1:47356410-47374873 GCA_028646575.1 Pseudocheirus occidentalis
TGGCAGCAGCTGTTGCCCCCGTCAGCCTTTCCGAAGCTCAGGGACAGCTGCCTCTCAGCAGTCGCGATACCTGCTGTGGGAACTGCCACCAGGTACCTGTGGCCCCCTCTCTCCCAGTTGAACGGCAGCTGGAACTCCCACTTTCTTCAAACTGAAGGTTGGAAATTGGAGGAGGGAGTAGGGTGTGAAAGCTCTGGGGCCTTTTTTTCTCTCCTTTGTTTTGTCTACTAAGCTCATTGTAGCCAGGGGGATTCGCAAAGCCCTCCTTTCTGTGTCTCTGATCTTGGTTCGGGGTGGAACCAGACCAGCTCTCTGTCTGGAATGAGCGACGTTCAGCCACACTCCAGAGAAGTTGGGGATTTGGGATATGTGTCAGGGAAGGAATTTTTGGTTTTTACAGAGGGAGGAACTTCCTCTGAGGATACTGAACAATGGCCCAGACTGTTTTGGGGATGAGATGGGTTTGATGAGGTGAAAAGGATGCTGAGGAAAGGATTAGATAATCTCTCCAAGTCCCTGTGACGGTAAAGGTTGGATGATTGGATGTGCTGGCGTCATTAATTCCTGGTTTTAGACAGGTGGGATGCTCTTGTAGCTGCTTTCCCTTTTCCCCGTGATAAATGTAACTTACCTGCTAAATTGTAAGGCGGGCTTATCCTCCCACTCGTGCCCGACTCCTCAGTTGCTCACTTCGGAAAGCATTTTTTAAAACAAGCTCAAGGTGTTCGAGAGGGGCGAAGAATCAAGGAATGAAGTAGTCTGAACCTGAGAGGCGTAAGGCAAAAAACTCGAAATGACAGTCTTTAGTGGGGAGGGTACTGGTCCTGTCCAGGGACTGAGCTTGCACCTGGGATGTGCTGGGGAAAGGGTAGACTTAAGGCCAGATAAGCAATATTGATGACGCTGGCATTCCGTTTCCATGGTGGAATTAAGCTCACGGAGAAGGAAAGTTGATGTGGGCTGATATGATTGGGGCAGGGCTGGAGAAGTTTCAGCACCCAGCTTCTCTTATTAGTCCCCATTCTTTTCAAATATTGATCTTTAGTATCCCCCTCCTTTTATTGATGCCTTATTTGAAGGAAGTTCCACTTGATTGTAGTTGACTTATCTCCTTAACTTGTTATTACCTTCTATCATGAACTCTTTTAAACAGTGATATTTATTTGAGAATGGGGCAGAGGGCAGTGAATTTTGGTTTGGGGAAGGGTGCTGAGAGTGGTGGAGTGGTGGCCTGTGTTGGGGGTGGGCTCTGGCTTTGGTGAAGTAGCATAATGCTAGGCAGATCTTCATTCACCTTGACTCTGCCTCTCTAGACCTATCTCCATGCTTCTGCTCCAAGTTGAACAAGAGAGGAATGCACTCTAATAGTGGTGAAAGGTACTTTAGGGGAAGTGGGAGGGGAAGTGTGAGATGATGCCAAACCAATCCAAATTCCTCCCTCATCCACTATGGCTCTTCTCCACCATCCTTTTTTTTTTTTAACTTCTTTAAACCCTGTAGTGATATTTAACTCGATTTCTCTCCTACATTCTTTAGACCTCTTCCTTGGTCTTTAACAATTCACACTCTATACTTTCTATTAAGTACTACCAAGACGAGAGTTTTGGATCCCATATGTGAAGAAGACATGGAGAGTAGAGAGTGTACCTCACCTGAGGCAGGAGGTATGGATGGTAGGTACTTTTTCTCAGTAAAGCAGGGATTCCTAAGTAATCTGTTGATTATTTAGGAAGTGGTTATAAATGCAAAGCCTCTCTTTTCTCCCCCTCATCTTGGCCCAGATTCTTCTAGAATTGGGGCAGGGTTTTTAAATGTAAAAGGATGATTTGCATATAACATTTAATAAATTTTCACAATTTTGGCTTGTTAATTTTGACCCCAGGTGGAGATTTACTTCAGGAAAATCTCTAACCATACTTAAGTGTTTCTTCTCTCTCATTTCTCATTAAGACTGGTATCTTTTTCCCTATTCCATAGGACCCCCAAGGAAACACAGTCCTGTTATAATTTACATCGACTACACGAAATAAGATTATAAAAGGCATTATTGAGATGTCCCAAGACTCTGGTGCTGCTCAAATATAAGAATCCACTATTTGTGTGTCCAGCAGTAACAGCAGTCACGCCCTATTAATGGCTCACATATTTACTCTCCAGAGGAACACAGGGTCCCAGGACAGAAGATCATGCCAGTCCAAATCCCTCCCCCTCTTCTCCAAAAGAGACTGTCTCACTGCTCTGCCTGTAACTTGTGACAGTCTCATCAAAGGAGTTTTGTCCCACCTGCCCAGCAAGGACTGCAAAGTTTAAACTAAGGTTTCTACCTTATCCTGAAATAGTCCTGTCCATCCTTAGTGTTACTGATTTAGGGCTAGGGGGAACCTTAGAGGTCATCTTTTCATTCATTTATTTATTTTTCTTAGAGGTCATCTAATTCAACCCACTCATTTTATAGCTGAGGAAACTGAGGCCTCTTTGGAGAGGTTAACTTTTCCAAAGTAAATAGCAGTCAGGATTTGAACCTGGGTCCTCTGGTTCCAAATGCAGCACCTATAACCTCTTTACTTTAACAGATGGAGAAAAGTAGGTCCAAGGCAGTAAATAAAGGGCATTACCCACAATCATACTGCTAGTAAATGCTGGTACTGGAACATGAACCCAGGTACTGTGATTCCAAATTCAGGGCTCTTCCCAGTTTACCCCTCTTACCCTGTGAGGACTATGAAAGGTGCCCACTGTATTGGGCTATGTGTTGGATCAAATAACTGGCTCCCATAACACACTTTAACTTAGCAAATAACAATCAGAATTTCTATTTTGGAAACAGCAAAAGAAATAAATCCCATCTCTAGACATTTTAATTAACCTGCCAATATAACCTCTCTCCTAGATGAGAATCCGTAACGGTGATTTCCTGTGAATGTTACATATAGCCTAGTACTGCTAGGAAGAAAAGATTTTCCATTTTACTAGTCAACATTATAGGGTGATGCACATATGCAAATACAGGAACGGACTGTGATTTGGTTAGCATGGTGAGTTCCAGGTGCTGGGGCTGCCTCAGCCAATGTAGATCTTTGTGAGTCCTTGGGAGTTGGCTGAGGCACAGAAAGGTTAAGTGACTTGCTTTCACTGGACCATTAACTCTTGTTAGAGGCACGATTTAAGCCTAAGTCTTGGTGAGCCCAACACTATTGATTAAGAGAGACTGACTTCTTATATATACATACTTCTCAACAGGATGGAAATGTTCTAAATGAATTAGGAGATGAATTTCTCCTTAATACATGGAAAAGTTACTGAGGTTTTTGTTTCCATTACATTCAGTGAAATTTTGAAGTTTCAAAAATCATGCCATGGTGATAGATGACTACACAAGGAAAAGTTCTGGGTGCTGAAAAGTCACCTTTCTGGATTTGCTTTTCTCTTTTTATCTGCCTGAATCTTGAGGCAACTTTTAGAAAGAAATTAAAAAAAAAACCTCAGTAAACTTTTCTGTATTTTTTTTCATAAAAAACTATGGGAAAAACGATGGCCAAGTCTTTAAATGCAAAGGGGAAAAAATCTGTAGGAGGAAACTCTAAGTGGGGAAAACCTAAAGAATCTAAACTTGGTACATTAGAATTACCCACAAGGTGAAGTGTTGGGCACCTCTTGACTTTCACTTTAGTCATTTTGTATAGATACCACCATTACAAATCCTTGCACTTCCCCCTTACTTATTTTAATTAAATATTTCCCCTCTCCCTGTTTTTTAAGACAAAGATAAGCTGGAAATAAATCTATAGGATCTGGGCTGTGTTGATATTGACATGATTGAGGACAGGGATTGGTGGGCATTGTCACACAAAGGGGTACACTCCCCTCCCCGATCCCCATCCCTTGAATTCTACAGTAGAAACTCCATTCTTTTATCTTGGACATAAGTTTCCAAGCTCTCAAATAGAAAAAAAATCCTCAGGTCCTTTTCCCTAGATGACCTTATGTCTGTTTTTTAATGTCAAAACACTTCACAGACCAATCACATGTTAGAAGTTGTGTTATTATTAGGCCTTTGAGATAGTGTTGTTGCTCAGTAGTTTTAGTCCTAACTCTTTGTGACTTCATTTGGGGTCTTCTTGGCAAAGATAGGAGTGGTTTGCCATTTCCTTTTCTAGCTCATTTGGGAGATGAGGAAACTGAGGCAGACAGGGTTAAATGACTTGCCCAGGGTCACACAGCTATTAAGTGTCTCAGACCAGATTTGAACTCTGGAAGATGAGTCTTCCTGACTTCAGATCTAGACAGACCTCTATCTGCTGACAGTAGTACATGATTAGATAAGGACCCATTTTCAGTAACTGAGGCAATCTGTTGCTCACAGGTTGGAATTTTGACCTTTGCTTCTTTGTTTTCCCCATTAAGGTACCAGTTGTTCCCACTTGTGTGTCCCTTATTTTTTTGTGGAGTAGGTTGTGATTGAAAGCAGGAGGATACTGGGCACTAAGGAAGATGGCATTTTATGAAGTTATATAACATCAATCTTAAAAGGGATCTTAAGGACCTAATACATCCCTATGTTTTACACTAGATAAACATGGAGGCCTAGTGTAGTAGCTTGGCCTCCATGAAGCCTTTGAACAATAAGCACCTTTTGTGTAATGCCACTGCACCCATAGCCACACAGCACAATTGCTATCTTATTGATCTCTGTGTTCCCCACTTTGGCTTTAGAGCTGGAAGGTCTTAGATCAACCAGCCCAATCCCCTCTTAACAAGAAAGAAACTAAAGTCTGAAGTTAGAAAGCATTTTGCTGAAGTCACAGAATCAGCTGCTAAATCCAAATTAAAGTTTAAGTCAGGTAGACTAGACTTGAAGGGAGTTTGGGTTCAAATTCTTTTACTTTTGCTTTTTGGAGGGCAACTGGGGTTAAGTGACTTACCCAAAGTCACACGGCTAGTTTTGTGTCAAGTGTCTGAGGCTAGATTTTAACTCATGTCCTCCTGACTCCAGGGTCAGTGCTCTATTCACTGCGCCACCTAGCCACCCCATTTGGGTTCAAATTCTGCCTCAAATACTAACAATGTGACTTTAAGCTCTCTTAACCTCTCTTGCCCTCAGCTTTCTCATCTGGAAGACATCAAAGATCCTTTACAGCTCCAAATCTATGATTCCAAGTCTGGTCTTCTTTCTGCCCTCCTGCATTGTGCTTCCTTAAATAAAGCCTTGTACACAGTGAATGACTAGTAACTATTTGAATAGAGACCACAAAGTTTTGCCTCAGGCAGGGACAGAGGGTGACTTTGTAGCACAGGTGCTTACCAGGGCTACAGGGGAAGTGTCTATGGATGCTGCAGTGAGGGCAGTAGATATGGTGATGGGAAGAGAAGTGTTCACGTCTTCGTGGGGAAATTGTGTCCAGTCAATGGGCCCATCAGTCTATGAGTTTGGCCAGTTTCCTCTTTTAGCCTTTCTTTGTATCCCTGGCATTTAGTACAATGTTTGAGACATAATAGGTACTTCATAAATGCCCCATCTCTGCTACCACCACCACTACCAACAGTTCTGACCAATTGTCCATGAAAGGAAGGTAGGTACAAGAGCCCTGGGAATAGTAATGGAGCACCTGCCTTGCTTTGAGCCCAGCCTGTCACTGATCATCCTGGGGAACAACATCTGTAGAGAACAGATCTACCCTCTCTACTAACATCTCCTTACTGCCATTGACAGGGTAAGGAGGCCAGTGAGCTGAAGCAGTAAGGTCCCTGGAGAGAGAGACAGGAGACAGAATGTGCCAGGCAGGTCAAAACACGTTTCTTCAGATCCTGGTGGAGACTTCTCAACACCCCGAGTCCAAGAGTTCCAAGAATATCAGTATCCTCCAGTCAGGGGTGGGGAACTTCAGCGTCGAGGCCACATGTTCTCAAGTTCTGTGCTTTGGGACTGAATCCAAACTTGAAATTTGGTTCCCCACCCCTGCTCCAGGTCATCAGCTATGGAAGAAGCTATTTATCAAGGAAGCAATCCTTGTGGAGAAGAGGGTCACCATCCCTATTACCATCAACCCTTGACCAAGTACCAATTACTTACAGGTAGAGTCAAGGTCCCTGGGGATAGATAGGAGTGCTCTTCAGACTCCGAGCCCTGCTACCAGCCTGGCCCCGGCAGCTGTAGTTATTCATCAAGGTAGCAACTCTTATGGAGGTACTGAGTCAGATAAGTGCTGTACCAACAAAACCTCCTATACATGTTAAATGCCAGAATGTGAGCTCTTTGAGATCAGGGACTGTCTTCCTTTTCTATTTATATCTCCAGTGCTTTGGACATACATTGTAAGCATTTAATAAGTGCCCTTTTAGTCATTATTCCAAAGTAGCTGTAAAATTATAACCTTACTGAGGTTTCTACTGTTCCGTGGGGGTGGTTTTCACTCATAATGTTTCTTTTGGAATGACAGAAACTTTTGTTCTGAATTTGTGGAGTTCTGATATCCTAGCAGGAGTTCTTAACCTGGT
Source organism: Pseudocheirus occidentalis (assembly GCA_028646575.1). NCBI lineage: Eukaryota > Metazoa > Chordata > Mammalia > Diprotodontia > Pseudocheiridae > Pseudocheirus > Pseudocheirus occidentalis. The sequence goes on from CM053602.1 coordinate 47,362,906, forward strand.
TTCCATCAGCTTGTTTTATAAAAATGAATATTTTGATGACTATTTTCAATAGAACTGGTTTCCTTTGTGGTCCTCCATATTGTGTTTTATGCATTTAAAATTGTTATATTGAGGAGGGGCTCATAGGACTCACCAGACTACCAAAGGAAATACGAGACGGAAAAGGTGAAGAATCCATTTCCTAGGGGCTAAAGCAGGCTCCCTACTCTGGGGCTAAGAGAAACTATTTTCTCCCTTTATAAATATGTATATAATCTGAAAGGGAGGCCTGCTTCTACTATTTTCTTCTCTCTGCAAAGAGGTAGGCAGCAAAGAAAGTGTTAAAAAAAACTACTTGTCAAAAGGCCAAAATTTTGTCCCATTTTCTTTGATTATTTCTAAAGTTCAGGCAAATCTAGTCAGTTGGGGCTTATGTGCTAGGGATGAAATAATTTAGGATCGAAGCAAACTGGTATAAACAACATGAAAAATAGTTTCTTAAGGGCAAAATGGCTCACCCCACTCAAGGCTTCATCAGAACACTTGTCAGCTGATATCTTCTTTGGCAGTAAGGTCAGGAGGTTACCAGCCAAATGATTCTTTAATCAGTATGCTCTTGTCTTTGTGAGTGCCCTCTAATCTGCTGTCTTTAAATCCCTGGCCTTAAGGAATTCAAGGTCCCCAACTCCAGCCCTAACTTTTATGCCTCATTTCTTTGAGGTTTCTGACCAAGTCATCCAGCAGGGAAGGTAATATTTTGTCCTATTTTGCTTATCCCCAAATAACTTGTTTTATCAGGGTCAAATCAAACACTTCTCAGTTTGGGGCTCTTTAGAAATTTTGTTTTTTCATTTTAATTGGTATTAGAAAATAGGAAACTGTTAATAAAACTAATAGTACCTCAAATTTGATATTCTAATTGAATCGAAAATTGTAGACTGTATGTGTCACTTTGTTAAGGGTCTGGTTGATACATGATTTCATTTTTTCTGATAATAGCATTTTCTACTCACACAGGTTACAGCCTGTCAATAAGCCCTATGAGTTTATCAATTCATTTTACAGATAGGGAAACTGAGGCCCAGTGAAGTTAAGTGGAAGATACAGGCGTTGAACTTACGTCCTCAAACTCCAAATCCAGCATTCCTTCCATTAAATCACAGGGCCTACAGCAATCTGTAGTCCCAGCAACCTTTCCTTAAAGCATACTATGTAGAGGGGGATAAGGGGAGAAGAGAAGAAAGGGAAAAGATAGAGATTCTCCTGATTTCTTTTTCTTTTTAGTCCACCAAAGCATATAACCTGGGTCCTGTAGTCCTTAGGGAAAGCTTTAGACAGTCTATGGTTATGCTCTCTCTTCTCATCTCCATTCAACAAGAGAGAAAAGTTAAGATTTTTTTCTTAGTCCTTTTTTTAATGGGATGGAAATGTGGGATGTCCTATGGGTATAGTCAAACAACAGAGCTTTTAAATAGTTTCTTTTGTCATGCCAGCTAAAATGGCAGTGGGTTGTTTGTTTTATTTTTAATTTACACAGAAAGAAATGAGCCGTGTGTATGGCTTTTTAAATGCCATAGCTCTGGAGCATCACTACTTGGTTTTAGACTTTGAGAAAATTATAGGGTTGCTTTGTGCTATGTACATCCTATGAGTTTATTTAAAGGGCTTTTTCAGCCTTTTAGACCATTTTCCATACTTGAAAGAACATTATAAACTAAGGAAGGCTTTGCCTTCCCATCCTCCCTTTGGTTGGAATCTTGATGTTTGCACTTGAACTTGGTTAGCAAAACAGACCATTTTGGCTGCTCTAAGCAAAATCTCCTCCCTTCCCCACATCCCCACATGCTGATGATGCTGATTTCCTTAACCTTGAGCTGCTCTATCTAGTTTTGTATCCTTGTTCCACACACACACAAGAGCAGCTACCTCCAGGGTTTTTCAGAAGGTTCAAATGAGATAATAGTCGTAAAGCACTCAACACAATTCTCGGCACTTAGGTGATTAATAAATGTTTCCTCCCTACTCAGCAGAAAAAAGCACGAGGTTCAAAGTCACAAAGACCCAGCTTGAAAAGTGAGTTTAATTTTGACTGTGTTACTACAGAGAGAACCAGCCTTCTGAACCTCAGTTTCCTCATCTGTAGAAGGATGGTGGTTGGTAGAAAAGGTCTTTGTGAGAGGTCAGTCAGTGCAGTAGCTTTTGTCTTTTGTCTTTGTATCCCCTTACACGGTGTCTCTTTGTACTCAGAAGGGGATTAATAGAAGCATATTGGGTTTATTGACCTGAAATCAGAACTGGGTTCGAGTCCTGGCTCTTACAGTTATTATTTTATAATCTTGGGTAACCAGTTTAGCCTTTCCAAATCTCAGCTTCTTCGGAACTCTGTAAAATGGGGATAACAGCTAATAATCATAACTAAGATGTATATGGTGCTCCCTATGTGCTGGGCACTGCACTGAGTGCCTTACAATTATTGAATCTGATCCTCACAAGAGCCCTGAGAGGCAGGTGCTGTGATTATGAGGCAAAATGAGCTTAAGTGACTTGTATAACTAGAAGGTAGTTGAAGCTGGATTTGAACTCAAGTCTTCATGGCTCCAGGCCCTGTGCTCTGTTCCCTCCTTCAGCCTATTTCACTGGGCAAGGAAGCAGTCTGTCAGTCCCCTTCTTCTTCCCCTTGCATAAGATAGTGACATCTGACTATGCCATCCCTTAGACCTGTAATTCTTTACTCTTCTTATCTCTGTCTCCTGGCTTCCTTAAGTCCCACTTATAATCCCACTGTCTAAAAGATTTCCCTGATCTTCCCTTCATGTTTATGCTTCCTTCTGTGATTTTCTCTAATTTATCCTGTTTATGGATTGTTTGTACATGGTTGTTTGCATGTTGTCTCCCCCGTTAGACTGGGAGCTCCTTGAGGACAGGGACTGGTTTTTTTTGCCTTTCATTGTATTCCCCAGCACTTAACACAGCACCTGGTACATAATATCTGCTTGATAAATATTGTTGACTTTCTTTAGGGAAAAAGAAAAAGATGTTCAGTTTTTGTGGCCTTCATTGTTAATGGGAATTAACAGTGTGCTATGACCTTCCAGAAAAGTCATTTCATTGAGAGATGTGGTGTCCAGAATGAGGAAGTGATGACCTTTTATTCTTTGCCCTGACCAATCCCCAACTTGACTGTGCTCAATTGTAAGCAAAGCATTTTGTAAGTCAGAAAACACTAGAGAAATATCAACTGCTGCCATTTATTCTGTGTTCTACCCTTGGCAGGGTTCTAGGGCAGTCAATTCGCAGAGAATGGAAATAAGTCTTTAGGAAACTTTTACTCAATGCTCCTAAACTGCCTTCTGTTTTACAATGGGCCTAATGACCAGTGATTTTGTTTCTTTTTTGGAGGGCAATTGGGGTTAAGTGACTTGCCCAAGGGCACATGACTAGTTTTTGTGTTACATGTCTGAGGCTGGATTTGAACTCAGGTCCTCCTGACTCTAGGGCCAGGTGCTCTATTCACTGTGCCACCTAGCTGCCCCTTCTTTTATGTGTGATGTGGTTTTTTTTTCTTTTTTGGAAGGATTGTTGTTTTTGTTTTTTTTTTAATAGGAATATTTTCTTCTCTTAAGAACATGGCTATCCTCCATTTATGGAACAGGAATACTGAAGCAAAGATCATAATAGATTATAAGTTCCTTGAAGACAGGAACCCTATTTCTAAATATATATCTAGACATATTTCTTCACATTTGGCAATGTGTTAAATTGAAATAGAGTACCCATCTGGTTACTCACCCAACTTTCATTTATGCTTGGTTGTTGGATTCCCTAAAGGACAGCTCAGTCCTCTGAAGGTTCTAGGGGTAGGTTATGTTATATATTTGTACTATAACCCTTGAGCCCCCACCAGAATGCTTCCCATTAGTAATCAGCCAGTAGTCAAACAGCTCTTATCAAAGGCTCAAATATCATAGTAACAATAATACTTATAAAACCACTCCTACATACCCCTCATCCTAAGACAAAATAGACATAGTATCCAGAGGAAGGCTTAAACTTAGAGTACAAAGACAGTGATGCACAAAGCTGGCAAAGGAATAGGATAGCTCCTGTCGCTTTCTGGCTTGAAGCCCTTCTTTGATTCTATAGTTCACATTTTTCTTTGGTGCAAGTGGTTGTTGTACTCTTTGAAACTATTTCCTCCCTCAGGTAACTGTCTTTCTGTTTAAACCTTCCTTTGATGTGTCTCTCTTTCTAATGTTGATATTTCCTTTCATGTGCATCACTGTCTATATGGTGTATGCTGAGCTGCCTTCTTGCAGGCCTCCAGATCTTTTGAGACTCACAAGGCCACTTGAAAGCCTGTACCTCAGAGTACTCAAACAGCTATACAGGGATATAAACATAGAAGAGGAAGCCCAAACCTAGTCTCAAACTGATCTAGCTAGGACATAGGTTTATGGCCATATAAAGTCCAGGTGAAATAATGGGGCTAGATGTCCTTGTATCTTACTCTCAGAAGGCTGCTCAAAGTAGTCTTCACTTTTCAAAGCCAAAAGGAAGACAAAGAGGTAGAAAAGCATTGAGGTGCAGCTCGGGAGATAATAGGGCGTCTCTCTTCATCATCTCTCAGAAGCCTCTGATTCATCAGCTCTTTTGGCTCCACAACCAGGTAGCGGACTTTTTGTCATCAAATAATACAAACCCCTCAGTTATACATAGTGGGAGGTATACATCCTCAAGCTTCCAGGGCATTGATTGGAAGTAGACAAAGAATAGCTGGGCATGTTCTGTACAAACCAAGAAGAAGAGGGAAAATCCAAGTATGTTCTACAAAATTATTAGAGAAGTATTATGGTTGAACAAATTTGTGTATGAAAAATACCATCTTCCCCTTGAATTATATTTAAACTGATAAGAAATGTATTCTTTGGGAAGCAGTTGTCTGATAGATTGAATTTAAACATCTTAGGAGGTTGTCAGCCTTATGGCATTAGGACATTGTGACTTTATGCCAAATGGAAGTTGTAGTGTCTGCTTGTAATTTTTCATATGTTTTCAAGTTTGGACGCACTTTTCCTGACTCTGGGGTCTTCCTGTTACTCCTTGTACCACCCAACTTAATGTCATAAGGCTTTTCCCCATACCTGGGAATTCCTTGACTCTGAAAGTATAAAGTTTCCAGAATTTTTCCAACTTTTTTTCCCCCACTAGTATGCTTATGGTATCCAGTAGAACTCTGAGATATAATACCATGCTTCATTCAGTCAACTAGCATTTATTAATTACCTGTTATGTGCCAAGCACTGGGGATAGAACAGTCCTTTCGTATAAGGACTCTATCCTAGAAAAGGCTTAATTTGAGGCCTTGGATTTCCATAAAATGATTTTTTTCCTTCCCTTATTGTGTCTGAAAATCTCTAAGTTGAGTTGATAGAGAGAATATGATAACCCACACTTGGGATTGATGGTTCAAGATCATAGAATAGCCAAGTGGAAAAAAAAACAAAACAGATCTTGATATTGAGTAACTGTGGGGAAATCTTGAATCCTTTATTAAAATGAGAATTACTTTTGCTCAGAATACCTAAAGGAGAGAAAGAGAAAACAGGGTAATTGCTTTTTGAATTCATTCAGTCAGTTTTTTAAAGTAGAAAAGTGTCACTTTGGGGTGACAAAGTGAATAGAGCCAGGAGGACCAGAGTTCAAATGGGACTTCAGATACTTACTAGCTGTGTAACTCTAGGCAAGTCAGTTAATCCTGATTGCCTCCAAAAAGAAAGACAAGGTGATTTTGAGGGGTCTGGACTTAGGAAGAGAGCCAGAAGCTGAATCTGAGAGAGAAGAAACTTGAGCTAAGAATGAGTTGAATAAAGATTCAAAAAAAAGATTAAATATGAGGACCTGAAGAGAAAGGCTCAAGAAGCATAAGGTCTCTATTTAGGTCCAGAAGAGATTTTAGAAGCCATCTAGTCCAAATCTCTTTTTTTAAATTTTATTTGTTTTTGTCTTTTTGGATGGGGAAGGCAGGGCAATTGGGGTTAAGTGACTTGACCAAGGTCACACAGCTAGTAAGTGTTCAGTGTCTGAGGCCACATTTCAACTCAGCTCCTCCTGACTCCAGGGCTGGTGCTCTATTTACTGTACCACCTAACTGCCCCCAACTCCCTTGTTTTAAAAATGAAGGTGCCATTTCCCATAAGAATGACTTCATTTCACACAACTACTGATTAGCAGGGATGGCATTTAAACCAGGGTTGAGATTTGAACTTGTTCTTCCAATTCCAGATCCAAAGAAACTGAGAAGATAGTTGCTAAGCACACAAAACAAGTTGTTAGTAAAACACTTTGTTGAAACAAAGTAAGAGGCTGTTGAGAAAGGAAGTAGGATATGGCAAGTAAGTTGTTGAGATAAAAGAAAGAGAGCCTGGTGGAGTAGCCATCCAGTGTTTGAGGGTGATAAAGATCTTAAAGAGGTGCTCAGGGGTTGTGTAAATATTTGAAAGTAGTTTAAAAAAATTTTTAAAAAGGATAAGGCTGAGAATCTCCCATAGGGATGGAGAGTAGGATAAATTTTCCTCTCCCTAGCATTGAGTGTGAGATACTTATATTTCTATCATAGCCAAGTAATTGTGTTTATTTGTAGGCCATTGCTCCTTCCTAGAATAGAAGGTAAGGGGACTCAAAAATACCTATTCACAATACAATTTTTGGGGGGAGGGGGGAATAAAGTGTTTCTTTAAAAAATATGGAAAGTAGGGCTTCAGTGGAGGGGTGAAAATAAAGTGACAGAGCAGAAACTTGACCCTTGTCAGGAAATTGGAAAAAGGTTACACAGAAGAAGGGAAGGAAAAGGACAAGCATACACTGGAAGATTTAAAGAAAAAAAAGTTTGATGTCCTTCCTGAAGAGGTGGGAGGTGGTTGTTTGGAGGAGGAAATGGTTTTAAAAAATGTTTTTGTCTTCTAAGGAAAGATAAAGGAGAACTACAAAAGTTTTTAGGTGAGAAATTATCTAATAAGGGCCAGAGGAAGAAAAGAAGAGTCCTTGTGGCTGGTGATTGCCTGCTCAAAGGTAGCAAGGCAACTATTTATTAACATGATAACAGCAGAGAGGTCTATTGTCTATCCAGAACATGGATCTGAGATATAACTGAGAACTTCCCAAGACTTGGCAGACCTCTTGGATGCAAACGGTGTTGACCTAAGGGGATCTCAGAAAGTCTTGCCAAGAATTATAGGATTTTGAGTAAGTGGAAGACCATGGTGATACAAATTTTTTTTCCTCACTCTTACTCATTGAAGGCAAGGGATGTAGAAGAGAAATATATGCTTGGGAAATAAAATATTGGGGTAAGAAGATGATGTCTGACAATGAGATTTGAATATCTAGACCGTGGCTTATGTTTTGGGAATGACAGTGGAACAGATGACATAAGCAAGAATCAGAAACGATCTCTTTCTATAACTAATTTGATACATACAAGAGCAGAAACTAACAGTTAATGGGTAGCATTTACATAGCACTTTATACATTTTGTAAAAGGCTTTAGAAATATTGTTTTTTAACCTCACACAACCCCCCCCCAAAAAAAAACCCTGGGAAGGTTCTATTTTTAATTTTTGTTTTACCGGGGTGGGGGGGGAGGGGGAGAGACTAAGGCAGGCAGTGATTAACTTGTTCAGGGTCACACAACTAATAATTGTCTGAGGCCAGATTTGACCTCAAGTTCTTCTGATTCCAGGTTTAGTACTCTATCACCTAACTTTCCAGTTGGGAAAACAATTCCTATTTGACAAGAGCTGCTATGGAAATTGTAATGTGAAAAACTGGTTTGGAACAGCATCTTCACAGAATCAAAGAATTTATGAGCTGGAAGGGACCTCTACAGCCTCCTAGTCCAACAACCTATACCTGAAAAGAACCCCAACTATAATATACCTGACAAATAGTTGTCTGGTCTCTGCTTGAAGACCTTCAAGGAGGAGGAATTTGCTACCTCCCAGGATAGCCTTTTGTACTTTTGGAGTTATCTGATTGTCAGGAATATATTCCTGACATCAAGCCTAAATTTGCTTCTTTGCAATTTGTACCTACTATTTTCTGGTTCTGTCCTTTGTGGCCAAACAGAACAAGTCAGTTATTTGAAGAAAGGTATCATCTCACGTCTGAATCTTCTCTTTTGCAGAATAAACATCCATAGATCTTCCAATTAAACCTCATTGGGTATAGACTTAAGGTCTTTCATGACACTGGTTGTCCTCCTCCAGACATTGTCATCTCAGATTGTGGTGCTAAGAACTAAGCACAATACTCCAAATTTGGTCTGCTGAGAGCAGAGTACAGAGATGTTATCAGCTCCTTATTCCTAGAAGCTCTACCTTGGCTTTTTTGGCTGCCACTTGTGGTCCTCCAAAAACCCTAGATTTCTTCAGACTACTCTAACCAATGCCAATAGAAGCCTGTGCAGCTGATTTTTCTTTTAATAACTCAAGTTTAAGGCTTTACATTTATTCCTATTGAATTTGACTTATTTAGATTCAGTCCAAGGTTTTAGCCTCTTAAGAGCATTTTGCATCTTGACTCTGTCTTCTTTTGTGGAGGTCATTTCTCTTCTAGTTGCCTTCTATTTCTTTAAGTCATTGATGAAAATGATAAACAGCACAGGCCTATGCACAGATGCCTAGGGCATCTGATCACCCAGTTCTAACAAGTTTTATATCGCTGACTGTTGTCCTATCCTATCATTCAAACATCTCTGAAGCCATCAAATTACATTATTGTCTTATGCACAGCTCTCCATTTTAGCCACTAGAACAGCAAGCTACATTATCAGTGCTTAGCTAAAGTCAAGTTGAGTTATCTATATCCAGAGCATTCTCTTGATCCTACAATTTATTACTCTGTTAAGAAACAAAAGGAAACAAGGCTAGTCTGGTATGACTTCCTTTTTTTTTGAGGCAACTAGGGTTAAATGACTTGCCCAGGGTCACATAGCTAATAAATGTCTGAGGCTGGATTTGAACTTGGGTCCTCCTGATTCCAGGGCTGGTCCTCTATCCACTTTGCCACCTAGATGCCTTGTTATGATATATTCTTGATAAAATACGTGGGCTGCTTCAAATTCTAGATTTTTGCTAATGGCCTCTTAAATGGTCTATTCTAGAATTTTCCTAAGCTTTGAAGTCAAGTTCACAATTTGCAGACTCTGTACTACATACCACAGTTAAGTTCCAAATGAATACTTGAATTAAATATAAAATGTCACCTCCTTTAAAATATTGAATGGAAATTGATCTCTGAGAGCATCTTTCACAGTTATAACTAGAGGGAGGAAGCTTAACCAAAAAAAGGAAAAAACAAATTCAGAAAGGACAAATTCAATGACATAAAATTGGAAAACTTTTGAACAAATAAAATCAGTGGTTAGTGTAGAGAAGCCACAAATTAGACAATAAACTGCATGAAACTTTGCATAAAATATCTTTTGTAAGAGTCTGATACCTAAACTATAGGGAATTAACTAAATTATTTAAGACCAAGAGCCATTCAGTATAGATAAGTGGTCAAAGATATGAATAAATAAGTGTCAAAATAATTGCAAACTGTTAACTAACTATATAAAATATTGCTCCGTATCATTCATAATAAGGAAAATGCAAATTAAAGCAGTTCTTCATAATGAGAAAAAATTAAAAACAAGATAAGAGACATTAGTAAAGACAGCAAAAAATAACTGTGTGTTGAGGGGGCTGTAGGAAAACAGGCACACTGACACACTGCGTAAGTTGCTGTGAATTGATCTAGTTATTCTGAAAGTAGTTTGCAATTATGCTAAGAAACACACTAAAATACGTATCTCCTTTTACCTAGAGGTCCCACAACTAGGTATGTATATATACTGGGGGTGGGGGGAGGTCAAAGGTATAAAGTTTTATATATATATATGTATGTATGTATGTATATACACACACACACACACCCAAAACATTCATAGCAGCACTTTGTGGGAAAATAGAACTAGGAACAAATCAGGTAACCATTAATTGAGGAATAGTTAAACAAATGATATGTGAATATGATGCTACTATGCCATAAGAAATGGAAGATGTGACAAATTAAAGAAGCACAACAAGGCATTTGAATTGATGCAGAGTGAAGTTGGCAGAACCGGGCAAGCAATATAGTTAATGATTCCAACACTATAAATGGAAAACACAAATAACAAAAACAAATAACCTCTAGAACTTTGTAAAATTATAATCGTGTGGCTCCAGAGGGGGAAAAATGAGGTGATATATCCTCCTTCATTGGAGAGGTAGGGAGATCAATGATATAAAATATGGTATATGCTGTCAGATGTGGTCAGTGTATTGTTTTGCTGGTCTTTTTTTCCCCCTTAGTCCTTGTTACAAGGTAAAGGTTTCTGGGAAGGGGAGTGGAAAGGTTGTGTGTGTACACACACACTCACACATTTATAAGACACTTACTATGTTCTAGGCACTGTTTTAAGCACTTTACACATATTTCATTGATCCTTACCATAATTTTGGAGGTAGGTGCTATTACTATCCCCATTTTACAGATGAAGCATCTGAGGAAAAGATAGTGCACCTCGATTTACACAGCTAGTAAGTATTGGAGGGTAGATTTGAGCTCTGGTCTTCTTGACCACAGGCCCAACACTCTATCCAATATGCCATATGTAATTGAAAATATATATGATATAAAAACAAAAGGCAAAAGGAATAACATTCAGGAATGACAGACTCATAACAAAGCCTAGTAAAATGTAGTATTTTGATGTCCTGCAAATGATTTAAAAGGGCTTAAAAATAATAACATAGCAAGGAGCAGAGAATTGCTTATGTTAATTATTCACAGAGTTATATATCACAGAGAATTGATAATGACATAAAAATATTAGCAGTTGAAATACTCAGTTAAAATCCGTGGAAAGAATAAATAATAAAACCCAGGCCTTAAACGTCTCTGTACAGGTACTTCAAATGTAGGTAATAAGTACAAGGAACTAGAGATGCTGATATAAGAAGGCAAATTTGACCTCAGAAGTATCACTAGGTCTTGGTAGGTTGAAAATTAAACCTGGGTATAACTTGTTCCAAAGAAATAGGATTGGGAAAGAGGAAGAAACCAGGAAATGTTTACGATATGAAGAAATTTAGGAGCCAGAAGTGGGGAATATAATGGAATACATTTGGGTAAGGTTGAATGGAGAAACAGAAGTGAAGTTGTCTTTAGATTATAGATCACCTTCTGTTTCATTTCTTATCTAGCCCTTGGTCATTGAATGGGTGTTACCTCAGACAAACTATACTATAGGACTAGAAAACAAGTATCTTGATTTTCAGAAAAGGGAAGAGAATGTAACCTGCCCACTCTAGGCCAGTGAAGTTGACTTCAATTCCTGGACAAATTCTAGGATATGTCATTTAAGAGATGGTTAATGATGATATGCAAAAGGAAGTAGTGATTATAAAAAGTCAGTATGGCTTCATTAAGAACAAGTCATTCCAGACTAATCCTATTTTGATAGAATTTTAACATGAGTAGATCAAAGAAATGCTGTAGAAATAATTCAGTTGATTCCTTATATTTTAGCAAAACTTTTTTTTTAGACTTTTTTTTTTAACTCTTAATTTTAATTTATTTTCTTGGTTACATCATTCATTTCCACAAGGTTTTGAGTGACAAATTTTCTCCCCTTTTTGCCCCTACCCCCCAGCCCAGAACACTGATCCCACTGTAAGGCCCCTCCCACAATCTGTTCCCTTTTATGCCCTCCTCCATCACCCCTCTAGCTTTCTAGCAGGACAGGGAGGGGCTCCCTGCCCCCGTCCTTGTATGTATTATTTCCCAGTTGCATTTGATTGTATAGCTTTAAATACTAGATTCTTGCAATTCCTCCCCTGTCACCCATTCCCACTGGGAAGAGCAGCAATTCAATACAGGCTGTACCTGTGTAATTACACAG
>CM053602.1:47375373-47392263 GCA_028646575.1 Pseudocheirus occidentalis
TTCCAATGGGGGCGGGTGACAAGGGAGGAATTGAAAAAATCTAGAATTTAAAGCTCTGCAATACCTTCAACTAGGAATTAAGATACACAGGGGCTGGGGTAGGGAGACCCTCCCTGCCCTACCAGAAAGTAAGAGAGCAGAGCAGGGGAGGGGCTTTACAATGGGATGGTTGTTTTAGGGTTGGAGCAGGGGAAAGATGGGGAGAAAATTTGTAATTCAAAAATGTCATGAAAATGAATGATGTAAACAAGAAAACAAATTTTAAAAATTAAAAAAAACATTTACCAGAAAAAAATAATAAAATCGGTCACTTTAGATATTTTATTTCTTCTTCTGCTAATATGGGCAGTTTGTGTTTTTGTAAATATTCTTCCATTTTACATAAGTTGTTGAATTTATGGGCATATAATTGGGCAAAATAGCTCCTTACAATTTCTTTTTTTAATCTTCTTTAGTGGCACATTCACCTTTTTATTTTTGATACTAATAATTTGGGGTTTTTTCTCTCATTTTAAAAATCATATTAACCTATCTATTTTATTGTTTTTTTCTAATATAAACTCCTAGTTTTATTTACTAATTCAATGGTTTTCTTGCACTCAATTTTATTAATTTCACCTTTATGTTTTAGGATTTCCAATATAGTGTTTAATTGAAGATTTTTGATTTACTCTTTTTCTAGTACTTTTTGAAAAACTGCATACTCAGTTCACTGGTCTGCTCTTTCTCTGTTTTGTTGATAGAAGCACTTAGAGTTATAAATTTTCCTTTGATTAGTGCTTTTGTTATATCCCATAGTTTTGATATGTTGTTTCAATATTACCATTTTCTTTAATTGAATTAATGATTGTTTCTCTTATTTGTTCTTTAACCCATACATTCTGAAAAATTAGGCTGTTTGATCTTCTTCAGTTAGGTTTTTTTTCTATGTTTCTGTGGTGCCTCATTGAGTATAATTTTTATTGCTTTGTGGTCTGTAAAGGAAGCGTTTAATATAACTACTTTTCTGCTTTTTGCGATAAAACTATTTTTCATGGGCTAAAATTTAATAAAAAGTCGATTTAAAATGATTCGACGGCGGACTAAAAGTACAGGACAGGGCTCTCAGTCTTACAATACATTCCTCTCTGGCCGGCAACTTTCATAGCAATGCAATACTTCGTCTGTCCACAAGATAGCACCAATGTTGCGAAATTTTGCAATATCGATCTTGACCACGAGATGGCGCCAAAGACCGTGATATAATACTCAATTTCATGTTTTTGAAACCACCAGATTTAAGAAAAAGATTGTGACATCATCTACAATGGCACTAAATTGGTCAAAAATGAAATAATCCCTGCCCTCAGAGAAAAGTACATCCCATTGATGGAGACCACACCTGTATGAGTGAGACAAAACTCAATAAAACTGGCCTTTAAATAGAGGAAGAAGACAAGTCAAACCATTCCTGTACAGAGGGGAAAGGTTGCGGGGGATGGCAACATGAATTTACTTTCACACATTTCCAAAGTATTTTCCATCTTATTTATTAATTTTTTCTGTAGGGTGGTTCTCTGTATACTTTTGTTGTTCAGTCATTTTTCAGTTGTGGAGTTTTCTTGGCAGAGACACAGGAGTGGTTTGTTGACATCCTTCTCCAGTTCATTTTACATATGAGGAAACTGAGGCAACCTTGCTCAGGGTCACACAGCTAGTAAGTGACTGAGGTCAGATTTGAAGTCAGGGCTCCAGGCCCATAGCTCTATCCAGTGAGGCCCCAGGTGTTCTTATCTCTGTACAAGGAAACATTGTAGACATATGAACCATCTATTGGTCAAGGATCTTAAAGTGAAAGGGAGGGGGCCAGAGGGCTCAGCTCTGATGAGGCCCCTTCCTTCCAACAGCACTGATAACTTCCTCAGCACTTTCTCATCCAGGTCCCTGTCCCTCTTCCCTAGCAACCTCTTTCAGACTCAGTTTTCTCATCTGTAAAGTGGGAATGACTTCCTAATTTCCTACCTACCAGAACTTTTGTAAGGAAAGCACATATCCATCTGAGTTGTACAAAAATATGAGTTGTTCTACAGTTATTATTATATCAAGGGATCTCTGTCCTAGGCCTAGGAGAGAAAGGAGAAGGAGGCAAGTAAGAGGAAGCTTATGCAAGGACCAGGAATGGCTGAAAAGTGAGTACCCTCAGTATATCAAACACCAGGGAACAGGAGACATGAGGGAAGATGGCTTTCACTGTGAGATGGGAAGGACATCTGAAGTTCAGGCCAGCAAGAGAGGGGCAGGGGCAGATGGGAATGGGAGCAGGAGAGGTGAGAAGGGATTTTCCCATACCACTCACAGGAAGGGAGCCAGAGAACAAGGCCATGGAGAAAAAAGCCTGCCCCAGTCAGGGGGAGACACTGGTGCTGCCTCAAGGCCCTGGGGACACAGATCTTAAACAAATGATGTACTTCGAAAAAGACAAGGGCAGAAAAGAGATGCAACAGTTAGGAGACCATGAAGACATTACATAACGGGCCCCACGGGCAGCACAAAGCCCCCTTGGGTACAATCTCTGAGGCCCAGCACCAGGTCCCCTATGGAGCAGGGATTGAGCAAGAACACCAGTATATTTACTCTTGAAAGAGACATTGCCAACTTTCTAGGAGAGAAGGGCAAAAAGGTGGAGATGCCCCTCCCCACAAACCCCAAAGGTCCAAAGCAGACAGTCCATAGGAGACTTGAGTCTTAGGCTTGGCAAGGACTGAGAGTCAGTGTCTCATTTCCTACCTGAGACACAAGGAATCCTCTCTATGATATCCCTGACAAGATGCCTTCCAGTCTCTGCTTGGAGTCTGTCAGTAATGGGGAACTCACCACCTCCCAACCTAGATCAATCTTTTGGAAAGTTCAGTTTTTCATTATGTTAAGACAAATCTGCATCCCTCTAATCAGCCATTAATCAATCCCAGAAATATTTATTAAGCACCTGCTACGTCCCAGGTTCTTTATCTTTCCCCTTGATTCTAGAGCTCTATTATGAAGCCACACCAAATCTCATCCCTTTGCCCTGTGACAGTTCTTCAGATAGGTGAGGACAGCTACCACTACCTGCAATTACTTCTCTTCTAAGAGGGAAATGCCACCCACTTATAGGTTCATGGAATTTAGAGCTGGCAGGGTCCAATCCCCTCCACTTAAACTAGAGGAAAGAGGCCTAGAGAGGGAGGTTCAGTGACTTGCCCAGGGTCTCACAGTCAGAAGGGAGCAGACATAGAGTTCAAACCAGGTCCTGATTCTACGTTCAGGGCTCTTTCCACCACACGGCTAGTCCTCCTTTCATCTGTTCCTCATAGGGTGAGGTTTCCTGGCCCCTGAACTTCCCTGTCTGTCAATGTCCTTCCTAAATATGGAGCACAGAAGGGAACATGATACTCTAGGTGTGGTCTGATTGGGACCACAGAGAGTTGCTTCTATTCTTGGCATGACTATTTCCTCCAGCCCTGTGATGTCACTGGTATGAAGGAATTCCAGCTTGGAGAGTCCTGCTGCTCATGTCAATCAGCTAGGGATTAGTGAGGTGCCTGAAACAGAGGGGTCAAATGGTGCATTTATGGTCATGTGGCCAAGACAGTAGATAGGACTTCAACCAAGGTCATGCTGACTCCAAGACTAGCCCCATATTATCTATCCCAGGGTCCATTTCATATTTCCATTGATACAATCTATAATCGCCCTAGCTAAGGCAGCTTTGTGGCTAGGGATACAAGCCTGGACAAACAGACACACACACACACGCGCACACACACACACACACACACACACACACACACACACACACACACACACACTGGAAAGGCTTGCACACACTGTCTCAATCACTGACCGCCCTGTACCTCCAGGAGACCTCTCCCTATGATCTGGCATGCAGCTGAGGATTTGGGCCCTGTGTGCCCTGGAAATTTGAGTCACTGATGGATGTACCTTGTCATCATAGGAGGTCACAGTGAGTCACTCTTGCTTAGAGACTCCTTTCTTTAATGAAGGGTGCAGATGCCTTCAAAGACCTCTGTTTTCCCTTCAGATAATATGGAAATTTCAGCATTTGACAATCCCTTCCCACCTCCACCAGCAGTACCAGCCAAATGACCAACATTTCAGGGCCAGAGAGGCCTGTCTCCCTCCAGCACAGCAGGGCGAATGGGAAGGAGCCCTCAACTTCTGTTCCCAGGCAGGTTGTGGGAGGGATCTGATCTCATGAAATCAGTTAAAAGAGAGGTCCTCTCCAGCATTTTCCTTCCATCCCTGGCATGACCAGAAGCTTTGTCCTGAATGTCTCCCTTTTCACCTCCACATTTTTCTCCTGAGCCCCCAGGACGTCTTGGACCCTGACCTTGGCACTTCCCTTTGCCCAGGCTCTCCAGATCCCCCAGCCCCAAGGAAGCAGCTCTCAGAGATCAACCCTGGACCACTTGGGCCATAGGAACAGGCTATGAAGGTGATCCAGTCTAGAGGGTCCAGCCAGCTTAAAGAGATCAAATTCTCAGAACCCTTGGCATGTAGTCCATGCCAGGCTTTCAGGGCCTTCCTTCCCTTCAGCAGTGGGTGTAATTCCATGCATGAGCAGCTTTCCAGAAAAATGCTACTGTGAACAGCTTTTAAGGTTCTGATTACACAGTATAGTGAACACTCTGTTCCATAACAAATCAGAGCAAAACATTCACAGAAAATCAAGGTACAACATTCACAGTGTTACAAATTATCACAGAAAATCACAATATAGTATTCACAACAGTTTATATTTAAAATGGCCACATAATTTTCACCATAGCGGCCACAAAGTTTTGAACAAAGAACAATACTCTCAAAGTACAGTAGTCAAAGTCTTCCACTCATGGGGCACACTAAGTTAACTCAAACAGTCACTTATTCAGCAATCAATTACTAAGTATCATTAATCACTAAGCACAATCATTAGAAAATACACAGACCATCCACCCCTAGGTCACTAGTAAACTACAATTTCATCACTACTTAGTACCCATGGAGAGATCTTTTCATTTTGACATGGCTGGCAACTCCTACCTGAATACACCTGAATACACCTGAATACACCAGTCATGTGAATTCAAAGGCAGGTAGCTCCCAGTTCCTTGTCCAGCTCTCCATGTAAGTCCTGCTCTACAATGAAGTTCACAGTGTCCAGTCCATCTCAAATCCTTCACAATTTCTGTTCCTGGGAATTCAAGGCTCAACCAAGCCACAAACAGACAAAGTCTTAGCATCCCTGTCATGCTTCCTCAGTCTTCTGCAGCTCATTCAAAAAATCAGGATCACCTTATCCAGCCTGGGGGAGGGGGGACAGTTCCTGGCCTCCTGGCCTCCTGGGCTCCTCTCTAGCCTCCTCCCAGCAGTTGCTTCTGCCTTCATGGTGCTCCAAGAAATTCTGACTGTCCCTCCCTGGTGCTTTTCCTTATATACACACAGGATTAGTTTCCTGTTTCAGCCAACCCCTTCCTGTTACATCAGTAACAGAAGACAGGAGTTCATACCTTCTGTTTCCCCACCAATTACTAAGTGCTGAGTACCTGCTACTTTTGCTTAACTTGAAAGAAGGTGCTAAGTACTTGCTTACTTGCCAATAAGAAAAAGAGGTCTTCAAATACAAATTACATTATCATTACAGTAGGTGGTATTTCTGGTGGTACAAAGGAAGGGGTCCTGATGTTTGCCTGTGGAATCCCCTAATTAGCCTGCTGTAGTTCCCCATTGTCTCCCCCTACCCTCCTGCTTCTGTGGCAGATCCCCTCCCCCACCAAAGGGCCAGGCCCGGAGGATCCAAACAAAAAAGACTCCCTGGAGCCTGCAACCAGTTGTGAGGGACTGGGGGCACACCCAGTCCCACTTAGGGCAGAAGAATAGGACATGGGGGTCACTTGACACCACTATGAGGGAACTATGGGGAGCTGGGCCTCAGGCAAGGGTGCCAATCCCAGAGGTGGGCATGCCTCAAGAGAGCCAAGTCAATGAGGAGTGGTCATCAGAGCCAATCCAGGCCTTGGAGGGAGCAGAGAGCCCCTGGAGTGAGCTCCTGGCTCTTCCCCATGCTGTGCATGCAGCCTCACACCCACAGCCCTCTCCACTCCCTCCTGTCTCCCAGGGAAGACAAAGACTAGAATTTGTCTTCTCACTCCCTCCCTTCCTCCTTCCAGTGATGGGGAGCTCACCACCTCCTTGTGGGTTGGCCTAGAGTTCAGGAGCTCACAAGCAGAGGTAGAAACTGAGTCAACCCAGAAAGGGGAAGGCACCTGCCTATGGGCACAACTGGGAAGGGGGTGGAAGTAGGGTCCCATCCCTCCTGGTCCAATACTTCTGCCACCACAACACACTACCTCTGGACAAAGGACCTCATAGTATCATCCACAGAGACACAATAAAAAGGGGTCGCAGAGCTCATGTCCAATTCTATCCTTGGACACAGCAAGAAACTGAGGCTGAGAAAGGTGGGGTGGGGTGGGGTAGGACTACTTCCCCAGGATCACAGAGCTAGCAGGGGTCAGGAACCAGATAGCACCCTAGATCTTTCCTGGCCCCGAAGCCCAGCCCTCTGCCCACTGCAGCAGCTCTGTCTCCACTGCCCAGATAGCCCTATGCTGCACTGGTCAGAGTGACCAACGGGCCCTTCAAGGTCAACCTCACTGCCTTCTTACAAGAGGCAATGCCAGGGGGAGAGCCTGAGATGGAGTTGGGGGAAGCTGGGGCTGAGTCTTGGTTCCCAAAATCCCTACATATGGGGTTTGGAGAAAAAAATCAGATGACAGTCATGGGGTCCATGATGAGCTGAACAGGTCAGTCCCACAGGTGTACCTGACTACCACCCTGGGGGTAAGGAAAGGACTAGAAAGGGGGTAGCTAGCTAGGAATGAGGAAAACCTCCCAGGTTATTATTTAGGTATTAGTACCCTATCTCAAATTAATCTGATGGTGGCCTTTCCTTCTCAATTATAGAGAAAACGAATTGTATGCTATTATTACTAATTGATTCTTTTAAAGTCTAATTAAATTAGCTTGTAATTCCTTTAGGACCAACTTTCCCTCTTTTGTGTTTCTTTACCACTAAATTCTCTTTCTTTCTCTGTTATTTGATCATTGTTTTTGTTATTTGATAATTTAGATCTCTATTTGGTCTTCTATTAGTTTCAGTATTATGTAGCTTTAAAGACATTCCTCTATTTGCTCTATGTTCTCAGATTTGGTAACATATAACTGCATCATAGTTTATGATAATTCTTTTTTTCTAGGTTTGTTGGGATTTCACTTTGTTCATTGACCATTTGATTTTGATCTTCTGCCTTCCTTTGTGATGAGATTAGGCAAAAGTTTATCAATTTTGTTAGTCTTTTCAAAGAACCAGCTTTTAGTTTAGATTTTCCATATTCTTTTTGGTTTCTAGCTTATCTATTTCTCTTCTAATTTTCCATCTCCTCTTTTGTGCATAGTTTGGGTTCATCTGATGAGTTTTGAATTTTTTAATAAATATTTTCTTCATTAACTTTCTAATTCCTCTCTTGTCAATTCAGTTTTTAGAGACAGTATTTTACCCCAAAGACTACTTTAGCTGCATTACAGAAACTTTGTTGTGTTGTTTCATCATTAGTATTTTCTTCCACATTATTATTACAATGATTTCTTTTTTTGATCCACCCATTATTTAGGATTTCACTGTTAAGTCTGCATTTGAGTCTGTGTCTTATTTGTGCTCTCTATACTGATTTCTATTTTTATGTTATGGTCTATAAAGGATGTGTTTACTATTTCTGCCTTTTTCACATTTATTTGTTCCCTAAAAAGTGTTATATGATTGGAAATAATTCTATACTTTAGCAGAAATTCCAAAGTCTTTTAGCTCTAATTAATTCAGCAATTTGTTCAATTTAAAATGTTCTCTTTTTTTGTATTTCTTAGAATTGTTGATGATAGGGACGATAAAATATCCTATTGCTGTATTGCTATTTTCTTGTAATTTAGTCCATTTTTCCTTCATGAATTTAAATATTAAGGTGTTTGAATTATAGTTTAAAACTGAGATTGGTTTATTTTCTGTGGTTCTTTTCCAAACAATTCATCATTTCCACATTTATCTCTATGTTGTGAATTTTTTTTTTGCTTTGTCAGATAGCTTCATTGCAATTCCTGCTTTTCTGGATTCACCCGATGTATAGCCTGTTTTGTTCTATTTTTCCTCTTCCTCTCCTCCCCAGGTTGATTTTCCATATGTATTTGCTTTTCAAAATTGTTTGGGGTATTTTTTAATTTAAAAATTTATTTTTATTTATTTTTTATTTTTTTAACATTTGTTTTTAAAACTTTGATTTCCAGATTATTTCCCTTCTCCCCTCCTCACCCACCCCCACTGAGAAGATAAGCAATTCAATATAGGTTGTACATGTGTAGTTACTTAAAACATTTCCATAGTAGATATATTGTGAAAGACTATTTCCCTCCATCTTATCCCCCCTCCACTTATTCTATTTTCTACTTTGACCCTGTACCTTTTCAAAAGTGTGTGCTTCTAACTACGCTCTCCCCCAAACTGCCTCCCTTCTATAATCTCCCCTCTTATCCCCTTCCTCCCTACTTTTCTATAGGGTAAGATAACCAATTTAATGTGTATGTTATTCCCTCCTTAAGCCAAACTCAATAAGAGTGCAGTTAACCCATTCCCTTTCACATTCCTGTTCTTCCCCTCCATTGTAACAGTTTTCTCTTACCTCTTTTATATGAGATAATTTACCCTATTCTATCTCTCCTTTTCTCCTCTCATTACATTCCTCTCTCACCTCTCAATTTTATTTTTTAGATAGTATCCCTTCCTATTCTATTCATCTTGTGCCCTCTGTGTATACATGTACACTCATATATACACACTCACATATGTATTTATGCACACATACACCCTCCTATATAAATATATGTATGTATGTATATGCACATCTATATTCCTTCAACTATCCTCATACTGAAAAAGTCTCATGAGTTACAATTATCATTTTTCCATGTAGGAATGTAAATAGTTCAACAAGTTTCCTATGATTTCTTTTTCCTGTTTACCTTCTCATGCTTCTCTTACTTCTTGTATTTGAACAAAGTCAAATTTTCTGTTCAGCTCTGGTTTTTTCATCAAGAATGCTTGAAAGTCCTCTATTTCATTAAATGATCATATTTTCCCCTGAAGCATTATACTCAGTTTTGCTGAGTAGGTGATTCTTGGTTTTAATCCTACCTCCTTTGACCTCCAGAATATCCTATTCCAAGATCTTAGATGCCTTAATGTAGAAGTTTCTAAGTCTTGTGTTATCCTGATTGTGCTTCCACAGTACTTAAATTGTTTCTTCTTGACTGTTTGCAGTATTTTCTCCTTGACCTGGGAACTTGGGAATTTGGCTATAATATTCCTAGGGGTTTTCTTTTTGGGATCTTTTTAAAGAGGTGATCGGTGAATCCTTTCCATTTCTATTTTGCCCTCCTAAAATATCAGGACAATTTTCCTTGAGAATTTCTTGAAGAATTATTTCTAGGCTCTTTTTTTATTATGGCTTTCAGAGAGTCCAATAATTTTTAAATTATCTCTCCTGAACCTATTTTCCAGGTCAGTGTTATTTTCCAATGAGATATTTCACATTGCCTTCTACTTTTTCATTTGTTTGGATGTTTTATAGTATCTTGATTTCTTATAAAGTCACTAGCTTCCATTTGCTCCAATCTAATTTTGAAGGAATTATTCTCATCAGTAAGTTTTTTAAATTCTTTTTCCATCTTGGAAAATCAGCTTTTTAAAGCATTCATTGACATTTTGGGCCTCTCTTGCCATTTGAGTTAGTCTATTTTTAAGGTAGTATTTTCTTCAGTATTGTTTGGGGTCTCCTTTAGCAGGCTGTTGATTTGCGTTTCATGATTTTCTTGATTTTCTTGAATCATTCTTATTTCTCCTCCCAATTTTTCCTCCACTTCTCTTAGTTGATTTTCAAAATCCTTCTTGAGCTCCTCCATGGCCTGTAACCAGATCATATTTTCTTTGAAGCTTTTGATGCAGGAGTTTTGAGTTCATTGACTTCTTCTGGTTCCATGTTTTGATCCTTTTTGTCCCATAAAAAGGATTCTATGGTCTGTTTGTGCTTCCTCTGCTTGCTCGTCTTGCCAGCCAATTACTTGCCTTTTGAACACTTTGCCATGGTAGAATTCTGCTTCCAGAATGGTGAGCTTTATCCCAAATGGCTGGGGTTTTTACAAATTTTGTCAGAGGTCTGAGGAGGGCGCCCTCTCTACAGCCACCAGAAGCTCTGGCACACTGGTGTTTCTCATCCCAGGACCACCACCCAAGACTGCGACCCAGATCCAAGCAGATTATGCTCTGAATGGTCACTTGGTCCTCATAGGATCTGCAGGCCTGGAGCTCTGGAGGCAGCCACATGGCAGCAGATAAAGCTGCTGCACCTCCACCACCTCTTGCCCCAAGGGCAGGGGCTTGACCACACTCTTCCTTCACTCAGCTCCAACAGAGTTCCCCACTGACCTTTTACTTTGTCTTTGGTGTTTATGGGTTGAGAAGTCTGGAAACCACCACAATTGCTGGTGATTCACTCTCCTGAAATCTGCTCTGGCCAGTCTGGGCCACTGGATAGGGCTGCCCCAGGATCACTGCAGCTCACAGGGGAGTGTGCTCAGCTCCCAGCTCTGTACAATAGACCACCCCTGTCGGCCTGCCAGGCTGGCTTCAGCAGTAGATTTGTTTCTCTCTGTCACTTTGTGTGTTCTATAGCTTTAAAATTTGTTTAGAGTCATATTTCACAGGTATTTAAGGTGGTTATGGTGGAGATCACAGAATTTCATAATTCTACTCTGCCATCTTGGCCCCTCCATGTGTGTTTCTTTTAAATAAAAAATTGTGGAGTGTTGTTTACTTAATCCATTCACATTTAATGTTATGAGAGTTAAGTTTGTATTTTCCTCCATATATCTCTAATATCTCTATCTATCTCTAATAGATTATTTCTGAATTGGGATTTTTAGTTATTATTCCTCTTTCTCTGTAAAGATATACTTTGTTTCCTCAGTTATTTTTGCTTAATTTATTTTTTAAGATAGCCCCCTTCCCACAGACTCTCTTCCCCTCACCCTGAAGGCCTCCCTTTCTCTCTGCTAACCCCTTTCCTTGGTTTTAGAGTTTCATTTAACTTTTTAATTCCTTTTTCTTTTATCAGATTCTTCCTTTATTTTCCTTTCAGTTATACAGTCAAGTAAAATCCCCCTCTTCCTCTCCTCCCAGTCAACATTTATGTTTCTTAGGGGTTTTTTTCACATTCTGTAGCTTTTTCCAGAAAATAATTTCTTTCCCACATTCTCTTCATCAATTCTCTTGTCTTTCTGTTGATTCTATTGCTTACTTCATGGGCCATATGCTTATTTATTCCTTCTTTAGCAAATCCAGCCTTGTATACTTTTTCTATCTATGTGACCTTAGGAAATAATTTCTGTGTGCTTCCGTTTTCTCATCTGCAAAATGGGGATAATAATAAAACCTACCTCCCAGTGTTGTTGTGAGGGTTTGAATGAAATGTGTGTAAAGCATTTAGCACAGTGCCTTGAATACAGTAGGAGCTTAATAAATGTTTCTTTCCTTCCCTGGCTTCCCCTTCATAAAATCAAAATGTGTAATGTACTTTGAGCTCCACCTTCTAAAACACATTCCTTCCACTGTCTCAACTGGACTTGAAAGCTATCTCAGCCTCCTCTGTGATGGGAAATCATGGCTTCTAGGGCTTCCTTTTAAGTCACAGGTAAAGCCCAGTCTTCTGCCGGAAGTCTTGCCTTATCCACCTTAATGTTGGCACCTTTCCTCTGAGATTATATACAATTTATCATATATAATAAACAGATGATGTATTTTTATGTTCACATCTATTTCTCTTTCACAGTGTGTGTGTGTGTGTGTGTGTGTGTGTGTGTGTCTTGTTTTCATCTATTTGTTTATATGGTGTCTCTGTAATGGTAATGTAATTTGAAGACCCCTTTTTGTATTGGCAAGTAAGCAAGTACTTAACATATTGTTTCAAGTTAAGCAAATGTAGCAGGTACTCAGCACTTAGTAATTGTTCAAGCCTCTGTTGGGGAAACAGAAGGTATGAACTCCTGTCTCCTGTTACTGATGTAACAGGAAGGGGTTGGCTGAAAGAAGAAGCTAATGCTGTGTGTATATAAGGAAAAGCCCCAGGGAGAGACAGTCAGAATTTCTTGGAGCCAGCATCTGGAGGCAGAGCAGCTACAGAACAGAAGTAAGAATTGAGAAATGACTCAGAATTTCCTGAGAACTTGTGGTGGCAGAGCTTCTTTTGAAGAGGAGCCCAGGAGGCTGAAGAGGAGCCCAGGAGGCCAGGAAGGCAGGAGCTCAGGAGCACCCTCACCCCCAGGTTACATAAGGTGATCCTGATATTTTGAATGAGCTGCAGAAGACTGAGAAGCATGACAGGGATGCTAAGAATTTGTCTGTTTGTGGCTTGGTTGAGCCTTGAATTCCCAGGAACAGAAATTGTGAAGGATTTGAGATGGACTGGACCCTGTGAACTTCAATGTAGAGCAGGACTTACATGGAGAGCTGGACAAGGAACTGGGAGCTACCTGCCTTTGAATCCACATGACTGGTGTATTCAGGTAGGAGTTGCCAGCTGTGTCAAGATGAACATACCTCTCCATGGGTACTGAGTAGTGATGAAATTGTAGTTTACTAGTGACCTAGGGGTGGAGGGTCTGTGTATTTTCTAATGATGGTGCTCAGTGATTAATGATACTTAGTAACTGATTGCTGAATAAGTGACTATTTGAGTTAACTTAGTGTGCCCCATGAGTAGAAGATTTTGACTATTGTACTTTGAGAGGATTGTTCTTTGTTCAAAAGTTTGTGGCCACTATGGTGAAAACTATGTGGCCATTTTAATGATAAGCTGTTGTGAATACTATATTGTGATTTTCTGTGATAATTTGTAACATTGTGAATGCTGTACCTTGATTTTCTGTGAATATTTTGCTTTGATTTATTATGAATAGAATGTTCACTATACTGTGTAATCAGAACCTTAAAAGCTGTTCACAGTAGCATTTTTCTGGAAAGCTGCTCGTGCATGGCATTAGACTCCCCCATTATATTCTGAGCACCTTGAGGGGAAGGACTGTGATTTACTTTGTTTGTATCTGAAGGGCTTAGCACAGTGCCTGACATATTGTTGTTGTTCAGTCATGTCAGACTCCTCATGACCCTGTGAACATCAATACTGTCCATGGGGTTTTCTTGGCAAAGATACTAGAGTGCTTTGCCATTTCCTTCTTCAGTGGCAAATAGAGGTTAAGTGACGTGTCTAGGGTCACATAATTAGTAAGTGCCTGAGGCCAGATTGGAACTCTGGTCTTCCTGACTCCAGGCCCAGTCCTCCATCCACTGAGCCACCTGGCTGTTAAGGATACTGTAGGCACTTAATACTTATTCACTAACTAAAAACACACAACAAAACTGTCTGACTCCAAGGACTTTAGTGGAAGTGGAAAGGGCAGGCTGAGTGGGGACCAGGACAAGAACAGAAGTCAGTATGATCCAAGGTAAGACTCAGACCAGATTATGCATGTAAAGGGCTTTATAAATCCAAAGCCCTATATAAAAGTGGGCTGTTAGTAAACTGCTGAGTAGCAAGAAGAGCCTAATCATCATAAGAAATTGGAAGAGGGAAAAGAGGCCACTTCTGCTCTCTGTTCCATGCTGCTTCTGCCAGTTGCTCAAGAACCTACCTGAGTTCAGGGCCTCTAGAAAATATAATGCTAGAGCTGGAAGAGACCTAAGAGCAGGGGTACTGGGAGGCTCAAATGAAATAATTAATGTAAAGCACTTACAGACTTTAAAGTGATATGTAAATGCACATTATTGTTATTATTATTAACCTGCAGTCCAGGCCTGCAGTCTGGTGATTTCATTCCCTGAGCCTTCTACTGCACTCCTGTTGTCCTCAGATAATGTTTATAGAACATTACAGAGATATGCTGGTAAATGTTTAACAATCAGATTCTTGGTGGGGGGGAGATGTATGCACACATACTTTTATGTTTAATCTGTGTCACTGATGCTTTCTTTTTTTATTTTAATAGTTTTTTTACTTATTTTTGTTTTCCACATTCACTTTTATACAATTTTGAGTTCTAAATCTCCCCCCTCGCCACCCTCCCTGCAAGATGGCATCGAATCTGATATAGTCTTACCTGTATGATCATATTAAACTTACTTTGACATTAGTCATGTTGTGAAAGAATCAGAACAAAAGTGAAAAACTGTTGAGAAAGAAAAAACCAAAAACAACAAAAGAGAATAGCGTGCTTCAATCTGCATTCAGACTCCATAGTCTGGATGGAGATAGCATTTTCCCTCATGAGTCTTCTGGAATTGTCTTAGATCATTGCATTGCTCAGAAGACCAAGTCTATCAAAGTTGGTCATCACACAATGTGGCTGTTATTGTGTACAGTGATCTCCTGGTTCTGCTCACTTCAACTCAGCATCAGTTCATATAAGTCTTTCCAGGTTTTTCTGAAGTAAACCTGTTCACCATTTCTTATGGAACAATAGTATTCCATTATCCATTATATTAACTTACCACAACTTGTAAAGCCATTCCCCAATTGATTGGCATCTTCTCAATTTCTGATTCTTGGCCACTACAAAAAGAGCTGCTATAAATATTTTTGTACATGTGGGTCTTCATCCCACTTGTATGACCTCTGGGATACATACCTAGAAATGGTATTGCTGGGTCAAAGAGTATGCACATTTTTATAGCCCTTTGGGCATAGTTCCAAATTGTTCCCCAGAATGGTTGGATCAGTTCACAATTCCACCAACAATGCATTAGTGACCAATTTTCCCACATCTTCTCTAGAATTTATCATTTTCCTTTTCTGTCATATTGGCTAATCTGATAGGTGTGATGTGGTACCTCAGGGTTGTTTTAATTTGCATTTCTCTAATCAAATGTGATTTGGAGCATTTTTTTCATATGACTATAGATAGCTTTAATTTCTTCATCTGAAAACTGTCTATTCATAACTTTTCACCATTTACATTGATGATTTCTTAAGTCTAGACATCAACAGAATACAAAAATCAAGACCTGATATGTATCACTTGCAAATTTCTGAGGTTTAAATGCTCACACTAAAAATTTAACAACTGAATCTCACAAGCTGGTTAGAAGTGGCTCCAATACAGTCCTGCCTGAGATCAGGCTATGTCAGAGTTGGCAGAGTCATGTAGGATCCTAGAAACCCAGAAATGGGAAGGTCCTCAGAATTCTGAATGCCACTGCTGAAAGGACATTTGCCTAAGCTCACAGAGTTTGTCTTAGAGATCTTCCTAATGAGGGAGCTGTTTATCTTGATGGAATAAGCAGCTTCACTGGGAGTGGAACTTGAAGCAAATCTATTGGCATAATTTCCTATGATCTTTGATTCTTCAGAACTATAGGACAAATACTACCCTCTTTTCCCTCTCCTATCTCCTACCCCCAGCATCTGGCCTGTCAAAGAACATTGTGTGTGTGTGTGTGAGACAGAGAAAGAGAGAAATATGCAAATGCAGTCCACTTAATCCTGGAATGAGGCCCTCACTGTGATTTTTCTAGTAATTAGTAAAAATGCATTTTCTCCTATGCCAGGTAGGAAATAAACCCATGTAAATGCAGCAGAGCTTAAGCCCCTTCCATTGTATGAGTGACCATTGTCACTCTTCAGATGAGGAAATTAAAGCAATCTATAGTCATATAAAAATGCTCTAAATCACTATTGTATGAGCTGCTTTGGCTCAATCACTGCAAATTACTGATGAGGTGAATCATTTCCATCAATGTAAATGTGAAAGCATAAGCAGGCATTAAAGCCCCCTATGCCAAAAAGCCCAAGCCCTGGGCCCCAGGTTGCTAGCCCCTGGCTGGTCCAACTGAGTAGGACAGGGTAGGTAGTGGGGGATGGTAAGTTCACTAAAGGAAAAAAAATTAGTGTCCAGCAAGGCAGGAACAGCTACTTCCTGTCACTGGTGGTGATGGTGACAGGTCATTGCCAAGGATCCCTGGAATCTTGACTTGCTGGCACTCAGGATGCCTCCTTATCAGGCCTCCATTATGATCCCTAGGCCAGGAGGAGGGAAGGGCTTCTTTCCAGCTATGTCCTGGACTGCCGGCTAGGAGAAGATCTAAATCACCAGCAGCTACAAAATATCATCAGAAGGTACCCACACATGCACACATATGTATACACAGGCATATATACTGCATATATATTGAGAGGCAGAGAACAAAACTAAGACAGACAGAGAGATGCAGAGACAGAGACAGGCAGTCAGAGCCAGGGAAAGAAATAAAGATGCCAATTGCAGATCAGTATGAAGAAGAAGACACATAAAGCAAGCAGCTGTTGCTATGAGACATGCATCAGGGAAGGGAACAAGCATCATCCCAGGCACTCTGGTGACCTCACTGATCTCTTCCTAGCCAGGAGAGAAGAAACTGAAGCCCAAAAAGGTTACGTTACTGCCCAGGGTCACACAGGTACTATGAATCAGAGGCAGCATTTGAACCCAGGTCCCCTGACTCCAGAGCAGCCAGGGTTCTCACCAACATGCAGTTATGTTTCCCAGGGTAAGTTTTGCAACCAAACCAGGGGACATCAGAATTTGGCTTTTAAATCTCCACAAAGAAAGACTTTAGGAACTTAAGCTTCTATGTGAGTGATCAGGCTAATAAACATAACAAATACAGGACAGGCTTTACTTTTATCTGATGGAAAATGCAAAGGACTCATATTTGATCCCAGTGCCTGGCTCATACAC
>CM053602.1:47401285-47419828 GCA_028646575.1 Pseudocheirus occidentalis
CTCTAATAATGAGAAAGGTCTCATGAGTTTCCAATATCATTCTATGTAGGAATGCAAACAGTTCAACTATTTTTTTGCTTTTTTTGGGAGGGCAGTTGGGGTTAAGTGACTTGCCCCAGGTCACATGGCTACTTTTTGTGTTAAGTGTCTGAGGCCAGATTTGAACTCAGGTACTCCTGACTCCAGGGCCGGTGCTCTATTCACTGCACCACCTAGCCACCCCCAAACAGTTCAACTTTAATAAGTCCTTTATGGTTTCTTTTTCCTGTTTACCTTTTCATGCTTCTCTTGAATCTTGTATTTGAAAGTCAAATTTTCTATTTACTTCTGGCTTTTTCTCAAGAATGCATTCAACTCCTCTATATCATTGAATATCTAATCCCCCCCCTCAGTGATTACACTCAGTTCTGTTGTATAGTTGAGTGTTGTAGGTGAGTGTTGTTTGTAATACTAGGTCCTTTGACCTCTGGCATATCATATTCCAAGCCAACTGATCCCTTAACATAGAAGCTGTCAAATCTTGTGTTACCCTGATTGTCATCCCAAAAGACTTGAATTGTTTCTTTCTGGTTCCTTGCAATATTTTGTCCTTGATCTGAAAACTCTGCAGTTTGGCTATAGTATCCCTGAGAGTTTTTATTTTTAGATATCTTTCAGGAGGTGATCAGTGGATTCTTTTGATTTCTGTTTTCCCCTCTGGTTCTAGAATGTCAGGGCAGTTTTCCTTGATAATTTCTTGAAAGATTATGTTGAGGCTTGTTTTTTTTTTTATCATGGCTTTCAAGTAGTCCAATAATTTTTATATGATATGAATCTCTTTTCTAGGTCAGTTGTTTTTTCCAATGAATTATTTTACATTGTATTCTGTTTTATCATTCTTTTGGTTTTGTTTGATTATTAGTTTATGTCTCATAAAGTCACTAGCTTCCCTTCACTGCGTTCAAATTTTTAAGGAATTATTTTCTTCACTGAGTTTTTGGACCTCCTTTTCCATTTGGCCAGTTTTGCTTTTTAAAACATTCCTCTCCTCATTGTTTTTGTTGTTGTTGTTGTTGTTTGTTTGTTTGTTTTTTACAGCTTTTGCCATTTGGTCTAGTCTGTTTTTCAAGGTGTGATTTTCTTCAGTATTTTTGTCCCCTTTAGCAAGCCGTTGACTTATTTTTCATGACTTTCTTGTATCACTTTCATTTCTCTTCCCAATTTATCCTCTTCCTCTCTTCCTTGATTTTCAGAATCTTTTTGAGTATGTCCATGGCCTGAGATCTATTTATATTTTTCTTGGAGGTTTTGGATGTGTGGAAACTGACTTTGTTGTCTTGTGAGTGTGTTTTGATGTTACTCGTCACCAAAGTAAGTTTTTATAGTCTGAGGTTTTTTTCCATTGTTTGCTCATTTTCCCAGCCAATTACTTGACTTTTAACTCTTTGTTAAGGTAAGGCTTTGCTTCCAATGTGGAGGGTGTACTGTCTCAAACTTCAGGTGTTTTATGCAGCTGTTTTCAGAGATACTTCTGGGGACCTGTAAGTTTTCAGTTCTTCCAGATTGGTATGATCTAAGGAGAGGTGTTTACTACTCTCCTGACTTGTACTGCAGTCTGTGAGTGACCAAAAGCACTCTTCTCTACCCTGAAACTGGAGGAGGGTTCCCTTTCCACTCTTACCACAAGCTCTGCTATGCCAGTGCTCCTCTTTGCCCCAGGACTGCTACCCTGGACTGTGACCCAGACCGAAGTACTGGCAAAGCAACAGAGTCCTGCCTCAGTACCTGCAAAGAGACTCCTGTAATTTCTGTCTGGGAGAGCTCTAGAAGCAGCTACTGCCACTACCTCTGCCTCTGCCTCTGCCCTTAGGCTGTGCCGGGGCCAGGCCTGAACTGCACTCCTTTCTCACCCAGGTCCAACAGACCTTTCCTACTGTCCTTTTAAGTTGTCTTTGGCATTTGTGGGTTGAGAAGTCTAGAAACCATCATAGCTGCCAGTGATTCAGTGCTCTGAGGCCTGCTCTGTGTTTGCTGGTGCTTGGTCTGTGCTGGCATGGCCTACACTGGACTACTCTTCTCTCATCCTGGTGCAACAGACCTTTCCTGTTGACCTTCCAGGTTGTTTTGGGCTGGAAATTTGTTTCACTCTGTCTTTTTGTGGGTTCTGGCACTCTAGAATTTTTTAGAGTCATTTGTTTATACAGGTATTTGGAGGGGTTTGGGGGAGATCTCATCATCATGGCTGTGACCCCAGGGTTCCTTAGTCTTAACCAAGAAAGGTGGAATTAGAACTATGACCCACTGTCAGGCTTCTGGGACAGTTTCAGCCTTCTATTTTTCTTATAGCTGAGAATATTTGAGCCTTTAGTCTACCACCTTTTTTTTAACAAGAGCCATTCTAGGTTTGGAGGTGTGAGAGAATGCTTGTATAGCCACAAGGACAGCATGTAATTTCTGGTGCTAATTTCTTCCAAAACTGAGGAGGAAGCATGAGTGGAGGGAAGGGTCCACACTGGTCTGTGACATTGCTTAATATTTTGGAGATACCATTTGTGTAAGAAAATTTATAAAAAGTGCATACTAAGGTGCGGCTAGGTGGCACAGTGGATAGAGCACTGGCCCTGGAGTCAGAAGGACCTGAGTTCAGATCCAGCCTCAGACACTTAACACAAAAAATTAGCAGTATGACCTTGGGCAAGTCACTTAACCCCAATTGCCCTGCAAAAAAGCCAAAAAAAGTGCATACCCATGTAACCTCATTTCTCTAGACGTTCTAGGACTGAAAGGATGAGGGGTAAGTTTTTTTTAATGTCAAAAGAAATGTCATGTCCAAAACCAATGCAGTTTCCCCTCATGCATATCCGCTGGCTACTTATTGTCCTGAAATCAATTCTTTGGTGGAATTCCTGCCTAAATTTTACCCTGTCCCTAATGGGAGAAGTTCTTATCCAAGTTTTGCCTTTTGCCAAAATGAGTAATCAAGGATTTACACAACAGCTTAAGTTATATGTTAACAGATAAAAGACACAGCACTTCAGAACCAAAGACACTGGAAAGCTCTGCCAGATATCCTCTCAGCAAACCACCTTATGTAGTAATATTTGCATATGCATGAGAGGGACCCCATGGGGATTTTGTAGCACAACCATGTGCATTTAGGTTGCTCAGTGGTTAAAGACCTGGGTCTGGAGTAAGGAAGACTCATATTCTTGAGTTCAGATATGACCTCTGACAGTTATTGGCTAGGTGACCCTGGGCAAGTCAATTAACCTTCTTTGCCTCAGTTCCTCATCTCTCAAATGAAGGACCTGGTAAACCATTGCAGTATCTTTGCAAGAAAAACCCAAATGGGATCAGAAAGTGTCAGACACAATTAAAAAATGACCCAACCAAGCACAACCATACAGTAGTTCCACAAAAACATTATGTATAACTTGGTCAGATGCACCCAGACCAACTCTGGTATCTGTCATCACCACAGACAATAATAGATCCTGTATCATCATCAAAGGAAAAAAAGGTAGATGCTCTAAAAATCCTGAGTCCAGAGAGATCACTTCCCAGAAAACCTCATTCTTCCTGAAGCTGCTTTTCTGTCTTATCAGAATAATGGAAAGCATGGCCCCAACTGCCCTATCATTTCATTTTCCCAATCTGAAAACCATTGACAATGAATTGGTAAAGGACTGGTGTCAAATTCACCAAGGTATTTTAAAATGTCAGTTCCAAGACCTGTGTGATAGGATTAATGACTGCCAGTATTTCTCCAAAACATGGATCTGATCCATGGCTCTTTCTTGCCTTCTAAAATAGTGATAAGTTTTCACCAAACGATGGTAAAGCCCCAAGGCAATCTTCTTATGCTCCTCTAATTAACTCACTATCCCCCTCACCACAATGGTTCTTCAGAAAACTTTCATCCCTCCTCAGACCTCCCATGGCTTCTTCCCACACCCACCCTTTCTCTCAGCTGAGAACCTTGACTCATATTTCACTGAAAATATTGAGGTCATTTTACTAAAGAGCTCCTTCTTCTCCCCTCTTCTTCCTCTCACATCGTTCAGATGCCTTCTGCCAGTGTGTTTCCTCCTCCAGCCCTGTCTCACACAGAGATGTGCTTCCTCCTTATTCAGCCAAACCCCTCTTTAACCTGCACAAGTGGTCCCCATCCATCCCATTTCCTCCAGCACACTACTTCCCCTAACATCCCCATTCTCTCACTTCAGTATTTCCCTGTGTACTGGCTCTGTCCCCTGTAGAAACATTCTGTAAAATGCATCAGTACATTGGAAATGTGTGAAAATAAATTCATTCTGCCATCCCTGGGGACCTTTCCCCCCTGAACAAGAATGGTGGAACTTGTCTGTTTCCTCTATTTCCTCAATAACCACAGGGTTATTGAATCCTGTGTCACTCATACAGGGGTGATTTCCATCAATGGGATATACTTTTCTCTGCTAGCAGGGACTGTTTCCTTTTGTCTTTGGGCTCCTAACACCCAGAGCAGAGCGTGGCATGTAGTAGGCTTTTAATAAATCTTTTTGATCAATTTAGTGCCATTGGAGATGATATCACTACTTTTTGCTGACATCTGGTGGTTACAAAAACGTGATATTGATTACTGTAGCACGGTCTTTGGCGACATCTCGTAGTCAAAGTCGATATTGCAGAAATCAGCGACTTTGCTGCCACATTGTGGACAGATAGAATATTGCACTGCAATGAAAATTTCAGGCCAGAGAGGAATATATGATACAATTGAGATCTCTGTCCTGTGGCCAATGCGGATATCACAGTTTTAGTCAGCCATCTCGGTTTCAAACTTTCGACTCATTTTAAACTATACTTATTGAATTTTAGCCCATGAAAAACAATTTTATAGCCAAAATACAGAAAAGCAGTAATATTAAATTCTTCCTTTACAGACCACAATGCAATAAAAATATACTCAATTAGGGACCATGGAAGCATGGGAAAAAAACTAATTGGAGACGAAACAACCTAATTTTAAAGAATATGTGGGTTAAAGAACAAATAATAGGAACAGTCAGAAATTCAACTGGAGAATGACAATAATGAAACAACATATCAAAACCTATGTGATACAATAAAAGCAGCAATCAGAGGACAATTCATAACTCTAATTGCTTCTATCAACAAAAAAGAGAAAGAGCAGACCAGTAAACTGGATATGCAGTTAAAAAACTAGAAAAAGAACAAATTAAAAACCCCCAATTAAACTCTAAATTGGAAATCCTAAAAATTAAAGGTGAAATTAATAAAACTGAGTGCAAGAAAGCCACTGAATTAATAAAAAAGTAGGAGTTCGTTGCAGAAAAACAACAAAATAGATATACCATTGATTAACATGATTTTTAAGAAGAGAGAAGAAAACCAAATTACTAGTAGCAAAAATGAAAAAGGAATATGCCAGTAAAGAAGATTAAATCAAAGAAATTGTAAGGAGTTATTTTGTCCAATTATATTTCAATAAATCCAGTAACTTAAGTGAAATGGAAGAATATTTACCAAAACACAAATTGCCCGTATGAGTAGAAGACAAAATAGAATCTCTAAAGAGACCTATTTTAGAAAGGGAAATTGTACAAGCTATAAATGAGCTTCCTAAAAGAAACAAACACCAGGACCAGATTTACAAGTGAATTTTATCAAAAATTTAAAGACCAGCTAATTCCAAAATTAAAGAAATTATTTGGAATAATAAGTAAAAAAAGGGTCCGAGCAAACTCCTTTTTTGAAACAAATATGATATTGATACCTAAACCAGGAAAGGTAAAAACAGAGAAAGAAAATTATAGACCAATTTCATTAATGAATATGAATGTGGAAATCCTAAATAAAATACCAGCTAAAAGATTACAATAATATATTACCAAGATTATACATTATGACCCAGCAGGATTCATATCAGGAATGCAGAGATGGTTTAACATAAGACAAACTATTAATATAACTGACTATATCAATAATAAAAGTAACACAATTCATATGATACCAAAAGATGC
Organism: Pseudocheirus occidentalis; assembly: GCA_028646575.1. NCBI lineage: Eukaryota > Metazoa > Chordata > Mammalia > Diprotodontia > Pseudocheiridae > Pseudocheirus > Pseudocheirus occidentalis. The sequence continues at coordinate 47,407,291 of CM053602.1, forward strand.
AGAAAAAGCATTTTACAAAGCACAACAACTATTTCTATTAAAAAACACTTGAAAGCATAGGCATAAATGAACTTTTCTTTAAATTGGTAAGAAGCATCAACAAGTATTTTCTGTGACAGTGACAAGGTAGAAGTGTTCCCTTCCCCCCGCCCCCATAAGATCAGATGTGAAGTAAAGATACCCACTTTCACCAGTATTATTCAATATATTACTGAAAATCCTAGCAATAGCAATAAGAGAAGCAAAAGAAAATGAAGTAATAACACTACCTCTTCCTGCAGATGACAGGATGATATGCTTGGAAAATCCTAAAGATTCAACCAAAAAGTTAATTGAAATAATAATTTCAGCAAAGTAGCAGGACATGAAGTAAACACATAAATCATCAGCATTCCTATATGTTACAAACAGGATCCTGCAGGAAGAGATAGCTAGAGATACCCTATTTAAAATAACTACGCAGTATAAAATACTTTGGAATATGCCCACCAAAATAAACACAGGATATATATGAACAAAACCATATAAAAAACTTTACACACAAATAAAATCAGATTTAAATAAAAGGAGAAATCTTAATTGTGTGTGGGTAGGCAGGGCCAGTATAATAAAAATGGCAATTTTACAAAAATTAATCCCTATATTTAATGTCATCCCAATTAAATTGCCAAAAAAAATTTTGCATAGCTAGAATAAATAACAGATAAAAATAGCTAGATAAAAAAATAAAAAAATTTGGAAGAGCAACAGGTCAAGAATTTCAAAGGAACTAATTGGAAAAAAATGTAAAAACAAAAAGTTTAGCAGTACCAGATCTTAAACTATATTATAAATCACGAATTATCAAAGCTATCTGGTACTGGCTAAGAAACAGAAAGCTAGATCAGTGGAAGAGAATACATACAAAATACAGCAGCAAATGAAGATAGTTACCCAGTGTTGACCAAGTGTAAACACTTAAATCTTTGGATAAGAATTCATTTTTGGCAAAATTGTTGGGAAAGCTGGAAAGCAGCATGGCAGAAAGTGGGCATAGACCAATATGTTGTACCATTTTCCAAGATAAGTTCTAAACGGGTACATGGCCTAGATATAAAGGGAAATATTCCAAGAGAATTTGAAGAACATGGCACATATTTCCTATTAGACTTATAGATAGATGATCAGCTTATGAACAAACAAGATAGAGAGCATTGTGAGATGTAAAATGGATAATTTTGATTATATTAAAAAGTTTTTGAGTGGCAGGTAGGTGGCGCAGTGAATTCCCTGGAATCAGGAGCACCTGAGTTCAAATCCAGCTTCAGATGCTTAACACAAAAATAGCCATGTGACTTTGGGCAAGTCACTTAACCCCAATTGCCCTACCTTCTCCCCTCCAAAAACAAAAAAAAGTTTTTGTAGAAATAAAACAAATGTAGCAAGATCAGAAGGAAAGCAGAAAACTGGGGGAAATTTTTATACATAGTTCCTCAGATAAAATCTCATATCTCAAATACATAAAGTACTTTGTCAAATCTATAAGAAGGCAAGTCATTCCTAAACTGCTAAATGGTCAAAGGATATGAGCAGGCAGTTTTCTAATGAAGAAACCAAAATGATTTGTAGTCATATTGAAAATATGCTCTAGGGCGGCTAGGTGGCGCAGTGAATAGAGCCCCGGCCCTGAAGTCAGGAGTACCTGAGTTCAAATCCGGCCTCAGACACTTAACACAAAAAACTAGCTGTGTGACCTTGGGCAAGTCACTTAACCCCAACTGCCCTCCAAAAAGCAAAAAAAAAAAAAAAAAAGAAAATATGCTCTAAACTAGTGGTTCTCAACCTGTGGGTTGTGACTCCTTTGGGGGTCAAATGACCCTTTCACAGGGTCGCCTAAGACGATCGGAAAACAGAGACACCACTCCTCTATCTGTCTCCAGGTGTGTCCGCCCACATGCAGATACACACACATACAAGTATTAAAGAGTTGTAGCATTAAGAAGGTTGAGAACCACTGCTCTAAACCATTATTAATTAGAGAAATGCAAATTTCCCTCCAGCTTCACTCAGGAGCATGTGTGAAGGAATGAAGGTAGCAGATAGTGGGAATAATCCAAGGCTTGACTGAGCAAGATCAGGAAGGGTACAAGAAACTTGAGAGGACAGTTTAGAGGTCAACTAGTTCGCCAAGGGTCAAGATGCAGAAGTAAGGAAAGTGTAGCTAGGGCAGGGTTGATGGCCTAGGAAAGACCTGAGGGGTTGACAGATTGGAGCTTGTGATGGGTTGGATTTATAAGGCAGATGGAGAGGTAGATTGATGATAGATTCTGATCAAATAAAGGCATTTCAGAATTCCTGAACACAGAAGTATTTGTGGATGTTAGCAAGATTCAGGTGTGACTGTCTTTGTGAGAGGCTGAAGTAGGTCCTGTGAAATGAGTGAACTGAGGAAATCTCTGAGGTTTGGGTGTTGGAGAGACTATCAACATGTTTGCTGAAGTCCCCTAATATGAGGGAGGTGTTGGAGAGAAGAGGACTGTGAACCTGAACTGAGCTGAACATATTAAGGAAAGGGTGTCCTGGAGTCCTATAGACAACAGCTACCAGTTTTTTGATTGAGTGGTAGATTTAGGGACCCTCAGGGGTGAAGTTAATTGAGTGATGGTGGAGAAGGAGAGCTCAGAGGGGAGAGTGGAAAGAGAGGATTATTCAGACTTTGTTTTCAAACTCAGTTTCCTTTCTGCCCAGTCATTCCTTTAAGAGCTTCAGTGAGTACATGAGATCACAGGACCCTAGATCTAGCACTGGAGGAGACCTCAGAGGCCATCTAGCTCCATCCTCCTCATTTTACAGAGGGGCAACTGAAGACCACAGAGGTCAAATGACTTGTCTGAGAGTACAACAGCTAGTACATGTCTGAGGAAAGATTTTAACCTGGGTATTCCTGACTGGAAATTCAATGCTGGTATCCACTTGATCCTGGAATCTTCCATTCTCTCATCTCACCAAGCTACTCTCATCTCCCTAGAAGTTCTAAGACTAACAATATAAGGAAGGGGTTGGGTTTTTTTGGTATTAAAGGAAAAAGAATTTCCCCTAAAAGGAAAGGTTCTTTTACTAGGCACTTAGGAGATCCTTATTGGCCTGAACTGAATTCTCTGATTTCCTATCTACACACTACTCTGTCCTGAAGATGTCACTTCCTTAACCCCAGCTCTGCTTTGTGATATGAGAGATTTGAAAGGATTTATGCAGCAGCTTAATTTATGAGATAGTGATAGGTATAAAAACCATCATTTCAGCCCCAAAGATGATATACATCTGCTGTAGGCATCCTATCATGGAAACAAGTGAATGTGATTATACTCACTTATGCATCAGAGGGGACCTAAGGTGACATAGTAATACTACCATCCTGTGGTTTTCAAGAAAAAACTTCTGTCTCCCAGAGTCTGATGGGAATGCATCATCTCTTCACCCAGCTCCATATATCTGAGGATTACCATAGACATCAGTGTACTGAGTATTGTCATTAAAGAGTAAAAACATGCACTGTGTATAAAACCTCAGTCCAGGGTGATTACTTCCAAGAAAAGCTCCTTCTATTTACAGCTTCTGTGCTAAGGAAACAGAAAAATGAACACATGGGCCCAATTGCCCTTTGCTTACAGGTGACCAGTCTCAAAACACCACAGAGTAAATGACAGTAAATCCACTTTGCTTAGAAAGTTCCTAATGTTCATCCCTTCCCCCCCCTTAATAGTACTGTATTTTCTGCAGTTACAAATACAGATATTTATGTTTCAGTGTTCACTTTTATAAGATTTTTAGTTCCAAATTTTTTCATACTCCCTCCTCCTCCTTGCTCTCCAAGGTGGCAAGCAATCTTTACAGGTTATACACATACTAAACATATTTCCACATTAAACATATTAAACATATGTTTAATTAAACATATTTCCACATTAGTCAAATTGTGAAAGAAGAATCAGAACAGAATGGGAAAACTATGCCAAAGATAAAACCAAAAAAATAGTAAATTAGCATGCTTTGATCTGCATTCAGATGCCATAGCTGTTTCTCTGTATGTGGATGGCATTTCCATCATAAGTGTTTTGGAACTGTCTTAGATCACTCTATTGCTGAGAGGAGCTGACAAGTGATTCCATTACTATATAAAGAATTTAGAAAAATAGGTGAAGAAATCCTACTGAATTCCTTCTATGACTCAAATATGGTGCTGATACCTAAACTGGGAAGGAGCCAAAACAAAGAAAATTAGAGACTAACTTCCCTAATGAATATTGATGCAAAATTTTTAGATAAAATATTAGCATAGAGATTACAGCAATTTATCACCAAAATAATACTCTATGAACAGGTAGGAATTATATCAGGTGCGCCGAGCTGGTTCAGTATTAGGAAAACTATAGGCATAATTGACCATATCAGAAACAAAACTAACAGAAACCAAATGATTTATCTCAATAGTTACATAAAAAACTTTTGACAAAATACAGCACCTATTTCTAGGAAAAACACTAGAGATCATAGGAATAAATGGAGTTTTCCTTAAAATAATAAGTAATATCTATCTCAAACTATCAGTAAACCTTATGTGTACTGTGGATAAGCTTAGAAGCTTTTCCAGTAAGACTGGGGGGGTGAAACAAGGATGCCCATTATCACCACTATTATTCAGTATTGTATTAGATATGTTAGCCTTAGCCAAAAGAGAAAAAGAAATAAAAGGAATTAGAAAAGGCAACAAGGAACCAAAACTATCAGTCTTTGCAGATGATATGATGGAATAATTAGGGAATTCTAGAGAATTGGCCAAAAAACTACTTGAAATACTTAGCAGCTTCAGCAAAGTTGTAGGATATAAACTAAACCCATATAAATCATCAGAATTTCTATATATTATCAACACATCCAAGCAACAAGAGATATTTCTTTTGAAAAACTCCAGTTAAAATAACCATAGACAATATAAAATATCTGGGAGTCTGCTTGCCAGGATAAATCTAGGAACTGTATGAATATCATTAAAAAACACTTTTCACACAAATAAAGTCAGATCTAAACAACTGGAAAAATATCAGTTGCTAATGGATAGGCCAAGATAATATAATGAAATATTACTATTTAAAATATATACAATATAAAATATAGACAATTCTGCCTCAATTAATGTACTTCTTTAATGTCATACCAATCAAGATTGGACAACAATAGGTCTCTGCCCTCCCAGCACAGAGTGAATGTATATAGTAAATAGTAACTGTTTCCTTTTGGGCCAGCAACCCTGAAGGTCTTCCCCTCCCATTTTAATTTTTTTTTATTACAAGGGTCATTGCTTGACTCCCTTTTTGAAGAGGCCTATTTGCAGAATGGGCTTTACCTCACTCAAAGTGAGAACCTGAAAAGAACTTAGTGTAAAAGGGCCAGGGTTTCCCATTGCATCCTGGGCCATCTCCTGTCATCCTGATGAATATAAGACCAATGGGTCCAGATGGCTCTGGAGGAGAAAGTGAGACAGGCGACCTTGCAGAGCCCTCCATCACTCAAATGTAAATGTCAATTGTAAATGGTGTCATCATTCCCTGATGTCATGACTTCTTTGAGAATGACTGTGAAACACAAAAACATCAGCCAATCAAACTGCCCGATAATTCTTTTATACAGCTAGAAAAAAAATTATTATACCAAAATTCATCTGGAAAAAGAAAAGGTTAAGAACATCAAGGGGATTAATACAAAATTATAAACAAAGGTGGACTGTCCATATCAGGTCTCAAACTATATTATAAAGCAGCAATCATCAAAACTATTTAATACTGGCTAAGAAACAGTTATAAACCAGTGAAATAGATTAGGTACACAAGACACTAGTAAATGACCATAGTAATCTACTGTTTGATAAACACAAAGACTCCTGCTTCCAGGATAAGACCTCACTCTGACAAAAACTGTTGAGAAAACTGGAAAATATTTTGGCAGAAACTAGGCATAGAATAACATCTCATACCCTATAGCAAGATAAGATCAAAATTGGTCCATGATGTAGACATAAAGGGTGGTACGTTAAATGGATTAGGAAAGCAAAGAATAGTTCACCTGTCAGATCTATGGAGAAGGGATGAAATATGACCAAAGAAGAGACAGAAAGCATTATGAAATGTGAATGGATAATTTTGATTATATTAAACTCAAAAGCTTTTGCATAAAGAAAATCATTTCAACCAAGGCTAGAAGGAAAGGACACAGCTGGGGAACAATTTTTCAGTTAGTGTTTCTGATAAAGTCCTCATTTCTCAAATAACTAGAGAACTGAGTCAAATGTGTAAGAATACAAGTCATTCCCCCATTGATTAATGATCAAATGATATGAACATGCAGTTTTCAGATGAAGAAATTAAAGCTATATCATCACATGAAAAAATGCTCTAAGTCATTATTGATTAGAGAAATATATATTAAAACAGTTCTGAGGTACTATCTCTCATCTATGAGATTGGCTAATATTACAGAAAAGGAAAATGATAAGAGCTAGAGAAAATACAGAAAAATTGGAAAATTAATTCATTGTTGATGGAGTTGTGAACTGATCCAACCATTTTAGAGAGCATTTTTGGAAGTATGTCTTAAGGGCTATAAAACTGTGCATACTGTTTGATCCAGCAATACTATTAGGTCTGTATCACAAAGAAAGAATAAAAAATGGAAAAGGACCCACATGTGCAAAAATGTTTATAGCAGTTCTTCCTGTGCTACAAAGAATTGATAATTGAGGGGATGCCCATCAACTGGGGAGTGAATGAACAAGTTGTGGTATATAAATGTAATGGAATACTATCATGGTATAAGAAATGATGAGCAGGTGGATATCAGAAAAACCTGTGAAGACATATGGACTGATGCTGAGTGAAGAGAGCAGAACCAGGAGAACATTCAAAAAAGTAACAGCAACATTGCATAATGATTAACTATGACAGACAGCTTTATTTCTCAGTTTATTGAAGTGAATTTCAACAGAGCATTCTGTTCTACTTCCCATTCCAAGGTCTGGCAAGAGACAGAAGAGGAAGAAAAACCTACAAGAACTTTGTCTATGTGGAAAAGTTGAAACAATTAGCTAAGACTTCTTAGGCTCAAAAATTTTGCAAAAGTGCTGAGTCAATGGTGGTTAAAGAAAATCTGAGGTATCAGTTCCTTGTTCTTTGCCTTTTAACTCAATTCATTCTAGAAAAACCCCATTTGTGGAGCCCTTACTGACTGTCCAGCAGAGGAATAAGGCTGTGTGGAGAGGGGAAGGTAGAGAATAAGACAGAGGAAGGGTGAGGATTAAGGCAACAGCACTCCCTGGAAAGTGTTATCTCACCTTGGCTCCCAGAAGTAAATGGGCTTGCTCTTTTGTTCTCTTTCCCATTTCCCCTCACCTTGAAGTCAACAAATTAAACATAGCTTTTTGACAACAACACTCCTTACCTGGACACAGAAAGAAGTGGGGGCTTTTGTCAATGTCAGTGGAGCCATTTTATGGTAGAATGGAAGGAGCTTTGATTTGGAGTCAAAGAAACTGAGACTCAAATCCTGCCTCTGTCACTGATGACCTCTGTAACCCTGAGCAAGTCACTTAAGGCCTCTGAGCTTCAGTTCCCAGACGGGTCAAATGAGAAGGTTTCCTTACACATCCTCTGAGATTCCTTTCAGCAACAGATCTGAATTCCTATGTGTGACCTTACGAAGTCACTTCTTTCTAGACCTTCCTCATCTATCAATTGAGTAGGTTGGACAGATAACCTGTTATATCCCTTGCAACTCTCAATTTAAAATTTTATACATAAGCTTAAGAAGATCAACCTCTGTAATGTGAGGGGATTAGACTAGATATTCTCTGAGGCCCTTTCCATCTCTAGTCCTAGGGTCCTATGATCCTGTGGATCCACTGAAGGCCTTCAAGAAACAACTGGGTAGAGAGAGACCCAAAGCCACAGATATGCATCATACATTTAACAGCGTTTGTAGTGCCTGAAAAGAAAAAGATGACTTCATTCAGAACGGAATGTATCAGTTACAGAGAGATGGAGAACATGGTTCTAGGATAATGAGATGAATGAAAAGCCTGAGAGACAGAATTTCTGGGTAAGTAATAATCAATTCAGTAATTAGGCTAGGTGATAAGAAGTAAAGTGATAGTCATTGGTCTCTCTCTGTAACCAAAGACAAAACCATGGAGATCACTGAATGGTTAATTACCTTCAGAAATGGAGGTGCCCATGACAGGTGAAAATCAACCCTGATGGGTAAGGAATTATGGAGGTATTGGGTATATTAATGAGGAGGTAGTCTAAAAGTCTCCCCCTTTTGCTGCTGAGAACATGGCTTGATTGTGAGACTCAGATTATCCAGCAATCTGTACAAAGCAATCTGTTTCTACCCAGACCCCTCTGGCTGGTTTTCTTCTTCATTAGCTGGCTTACCTGAAATCACATTGGGGAGGTTATTTGGCTATAAATGTAATGCTTTGGGGTTAGAATTCACCTGGATTGCTTTCCATATATACTCTAAATAGAGGTAAGGTCTTGTACTTGCTTGGGGTCCTTCCCCAGATCAAGGAGCATGCTCCCTGAGGATTTGAAAATCTCATTTATCAGTAATGTCCTTCAGAGACTCAGTGACTTACAGGGGCTGGTGCATGAATGAGGAAATAGAGAGAAGTAAAAGCAGGAACCTGTTTGCACTCCCACTCCAACAACCTCCAATAATTGTAAAAATGACTCTAAACAAATTTTAGAACTACAGAACCCACAAAATGACAGAGAGAAACAAATCTTGCACTGAAGGCAGCCTGGCAAGCTGACAGGAAGTGTCTATTGCACCAAGCTGGGAGCTGAGTGCAGTCCTACATGAGCCACACAGGCCCAGACTTCCAGACTTGCAGTGCACACTGGCCAAAGCAGACCTGAGAAGAATGAATTGCTGACAGCTGTGGTGGTTTGCAGACTTCTCAACCCATAAACACCAAAGAAAAAATAAAAGGTCACTAGGGAGCTCTGTTGGAACTGGATAAGAGAAGAGCATGGTCCAGTCCCTGCCCCTGGGGTGGAGGAGGTGGAGGCTACCAGTATTGCTTCATTGCTCCCTCCAGAGATTCTGGCCTGCAAATTGCAGGTGACCAAGTTTCAAGGAGATTCAAACGATAATTGTTCTTGCTTTGACCTGTTTGGATCTAGATTGCAGTCTTGGGTGGTGGTTCTGGGGTGAAGAGTGCTAGTGTTCCAGGGCTTGTGGTGTCTCTAGAGGGGGCATCTTCCTCATAGCTCTGACAAAATTTTGCAACCCCCAGAAATTTGGGACACAGCACTCTTGACTCTGGAAGCAGAGTTCTACCATGGCAAAGAGCTCAAAAGTCAAGTAATTGGCTGGCAAGATGAGCAAACATAGGAAGCACAATCAGACCAGAGAATATTTTTTGGGGGGGGACAAAGGAGATAAAAACATAAAGCCAGAAGAAGACAATAAAGTCGACATTCCTGCATCAAAAGCCTCCAAGGACAATATGAATTGGTCATAGGCCATGGAGGAGCTCAAGAAGGATTTTGAAAATCAAGTAAGAGAAGTGGTGGAAAAATTGGGTAGAGAAATGAGAATTATGTAAGAAAATCATGAAAAGCAAGTCAACAGCCTGCTAAAGGAGACCCTAAAAATACTCAAGAAAATAATACCTTAAAAATAGACTAACTCAAATGTCAAAAGAGGCCCATAAAGCCAATGAAGAGAAGAATACCTTAAAAAGCTGAATTTGCCAGACGGAAGAGTAATTTCAATAACTCACTGAACAGAATAATTCCTTCAAAATTAGATTGGAACAAATGGAAGCTAATCACTTTATGAAAAACCAAATAGTATAAAACTGATGCAAACAGAGGAAAAAATAGAAAGCAATGTGAAATCAATCTCACTGGAAAAATCACTAACCTGGAAGATAGACCCAGGAGAGATAATTTAAAAAATTATTGGACTACCTGAAAGCCACGATCAAAAAAGAACCTAGAAATCTTCCCTCAAGTAATTCTTAAGGAAAATTACCCTGACATTCTAGATCCAGAGGGCAAAATAGAAATTGAAAGAATTCACTGATTGCCTTTTGAAAAATATCCCAAAAAGAAAACTCCTAGTAATATCATAACCAAATTCCAGAGTTCCCAGGTCAAGGAAAATTATTACAAGCAGCCAAGAAGAAACAATTTGAGTATTGTGGAAACACAAACAGGATAACACAAGATCTAGTAGCTTCTACATTAAGGGATTGAAGGGCTTGGGATATGATGTTCTGGAGGTCAGAGGAGTTAGGATTAAAACCAAAAAACATACACAGCAAAACTGAGTTTAATAATTCAGGGGAACATATGGACATTCAAGGAAATAGAGAGGAAAAGCCTTAATCCTGATTTAATAATAAGTTATTAATATAATAGAAAGCATAATTTCTCTAAGCAAGGAGACCAGATTTGGAAGTAGAAAAAAACTAGATTGGAATCCCAGCCCTACTACTGAGAACAATGACTCCTGCTCTATCCTCTCTCTGATTTAGTACACTCCCAAGGTTATTAGTCTTTTTTCAACTAGGCCTGGACAGAGCAGTTAAGAGGTATAGTGGATAGAACATGAAACTTGGATCAAGAGATCTGAGTTCAAGTCTGGCTTTATGAGCTATGTGACTGTGGACAAGTCACTTCTTTGACTCAGTTCCTCATCTGTAAAATGGGGACACACTGGAGAAGGAAATATGAAACAACTCCAATATCTTTTCTGACAAAACCCTATGGGTAAGTTTCTATGGCATCACATATAGTTGGGCATGGCTGAACAACTGAACAGCAACAAACCCTGAACACCTCAACAAATATTTGTCTGAATGCCAGATTTCATACTGGGAAAGTCTCTGTCAAACTTGACATTTCTTTCACAAATCTTCAGAGTAAAGATCAGTCTTTTTTTGCTTTTGTTTCCTCAAATTTTTAGATCTTTTGAATGGGCGACATTTACACTTTATCCACTTAACCCCAGTGAAGGCTTATCTTGTATCAGATGACTTTTTAAAAGTTTATTTATTTACTTTTAGTTTACAACATTGAGTTCTACAATCCCTTGAGTTTCAAAATGTCTCCCCCTTCTTCTCCTGCCCCCTACCCCATAGCAGCATGTAATCAAATATGGTTTCTACAAATATCTTCACATTGAACATTAGTCATGTTATAAAGAAGGATTATAACCAATGGGGTGAACAATGGGAAAGAAAGGAAAAAACAAAACACAAACGAGAGAGAGAAAATGGTTTGCTTCAATCCGTAGAGTCTGTACTTCTTTCTCTGGATGTGCATATCCCTTTCCATCATGACTCTTTTATAGGTGTCTTCTAACCTTGTATTACTGAGAGGAGTGCAGTCTATAAAAGTCAGTCATCACATTGTGTCTGTAATTGTGTACAAAGTTCTCCTGGTTCTGCTCTCCTCGCTCAGTATCACTTTGTATTTAAAGTCTCTCCAAGTTATTATGAAGTCTATCTGCTCCTCATTTCTTATAGCACAGTAGTATTCCATTCTATTCATATACCACAACTTGTCTAGCCATTCCCCCGTTTATGGGCATCTCCTTGATTTCTGATTCTTTGCCATCACAAATAGAGCTACTATAAACATTTTTATATATACAGGTACTTTTCCCTCTTCTGTGATTTCTTTGGGATACAGCCCCAGCAGTGATATTGCTGGGTCAAAGGATATACACATTTTTATAGCCCTTTGAGCATAGTTCCAGATTGCTCTCCAGAATGGTTGGACCAGTTCACAACTCCACCAAAAATGTATTAGTGTTCCAATTTTCCCATATCCTCTCCAGCATTTATCATTTACCTCCTTTCTCATCTTAGCCAATCTGACCAGTGAGATGCAGTACCTCAGAGTACCTGGTTTGTTTTATTTATTTTTATTTTTTATTTGTTTTCTTGTTTACATCATTCATTTTCATGACATTTTTGAATTACAAATTTTCTCCCCGTCTTTCCCCTGTCCCAGCCCTAAAACAGCAATCCATCTGTAAAGCCCCTCCCCTGCTCTGATCTCTTATTTTCTGGTAGGGTAGGGAGGGTCTCCCTATTCCACCCCCTGTATATCTTAATTCCTAGTTGCAGGTATTGCAGAACTTTAAATTCTAGATTCTTTCGATTCCTCCCTTGTCACCCACCCTCACTGGACAGACAATCAATTCAATACAGGCTGTGGATGTGTGATTATACAGGACATCTTCATAGTGGACATGTTGTGACAGTGATCATCTGTCTCTCCTTCCTATCCCCCCGCCCCTTGTTCTGTTCTCTACCCTGTCCCTGTTCATTTCCTGAAGTGTGTGCTTCCAGCGTCCCTCCCCCAGACCCTGCCCTCCCCTCCATCATCCCTCCTCTCAACCCCATGCCCCCTACTCTCCTGTGTGGCATGATGCCCAGTTTAGAGTTTATGCCATTTCTTCCCTAAGCCAAATTCAATGAGAGTAA
>CM053602.1:47420328-47452625 GCA_028646575.1 Pseudocheirus occidentalis
TTTTCATAATTTTCTTACATAATTCTCATTTCTCTTTCCAATTTTTCCTCCACTTCTCTTATTTGGTTTTCAAAGTCCTTTTTAAGTTGATCTATGGCTTGTAGGCAATCTCCATTTTTCTTGGAAGCATTTGGTGTGGGAGTTCTGATTGTGTTGTCTTCCTCCCATTCCATTCTTTGATCCTTTTTGTCTGCAAAAATGAATTCTAGAGCTTTATTGCTGTTCTTATTTTGCTTCCTTTTCCTTATGTTGGCCAGTCAAATAATTGCTTGATTCTTTTAGTTCTGTGGAACTCTGCTTCCAGGGTGGAAAGCTCTTCCCCAAATCGATGGGGTTTTCACAGCTGCCAGAGCTATTAGGGGGGTACTGCAGCCCCCATCAGCTTTGGCTTGCTGAAAGTGCACCCAAGGACCACCACCAAAGACCATGATCCAGATCCAGGTTGCTCAACGCAAGAGCCCTTTGCCCTGATCAATTGTGTAGGCCCCCCTGCAATTGGCAGGCCAGGAGCTTTGAAGAAGCCCAGTGGAGGTAGTTTCCGGTTGCAGCAGATCCTGCTGCTTCCTTGCCCTTGGAGCAGTTTGTCTGGACTGCTTTTCCTCCCCCAAATTTTTCTTGAAATCTTCAATTCCACTGACCTTTCTCTAAGCCTTATTTTTCCTGTCTTGATAAAGGTGGAAATTGCTCCAGGTGCTGCAGATCTGCTCTCCTGTAGACTCATGCTGTGCCTCGGCTCCTGCCGACTACCCTGGGGCCTGGCCTCAGTTTTGGTTTGGGGTTGGGCTGGCCTCAGCTCCCAGCCCGCTGCAATGAGCCCCTCCTGCCGAGATGCCTTCATCAGAAGATGTGTTTTCTGTATTTTCGTGAGTTTGTGAGCCCCAAAATTTGTTTAGTGTCATATTTGATGGGTATTTAGGGTGGCTGTGTGGGAGCTGTGAAACTTTGCTGCTCCTATGCTGCCATCTTGGCTCCATCCCTGAAGTGATTATATTGGGATGATCTCTGGGAAAAAAAAGAGAGATCAAAGGTAAAGGAAAAGGACCTATACATACAAAAACACTTGTAACTGCTCTTTTTTTGGTGGCAAAGATTTGGAAACTGAGGAGATGCTCTTCACCTAGGGAACTGCTGAACAAGTTTTGGTATGTGATTGTGAGGGAGTACTACTGTGGTATGAGAAATGACCAGGGGCTGGTTTCTGAAAAACCTGGTAAGACATATTTGAACTCACACAAAGTGAGGTGACAAGAAACAAGATATTTTAATGTACGGTAACAATGTTGAAATGATAATCATCTGTAAAAGATATAGCTGTTCTGATCAATACAATGATCAAGAAAATTCCAAAGGACTCGTGATGAAAAGAAATGTTCTCCTCCTCCACAGAGAGAACTGACTAACTCTGAATGCCAACTGAAGTATAATTTTCCACTTTATTTTTCTTGCTGTTTCTGATATGGATAATATGAGAACAGGATTTGCACAATTTCATTTTTATAATTGATAAAATATTCTTCACCTCTTAGTGGTTGGAAAAGAGTCTAGATTCAAGGACGGGGAGAATGTGGAACCAAAAAAAACATTTTTGCGAGGCAATCAGGGTTAAGTGACTTTATCCCAGAGTCACACAGGTGATTAGTATGTGTCAAGCATCTGAGGTTAGATTTGAACTCACGTCCTCCTGACTCCTGGACTGGTGCTCTCTCTACTGTGCCACCTAACTGACCCTGGAACTCAACATTTAGTATGAAAAGAATATTAATAAAAACTTACTGATGATGAGGAGGAGGAGGAGGGTGATGAGGGTGATGATAGAGACAAGGGAAGAAATGAGCAGACTAGATCCTCTCTAAGGATTTTGTCCTTTCTGGGGATTTTCATCTGTGGAAATTTACCCTCTGGGGAAATTGTGTGGCTTCCCTTACTTGTGTCCTGATGGAGACACAGCCTGTCTGCATGTTAGGAGAACATAGGGCCAAAGTGGGGGAGACCACCAGGTTGTGTTTGGCTGTAGAAAAGGAGGAAGCAGTAATCTGGCCCAGGATAAGTGTAGCAGAAAGTTTTTGGAGTCAGGGATGGGCTCCATGCCCTTCCTCCTCTGTGCAGGGGTTTCCTACCTTTTCAGGCCCCATACACCTTGATCTTTCAGTAAACCTTCCTATGCATCTTATTCAATATGAAATGCAATAAATTCTACTGAATATTCTCATTGTAACTAAAATAACGAGAGGAACTTTTCCTTCTCCATGGGTACACAAACATTTCTGTAACTTGATGATCTTATTTTCTAAATATTCCATGAATCCCCTTGACAAGGTTCTCCTATGCTTTAAATCTACGAACTTCCAATTCTCCTCCCCCACTCTTCCCTACAGGGCTCTCTGGAGGTCTCTGCCTCACTCATTAAGCCAGGGTTGAGCTGCCAGGCTGCCTGGGACCAGCCCTGCTACCCTAAACCTGAAGCACTCTGCCTACAGCCTTCCTGCCTTGCCTGTTGTACCTCTGAGCCTTGGTCCAGCAGGGAATAATGGTTAGATCTGATCTCATGGAGAGAAGGCTTTTCCCTCAAGCACTCCCACTTACCCCTCCCCAGTGCAGTTCCTGGCCAGTGTTTCCAATATAGATTGATCCTCTACACCTGCACATTATTTAAACCTATTTACCTCCTCCTGTACTCCCTGAAGGGACAGACAGCTGCCATGGAATGGACAGAACACTGGAGCTGGAGTCACAGGGCCTGGTTTGGAATCCCAGCTCTGACTTTTTAAGGTTCTGGTAACCTGAGTGACCATGCCAATTTCTGGACCTCTCTGGGGTTCCAGACCCTCCTCCAACATCCCTTTCAGGACTGGGGCCTAGGATGGATCCCTGGGGATAAGCTGCCCTGATACCCAGAGATGCCACTTCTAGCCCACTCTTGTGGGGAGAGGGAAGAGAGGACTGAGAGGCTCTGAGGACTCTCCCTGGTTGGGAGGAGGGAAGGGGATCAGGCTGAAATCCCCACTCTCCCTCCATAAGGCAGCTGCCCCAACATGGAAGAGGCTGCCTCAGGAGGAAAGGACTCAGTTCTCCAGCACTGGCTGCATGCCCGAAAGTCCTGAATGTTTTCCAGGGAAATGGGGCTCAGGCCTGGGTGGGAACAAGGCATCTGCAGTCCCCTCCAGCTCTGGGGAATCTGTGGTTGGAAGATTCCATGATTCTAGGCCTGCATCCCTGGAAGCTGAAGCTCCTCATTGCCCTCCCAGCCCTTCCCCTCTCCCCTACTGTACCACCACCCTGGGTTGCCACTCACATGGATTAATTTTCCCAGCCCCTCCTCCCCTGCAGATTTCAAGCCTCTCCCCAAGGCTTCTCCCTATGCTTCTCTCAATCAGGCCAGGCAATGTTCTCTTTCCAGAGACTCTTCATTGCACTTAATGCTCCCTGCCCAGCTCTGGTTCACACAGGGGCAGCTCTGTTTGCTGGCTTGCTGTGTAGACTCTTTCAAACAGTCTTCCCTGAGTACAAACTTTAGCATATCTAAATCCATACAGAAACACTGATTGTTCATGCCCCAGACAGACTGGGGCACTCTGGAACCAACCTAGATTTGGATTTGGATGTTTTTGGCTGTATTGAAGAATTGAGGGACCTAGAACCCTTCTTCCCCTTCCAATAAAAGTAATATAGTCTTCATTCATCAAGAGTTGGCGAGCCATAGGTGTAGGTGGGAGGGTCAGCTTGCATGGTTACAGGTGGACTGTACAATGGTAGACTTCAGAGCTGAAAGGGACCTTAGAGACCAGAGAATGAAGTGTCTGTCATCTTGCAGATAAGGAATCTGAGGCAGAGAGGTTAAGTGACTCCTGAGGTCACATTGCTATGATCTATGTGTGTCAGGATTTAAACTTAGGTCTTCCCGAATTCAAAGCCAGCACTATAGTCACTCTATCAGGCCCCTATTAGAACCTCTATTCAAATGTAATAATGATACCTTTAACATTCTCAAGGAATTGGGGTGAATAAGTTTCTTAGAGCCCTGATAACACAGGTGTCCTTTAGAAAAAAAGAAGTTCGGGCTGTGACTTTTTTTCTAACCACAGAACAGAGAATATCCAAGTTGAAAAGAGCCCTCAACAGAGAATGTCCAAGCTGTAAGGAGCCTCCAAACATATAGTATTAGAAATGGAAGAGCCCTTTGAGCAGAGTCAAAGCTGGAGAGGCAGCGAGCACAGAGATCGAGGAATGTTAGACCTTGAAGGGACCTCAGAACAGAGAACGGTAGAGTTGGAAGGGGTGCTGGAGATAATTGAGGAAAAAAGACCCATTTTTAAGACAGAGAGACTGAGACACAAAGACAGAAACTAGCTTCTTGAGGAGTCAGAACCACAAGTTACTCTCCCAAATCCTAATGACTAGTCTGGGGCTCTTCCTTTTAGAAGGCTTTTGGGATCAGACATCACAGCCAGCTTCCTCTTCAAGAGAGGGTTGGGTCCTAGGGCCAGTGACTAAGGGGATTTGTCTTATCTCCTTTCCAGGAGCCCTTTGAGCAGAGGCTGGTCCCACTGATTCTCCCTTGCAGTTATTTTTGTATCTCTCTTCCACTTTCTTCATGTTTTTCTCCTCCTTTCTCCAGCCAGTTGGAGATCCTAATGGGGCCTTGGCCTCTGCCTGCAGATCTCAGGGGGACTCTGGAATCTGATTTGGGATCTTCATGGGACTCTAGCTCCTGAATGGTGGCCTTGGAGGAATTGGCAGCAGCCTCCATCGCAGTGACAGGAATTTGAGATTGGAAGAACAAACACAGTCAGAACCCCTTCTCTCTCATAATCAGTAAAGCCAAGCACAAGCAGGCTTCCAGAGGATGGCTGCTGTGAACAGCTTTTCAAGGTTCTGATTACACAGCATAGTGAATACTCTATTCAATAACAAATCAGAGCAAAACATTCACAGAAAATCAAGATACAGAATTCACAATGTTACAGCTTATCACAGAAAATCTAAATACATCATTCACAACAACTTATCGCTGAAATGGCCACATGGTTTTCACCACAGTGATCACATAGTTTTGAACAAGGTACAATCATTTATTAAATCCATCACTTAGTAACTCAATCATTCAATCATCCTTAAGGAGGCTTGCTGCCTTAAGGGTCACAAAATACAAAAATCAAAGTTCTCCACTCATGGGGCACACTAAGTGAGTGACAGATCAGTCACTATTCAGTCATCATTCATTATTCAATCATCAGAAAATGCAATGGCCATTCACCTGTGCCACAAGTCACAAGTAAATCACGATCTTCTCAGTCAGTACACAGTATCCAAGTAAATTCTTCTTTCAGTTTGACTTGGAGCAGGCTCTGAGACTCTCTGCATCCCCTTCAATAGTCCCAGCTCCTACCTGGATTCGCCAAACTGTCACCTGGGTTCAAAGGCAGACAGCTCCCAGTTCCATGTCCAACTCTTCATGCAGTTCCTGTTCCACACTGAAGCTCACAGTGTCCAGTCCATCTTAAATCCTCTACATCCTCTGTTCCTGGGAAGTCAAGGCTTAACAAAGCCACAAAAAGACAAAAATTCTGACACCACAGTCATGCTTCCTCAGTCTTCTGCACCCTCAACAGACTTAGCAGCTCTGGCTGGCCCTCAGCTCCAGTTGGCCCTTGGAAATCCTCAGCAGTTCCATTTGGCCCTTAGAAGTCTTTAGGCAACTCCCAGAAGAAATTAGTAGTTCCTCAGCAGAAACTTCAGCTAGTTCCCAGAATCAAAATCACTTCATCCAGGTTCTCAAAATAAAAATCATTCTCTACCGCCTGGGCCTCTCTTCCTCAGCCTCCAGAACCTGGCTCCAAGATCTGTCTGACCCAGCAGGGGCTTCTCCTTATATACACATGCCATTAGCTCCTTCCTGTCTTAACCATTTTCTTTTTCAACCCCTTCCTGTTACATCAGCAACAGGGGTTCATACCTTCTGTTTTGTTTTTTTTAACAGAGGCTTGATTAATTACTAAGTGCTAAGTACCTGTTAGCTTTGTCAATACAAAGGAATCACATTTCATTACTATTACATAATACCAGGAGCTGCCAGACTCCCAAGGCAGGAGTAGAGTCTGCCATGGCCATCATGGAGAAATCTGTAATTAAGTGTCAGGTCTCTATGAAGACTTCTATTGTCTACCTGGCCCCCATGAGAGTGACACATCAAGTCCCAGGCTCCAATTGAGACCACCACTTGTGTTCCAGGGCCTCCATGAGACCTGAATCATATGGCAGAGCCCTAGTCAAACCATTGACTGTAGCCTAGGGACCCACTGACATCATCATATGAATGCTAGGTGCCCATCCAGGCATACCATCTACAACAGTGGTTTTCAACCTTCCTAATGCCACAACCCTTTAATACTTGTATATGGGCATATCTGTATGTGGGTAGATCTACCAGGAGATGGATACAGGAGTGGTTTCTCAGTTCCTAAGACCATTGGAAATATGTGTTTTCCTATGGGCTTAGGTAACCCCTGTGAAAGGGTCGTTTGACCTTCAAAGGGATCACAATCCGCAGGTTGAGAACCACTGATCTACAAAGTCCTAAACCCCCTTCAAATAAACCACTGACCAAGGCCAAGCCCACTGTGAGACCACCAACTGGTAAACAGGATCCTAGCAAAGTCACCCACTGGATGGCATCATGTTTTTCCTCAAAATTCATCCCTTCTCCTCACTAGCTTATTTGTTTTGAGGGAATCTATATTATTTTTAAAATGCAACTTTTCATTTTATGTTTCTTTTTTAGGGAGTTAGTGTTAATTTTCACTCCTGTCTAGTTCCCTTCCCTCACTCATACAATGAGAAAAAAGAGAAGAAAGATTAAACCATTATTAAAATATAAATATGTATTCAAGCCATGAAAATTCCCCTACTGGCCACATTAAAAAATGTGTCTCATACTGCACCGAGTCAATCCATCATGTCTTTGTCTGAAGGTACACCATATGTATCCTCAAGGGTCCTCTGGACTTATCCTTGGTCATTACATTGATCAGAATCCTTAAGGGTCTCAACATTGTTGGTCTTTCTAATGTTGCTTTTTATTACATAAATTATCTACTTCTGCTCACTGAACTCAGCATCAATCTTCTAAGGTTTCTCTGAAATAGGCCCAGTTTTTATTCTGTATAGCACAATAGTATTTTTAAATATTTTAATGTTTAAATTACATGTAAAGACAAAGTTTAACATACATTTTTAATTGAATTTCACATTTTCTACCTCTCTCCCTTCCTTTCCCCCTTCCTAAGACAGGAAGCAATTTAATACATATTATATATATATGCATATATGTATTTATATATACATTTATATAGCCATGTAAAATATATTACCATATTACTCATGTTTTGGAAGAAGAAAGAGCCCCAAAGGGGAAAAATAACTTGAAAAAATAAAGAAAATGAAAATAGTATGTTTTGATCTGTATTCAGATTTCATCTGTTCTTTCTCTGGATGTGACTAGCATTTTTCCTCATTAATCCTTTGTAACTGTCTTACACCGTTGTGTTGCTAATCGTCTTATAATGTTGCTTTTACTGTATACAATATTCTCTTGGATCTGCTTATGGAACTTTATATCCATTCATGTAAATCTTTCCAGGTTTTTCTGAAATCTACCTGCTCATCATTTCTTACAGCACAACAGTATTCCATTATATTCATATGTACCAACTTGTTCAGCCATTCCCCCATTGATGGGCATCCCCTCAATTTCCAATTCTTTGTCACCACAAAAAGAGCTGCTATGAATATTTTTGTACAAGTAGGTCCTTTCCACTTTTTATGATATCTCTTGGATACAGATCTACTAGTGGTATTGCTGCATCAAAAGATATACTTGATTTAATTGCCCTTTGGGCATAGTTTTAAATTGGTGTCCAGAACGATTGGAACAGTTCGCAACTCCACCATCAATGCCCAGTGCTCCCACATCCCCGTCAATATTTATCATTTTCCTTTTCTCTCATATTGGCCAGTGTAATAGTTGTGAGGGGTACCTCAGATTTGTTTTTTAATTTGCATTTCTCTAATCAAAAACAGTTTATAGCACTTTTTCATATGACTATAAATAGCTTTGATTTCTTCATCTGAAAACTGCCTGTTCATATCCTTTGACCGTTTTGCATTGGGGAAGGACTTTCATGCTTATAAATTTGATTAACTTCTCTATATACATGAGAAATAAGGCCTTTATCAAAGATGTTTGCTTTAAAAAATATTCCTGAATTTTATGCTTTCCTTCTAATCATGGCTGCACTGGATTTGTTTGGCCAAAAAACCTTTTTCATTTAATATAACATTATATGTGTGTGTGTGTGTATAAATGTATATATATATATACATATGTATGCATACATACATATATATATAACCATTTTATATTTCATAATACTATTTATCTCTTGTCTAGTCCTAAATGCTTTGCTTATGCATAGAACTGACAGGTAAACTATTCCATGCTATCTATATTTGCTTATGATTTGATTTGCTTATGATTTGACTTCAGACTCTTTAGACTTTTTTAGACTCTTATGTCTAAATCATTTACCCATTTTAACCTTCTTTTGGTAGATGGTGTAAGATATTGGTCTGTACCTAATTTCTGCCATACTCTTTTCCAGTTTTTCCAGAAGTTTTGGTTTAATAGTGAGTTCTTGTCCCAGGAGCTGTGTTCTCTGGGTTTATCAAACACTAGGGTGCTATGGTCATTTACTCCTGTGTCTTGTGCACCTAATCCATTCTCCTGATTTATTACTCTATTTCTTTAACAACACTAGGTAGTTTTGATGGTTACCACTTTATAATACAGTTTGACACCTTTTATGGTTAGTCCACCATCTTTCTCATTTTTTTCATTAATCCCCATAAATGTGTGTATGCATATGTATATATATATATGTATGTATATATACATACACACATATACATACATGCATACACACACACACACACACACACACACACATATATATATATATATGTTCTTAATCTTGGTTCTTCCAGATGAATTTTGTGATGATTTTTCTAGCTCTATATAATAATTTTTAGTAGTTTTATTGGTATGGTACCGAATAAGTAAATTAATTTAGGTAGAACTGTCATTTGCATTATATTGGCTGTCCTATCCATGAGCAATTGATATTTCCCAATTGTTTAGATGTGACTTTATTTGTGTGAAAAGTTTTCATTGTTCATATAATTCCTGAGTTTGTCTTGGCAGTTAGACTTCCAAGCATTTTATACTGTCTATAGTTATTTTAAATGGAATTTTTCTTTTTCTTTCTTGCTGCTGGACTTTGTTGGTTATATGTAGAAATGTTAATGATTTATGTGGGTTTACTTCATATTTTACAACTGTGCTAAGGTTGTTAATTATTTCAACTAGATTTTAGTTGATTCTCTAGGATTCTCTATGTATAACATCTGTAAAGAGTGACAGTTTTCTTTCCTCATTACCTATTCTTATTCCTTGTTTTTTTTTTCTTCTGTTAATTCCAGAGTTAACATTTCTAGTACAATATTGAATAATAGTGGTGATAATGGAGATTCTTGCTTCAATCCTGATCTTATCAGGAAGGATTCTAGCTTATTCCCATCACACATAATTCTTCCTGATGTTTTTAGATAGACTACTTCTCATTTTAAAGAAAGCTCCATTATTCCTTTGCTCTCTAGTTCTGACCTGTGGGGTGGTGGGGTTGTGCAAGGGGCCCTTAGATCATAGACTGCTGGAGCTGGGAGGACTCTTATGCAAGTGTAAACAGGGTCTGTATATATCTTCTGGAATCAAACAAAAGCACGGCTTTAAGGGATCTGGTCATGCTTTTAGGAGCTTTTATGAAAGAGAGGACACATCACAGAAGAAGATAGAGATTCCTGGGGTTTGGAAGTAGAGAAGAGGGAGCAGAGTCACAGCAAGCTGAGACAAGAAGTGGCAGAGCTGGGTCAACAAGCAGTGGGAGAAAGAGAATGCAGGTCTGAGATATGGCAGAGAAAGATAATATCAAAGATGTCTATGAGCATCTCAGAGGAGTAGATCCAGGCTGGTTCTGCCATCATACCCACCTACTCGAGACCAAGGCAAGTTCCAAGAAAATGTCTGCTCCTTCCACAGCCTCCCCTCTTAATACTTGTCTAGTCGTAGACTCTATAGAAATCTGCTTTTTAGTCACACAAAGGTTTCTATTAACCTGGATTTTGTCACAATGAAAAAGAGGACTGGGTTAAACAGAGATGGATATAAATGGAAATTGAAGTGGAGAGCCCAACCTCTATCTAAATGTTAGGAATTTTCCTAACCCAAATTGTATCATCTAAAAGAAATTCTCCAAAGCTACATAAAAGGGAGACATGTGAAATGAAAAGGGGATTATATTACTCCTAGATTCACTTATAAAATGAGCTCAGGATTATAAAGTGGTGTTACACTTAGATAACAGATCACTGAATGTCAGGACTGGGAACATCCTTAGATTACTGAATGTGAGATCTGAGAGGACCCAGAGACCAGAGAATACGGCATGTCAGAGCTACAGGGAATTCTGGAATACAAGTCAGATGTTGGGAGGATCGTATTAGCATGACCCAATGCCAGAGCTGAGAGGGACCTCAGAAACCAGAACATCACTGCTCCAGGGGGAGCTCTATAGACTGGCCATACTTGAAGGGTCCTCGGCATACAGACAGACAAAGATGGGAGGGCTTTGAGAACACTAAATATCATTGCTAAAAGGGTTTTTCCCGAATCTCACACACTTTGTACTAGAGATCTTCCCAATTAGGGAGTGGAACTGAGGGCAAGTCTATTGATTGATACATACAGTTGCCTAGGATCTATGATCCTTCAAAGCTAATTAAGGTCAAACTCTTCGTCCCCGAACTCTGGCAGAACGTGGGGTGTGAAGGGTGCAAATGGAGTCTCTCTAAATCACTGCCCTCCTCACAGTGATTTTAGTAATAACTGGATAAAAAACAAAAAGACGTTCTGCCCTTGCCAGGTAGCACAAATAAAGCCATGTAGGACCAGCAGAGCTTAAGCCCCAGCTACTGTGTGAGTGACTGATGCTAGCTGGTTTGGTTCAATCACTGTAAATTACTGATGAGGTGAATCATTTAATCAGTGTAAATATGAAAGTATAAACAGGCAATGAAGCCCCCTGTGGCAAAAAGCCCAACCCCTGGGCCCCAAGATGCTGGCCCCTGGCTTGTTCAAAGAGCAGGGAGGAGGATGGGAGGTCCCACACCTTTTCCAGTGGAAATCCATATCAAGTTAGTGACCCCACCTTTTGTGGAATACAATCTCTCTAGAGGCAAAGTTTAGGGTTCAGCAAGTCAGGAGCAGCTACTTCCTATCACGGGTTGCCATGGTGATAGGTCATTGCCAAGGATAACTGGAATTCTGAGTTGCTAGAACTCACCACACCTCCTTATCAGGTCTCCATTGTGATACTTAGGCCAGGAGGAGGGAAGGGCTTATTCCCAGCTTTGTCCTGGTCTGTCATCTGGGAGCAGATCTAAATCACCAGAGGCTTCGAATATCAGAAGGTACCCACACATGCACACATATGTTCACACAGGAATGTATATATATATATATACACACACACACACACACACACACACACACACACACACAGAGGGACAGAGTGAGAGACAGAGAGAGAGACAGAGAGAGAGACAGAGATACAGAGAGACGGAGACAGAGACAGAGCCAGAGAGAAACAGAGACAGAGAGACAGAGAGAGAACAAAACAAAGAGAGATAAAGAGATGCAGAGACAGACACAGGCAGAATCAAAGCCAAGAAAAGTAGAAATAAGGAT
Organism: Pseudocheirus occidentalis; assembly: GCA_028646575.1. Lineage (NCBI taxonomy): Eukaryota > Metazoa > Chordata > Mammalia > Diprotodontia > Pseudocheiridae > Pseudocheirus > Pseudocheirus occidentalis. Next base: position 47,432,186 of record CM053602.1, read on the forward strand.
GCTGACTGCAGATCAGTATGAAGAAGAAGACGTGTAAGGCAAGCAGTTGTTGTTATGAGACGTGCATCAGGGAGGGTGGTGGTGATATATTCCCTTGTCTGGCACATGCTGCATCTCTCCACCAACTGTCTTTCAAAGGCAATCCCCACCTCTGCCTAAAACAGCTAACAGAGCTCCTCAAGCAGTCAGAGCACATCCCAAAGGATAGTTACCAGACACTATTCCTATAATCTGCAAGAGTCATGGAGAGGGTTGGTATGGCAACTCCATCCTTTCACATTCTCATTCCACTTGCATTTTCATGATGTGTTGGACATTGCCTTTAGATTTTCTCCAGAGGAAAATTGGGACAGGTATTGATTACTTAACAGACATAAATTTATCATATATTTTAGGAGAGCTCTGTACTGCCAACCATAAAGGAAGGAAGGAAGGAAGGAAGGAAGGAAGGAAGGAAGGAAGGAAGGAAGGAAGGAAGGAAGGAAGGAAGGAAGGAAGAAGGAAGGAAGGGAGGGAGGGAGGGAAGGAGGGAGGGAGGGAAGGAGGAAGGAATATATGTTCAGCACTTACTATGTGGAAAGAATTGTACTAAGTGATGTAGTACATTCCTCCACTGTCAATCTCCACTTAAACTTTCTGAATCCTACAAATCTATGTTCATGTATTCAATGTCATTATCCCAAAGTGGTGTCTAATTTGGTGGAACTGTCCTTTATGATTCAAAGGGAATGAAGGGAAATAGGAAGGAGAAGAACAGAGTCAGCCCATCTAGCTCTGAAACTTGTCCTGGGGGGGGGCTGTTCCACTCTTCCTCATCCTGATGCCCCCTCCACTCCTCTGCACATTTTGACATTACACTGAACATTCAGTAGGAGCTCAACAAATGATTCATGTTATAAAGCAATTTGACTTAAAATCTAATAAACAAGGAACTGCCTAACTCAAATTTTGTTTCATCAGCTCTGCTCTTCCTCAAATTTTTTCAATCCTAGAAAGAGTTCCCAGTTCTCCCAACTCTTTCACATACATAATTGTTCTTATGATTTTTCTTCTCTCTGACTCCAACATACAAGACAAGGTTTGTCCCTGCAGGCCCTACAGTCAGCAGGAGGATTCCTTTGGACACTCTCAGTCTATCCAGAAGTGTCTGAGTATCTCTCTTCTGCCAGTCTATTAGAAGAGGCTTGAGCACCAGAAATCTCTTAATTCAGGGTCAATGTTGGGATGAAATGATGTACTGGGAAGTCAGTGGACACTCAGCAGAAGCAGGTTTATTTTGAGCTAACATAGCACAGAAATGCAACAACAATACAGTGACACAGCTTCTCTGGACAGAGGCCCTCTCTTCTCCATATAAACACCTCTGGTTATCAAAGCAGGCTTCCAGGGAACAGTATGAGGACTTGAGTGGCCTTTAGGAATCCCTCAAGTTGGAGAGGACCTGATTGCCTGCTGTTGGGACTTTTTATGGTCTTAGGGGACCAGGAAGCTACATCAGGGGAAACAGGGACCAATCAGATTCCTTTGAGTCAACAGACATTTTAAAGCTGCTTCCTATGTGCCAGGCTCTCTGCTACACTGAAAATATGAAAAACTCTAAGACAGTGCCTGGCCTCTTCAGGACCTCACAGGCTAGTAACGGAGCCAGAAATCAAACAACTGTGAACAAAATGGCCATATAGAGGAAAGACTGGAAACAATCAACATAAGGAAGGTGCTAATAATTTGCTGAAAAGGAAAAATAGTTTCCTTTAAATGGTGGGATTTGAGCTGAGAGTTGAAGAAAGCCAGAAGAATCAAGTGGCAGAGATGAGAAGGCAGAATATTCCAAGAGGTGAGCACAGCCCCTGAGAGAAAATGACCAGATTTGGTAGATGGAGGATCTTGTGCTACACATGTATCTTCCTGCAGCAAGGCAATCCTTTTATACCTCTCTAGTTAATTCATGATCTCACTCACCACAAAAGTTATTATGGGAGAGAGGACTCTGGGAAGATGGTGGAGTAGGTCAGAAAATTCCAAGCTCTTAAGATTTTCTCCCACAAGAGTTAAAATGCAACCCTTCAATACAACCAGACTAATGTCCAATGTGAACTTATTTGCATATCCTATACTTGATTTCACGCCACCATGGTGGGGGTAGGGGTAGATAGAGGGGAGAAAATTTGAAACTGAAGGGATTGTGGAACTGAATCTTGTAAACTAAAAGTAAATAAACAAATCAATTTTTAAAAATAAAAAAATAAAAGGAGGACTATGGGTGATATCCCCTTCTGTGTCTCTGCCTTGTCCTCATGGAGGAGGGGCTTGTGTAACTCAATGAAAGTATGAGCTATGCTATGCAGGATTACCCAAGACAGACAGGTCATGGGGGAGAGTTCTGACAAAGGTGATCCACCAGAGAAGCAAAAGGCAAACCACTCCAGCTTCTTTACCAAGAACAGTATTAAGTAAATGAGTTCGGGCTATGGACTCATTATTAAATGAACAGTATTAAAATGATAAAAGATATGGCACCAGAAGATGAGTCCCTCAAGTTGGAAGGTGTTCAACATGCTACTGGGAAAGAGTAGACGGCAAGTACATGTAGCCCCAGTCCTAATGAAGAAGCTGGACCAAAGCCAAAAGGAAGTTCATCTGAGGATATGTCTGGTGACAAAAGGAAAGGCCAATGCTGCAAAGGTCAAAATTCCATAGGAACCTGGAATTTAAGATCTATGAACCATAGCTAAACTGGATGTGGTCAGACAAGAGGTGGAAAGATTAAATGTTGACATCCTGGGTGTCAGTGGACTTAGATGGATGGGAGTGAGTGAATTTTAATTCAGACAATCATTACATATACTACTTTGGGCAAGAATTCCTTAGAAGAAATGGAGTAGACTTCATGGTCAATAAAAGGATGAGGAAAACAGTACTGGGTCAATCTCAAAAATGGCAAGATGATATCTGTTCACCTCTCTCTTTTTGAAACTCTGCAGCTCTTTCTGTCTAAACCCACCCTAGCATCAAGCAAATGCATATTTTGCTCTTTAATTGTTTCACAGTTATTGTTATCTCATTGTTCTCCTTCTGTAAACTCCCTGAGGTCAGAGAATGGGTTTTACACTTGTTGATGCTCAATAAATAATTTGTTTAACACGTACACACACAAAGTTACTGCAAATGTTTCCATCTCTCCTCAAACAATTCCCCTTCCTGTATCCTGTCAGTTGAGAACCTTGCCTCAGAGTTCACTAAAACATTGAGACCATTTGCTGAGAGCTCCCTCTTCTCCCCTCCTCATCTCACATCACCTTCATGCCTTCTGCCACTATCTACTCCTGGATCTGTTTTCCACGTGATTGGTTTTTCTAAAGACATATTTCACATCATCTTCTATCTCTTCATTCTTTTGGTTTTGTTTGTATTGTCTTTTTTTTTACTAAACTGAATAGGTTTATTAACTATTTATTAATTTTATTAATTATTCATTTAAAATTCCAAACTGAGGCAAGAGTTTGAAAGTAGCTACTAATATACAATCTTTCTTGTAGTAATCTTAAAATCAATTAAGCATTGATCTGCAATATACTATCTAGGTGCAAATAAGATCAAAACATGCTAAGGCAGCAAGTGCCTGGTAGTTTAGGGAAACATATATTCACATTCATATGAAATCATTGAAATTAACAGAGAGAATTATAAAATTTTATTTAAGTTAGGTAATATCACATTTAATATTTGAATCTGAGTAAATTCCAGAGAATTGTACCAATGATTTAATCAACTGTCCATTTCTTTTGAAAAATCCTACTTATTTATATAAATTTTTATACTTTATCAAGACTGTCCACATAATAACCCTATGAAGTGGCTACCAGAGATATTGTTGTTGTTTTTTTTATTTTTAAAAATACTTAATTTATGTCCAGTTTCTAGCATTCAATTCCAGGAGATTTTGAGTCCTTCATTTTCTTCCCCATCCTTTCTTCCCTCCTCCCCAAGAAAGTGTGTAATCTGATATAGGCTCTACTTATGCATTTATATTAAACATATTTTTATGTTATTCATGATGTAAAGAAGAGTTAGAATTAATGGGAAAAACCCCGAATAAGAAAAAAACAAAACAATAAAACGTAAGGAGAGCAAATAGTATGCTTCCATCCGTATTCATACTCCAAAGTTCTTTCTCTGGGTGTGGATTGCAGTTTCCATCGTGAGTCTTTGTGAGTTGTCTTAGACCCTTGCATTGCTGATAAGGGCTGAGTGTGTCAAGGTCAATCATTGCACAACATGGCTATCTATGGCTAGACTCCAAACAGGCTTTGGTTATCTATATACAATATTCTCCCAGTTCTGCTCATTTCACTAGGCATCAGTTCATATAAGCATTTCCAGGTATTTCTGAAGTCCACTTGCTCATCATTTCTTATAGCACAATAGTATTCCATTATGTTCATATGCCACAACTTGTTTAGCCATTCCCCAATTGATGGGCATCCCTTTGCTTTCCAATTCTTTGACACCACAAAAAGAGGTGCTATAAATATTTTTGTGCATGTGGATCCTTTTCCCTTTTTCATGATCTCTTTAAGATATAGACCTAAAAGTGGTATTGCTGGCATACGCGCTTTTATAGCCTTTGGGTATATAGTTCTGATTTGCTCTCTAGAATGGTTGGATCAATTCACGGCTCCACCAACAATGTATTACTGTTTCAATTTTCCCACATCTTCTCCAACATTTTTCATTTTCCTGTTTTGTCATGGGCTGCTCAGTGTCCAGAACTAAGCTCCCCACACTGTTTTGTCATGTTAGCCAATCTGATATGTGTGATATGGTATCTCAGAGTCATTTTTATTTGCATTTCTCTGATCTCTAAGTGATTTAGAGCATTTTTTTCATGAGACTACAGATGTCTTTAATTTCTTACTTTGAAAATTGCCTGTTTATATCCTTTGACCATTTATCAATTGGGGAATGTCTTGTATTCTTATAAATTTGACTGATTTCTCTATATATTTTAGAAATGAGGCCTTTATTAGAGACATTGGCTGTAAAAACTATTTCCCAGCCTTCTGCTTCCCTTCTAATGTTGGTTCCATTGGCTTTGTGCAAAAACCTTTTCAATTTAATATAATCAGAATCATCCAGTTTACATTTGTAATATTCTTTATCTCTTGTTTGGTGATAAATTCTGCTCTTTTCTAAAAACCTGACAGGTAAACTATTCCTTCCTGTCCTAGTTTGCTTATAGTATCAATCTTTATATCTTAATCATAAGCCCATTATGACTTAATCTTGGCATAGGGCATAAGATGTTGGTCTATAAATAGACTCTTCCATACTACATTGCAGTTTTCTCAGCAGCTTTGGTTAAATTGCAACTTCTTATGCCTAAAGCTGGAGGCTTTGGGTTTATCAAATAGTAGACTGCTAAAGTCAATGACTATTCTGTCTTGTGCACCTAATCTATTCAACTGATCTACCACTCAATTTTTTTTAGTTATTACCATGTAGTTCTGATGACGGCTGCTGTTTAATATAATTTAAGATCTGGTATGGTTAGGCAATCTTTCCTTGCCTTCCTTTTTATTAAATCCCTTGATATTCTGGATCTTTTGTTTTTCCAGATGAATTTTCTTATTCTTTTTATACTTCTATAAAATAGTTTTTGGTAGTATGGCATGGCAATGAATAAATAATTTAGAAAGCATTGCTATTTTTATTAGTTCAGCTCAGCCTATCCATCAGCAACTGATATTTTTCCAATTATTTAGATCTGATTTTATTTGTTTGAAAAGTGTTTTGTAATGGTGTATATATAATTTCTGGATTTGTTTTGGCAGGTAGACTCTAAAATATTTTATAATATCTACAGAAACTTTAAGTGGAATTTCTCTATCTCTTGATGTTAGGTTTTGTTATAAATATATAAATATATAAATATATACATATACATACACACATACTCACAACATACATACATATATACATATATATGTCTGTCTGTCTGTATATGCATATATATACTGATGATTTATGTTGGTTTATTTTATATGAAGCAACTTTGCTAAATTTATTACTTTAAGTAGTTTTTTTACTTGATTCTCTAAGTTTACCATCATATTATCTGCAAAGAGTAAAAGCTTTGCTTCTTCTGTGCCTATTCTAATTCTTTCAATTTCTTATTCTTTTCTTATTGCTCAAGCTAAAAAAAATACTGAATAACAGTGGTGATAGTGGACAATCTTGTTTCTCCCCTTCTGGTTCTAGGACCTCAAGGCAAATTTCTTTGATGATTTCTTCAAAAATGTTGTCTAGGCTCTTTTTTGTTGTTGTGGCTTTCAGGTTGACCAATAATTTTAAATTGTCTCTCCTCAATCTATTTTCAAGTTCAGTTGTTTCACCTACAAGATATTTTACATTTTCTTCTATTTTTTTCATTCTTTTGTTTCTGTTTCACTGTTTCTTGATATCATGTAGAGTTATTAGCTTCTACTTGGTCAACTCAAATTTTTAAGAAATTATTTTCTTCTATAAGATTATGAATCCCCTTTTCCATTTGTCCCATTTTACTTTTTCAGTAGCTCTTCTCTTTGGTGAGTTTTTGTGCCTCCTTTTCCATTTTAGGCAACTCTGCTTTTTAAAGATGATTTCTACACTGAATTTTTGTCCTTCCTTTTCCAAGCTATTGACACTCTCATGCATATCTCTCAGTTCTTTTCCCAATTTTTCTTCTAGTTCTCTCATTTGCCTTTTAAGATCCCTCTTGAACTCTTCCAAGAAGGATTTATGGCGATGGGATCACTTCATGTAACTTTTGATGTTTCAGATGTGGTTATAGTGACAATATTGTCCTCTTCTTAATTTGTTCTTTGAAATTCCCTGTTTCCATAATAAGAATCTATGGTCATATGAATTCATATAGGTTTTCCCATGTGTCTCTGAAATCATCCCCTTTGCCATTTGGTAGAGCAAAATAGTACTCCATCACAATCATATTCCACATATTGTTCAGCCACTCTCCAGATGAAGAGCATTTCCTCAATTTCTAATTCTTTGGCACCACAAAAAGAGCTTCTATAAATATTTTCATGCATACGTGTCCCTTTCTTTTTCCTTTGATCTCTTTGAGATACACATCTGGTAGTTGTATTGCTGGGTCAAAGGATATGGATTCTTGAGAGCCTTTTGGGCATAGGTCCAAATTATTCTCCAGAATGGTGGGACCAGCAGACAACTCTACCAATAATTCATCAGTGTACCTATTTTCTCTCATCCCCTCCAGCATTTGTCATTTCTTAAAAATGTGAGGTGGTGGGGCAGCTAGGTGGCGCAGTGAATAGAGCACCGACCCTGGAATCAGGAGTACCTGAGTTCAAATCCGGCCTCAGACACTTAACACAAAAACACAAAAACTAGCCGTGTGACCTTGGGCAAGTCACTTAACCCCAATTGCCCTCCAAAAAAAAAAAACAAAAAAAAATGTGAGGTGGTACCTCAGAGTTGTTTTCATTTTCATTTCTCTAAAAATTACTGGCATAGAAGATTCTTTCATACCAGTAAAATAGCTTTGATTTCTTCTTTTGAAAGTTCCCTGTTCATATTCCTTGACTATGGATCAATTGGGGAATGGCTCTTACTTTTATAAATTTGATTTAGTTCTTGATGTATTTGTGATAGGAGTTATTTTTTAGAGAAACTTGCTGAAGAAAATTTTAATATTACATTATTATCTGTGACACCTTTCAGTAAAATTATAGTTTCCCTGATTATCTCTTTTAATGAGGTGTATTTTTGCTTTCTCTGACATCATGATGTGTACCTCTGCCTTTTTTACTTCAGCTGAAGCATAAAAGACTCTGCTCCACTCCCGTATTTTAGTTCTGTATAAGTGTCTTTCTGTGTCAGCTGTGTTTCTCATAAACCGCAAATTGTTGGATTCTGGTTTCTCATTCATCCTGCTATATACTTCTGTTTTATGGTGAGCTCATCCCTTTCAAATTTGTAGTTATGATTAATAACTGCATATTTCCTTCCATCTCATTTCTCACTCCCTCTTCCTTTCTCTCCCTCTCTCTCTCTCTCTCTCTCTCTCTCTCTCTCTCTCTCTCTCTCTCTCTCTCTTTCTCTTTCTCTCCAGTTTTCTTGGATAATTTCATAAAATAATGCCTAGGCTCTTTTTTTGATCATGGGTTTCAGGTAGACCAATTACCCTTAAATGATCTCTCCTCCATCTATCTTCCAAATTAATTGTTGTCCAATGAGATGTTCATATTATCTTCTATGTTTTCATTTTTTGATTTAGCTTAATACAATACCAAGTCACCCTCCCCTGAAATCGACTGTGGATGGAAGGGATAGTGTTGGGAAGCAATACCTGGTCATTATGTTCCAGAGCCCTACCTACAACAGTTCAGTAAGTCACAAAGACAATCAAGTATATGGGTGGGTGGGATGTGGAGGAAGAAGTGCTAAGCTATTCACCATCCTATTGGTGGTAATTTTTCATTTGTATGTATGTGAGCTGGTGCCCAGCAAGGTCCTATCCCCCAACCTTTCTGCCAATGCTTCAATGCCCCAGCCCTGCTGAAGGGACCCCTGAATCTCTGTTCCATTCTGCCCTTTAGGCCTGCTGCTCTCCACCGTCTAAGTGTCAGGAATACCCAAGAATTTTACTTGGTCAGGAGTGAATTTAGAAAAAATGTCTTTTATTTCATGTCATTTCAGATGAGTGACTTGACCTTTTATTCCTAGTGAAAAGGCTCATGTACACCTTTAAGCTAATTTCATAGTCCTTTTTGTAATCCATCCAGATTTGAATTTCTCACTGAGAATCTCATTGGTTAACATTTTGGAGTTGATTAAATCCCACCCCTTGACCACATCCTCTCATTCCCACATTTCAATTCTCCCCTCCCTGACAAGGAAATGCCAAGCAAAATACTTTTAGGTTCTTCCCCAATTGTCTGCATCAGACAGCATGAGAAACGGTTTCTCCCAATTACTAATAAATTTGACAAAAGCCTAGGGTTAAATGACCTAGTCTTTGTGAATGAAGCTGGCCTGGTAGTCCTTTTTGATATTTAGGAAGAGGACTTCTTAGGTATGCTGATTTTCCAGCTGTGCCAGTTTTTATACAGGCAGTTTTTTTGTCTCTGACATTAGCCATCAGTATAGCTTCAAATAATTTGTGTTTTTATATAATTTTCTGTGGAAACAAAATTCAATACTATCTTATATCAATGGGGGTGAGTCAGTCCCCTCCAGACATAACTCTGCAAGGCAGGCTCCTGATGTTTTCCAGCGAGTCCTGGGCCTTGTCATTTGCCCTGCCACTGGCACCTAAATGGCTCTGGCATTTCCTTCTGCCCTGAAGGCAACCTTTCCTGTGTGCATGGTCGTCCCAATTTAGAGTAGGAGCTCCTTGAGAGCACTGATTCTCTTTACATCCTTGCAATGGCAGCTTTTGGCATGGTTCCTGGCCCATAGTTAGTAAGTACTTAACCTAACCACGTTCATTAATGCATCCATCCATTTCTTCATTCATTTACATCTCAATAAAACTACTGATGTTTTGAGCCTTGTCATGTTGTGTGCTTGTCTGGAAAGCTGATACTCCTGGGGGAGGTTGGAGGGGATTGTCAAATGCTGCAGTTCCCTTATTATCTGGAGGGGTGGGTAAGTTTAGAAGACAGTAAAGGTCTGGATATCAATGGTCTTTGAAGGTATTTGCCCCCTTCAGTACAGGAGGGAGGTACTGACCAAGGGTCCTTCTCCTGTGTCCTCCTTTGGTGCCAGGGCAAACCCATCAGAAACCTAAGTTTCCAGAAGACACAGGGACCAAGACCTCAATTGCATGGCAAATCAGAGAATGAGGTCTCCTAGCCCACATATGGTTGTGAGAGACTGAGATGATGATGATGATGATGATGATGATGATGATGATGATGATGATGATGTGTGTGTATTTGTGTCTGTCCAGTGTTCTCTGTCTGGAGACACCCTTGGATAGGGTGATTTCAGGATGCGTTAATAAAAGCATCTGAAGGAGTACTGGGGAGATAACTAGATGGCCATCCCTGGAGTCAGGAGTGCTTAAAATATGTCTTGTCAGGGATATCATAGATAGGATTCCCTGTGTCTCAGGTAGGAAATGAGGGGCTGATTCTCAGTCCTCTCCAGCTCTAAAGATTAGAGTCTCCTGGGAGCTGTCTGCTCTAGCACTGCTTCCATGGGACTGGGGGGGGGGGACGGAGGGCCTCCATTCTTTACTCTTCTATCCTAGTGTCTGGGGAGAGTGAAAACTTCTCAGGCAGTTTTGGATTAACTCCCCTCCCCCAATACTGCTGTCAATCAGCAGCGAGCTCTTTCTGATTTCCTGCCTCTGTGGATCCCTCCTCCCGGCCAGTGGGAGTCAGGGAAAGCCCAGGCTCACTCCTCCTCCTTTGCTTTGGGACCCTTCCCCCTTTCCCTTGCTGTCAATCAGCATCCTTGTTCTTTGTAAACCTCTTTCCCAACCACTGGGAATATAGTGGCAGGCTTCCCTATGACTTGCCAGTTGGGAAGATTTTGGCGCGGAGATTTAAGTCTGCCTCTCAGGCAACAAGAGAGGAGACAGTCAGGGCTTGACTGCATTAGGGTATAAATTTTTGTTCTGTCTTTTGTAACATGTCACTTCTTCATGATGAGTCATGGGGAAGACCACCCTCTTCTCCCAGGGAAGAGAATAAACTCCTGCTTTTATCCTAAGACATCTCTGGATTTTTAATTAAATTTTAGGATGGGATTTTTCATCCCAAACACTAGAAAGTTGGCAACATCTCTTTCAAGAATAAATACACTGGCGCCCTGGCTCAGTCCTTGCTCCACAGGGGACCTGGTGCTGGGACCCAGAGAGTGTTCCCAGGAGGGCTTTTCCCATGGGTCCCTTTTTGCTATGTCTTAACGATCTTCTAACTGCCACATCTCATTTCCGAGTTTCCCTTCTCAGAGGGACATCGTGTGTTCAATGTCTGCTGGTTCTCTGCTCCGAACAACCTTGAGGAAGCACCAGTCTCCCCTCTGGTTGAGGAGGCTCTTCTCTCCATGTCCTTTCTCTCGGGCTCCCTTCCTTTGAGTGGTATGGGAAATCCCTTCTCACCTCTCCTGCTCCCATTCCCATCTGCCCCTGCCCCTCTCTTGCTGGCCCAGACTCCAGGTTTCCTTTCCCACCTCACTGTGAAAGCCATCCTTCCCAGGCCTCAGTCTCCCCTCATGCCTAATGTGTGGGTTGAAAAACCCCAGTAAAAATTTAATCAAGAATACAGAGGTTTCTCAGCATAAAAAAACAGGAAATTTTTATTCTTTTCCCCCACAGAAAGAGAGCAGTCTTCTCCATGACAGATCAGGGAGAGGAGGTATGCAATATGGGGCAAACGGAGTTTTTAAACCCTACTATATCAGGGTCATATTTCCCCCATTTTCCCTCACTCCCATTAGTTGGGCTGTGAGCTCAGGCTATCCCTGACTCCCATTGGCCAGGAGGTGGAGCCCACAGAGGCAGGAAAGGGGACGAAGGATGGAGAAAAGGTGGGGGCCAAAAGACCCCCCAAAAGGCCCAGTGCTGATTGGCAGCAGCAATGAAGGGGGAAGGGTGAAACCAAGACTCAAACCTGTCACTAAATTCCAGGACACATTCTGAGAAGTTTTTACATCCCACACACTAATGTTCCCTGGTGTTGGATATACTGGGGGTACTCACTGTTTTGTCTCATTTCTCTCCTAGTCCCAGGACAGAGATCCCCTGAGACAAAAAAAAATGATAGAACAACCCATATTTCTGCACAGCTCTGAGATGGATACAATGCTATGCTTACAAAAGTTATGTTAGGGAGGGTAGAATGATTCCTATTTTACAGATGAAGAAACTGAGTCTGAAAGCAGTTACTAGGCAAGAAAGGCAGGGCTCTGGATGAGAAAATAGTGAAGAAGTTAACAGTCAGTGCTGCTAGAAGGAAGGGCCCCGATCAGAGCTGAGCCCTCTGGCCCTCTGTCATTACCTAAAGAACTTTGACCAAGAGGTGCTTCATATGTCTAAAGTGCTTTACTGTGAAGGATCAGGACACCTTGGGGGATCAGTGGATAGAGGCTCTGGGTCTGGAGACAACAAAACCTGAATTTAAATCTGACCTCAGCCATTCATTAGATGTGCAACCCTGGGTAAGTCACTTAACTCTGTTTCCTCAGCTCCTTTATCTGCAAAATGGGAAGAAGGGGGAAGAGGCAAAGCATTCCAGTATCTTTGCCAAGAAAATCCCAAATGGGGTCATGAAGAGTCTGACAGGATTGAAAAACAAGTGAACAACAAAGAAAAATTCAGTAAAACATATCTGTGCATTGAAAATGTCTGAAAATAAATTCATGCTGCCATGCCTGTAGTCAGGGATTTTCCCTCTGGACAGGAATGGGGAGACTTGCTTTCTTTCTCTTTTTAAGGATCAGTTTTATTGAGCTTTGTATCACTCATACAGAATTGGTCTCTATCAATACCATGTACTTTTCTTTAAGGGCAGGGACTGTTTCTTTTTATTTTTGGACTCCTGGCATCAGGGCAGAATGTGGCATGTAGTCGGCTTTTAAAAATGATTTTTGACCAATTTAGTACCATTGAAGATTATATCACACTCTTTTTTTAATGAAGAAAAACATTTGGTGAAAAAAGTTAACATTTGCTAAACCAAAAAAATTTAAACTTTATCTTTCCATAAACACAAAAATTAGCTTGGCAAAATTTGCATTTCCTGGAACAAATATGTCCATTCAGTGCCCTATTTACAAAATCACTGGAAAATTTGTGGTCAGAAAAATCACACTACTCCATGATATCTACAAATTTTCACCTAGCTAAATTATGTCCCTTCTTTTCCAGCCATCTGATGGTCACAAAGACATAGTGAACAATATTATAGCGTGGCCTTTGGCGACATCTAGTAGTCAAAACAAAAATTACAGAATTTCGGAGGTTTGGGGTGATTTTGTGAACAGTGGGGAATATTGCATTGTAATGAAATGTTCAGGACAGAGAGGAATATATCATACAATTGAAATCTCTGCCTTGTGGTCAATGCATATATCACCCTTTTAGTAAGTCTTCTGGGGTCTAAACCTCCAGCTCATTTTAAACCATGTTTTTATTGAATTCTATCTCTTTTTTCAATTCCTCCATAAACAGGCAGAATGCAACTAAATGAAATGATCAGCTTATGAAAGGAAGAGAATAATGAATTCCTTCAGTGTCAATATGAATTCTGACTAAATCATCACCATTAAAACTGTTTATTACACTCTCCATCTTATCAAAAGTCATCTGATACAGTATAAGCTTTCATAGCAGTGGAGGCAGCATTGAACTGGGGTTAGGTGCATAAAGTGTTAATGTTTCCCAAACAAAGAAGCTAAAAAACCTGAGGAAATAAAAGAAAAAAAGACTGATTTTTGCTCCGAAGATGATTTGTGAAAGAAATATCAAGTATGACTGAAACATTTCTAGTATGAAATCGGGCATTTAGACAAACATTTGTCAAAGTGTTCAGTGCTTGTTGCTGTTCAGTTGCTCCGTCATGCCCAACTTTATATGATGCCATAGACGTTTATCCATAACATTTTACTAGCAAAAATATCGAAATGGTTGCACATTTCCTTCTCTAGTGTGTTCCGATTTTACAGATAAGGAACCTAGTCAAATAAGGGTTGAGTGACTTGTCCACTTGTCCATATGTAGTAGCTTACTACATAGCTAGTAAGAGTCTAAGGCCGGTCTTGAACTCAGATCTATCTGGCTCCAAGTTGGAGGTTCTATCATCTTGCACCACCTAATTACCCTGTTGAGGCCTAGTTAAAAAAAAAACCAACCTTGGGAGTATACAAAAACAGAGACTGACAACAGAGCAGTAGTTATTGTCCTCTGTAGTAGGGCTTGGGGTCAAGAAGAAGAAAATACCTCTCCTTGTGATGATATTGTAACCTAGTTTTGACCTAGGGGTCAATGGCCTTCTACTGCCTCTTGAGAGGGTGCTTGGTGGTGATGGACGGGGCATACAGTTGTGAACCAGGGGTGGAAAACTTTTGACTTTTGTACTTTGTGACTGACCAAATGAATGTACTTTGCTTATGATTGGAAGCTAATCTCCAGTTGAATAGAAAGAAGACTTTGTGATTGACTAAATGAATGTACTGCCCAGGGGTGGAGTACTTGGACCTTAGTACTTTGTGATTGCATTGAGGATTTGCTAAATTTTTGAGTTACACCTGGTGAATGCTGTATTTTGATTTTCTGTGAGTGTTTTGCCTTAATCTGTCACTGAATGAATGGAGTTTGCTCTTAATCCTAACCTGGAAATTGCCTTGTGTTTTGCATTACACAACCCCAAACCCATCACCATCCCCAGTCCCTCAACGTCTCACTTCCTTCCCATGTCATGCCCTAACTACACCCTCCTTCCTTTTCCTTCTTGACCCTTGGGGAGCTAGTAGAAATCTAAAATGTCCTCTCAAGTTTCTTGTGCTCTTCCTGATCTTGCCCAATTAAATCTTGGATTATTTCCATTATCTGCTACCTTCATTCCTTCACACATGCTACTAAGTAAAGCTGGAGAAAATCAGGAAATAATGATGACTGAGTCCTCCACAATTTCATGTTACAAAATCTCATTCTTATATCTTCTTATATCAAGGCAATCCTTTTTATACCTCCCTAACTCATGATCCCATTCATCCACAAAAGCTAGCAAAAACTTTTTCATCTCTCCTCAAACCTCCCACAGTTCCCTTTCCTCTACCTTGTCAGCTGAGAACCTTGCCTCAGAGTTTAATAAAAACATTGAGGCCATTTGCTGAGAGCTCCCTCTTCTCCCCTCCTTCTCATTTCACATCATCCCCATGCCTTCTGCCACTGTCTCCTCCTTCACTTCAGTCTCACATGATAAGGTGGCTCTTCTCTTCACCAAGGCAAAGCCCTCTGCATGCACAAGGGACCTCATCTCACACTATCTTCCTGCAGACTGCCCCCTCTTACTGTCCCCACATTCACTAACCTTCAATCTCTGCTTCTCTACTGGCTGCTTCCCTATGGAGTACAAGCATGCTCACAGCTGCCTCATCCTCAAAGAACCTCATTTGATCCATCCACCCCTCAGCTCTTCTCCAGCTAAAATCCTAGAGAAAGTCATCTGCTTTCTGAATCTTACCATCTGAAAGTGGTAGCCTCTACTTCTTTTCCTCTTACTCTCTTCTTAACTCTTTGCATTCTGACTTCCTACTTTATCATACAACTGAAACTGCTCCCTCTAAAGTCACTGACCATCTCTTAATTGCCAGATCAGTTGGCCCTTTCTCAGTCCTCATCCTCCTGGACCTGCAGACTCTGACACTGCTGATCTCCCTCTTTCTCCTTGTTGCTGTCTTCTCTCCATGTATATGGGAGGCTCTGGTTTGGCACAGAAAGCCCTCCAGAATCTCTCCTCCTTCTTAGCTTTCAGTCTTCTTACACCTCATACCCCATTCCCCATATATTTTACAGTCTAGTCACACTGGCCTCCTGGCTTCTCCTTGAACATGACCCTCCAACTCCAGACTCCAGGCACTGTCATTAGCTGTGCCCCATGCCTACCATGCCCTTCTTCCTCCTCTCCACCTCCTGGGCCCAGGCTTCCTTCAGGACCTAGTTAAAATCCACCTGCAAGAGCCAGTTCAATGGGCTACAAGTCCTAGGTGGGAACTGTCCCTTGTCCCTTTTCAGGGGTCTAAGATGGGGATAGGGGGTGCAGACCTGGCCCCCCAGACTGGTTCTTTCTGCATTCAGGTACATGAGAAAGTAGACAAGAGAGACGAAGGAATGCCTACAAGGGATGGCTCTTGTCCCAGGTCAGACCTCAGGACTGTGAGGGATAATTTATGATAAAGTTTGTTCATTCTGAAAAATCAAATCTAGAGTGGCTTAGTAGGCCTACATTTAGAGGTCACCTGACCTTCCAGGAATCTGGGACTTAGAGCAATGGAGACCCTCCCCAGTGCTACCTCAGTACAAGATACACCAAATAAGGAGAAGACTGCTTTCCTGGCCTTTCACTGGACACCCATATGTTTGCGGGTCCTTTGTCTCAGAGATAGATTCCCACACTTAGGTTGTGGGCCAGCCTCCCTACCAATAAAAGTGAAGGCCAGTTGGGGGGGATTGGGTTTCTGCATTAGAAGGTTATATAACCATGGACTTGCTTCTACATGTTGCTCTCTCCCTGCTGCCATGTCAGTGAAAGAGGCAGAGTCCTTTCTCATGAGAAAGAATAAAGACCTTTTCTGACCTCAGATTCAGACTCTGAACTCTTTCATCTCCCACAGGACTGACCCCTGCAGGACCAAGGAGTGATCTGTACCCCGCTGTGACACAGGTGAGGGACTCCCCACAGGAAGAAGGCAGGGTGTTTTCAGAAATGGCCAGAGGGTTGCAGGAAGGGGAGGATGCACTTGTTCAAACACAGGGTGTGTTCTTCTCATGGGCCTGGGGGTTGGAGGCCTGGGGGAGATGGGGGAAGGAAGATAAGGAGGAGAAGGGGTGACCAACACATGCCCTTGTCCCTCTGCCCAACTGTATCTGCAGAAATGGGGCGTCTTTGGGGTCAGGAATGGAGATCAAGGCACAGGGAAGAGTCAGGAAACAAAAGGAAAGAGGGGAGGGGGGCTCCTCTCCCCAACCCCCCCAGGACCAGGGCAACCCAAAGAACCACTAGGCACCCCCTTCTGGACTCAGACTTGGACACCTGAGCCTGGGGGGAGGGGGGACCCCACAAGGTCCCTCAGTAGTCCCACCCCTCCTACATCAGGCCTGCTCAGGGAGCCTGCCCTACAGATTGGGGGGAGTCTGAGCTGCTCAGGAATAAAGTGGGGTATGGGGGAGGTTGTGAGGATCCCCCAGCAGCAGTCCTGCCCCATCCCATCAACTTAACAGGCCACTCCTCCGCTGGGCAGGGATTCCACTTGTGTGGGACAAAGATGACCCTTGCCCAAATAAAAATAAGCAGAGATATCTCCAAGTAGAGACAGGGAGGATTTCTTTAATTATTTCTTCTTGCAAGAAGAGTGATTGCAGTACTGGAGGCAGTCTAGTAGGAGAGGTAAAATACAAAATGCAAAGCTTGGTTATATACCCAAAAGACCACCCCTTTCCTCCCTCCTTCTGTCTTGTTCCCATCAATTAGGGACTGAGACACACAATCTTACCTGCAAAAATCTGCTGGTGCTGCAGGTAAAATGTCAGTAATATCAAAAAGCAGAAGGTACCTGTCTAGTGGACATGAAAACAGACAAAATCAGTATCAACTTAGATATGAAAGCAAAAAGATAAACGCCCTAACAATATCAATATAGATATGAAAGCAGACAATTTTTATGAATCATGGGGATTTTAGGACATGGTGACCTGCCTGGAGTTCCGCAACAGGATTTCCAGTTTTCAGTTAGGGTACTGCGGTTTACTTAAAAATTTATATCAGGGCATAGAAAAAGAATTCAAATGTCATTATTTGATGACATCAAATAATAACACTATTTAGTGGCCACTTTTAGGTTTCTATCTTGTTTCCTTCTCCTAATATTACACTGAGATGAATTCCAGAGTCCACTTTTAGGATTCTAGCCTGTGGGACAGTCCACTCCTGGTTAAAACAAAAAGAATGAAGTTAAGTCCTGAATTTATGACTGGAAGTAGGAATTCAAGCTAAATCATCAGTAACAAAATTAAGTGTGAAATTCTTCATTATAGATAAGGTCATCTGATATAGGATAAGAATTCATAGCAGTGAGGACACCACTAAGTTGGTTTCAGCCTTCAATGAAGCTGTTAATATGGTAAGACAATGAACATAACCACTTACAAGATCAATATGCAGACAAAATAAATACAGAAATATGGGTGATCTCAGTTTGGAAGGAAACTTGTGACAGAAATATCCAAAGTTTGACTGAGATTTGACCACTGTGCAATCAGACAGCATGTAAATATTTCCTCAGGTGTTCCAGGCTAGTGAAAACAAAGACCATTAACCCTGGGAGTACACAAAATCAGAGAGTAAGTGAGGCTACAGCTGAATTCATTGTCCTCAGTAGTGGGGCTTCGATTCCAATCCAGCTCCTCTGCTCCCAAATGCAGAACAATGTTCCTCATCCATTTCCTACTGTCATCCTCCATCTGAACAAAGTGCTCTCTCTCTCTCTCTCACTCTCTCTCTCTTTCTTTCTCTCCCTCTGTCTCTCTCTTCTTCCTTCCCTCTCTCCCTCTGTCTCTTTGTCTCTGTCTATTCCTCTCTGTCTCTCTTCTACCTTCCCTCTCTCTCTCTTTGTCTCTGTTTCTTTTACATTCCCTCTTTCCTTCTCTGTCTCTGTCTCTCTCCCCTCTCTCTCCCTCCCTTCCTCTTTCCCTCTTTTCATACCCTGCCAAGCATATATGTTGTGTATCTGTTGCCTTTGTTTCCTCTCTGCCCAGTCATTCTTTTAAGAGCCTCAGCGAGTCCATGCAAACATAGGACCCTAGATCTAGTGCTGAAAGAGACCTCAGAGGCCATCTAGTTCCATTTCCCTCATTTTACAGAGGGTAAACTGAAAACCAGAAGTCAAGGGACTTGTCTGAGAGCACACAAGATTTGACCCTGGGTATTCCTAATTTGAATTTCAGTGCTGTATCCACTAGATCCTGGTGACTTCCATTCTCTCATATCACTAAGCTACTCATCTCAGAAGCTCAAGACTAACAATATAAGGAAGGGTTTGGGGTTTTGATACTGAAGGATAAATAACTCCCCCTAAATGGAACGTTTCCTCTACTAAATGCTCAGTAGATCTTTATTGGGCTGAACTGAGTTCTTTGGCTTCCTGTCTACACAACAGTCTTTTATGAAGGCGTCACTGCCTTTATCCCAGCTTTGTCTCTTGCTGATATGAGAGTTTTGAAAGGATTTATGCAGCAGCTTAGGTTGTGAGACAGTAACAAATAAAAATCATACTTTCAGTACCAAAGATGATATACATCTCCTGTAAGCATCCTATATCATGGAAACAAGTGAGTCCATTTATCCAATTCATGCGTCACAGGGGCCCATTGGGACATGGTAGCTCTACCACCCTGTGTTTCTCAGGAACACATTCTGTCTGTCAGAGTCTGATGGAAATGCATCATCTCCTTCTCACCCAGCTCCATAGATCTGAGGATTTACATAGGCATCAGTGTATTGAGTATTGTCATCAAAGAGCAAAACAACAGACTATATAAAACCTGGATGCAGGGTGATCACTTCCCAGGAAAGCTCTTTCTTTCTATGGTTGCTGTGCCAAAGAAATAGAATAATGGTGGCGGAGCCAAGATGGCGGCATAGAAGCAGCAAGATTCCGCAGCTCCCACACAACCACCCTAAATACCCATAAAATATGACCCCAGACAAATTCTAGGACTCTCAAACTCACAAGAATACAGAAAACACATCTCTTGCTGAAGGCAGCTCGGCAGCAGGGGCTGATCATGGCAGGCCGGGAGCCGAGGCCAGCCCAGCCTGAAAAGGAAACGCAGCCAGGCCCCAGGACAGGTTGGGGGGAGCTGAGCCAAGCTGCAGCCAGTCTACATGAGAGAAGATCTACAGCACTTCCAGCAACTCCACATCTACCAAGGCGTGAAAAACAAGGATTAGAGAAAGACAACTCAGCAGCAGGGGCTCATTCTGCAGGCTGGCAGGCTGTGAACCGAGACCAGCCCAGCCCGAAAACCAAAGTCGCGGCCAGGCCCCAGGGAAGTTGGGAGGAGCTGAGCCTCCCAAGCCACAGTGTGAGTCTACTTCAGAGAAGATCTACTGCACCTGAAGGGATCTTCACATTTAGCAAACCAGGATTAGAGACAGTCAGTGAAAAGTGAAACTTTGAAACTTAATTTGGGGGAGGAAAAGCACTTTGGCCAATCTGCCCCCAGGGCAAGGAAGCAGTGGGGGAAGGGCAGGAACTGCTGTAACCGGTAGATGCTCCCCACTGGGCTGCTTCAGAGCCCCTGGCCTGAGGACCCTGCAGAGGGGCTGAGTTGATTGATTAGGGCCAAGTACTCTTGTGTTGAGCGGCCTGGATCCAGATTGTGGTCTTCGGTGGTGGTCCTGGGGTGCACTCTCAGCAAGCCAAAGCTGGTGGGGGTTGCAACACCCCACGAATAGCTTGGGCAGCTAGGAAAAGCCCAGCAATTTGGAACAGAGCTTTCCCCCCTGGAAGCAGAGTTCCACAAAGCTAAAAAAAACCAACCAATTAATTGACTGGCCAACATGAGGAAAAGGAAGCAAAATAAGAACAGCAATAAAGCTCTAGAATCCTTTTTTTGTGGCCAAAAAGGATCAAAGTATGGAACGGGAGGAAGACAACCCAGTCAGAACTCCCACACCAAATGCTTCCAAGA
>CM053602.1:47453125-47491757 GCA_028646575.1 Pseudocheirus occidentalis
AAGCTTTTGGTGTGGGAGTTCTGACTGTGTTGTCTTCCTCCCATTCCATGTTTGATCCTTTTTGTCCCAAAGAAGAATCTACAGTTTGGTTGCTGTTCTTACTTTGCTTCCTTTGCCTACTCATGTTGCCAGTCAATAATTACTTGATTTGTTAGCTCTGTGGAACTGTGCTTCCAGACGGGAAAACTCTGTCCCAAATTGCTGAGATTTTTGCAGCTGCCAGAGCTATTGGGAGGCAGCCATTTTTTGGCAGCCCCCACCAGCTTTGGCTCACTGAAAACACATCCCAGGACCACCACCCAAGACCACAATTCAGATCCAGGCTTCTCAAAACAAAAGCACTTAGCCTCTGAATGATCACTTACCGCCCCCCCCTTTGCAATCTCTAGGCTTGGAGTTTTGAAGCAACCAAGTGGCAGGGTCGCTGCTTCTTCCACTTCCTTGTCCAGGAGGCAGTTTAGCTGGACTGCTTTTCTCCCCCAAATTTAGCTGAGCTCCACTGACCTTCCAATTAGTCCCTGTTTCTTATGGTTTGATAATTCTAAAAATGGCCACAGCTGTTGCTGATCCACTCTCCTGAAGGCTCCAGCTGTGACTTCTCCTGGCCTCCCTGGGTTCAAGCCACATTTTCAGGCTGGGCTGATTTTGGCTCCCAGCATGCTGCGATGAGCCCTTTGTGCTGAGCTCCCTCCAGCAAGAGATGTGTTTTCTGTATTTTTGTGAGTTTTGGAGCCCTAAAATTGGTTTAGAGTAATATTTTATGGGTATTTGAGGTGGCTATGTGGGAGCTGCACAACCTTGTTGCTTCTATGCCACCATTGTGGTCTCTTTCAAACATAATTTCTGAAAAAAAAGAACTGAAAAGGAAATTCAACACTCAAATACAAGAAACATGAGAATGTAAACAAGGAAAAGAAATCATAAGGAACTTATCAAAGTTGAACTATTTACATGCCAACATGGAAAAAAAAGTAAATGCAACTTATGAAACTTTTCTCAGTATGAGGATAGGTGAAGGGAATAGAAATGTATATATACATATACATACACATATGTCTATATAGGAGGGTTTATATATGTATATGAATACATATCTGAATATATGTGTATATGTGTACATTGAGGGCACAAGATCAATTCCATGGGAAGGGACAATACTATAAAAGGTGAAATTCTGAGGTGGGAGAGGATTAGAATGAGAGGAGACAGGGAGAGACAGAATGGGTTAATCATGTCATATAGAAGAGGCAAGGGGTAACTGTTACAATGGAGGGTAAGAACCGGAAGGCAAAAGGGAAAAAATCAACCTTGCCCTCATTGAATTTGGCTTAGGGAAGGAATGACATAAACTCTAAACTGGGTATCTTGCCACATTGGAGAGCAGGGGGGATGGGGATGAGAGGTGGGATGATGGAGAGGAGGGCAGAGTTGAGGGGGGAGAGTTGCTGGAAACACACACTTCTGTAAAGGGACAGAGACAGGGTAGAGAATAGAACAAGGGGGGAGGGATAGGAAGGAGGGGAATATAATCAGTCTCTCACAGTATGTCCACTGTAGAGATGTTCTGTGTAAATACACATGTATAGCCTGTATTGAATTGCTTGTCCTTCCAGTGGTGGTGGGGTGACGAGGGAGGAAGGCAAAGAATCTAGAATTTAAAGTTGTATAATCAAATCTTAAAAATATACACATATTTATATTATTGTTATTGTTGTTGTTGTTATTGTTATTATGTACAGGCAAATGAGAATTAACATATACAGGCACTGGGGTAGGGAGACCTATCCTGTCCTACCAGAAAGTCAGAGGGGCGATGGGGAGGACATAGGAGAGAGCAGATTGGGGGAGGGGCTATACAGCAGGATGGCTGTTTTCAGGTAGTGGGTAGGGGAAAGATGGGGGGAAATTTGTAACTCAAAATCTTGTGGAAATGAGTGATGTAAACAAGGAAATAAATAAATTGATTTATTTAAAAATAAAAATAGACATTGATAGTGAGGGAAAAGCTATTTCTTGTAAGCTTGGGGTTGTCATTTTGTTTTCTTATCCACTATGTCACTCTTTTAAGTTTTATTGGATTTTTTTGATCTAATTCCATTGGAAGTTAGGAGTTAGGTTCAATATCTTTCTCGCCTTATCCCTAAAATTGGTTTCTTTTCCAGTTATGATTTTTTCCCTCTTCTGCTATGAACATGATACTATGCTCCTTCACTTATCTTTAATTTTTTTTAATGTGGCCCTGTTCCTATTGCCTTTCTTCTTCTTTCCCTAATCCCCACTCTAGTTTGATTTAACTTTTCCTTTAGGGTTTTCTTCGTCAGTTTATTTTTTTCTTTCCTGTTTTAATCAGGCTATATATTTCTTTCCCATCTTTTTTGTCTCAGTCAAATTGATCCACCTTTCTCTCCTTTCTTCCACTTCAACTAGTCCTGTTTGTTTGTTTCTTTTATTTATTCACCAGGAAGTGAGGGTTAAATGACTTTCCAAGGGTCACAAAGGTAGTAAGTGTCAAATGTCTGAGATTGAATTTGAGCTCTGATCCTCCTAACTCCAGGTCCAGCTCTCTATTTCTCCTTTGCCACCTAGTTGCCTCTCATTCATTTTATTTTTATTTCATTCTTTGTGTACCTTTCCACAAAGCATTCATCTCACTTTCTTCATTACCTATCATACTCTCTTTCTGTGTACTCTAGACTGCAGGTTCCCAAACTTATTTGACCCATAGCCCCCTTTTAAAAAAATTATTCAGTGCCCACCTGGAAACTTCTTTCTTTAACCCTTTAACAAATTTTTTTGAAATTTGCATTATTTCAGAAAAATGTAACTTTTTAAAAATGATGCCTCTTGAATTTAATAATTTATTATAAATTTGTGGGGGGTTTCCTACATTGAAATTCTGATGAGGAGGCAGCTAGGTGATGCAGTGAATAGAACACCAGCCCTAGAGTCAGAAGGACCTGAGTTCAAATTTGATCTCAGACACTTAACAGTGACTAGCTGTGTGATCTTGGGCAAGTCGGTTAACCCCTATTGCCCTGCCTTCCCCCCTCCAAAAAAAAAAAGAAATTCTGATGAGGCAATATTGTGTCATGCAACAGTATAGTATAACATTGTAAATAAGTCATTACATGCATATATTACTGATGCATGATGGACTTCTTGACAATTCAAGACTAGCTCACCTGCCAACACTTGCTTATTAAGACCTTTCAGCAGACTTAACCACTGATCAGTTATAACTTGCACTTTGCATGTTTATTTGGAAAATAATGTAATCACTATGTCTTTAACTCTGTTACACAACAGATGAAGCATGTATGAATAGTTTTTTCAAAATTTTCTCCTCTTTTTTCCTTATGCTCTCACTGCCCCCTTATTTATATTCAAAGCCCCCCCACACACATTGCAACCAAGGTTACTACTTCCCCCATCCCAATCATTCCCTGGAATTTTCTGGTCACTCTCTTCTTTGGATTCTTGATATAATCAAAACTCCCAAGGTACTCATTCTAGGCTCTGTCCTTTAGATACTTTCTGCCACTATCTTGTATGGCTGACCCATGGATTCTCCTTTTCCATTGTACCTCACTCCTAGAACAATGCCAGAAGATGTAGATGAATGTTTTCTTTTTCTTTACCCCCCACATTTCCCTTGAAATCTCTTCACACTGGCCATGTTTTCCAAATTCTGCTTTTCTCCAGAGGTTCCAATTTAAGACAAGTTGACTTTTCAAGCACCAAATCCTGCAGCCCTTATCCAGTGTAAGGTCTTCATTTCCCTTCACCAACCTTTCTTCATCTATAGGAGCATTAGTCAGTGGAACCCCTACCACCTTTAAAAGTAAGGTCTCCTTTCTTCCCTCCCTCCTTCCCTTTTCAATTTTTCCCTCTTCTCTTCACTCACTCCTCTGTAAACTCTTCTCTTTATGACACTTCAGAGGTCACTTTTCTCTCGTTGTTAGACCTTGCTTTGACCCCTGTCTCTCACACACTTCTCTTTCCCTCTGCTCCCCTCTCCCTTTCGTATAGCCTCTCATGTTATAATGTAGTCCCACAAAAAGAAACATTCACCTTTTTGCAGGGTTATAGCCAAGTTCTGTCCATAATGCCCCCTGTCTGCCTCTTCACCGTTACCTCTATCAGATTCATTTCTATCTCCTTGTGGTCATTTAGAAAGAAGTCTCTTAATGGTCTTTCTGTTACCACTTTGTTGCTGTTGCTATCTGCATGTATTCATTCCTCTTGTAATTCTGTTATTTGGGTGTTCAAGAAGCAAATAATCTCTTCAGTTCTGCTTTTCTTTCTAAAACTGTTTCAAACTCTTATTACTGAATATCCGTCTTTTGGCCTATATGATTAGGCTTAGATTTGTAGGATAGGTCATTTTTGGAACATATTATTAATTCCTTCTTCCGTTTTCTAGTAGATAGAAAATAGTCTTGTGAGGGGCCAAGCCAAGATGGCAGCATAGAATCAGGAAAGCCCCATGAGCTCCCCACATAACCACCTCAAATACCTGTAAAATATGACACTAAACAAACTTTAGAGCTCCAGAACCCACAAAGTGACAGAGAGGAACAAATCTCTCAGTGAAGGCAGCCCAGCAGGCCAGCAAGAAGGGTCCATCATGCCCTGCTGAGAGCCAAACCCAGCCCCACATAAGCCCTCAATTTTAGCCCCAGGACGGCCCCAACCAGCAGTGGCTGGAATGGACTCCAGGAGAGTGGATCACCAGCAGCTATGGTGGTTTCCAGAATTGTCAGCCCATAAATGCCAAAGGTAAAGTAAAAAAGGTCAGTGTAGACTTGGAGGGAACAGGGGGACCAAGAGTGTGGTCCAGCATCTACCCCCAGGGTGAGAAGAGGAGAAGCTGTGGAGGTACTGTGGCCATGCTGCATGGCTGCTTCAGAGCTCCTGGCCTGCAGATCATAGGGGGACCAAGCTGCCATTCAGAGGGGTAATTGCTCTTGCTTTAACCTGCTTGGATCTGGATTACTGTCTTGGGTGGAGGTCCTGGGGTGTGTGACCAGGTGCCGGAGCTTGTGCAGGTTTCAGAGAGGGCACCCAACTAATAGCTCTGGCATCTGTGAAAACCCCAGTGATTTGGGAAAAGCTCTCCTCTCTGGAAGCAGAGTTCTACTGTGGCAAAAAGCTCAAAAGTCAAGTAATTGAGTGGCAACATGAGCAAGCAAAGGAAGCAAAGCAAGCACAGCAGTCAAACCTTAGATTCCTTTTCTGGGGACAAAAAGGATCAAAGCATGGAACAGGAGGAGAACAATGAAGTCAGAACTCCTGCATCAAAAGTTTCCAAGAAAAATATGAAATGGTTACAGGCCATGGAGTAGCTCAAGAAGGATTTTGAAAACCAAGTAAGAGAAGTGGAGGAAAAATTGGGAAGAGAAATGAGAATGATACAAGAAAATCATGAAAAGAGAGTCAACAACCTGACTGAAGAAAATAATACCTTATAAAATAGATTAATTCAAATGGCAAAAGAGGCCCAAGAAGCCAATGAGGAGAAGAATACCTTAAAAAGTCAAATTTGCCAGGTGGAAAAAGAACTTCAAAAGCTCACTGAAGAGAATACTTCCTTCAGATTTAGAGTGGAGCAAATGGAAGCTAATGACTTTATGAGAAATCAAGATACTATTAAACAGATCCAAACAAATGAAAAAATATAAAGGCAATGTGAAATATCTCAATGGAAAACCATTGACCTGGAAAATAGATCCAAGAGAGATAATTTTAAAATTATTGGATTACCTGAAAGCCATGATAAAAAAACCTAGAAATCATCCTTCAAGAAAGTCTTAAAGAAAATTTCCTTGATATTTTAGAACCAGAGGGCAAAATAGAAATCCAAAGAATTCACCAATCACCTCTTGAAAAAGATCTCAAAAAGAAAACTCCTACAAATATTATAGCCAGGTTCCAGAGTTCCCAGATCAAGGAGAAAATATTACAAGCTGCCAAGAAGAAAAATTTGAATATTGTGGAAACACAATCAGAATAACACAAGATCTAGAAGCTTCTACATTAAAGGATCAAAGAGCTTGGAATATGATATTCTGGAGGTCAAAGGAGCTAGGGTTAAAACCAAGAATCACGTATCCAGCAAAACTGAGTATAATTTTTCGGGGGAAAAATATGGTCATTCAATGAAATATAGGACTTTCAAGCATTCTTGATGAAAAAATCAGAGTTGAATAGAAAATTTGACATTCAAATACAAGAAGCAAGAGAAGCATGATAAGGTAAATAGGGAAAAGAAAACAAAAGGAATTTTTGAAAGTTGAACTATTTACATGCCTACATGGAAAAACAATAATTGTAACTTATTAAACTTTTCTCAGTGTGAGGATAGTTGAAGGTAATATAAATGTATCTGTCTATATAGGAGGGTATATGTGTGTATGAATACATATGTGAGTGTGTGTATACATGTGTATACGTATACATAGAGGGCACAGGATCAATTGAATAGGAAGGGATGATACTTTAAAAATAAAATGAAGAGATGAGAGAGGAATATAATGATAGGAAATAGGGAGAGACAAAGTTTGGCCTAAAGAGGGAATAACATATACATTCAACTGGTTACCTTACCCTACAGGAAAGTAGGGGGAAAGGGAACAAGAGGGAGGATGATAGAAGGGAGGGTAGATTGAGGGGAGGGTAGTGAGAAGCACACACTTTTGCAAAGGGACAGGGTCAAAGTAGAAAATAGAACAAGTGGGAGGCAGGATACGATGGAGGAAAATATAGTCAGTCTTTCAAAATATATCCACTATGGAAATATTTTGCAAAATTGCACATGTACAACTTGTATTGAATTGTTTATCTTCCCAGTAAGGGTGGGTGATGATGGAAGAAGAGAAAGAGTCTGGAATTCAAAGTTTTAATTTTTTTTAATTTTTAATTTTTTTTTTCTTTTTGGAGGGCAGTTGGGGTTAAGTGACTTGCCCAAGGTCACACAGCTAGTTTTTTGTGTTAAGTGTCTGAAGCTGGATTTGAACTCAGGTACTCCTGACTCTAGGGCCGGTGCTCTATTCACTGTGCCACCTAGTTGCCCCTGGAATTCAAAGTTTTAAAATCAAATGTTTTATTTTTTTTTTAAAGAAAGAAAATAGTCTTGTATTATTTTACTCTCCTTTCCTTTGTATTTGAAAGTCTTTTTTCTTATGGCTTGTCGAATGTGTTGTTTCTGAATTGAATTGTTAAAGCAAACCACTGTGTATCTTAGAGTTTGCAGCCTTGGCTTTTTTTTTCCTAGGGGAAAGCTGTGAATTCTTTCAATTGAAAATTTATTTTCTTCATTCAGAAGTTCTTAGCAGTTCTCTTTTTTGTCCTCTTGTGTTTTTCTGGGCGTCCTTAGCTTGT
Organism: Pseudocheirus occidentalis; assembly: GCA_028646575.1. Classification (NCBI taxonomy): domain Eukaryota; kingdom Metazoa; phylum Chordata; class Mammalia; order Diprotodontia; family Pseudocheiridae; genus Pseudocheirus; species Pseudocheirus occidentalis. The sequence goes on from CM053602.1 coordinate 47,460,506, forward strand.
CTCCACACATTCTGTATTTGAGATCCATATGCTTTGTTTCCAAAATGGGCTTATTTTCTTTGTTTTTGTTTTTTGCTTCTCTTCTTCTAGGTTGTTCTTTACTTATGTTCATTTGTATACCCAATCTATTGTTCTCTCTTTTTGTTTATTAGGTAAGCATTGCAGATTCCATTTATTCTAGAATTATTTTGCTGTGTAGACCAAAAATTCTACATACATAATTCTCATTTCTCGTTTAAACCTCCCAGGAATCATGTTCTCCTCAAATTCCACAGGGTACTCTGTTGCATCAAGTGTTGAATTAAGTTCCTTCATTCTGTAGTATTTATAGATGCCTGAACTCATTAAATCTGAAGGCCGTATTTCCTTCTGTTGTCAAGTGTTTTCCTTGTTGATTTATCTATATTCAAGGCCTTTTGAGATTTCTTCCTCCTAAAATCTTTGGTAATTTCAGCCTTTCTTTTTCCTCATATTTTCCTTATTTCCTTTCTGACTCTCCCCTATATTTACATTTCCTTGGGGTTTCAGTCTTAAATTTCTCAATTCCCTCCTACACTGGACTATTCACAGTTCACCAGCCTAGGTCTCTACCCCAAACAACTTTTAGGTGGTCAGAACTAGCTTCAGATGGATGCTGTGCTTGGTGGAATACTACGTAACTTCTTTACCCACTCTTCTCTGTACACATGTGGTGTGTGTCTTGGTGACCTGTCCCTCTCCCCCATTCTTTAATTCTCTGTCCTGACTTTGGTTGTTTTGAGTTTTGCAGCATTAGTACTTCTGAGTTTCAGTCCTTGCTAAACTTTTGTTCCTGAAGGACTGGTCAATCTCAGTTAAGTCCTGAGCAAAGTCCCACCCTTGAAGCCAGTGCCTCCATGGCATTGGAAATAGGAGCCTGGGGTATACGGGTGGGTTTGGATATGGACCTATGTCATGACCTCGGCTTTGTTAGTGCAGCCTCAATACCAGTAACATGGGAGGTGGGGAAGTAGTGATGTGTGAGCTCAGAATCAGTGTTGATGGGTTTTTTGGTGTGTATGTGTGTATGTGTGTGTGTTTATTCAGAGATGACCAAAACCATTACTAGTTTAAAACTCTGAATTTTGATCTACTATTTACTAGAGCATGGCTCAGGATCAGAAGAGGAAACTAAAGATGAGAAAGTTGAAGTGAGTTTAGATAAATTTCAGAGGCCTTTGTTGATCACCTCCTTGACACTCTCTTCTCTCTAGGTTTTTGGGATACACCTCTCCCCTGGTTCTTCTCCTATCTAGGCAACCACTCCTTCTGTCTCTTTCTCCAGATTGTGCCATCTAAGTGTAGGTGTCCCTCAGGTTCAGTCCTTGGTTCCTTTCTCTTCTTCCTGTAGACTACTTCCTGTGGAGATCTTATCAGCTCCCATGGATTTAAAGACCATCTTTATGCTAACGATTCTTAGGTCTACCTTTCCAGCCACAGCCTCTCTGCTGATCGCCAGTCTCCCATCTCCAACTGCTTTTCAGACATCTGAAATCTAATATTCAAAACAGGACTCATTATCTTCCCCTCTAAATCCTCACCCCCTCCTACCTTCCCTATTACTGTAGAAGGTAACCCCATCATCCCAGTCCCCCATCCTGGACTCCTCATTCTCTCTCACCCCTCAGATCCAAGATGTTGCCAAGGCCTGGTGATTTTACCTCTGCAACATCTCTTGAATATGCCTCTTTTTCTCCTATAACTCTGTCACCCTCCTAATGTAGGCCATCATATCTTTACACCTAGACTATTGCTTGAGAGGTCTGCCTCAAGTCTCTCCTCACTCCAATCCATCCTCCATTCTGCCACTAAAGTGATTTGCCTAAAACAAAGGTCTGGCCATATAACCTCCCTACTTAATAAAGTACAGTGACTCCCTGTGGCCTTCAGAATCAACTATAAAATGCTGTTTGGCATTCCAAGCCCTTCATAACCCTTCCTACCATTCCACTCTTTTTACACCTGACTTTCCTCCCCTTCCCCATGCCAGATCCCCTACTCTTTAATCCAGTGACACTGATCTGGCAGTTCCATGACCAAGACCCTCCATGTCCCCGCTCTGGGCTTTTTCTCTAGCTGTCCTCATGCCTGGAATGTTCTCCCTTCTCTGCTCCAACTACTGACTCCCCTGGATTCCTTAAGTCCCAACTCCAACCCCACCTTCTACAGGGAGCCTTTCCCAACCCCTCTTAATTTCAGCACCTTCCCTTTGTTAATTATTTCCTATTTATCCTGGATTATCTATCTATCTATCTATCTATCTATCTATCTATCTATCTATCTATCTATCTATCTATCTATCTGTCATCTCTTGTTTGTACGTAATTGTTTGCTGCTTGTCTCCCCCATTAGATTATGGGCTCCTTGAGGGCAGAGACTGTCTTTTGCCTCTTCTCGTATTCCCAGTGCTTCTGAGCACAGTGCTTGGCACATAATAGGTGCCTAATAAGTGTTTATTAACTAATAGAGGTGGGAATAGAATTTAGGTCACAAGCTCAGGGGATAGTATACTATCCAACCCCCTCATTTGACAGATGTAGAAAGAGATTTAGAATGGGGAAGTAACTTGCCCAAGATCATGTGTAAGGAGAAACATATTGTATGACTAAAAGAGCAACCTCCTTTTTTTCCCCTGGGAGAAGCTTTCCAGCTGATCCTCTGCAGGAACCACACAATCCAGGACTTGAGCTGCCTTTTGGCCATAAGATGGCAGTGTTGCTTCACTCAGCAGAAAGGCTAACTGAGGTCCCGTGTGGAAACTTGTCTAATTCACTTCTAGAGCTGGGGTTCTCTCCCTTTTAAAAGAGGAAAACAATAAGAGTAATAAGAGCTCTCATTTCTATGGGCTTTCAGGTTTCCAAGACAATTTTCTGCCAACAGTCCTATGAAATAGGAAATCCAAGAATAATGGGGTTTAGGACTATGAGTGGAAGTATGAAATCCCTGGGAAGGTAGAGCTTACCAGGAGATGAGTAGATTTCATTGGCCCCACGTTATGTGAAGAGACCAATTTCTACGGGCTTATTCAAAGAAACATTTATGAAATGCCTACTGTTCTTGCCTAGTGGTGACTCAGGAGAGTCCCTCAATTAAGTTGTGTATTACAATGAAATGATAAGACTCATTGGTCATTAAAAGGAGATTTACTTGGGAATATCAAGGGAATGATATTCCAGAAGAATGTGCATCAGGGACCAGCCAAGATAGTATAGTAGGAGAAAACAGTACAGCCCAGCTCTCCTCCTCCCTATCATCAACAACTATTCCCCAAAGACCTAGAAATTCAACAGGCTAAGGAGTCCTGATCAGGAACACTATGAAAAGAGCAAAAAAAAAAAAAAAAAAGAAACAGTGATTCATTTTTTCCCAAATTAGGTCAGCATAGGGAGATGAACAGAGGTTCTTGGACACTGAACATACTACGTACCAGAGACAGTTATATTTGTTGTTGTTCAGTAGTTCCAGTCATTCCGACTCTTCAGATTCACCATGATCCCGTTTGGGGTTTTCTTGGCAAAAATACTGGAGTAGTTTGCCATTTCCTTCTCCAGCTCATTTTACAGTTGGGGAAATGGAGGCAGACAGAGGTGAAGTGACCTAGCCAAGGGTCACACCTCTAGTAAGTGTCTGAGGTCAGATTTGAACTTAGGAAGAGGAGTTTTCCTGACTCCAGGCCTGGTGCTCTGTGCCCTCTAGCACCTCTAGCTGCCTCTAGCCAGGAGGCTAGAATCTTCCAATGAAGAGCCACTAAATTCAGGCCTATGCAGCAACCACAGCAAGAAGAGGTCCTAGAAGTTTTACAAGGGGAGGTCTAATGCTGTACAAGGAGCAGGAAGAGTTATCAACTATCATTGCTTATATTTCAGAACCGGGTCTGAGATCCAATATGAAATGAGTCTACCTGTGGAAGACTAGGAAGAAATCTTGGGCCTGAGACTGTGTAATGGGCAAGTTTAGCATCAATACATGTGACTTTTTCCCCACGACCAAAATATGATCTTGGGTGGGTTCAGGGAGGGGGGAGATTGTATGGAAAACACACTTTTAAGTTTAATCTTTAATCAAAACAAAACAATAAATCCAGCCGTAATGATTCCGTTCATCATTTGCTGATTTCCAGCAATATAAACATTCATACAGAAAATTGAAAATCGACTCTCTTCAACTGCCTCTAGTGTGCCTCCCCCCACTCCTTTGCAGAATTGGGATGACTTTTTTTAATATGTGTTGATCAGTTTTTCTGATTCAAAATTTTTTCTTCTTTTTCTTTTTTTGTTAAAAATATTTTTTTATAGAGGATGGAAATGGAGAGGGATATTGGAAGAAATTTTGATGAGGTTAAAAATGAATTTGTTGTTCAGGCCTTTCAGTCTTCTCTGACTCTTCATGACCTCAGCGGGGGTTTTCTTGGCAGAGATACTGGAGTGGTTTGCCATTTCCTTCTCCAGCTCATTTGACAGATGAGGAACTGAAGCAGAGTTAAGTGACTTGCCCAGGGTCTCACACACCTAATGAGTATCTGAGGCTGAATTTGAATTTGGATCTTCCTCATTCCAGGAAACAAAAAACATTTTTTAAGACCATGTTTGCATCATAAAAATAATTTGGAGAATCCCTTCATTTCCTTATTTTTTTGCAAATAATTTATGTAATATTGTAATCAATTGGTTTTTGAATGTTTGATGAAATTTACTTGTTAATACATCTAGTGCCAAAATTTTGTTTTCCCCTTTGGAATTTTATCTATAACTTGTTCAATTTCTTTTTCTATGATTGGGTTATTTAAATTCCCTATTTTTTATTCTGCTAAATTCAGGCATTTTAAATTTTTTCGTAAACATTCATTTCATTTAAGTCATTAGTTTTATTGGCATGTAGTTGGGTAAAGAAATTCCTAGTACTTTTATTTCTTTATTTGTCATAAAGTCTATTTTTCATTTTTGATACTGCAAATTTCTATCTCTAATTTTCATGTTTCCTTTCCTTTTAAACTGTGTTGGTTTACTAGGGATTTTTTTAGCTGCATGCCTGAATAATTCACGTGGTTTTCCTCTCATTTTTTGGTGAAAGTGTTTAGAGATAGAAATTTTCCCTTAAGAATTGCTTTGGCTGTATCCCACAAATTTTGGTATACTGTCTCATTGTCATTTTCTTTGATGATATCTATTTTCTTCTGTAATCTGTTCTTTGACAGATCTTTAGGATTGTTACTCTTCAATTAAGTGTTAATCTTCTCTTCAGTGACTCTTTATTGAATATAATTTTACTTGCACTGTGGTTAGTAAAGGATATTTGATATTTCTAATTTTCTCCAATTTTGTAAGTTTTAATACATGGTCAATATTTGTAAATGTTACATGCAATGTGTAATATTCTCTATTCCCTCTTCAGTGGTCTCTAGAAATCTATCATAACTAACTTTATTAAAATTATTTTCAGATTCTTAATTTCTTATGTATTTTTATTAGTTTTATCTAAGTCTAAAAGGAGTGCATTTGTTCTTGACGATTATTGTTTTATTGTCCATCTCTCCATTTAACACTTTAATGTATAAATATTTAGATGTTATGCTATTTGGTGTATTTTTGTTAAGTTTTAAGTATTAAGTCAGTGGGTACAGTGCCTTTTAATATAATGCATTTTCACTCTTTGAATCAAATGTATTTTTGCTATTGAATTATCACAGAGCATGATTACTACCCATACTTTTGCTTTTTTTGAGTTCAGCTAAATGTCAGCATCTTACTTTCACTGTGTTAATAGTCATGTTTTAACTCTGCATCAGTCTAGCTTCAGACACTAACTAGCTGTCTGACTCTTGGCAAGTTATTTCACCTCTGTCGGCCTCAGATTCCTTATCTGTGAAATAGGAATTAATAATAGCACCCATCTCCCAGTAGATATTTGTAACGCATAGTGCCCTGCACACACAGTAGGTCCTGTATAAATGCTTATTCCTTTCCTGTCCCCTTGACAAAGAACTTTGCTTGCCTTTTTTACTTTTCTCTTGATGATCATGTTTCAGTTCTAAAGTTTCTACTCAGTTCTGACATTTTCATCAGGACTGCTTGGAAGTCCTCCATTTCATTAAAGATTCATTTTTCACCCTGTATGATTATGCTTATTTTATTTGGTTGTAAGCCTATTACACACACACACACACATATACTCATATATACACATATATATGTAGTGTATATATTATATATATTGTATATATTATATATGTGTGTGTATATACATACCGTGTGTGTGTGTGTGTGTATATATATATACATATTTATATACCACGTGTGTATGTATATACACACACACACAGGTTGTCACAGTGTCACAGTCATGAGGTATATAAGTCTAATATAAGGCAAAAAATTTATCTCATATGTGTGCATGTTTTCATAAACAAACATATATGATATATATGCATATACAAACATATGTACATATGTGTTTGTGGATAGCTAGATAGTCAATCAATAAGCATTTAAGTGCCTACTATATGTTAGATGGCAGCTAGGTGGCTCAGTGGATAGGGGGCTTGGGTCTAGAGTCAGGAAGACCTTAATTCAAATCTGGCCTCAGACACTTACTAGCTGTGTGACTCTGGGCAAGTCACTTCACCTCTGTTTGCCTACTGGAGAAGGAAATGGTAAACCACTCCAGTGTCTCTGCCAAGAAAACCCTATGGATGGTATTGGCATGCTGTGGTCCACAGGGTTATGAAGAGTCAGACACAACTAAACAACAAGAAGTTTAGTTTAAGTCTGCCTTAGACTAGACTTGTCCCAGTGAGACTGCAATAAAAGCTAAAAGTCAGAAAGGACAGGAACCTAAAATGGGAAGCCTTCAGATGCAAAACAGACATGCCTTGCTTGGGAATGGGTATGAAGTTTATTATGGCTATCCCTTCTACATCATGGATGTTAGGGGCATAGTGTCCCCCTGGCAATCTGGAAAATCTGTGCAAAAATTTTTGGCTCTCTGTACCAGAGAAGGCTGAATTGTTTTTTAATTTTTCCTTGATGAAGTGTTTGCAGAACCTTATTGTACAGTACTGTATGTATATTTTATGCATTTCTAAATTTCTAAATTTTTTTCTATGTCATCTGTGTTTTCCACAAACTCCCCCAAAATTCCCATTTAATTTCTTATGCCAATTCACAATATATTGAAACTGCAATGGGGAAAGTTACGATGTGGAAGGAATAACTAGAATTCAATTGTATATGAAGAGAATAGCTAGCAAATGAACTTCTGTCTAGGGCACAGGCTTCATTCACACCTTTGTCTCTAGCCAGTCATCTAAACTGAAATCTTCAAGTTTGATTTGTCAATATCCAACATATTCATCAGCATTTGTGATATACATCCTATGCTGATTTTTCCAGCTTGAAAAATTTCCTCAGTTGCTACTCAGTGAAGAAATAAATATTGATGAAGCCTATAGTAATGGCAGTGATAGGAAAGACTATGAGACTTCACCTGTTTGCCTTAAAGGTTTCCATAATAAGCCCATCTCCAGGGCATTTTGCCAACCACATTAGACTATTTACCAGAAGGAACGGTCCATTTTCTCCAATGCCTTTTAGTGTATTTTCACTGTATTTTCCTTCATGCCCCATAGCCTTGTCATAGCAGAAGGGCTTGCATAGCTGAATCAAACTATGAGCAATGTCATGCAGTGTTACCTGAGACAGACAGGTCATAGTGCACAGTTCTGACAAAAGGTGGAGAAGGAAATGGAAAGCCACTCCAGCATCTTTGTCAAGAAAACCCTATGGGAAATATTAAAATGATAAAAGATATGACAACTAAAAATGAGCCCCCCAGGTCAGAAGGTGTCCACTACTGGAAAAGAGTGGAGGACAACTACAGGTAGCTCCACTACTAATGAAGCAGCTGAGCCAAAGCCCAAAGGAAGTCAGTTGTGGATATGTCTGGTGACAAAAGGAAAGTCTGGTGCTATAAAGATTGCACAGGAACTTGGAATATGAGATCTATGAACCACTCCTGACACCATTTTATTGTTTGTGAGAACAAACCCCCAAATCTAAAATGTTTTTAGACATAAATTTATGAGGTCTTTTGGCAACGAGAGCTAGAAAGACCCCCTCCTCCAGGTTCTGGAAGGTTTACATTACATAGGATTTTGACAAAGGTTTCCAACCAGGTATCACACATGAGATAGTCAAGAGAACCGAAAATACAAGCTTTGGTGAATCCAAAACAAGATCTCAGTAGGGAATGCCCAAAACAAAAATGCTTTGGAAGGATCTAAAACCTGGGGGATCTCCAAATTCTTTGTAACTATCTCAAATATTTGTAAAGAGTTACTTAAGTCAGGATGACATTCTGGGTGCAAACAATCTCTAATCACAAACATTATTAATGAATGATAAATAATCCACAGGAGCCACTAGCTTCCATTTGGCTGATTCTGGTTTTCAAGAAATTATTTTCTTTACTAAGGCTTCATACCTCTTTCCCCAAACTATTAAATTCTCTTTTTGTACCTTTCTTGCATAGGTCTCATTTCTTTTCTCATTTTTCCTTTATCACTCCTATTTGTTTTTTGACATATTTTTTTCTTTTTTAAAATGCATTCTTTAATTTATCTAGAAATTCTTTTTGGACTTATGTCCAATCTGCATTTTTCTTTGAGGCTTTGCTTGAAGATGTTTTTTAAGTCATTATTTTCTTCTAAGTTTGTGTCTTGATCTTTCCTATTGCCATAATAGTTTTTTATGGTCACATACTTTTTTTCTTTTTTGCCCATTTTTTCATACTATTTCTTTGTACTTTATTTTAGTTTGGGGCTCTGCTCACTTATGGGTGTGGGGACATCTAGCCTAAACTTCTATCTTTTTATTGCCTTCTGCCGTTTTCACAGCTCAGTTTGGGTGAGGGGCCTATAAGTTTTTGTGCTTCCAAGGTCTGGTGTGATGTTTGTCCCCTTCCCACCTGATTCAGACTCTTCAAAGTCTTGAATCAGATTTGGCTTTTGTGTGATTTAGTTTCCATATATTGCTGCTGATCTGGGCCCAGATGCTGTTATCCCTCTGGGAGGTTCTATAGGTTCAGACTGATTGTACTGCTGGGTCCCCTTTAGTCTGGAACTCTTATCTTGATTATTCTACTGCAGGTTTATCTGCTGGGCTAAAGGCTAGAACTGAATAGTTGTTCTGTTCCTGGGCTCAGATCATATAGCTACATTTTTGAAACTTGTTCCTTGCTATTGTACACAGGTAGGGCCTCTCTTGTTTGTAACCATGGCCAAGACTGTAATCTCAGGCTCTTCTCTGCCCTCATACTGTGACTAGGGTTTGGATAATGAGTGACTGAGCTGACATTAGGCATTTGTTGCTATACTCAGCACTGGTTCAGTGGTCCTCTGCTATCTCTATCCCAGTGCTAATATCTCTACTGTTCAGTTTTACCTCCCTTACTGTCCCCATCACTGCTGTTGCACTGTGCTCCTGGGCAACCCCTGGGAAGAGCAATGCCCAGTACCCTTAGCCATCCTCCTGAGGACACAGGTACTGAGGACCCAGAAAAGAAAGGCCTAGACTTTCAGCATCAGAAACTGGGAGGATTTTATCAATAGAAATGACCTTAGAAAAGAGGACTGACTGACTGCTTCAAAGAACCATGGGACTTTTCTTGCAGCTAACTCACAGCCAAAATCTCCCCCCTTAAGAGTGTGAGTTCCTTGAGAGCAGCAGCTGTCATTCCTCTCTTTTTGTAACCCTAGCCCTTAGGCTTTGCAAGTAGTGAGTGGTCAACATCTTATTCATTCATTCTTTTCCATCTGCTTCTTCATTTTGGGCCTGCTTCATTGGCAGTCCAAGATCTGTGTGCTGACTCTGACCAGGGAGATAGGCTGTCTATACAAATGCATATTGGAATGTAGCTGATTTTGGATTTTGCTTGGATTTTACTGTGAGAAGTGATCTTATTTACTAGGCCCTGACAGTATTCTGGGTCTCAATGTGGTACCTGAGGTACAGCAAAATCCATTGAGAAGCTTTCTTCCATTTGAGGTTGTACTAAATAACCTCCATAGTAGTGACAAATGCCTTGGGACAGCATAGCACCTTATTCATTTTAGATACATAGAGTTTAAACTGAGTTCAAATACACAGATTTTAGACGAAGTGTGAAAAGTGTTTGAAGGACATCAGATGAAGTGAAATGAAGACATCTAGGAAGTCTGTTCTAATCCAATCTCAGACACTTATCAACTGTGTGACCCTGGGCAGATCACTTAAGAGTCAGTCAAGAAGCAGTTCCTAAGCACCTTCTAATGTGCCAAGCCCTGGTGATATAAATACTAAAACAACCACAGTAAAAGATAATCCCTGCCCTCAGAAAGCTTACATTCTAATGAAGAAAGACAACATACAAAAAGAAGCTGAAAAGCATGTGAAGGGGAGGAGGAGGGAGGCAGGGAAAAGCCCAAGGAAAGTAACCTGGTAGAGAAGACCCAAAGTAGTGAATCCAAGTAAGAAAGGAGGAGATTTCTGAGCTAGGATCTCACCTTAAATGGAGAGTTAGAGTCCACAGCCCCACCCTCAGTGGAAAGAGCATTGGGCCTGGAGTCAGGAAGATTGGAGTTCAAATCTGGCCTCAGACTTTTGTTAGCTGTGTGTTCCTGGGCAAGTCACTGTGCTTCTGGCTTCAGTTTTCTCGAGTGTAAAACAGAGATCATAACAGCCCCTACTTCCCAGAGCTGTTGTGAGGATCAAATGAGATAGTATTTGTAAAGTGCTTCGCATGATGCCTGGCTACCCCACAGTCTTAGACTCACAAAGACTCCGTTAAAAGATGGAAATTAGGGGAAAAAAGATGGAAATTAGGAAAGAGCTTTTGTCTCCACCAGCAGTAGTAGAGCCCCCACATTGGCACTAAAACATCAATGTGCTTATGAGGAATTAAAAGTGGGGAGAGCAGGAAGTTCTACAGTTTTGAGGAAACTGAGGCACAATGCTCAAGATAGCTTAAAATTGAAATGATTAAGGATCAGGTCAAAATCACTCACCCACAATCAGCCCTTTTACACTAATCAGGTGAAACAAATAACCATTTTTTTCCAATAGATGTGAGCAAGACCAGGTTACCTCCCTCATTGTGAAAATAGTCACCCTAAATTTCCTTCCAGAGTTAACATTCCATTACTCAGTATAGAAGACTGATAGCCATTTCCCAGTACATAAATGATCAAAGGACATGAACAAACACTTCTCAAAAGAACTGCAAAGTATTCACAACCACATGAAAAAATGCTTCAGATCACTAAAATATGAGAAATGCAAATCAAAACAAAACTGAGGATTCACCTTATGCTCTGCAAATTGGGATGGCAAAAAATAGTAGCAGTCAATGGTGGAGGAGTTGTGGAAAGATGGGCACATGAATACATTGTTGGTAGAGCTGTGAAATGGTACAGCCACTTTGGAAGCAATGTGGAATAAAGCAAACAAAGTGATTAAAAATCCATACCCTTTGACCCAAAGATTCTATTATTAGACTTATACTTCAAGGAGGTAATTGATAAGAAGAAAGTATATATTCCAAAATAACATAATATAGTCCAAAATATTTGTAGCATCATTTTTTTGTGATAGCAAGGAATTGGAAACAAAGTAGATAACCATTACCTGGGGAATGGTTGAACACATTATGGAACATTAATTCAATGGAATAATATTCATGTGCTATAAGAAATTACATATGTGATTAATAAAGAGAAACATAGAAAGATCGACATGAACTGATGCAGAGGGAAGTCAGCAAAGCCAAGGAAAGTTTACACAATGACTACAACAATGTAAATGGAAAGAACAATGACCCACCAAAAACCAAAAAGTAAATTTAACAAAATTATTATAAATATCAAGTAGGACTAGATGAAGAAGGACACCCCCAACAGACCTCTTGGTTGAAGTAGGAGGACTACAAGTCTCACATAAGGCACAGGTTTTGAGACTCAATGTATTGATCGCTTGCACTGACTTTTTCCTCTCTAAAAAATACAATTCATCACATGGGATGGTTCTAGGGGAGTGGGGAGGAGGGATATATGGGATACCACGGGGAAGTGAGAAACAGAAAACATCAATAAAATGTTATTAAACAAACAAACAAAAAACCTTTCATTATTCAGTTCCTTCCTGGACTCCTCCCCTCAAGGACTGAAAGGACTTCCTCTCTGTGATCAGTATCTTAGCCTTGAAGGCAAAAAAAGATGCTTCTCTTAGCTGTGTTACGGTCAATGTTGTGCTTTTCACTGTTTAACAGCCAGCTCTCCAGAAAACAAAACAAAACAACAACATGGCACACTTCAATGTAATCTACATTATGAATACTTTTTCCATCACTTTTTTAAATCTAGACAGTCAAAAAATAATTAATCAAGTCCTAATTTGTAGCATTTCCTCATTATTAAAATATAAATGCTCACACTGAAAATTGGAGTTGTTTCCAGCACACCCTGGACATGGTGTCAATCCCATCAAGTGGGTGTGGAGGCCAGGATTTTATCTAGACTAGAGGTAAGTATCATTAGTGGTATGATTATTATGCCAAGCTTGGAGTCAGGAAGACTTCTCTTCCTGAGTTCAAATGTAGCCTCAGATACTTCCCAGCTGTGTGACCCTGTGCAAGTCACTTCACTCTTTGCCTTCATTTCCTCATCTGTACCGTGAGCTAGAGAAGGAAATGACAAACCATTCCAATATCTTTGCCAAAAGAGCACCAAATGGGCTCACCTAAAATTGGACATGACTGAATGAGTTCTGGGTGATTTGTGCTAAACACTTAGCACCTTACTCCCTTTCTTTAAGAAGGGACTCCACTTCTCTTCCCCTGCATGGTTTATCATCTCCGTGCTGGTGATTCTCAAATCTCCCTATTCTGTGCCAATTTTTTGCTGACCTCCAGTTTCAAATCTCCAAGTGCCAATGTCCAGAAGACATCTTAAACTGAATATAAAACAGCTCATTCTCTTTCCCTCTAAACCAAATGGTTCTCAACCTGTGGGTAGCGACCCCTTTGGAGGTCAAACAACCCTTTCACAGGGGTAGCCTAAGACCATCAGAAAACACATATTTCCCATGGCCTTAGGAACCAAGCCACCACTCCTCTATCCATCTCCAGGCAGATCTGCCCACAGGCAGATACACCCACATATGAGTATTAAAGGGTTGGGTATTAGGAAGGCTGAGAATCGCTGCTCTAAGCTCTCTTTACCCCTTATCTTCCCTACTGCTGTTGAAAGCAATACCATCCTCCAGTCCCCCAGCCTTGAAACCTACACATTATCCTGGACTCCTCACTATCTCACCATTCAGATTGAATGTCTTGCCAAGTATTATTGATTTGACTTCCTAGCATCTTTAGTATATGCTTCTTTCTCTCTTTAAAACTTCAGGCCTTCCTCACCTCATCCCTCAGCTATTGCAAAAGAATCTTGTTTAGATAAGTTGACGGTGGCCATAACTCAGGCCAATTACCATAGCCCAATTTTGATAATTTGACAAATTGTTGAACTAGTTACTATTTTTTTAAGCATTACAGAAAATGTATTCTAACACCTCTGAGGAACAAAGTTAGGACCAGGCTGAGGCAGAAAAGGGAGAAGTCAAGGACAGTCATCATCTCAGGGCACAAGACCTAGACTGAAGGAAGTCTCAAGCAAAGGTCAGTTCTTTTCCCAGTTTCTCCTTCCAATACCATTATCACTTAGACTGCTGTTTCATTACCCAGTCTTTTCCAGTGATCTGAATTTTTCTTCAACCACAAAGAGGCCAAGGCTACTAGAGAGAGAGAGAGAGAGAGAGAGAAAAAGAAAGAGAGAGAGAGAGAGAGAGAGAGAGAGAAGTAAAATTAGACAACCTCCACCTAAATGTTAGAAAATTTCCTGAGAACTAGGAGCATTATGACTAAATTCACAAATTTTTGTCTAAAATAAACTCCTTAAAACCAAAGAGAAGGGAACCATGTGGACCTTAGAGGTCATAATGTTCCTTTCCTCAGCTCAAAATTAGCTAATAATTGAAACAAGATGCTGTTCCAAAGATTGAGAAGACTTTATCACACAGACTGAAGTCTATGAGATTAATTGATTGGGCATCTTACTTTAAGTGGAATGGGGTTTGATAAATCAATCACACCTGTATTTGGAACCTGAACCCTAAAAGATGAAATTGTAGGCTTTTCTCTCTGGTTCATTGTCCCTACCCCAGAGTTCCAGGGATGATCTCTTCAATAAAGCTTAGGTATGCGTCATGTCCAGGGTTTCCCCAAAAGCAGTTAGCAGGTCTCCCTATAGAAAGGTACTTACCATACAAAGGTGATATCAGGTATAGGATAATTATTGATTTCCTCAATCATAAAAGAATTGGTTAAAACACATGTCTACAAATGTGCTAACAAATTCTTAAAATATGAAACATGAATCCCTCAACTGTTATATTCTCTTATAAAGTAAAGATGATTTTGAGTATTTCATTTTCCTCTACTGTGTATGTCATACAAGTCCAGACCCCCATTAAAGTTAGGGAATGGCTTGACTTGTCATTTTTTTTCTCTGCCTATCCCCTCCCGCAGGCCTACTCTGCATCTACACAACGCTGTAGTCCTGTGTGCAGTGAGTGCTCCAACCCTTGCATGTATGATGTAGCCTCCAACCTTTGCCCATGCCCAGATTACCTACCTTGGAGGCACCCATGTACTTCTGGGAGATGGCATTCTGCTTCCCTTCCTATTCATGTGTGAATAGCCTCTTTCCATTGGCTGCCTTGCTGAAACAAATTGAATCTTTAAAATTCCCCAAATGGACAAGGGATAGTATTTCCCTATTCCTCTTCCTCTCCCTCTGTTTGTCTCTGTCTCTTCCCATCTCTCTCCAGAGACATTTAGGGAGCTGGGTGACAGGAAGGACTACTTCACCTCCCCACACACCTTTAGGCTCTGAAGAAAGGGTTTGGGGTTTTGGTCTGTTTGATTTATCCTTTTCCATTGGAGGCATAGATGGTAGAATTCCCTGCTGGATCTGGATTCAAACCACGTCAACCTCAGAGGCAGAATTCCAGGCAGGATGCTGTTGGCAACCCAGCAGGGAAGCCCTAGGAAATGGGGGTGCCTGGGACTCAAGCCCATGGGAGGCTTTGGTCTTAGAACTGTGTTCTGTAGGAACTGAGCTAAGTTGTGAACCTGATCTCTCTGCCCTCTCCAGAGTATACGGTGGTGCAGGAGGGGATTATGCTCCCAGGTGTTGGGGAGAATGTTTGTTCTTGTTACAGGTAGCTAGGTGGTACAGTGGATAGAGCCTAGAATTAGGAAGACCTAAATTCAAATCTAGCCTCAGACACTTTTGAGCTGTGCACCCCTGGGCAAATTACTTTACCATTGTCTGCCTCAGTTTATTCAACAGTAAAATGGGGATAATAATAGCACCTGCCTCACAGGATTGTGGTGAGGATTGAATGAGATAATATTTCTGAATCACAACACAGTACCTGGAACATAGTAGGATCTTAATAAATATTTGTTTCCCACCCCCCATTATACCTTTAAAGTAAATATTCATTTATAAAACTAATCTGTTAAGTGGTTAAATGAATCTGGGATACAGGTTGTTGTTCAGTTATTCAATCGTGTCTGACTCTTCATGACCCTGTGGACCATAGCAGGCCAATACCATCCATGATGTTTTCTTGGCAAAGATACTGGAATGGTTTGCCATTTCATTTTCCAGTGGACTAAGGACAAAGGGAAAGTGACTTGCCTAGGGTCACACAGCTAGTAAAAAGTTAAAAGAAGAGTTTATAAAAATTTCCTATAAATTAAAATAAAAATTATTATAAAATTATTTTATAATAATGAGGAAGTTTTTAATGTAAATTAAAAGAAAAAAAAGCCTTAATTCATAGGAGGGAGGAAGACATGAGTCTTGGCCAGTTATGTTGTCAGGGCTAATTCTGTTAGACTAGTTGTAGGAAATACACTAATCAAGTAAGTGTCTGAGGCCAGATGTGAACTCAGGTTTCCTGATTCCATGCTCAGCACTATGCACTGAGCTGCACCTTGGTGTACAAGGGCCCCTTATAATTGGGAGAATGCCACTGGTGGGAGCATGAGCTAATGGCAGAGATACTAGACATCCTCTAACCCCCTTAAAGGGTACTGGGAACCCTTTGGGAGCAGTGAAATGTAAAAATGTGATATAATTGACCTGTGTCGGGCAGTGGGAGAGGCTGTAATATTTACTGTTATACTAGAAATGACCAGTTCATTGATCTGGGCTCAGGAAAAGAAGCACAAAAGAAAAAAAAGCAATGAAGTTATGAGCTCAGGCTCAGTCTCTCCTATTTGCCATGAAATGGGATGGGGGAGTTTCTTTCTTCTCTGCCCTCGCACCCCAAGTTCCAAGGGAAAGGCTACATGAGTCTTGTGTGATTCACTCCAAGGAAAAGGGAAGAAGGAATATATTTGGCCTTAAGGGTTTTAATGACTTTGAGGTTTTGAGAGTTTTTCTAGTTCAGTAACCAGTCATTTTAGACACAGTCTCACAGACACAGGGACCAAGTTGGGGATTGCTGCATGGTTCCCAAGGGAAGTATTTCAGTGTTGAGTCAGAGCACATGTCTTTCCCTGTAGAGGTAGTAGGCACATGTCTAGCTCCATGAGAGGGGATCCAGGCCAACAGATGGGGGGAGAGGAAGCTCCCCAAAATATTCCTGTTACACCTAAGAATCACAGACTGAAAAATCACCCTCCTAGAAGCTTCTTCCAATCAGTCCTGGTTCTCTTCTGGGGCACATGAAAACCCTTCAAGTAGGTGAAGACCCCCACAGCCGGCCTCAATTATTCTCTTCTTTGGGCTCAACAAACATAGACCTTCTACCAATCCTACTGTAACAAGCTTTCAGGTCCCTACCATCCTGGTTGACTTTCTTTAAAATCAATCAATCAATCAATCAATCAATATATGCATACATATATGTATACATATATTTCAATATTTTATTTCAAATATAAAAATATTCACACCCATCCTCCAAAATAACCATATGAGCCAATTACATATTTTCACCAACTTTTATTTCCTCATTTTTTCTCCTTAAAACAGACTTAGCAGAACATGCCAGACTTTTCTTGAAAAATGGCGCACTATTAGGCATACCCTAATGCTCATTTTTATAGAGGAGTCCTAAGCCCAGACTCTAATTGCTCATTTGAAGTTCTTACCAGTGTTGAGTGTAGCCCAAGATAACCCTAGCCCAACTGGGAAACCTCAGTTGGTTTACAAAGTGAGTTTCATGTCACCACTCATTCAGATTTGTGGGCAGGCTGCCAGCTCTTCAGAATTAACTCTTTACCTTTCATGGGATGGCCTCTTGACCACTTCAAAAACACATAAGGGAATAGAAACAAAAACGCTAAGGAGGCACCTTTAAGCACAAGGACTACACACAAAATTGTGTACTAGCAAATACCTGGATTACCACTTAATGTAAGTTAAAAGAAAAAAAAAGCCTTAATTCATAGGAGGGAGGAAGAGAAGAGTCTTGGCCAGTTATGTTCTCAGGGCTAATTCTGTTAGACTAGTTGTAGGAAATACACTTAACAAGAACCAACCCTAAATATATTTATATACTTTGAATTTCCTCTGGAATATGCCAACTAAGAATGTTGTCTGATTTTACAAAGAGCAGTTTTAGGGATTCAAAGTAATCCAGGGGATTCTGTGATTTGTATCGAGAACAAGGAGATCTGTTTGTATGCTCACCAGCACTAAAGAATTCTGGCGGGGCCCCACATATAGCAACTCTCTCTGATCAAAATTACAATAAAATATGGATATGCTGACCACTTTTAAAAGTGGTTAGTATCAATACTGGGTACGTTTATATGTTTACAGCCTTATCAAGTATATAAGGGGCAATCTTGCAAAGTGGCTGGAGAGCTGGGCTCTAGGGTAAGAAAGGCCTGAATCTAAGTTCCACCCTGGTGACCCTGGGCAAACCCTTTAACAGTGACTCCTGCCACCAATTAACTGTGCTACAGAATTCCCTATGCCAATAGAATCACAGATCTTACCTGCCCCTTTCCCCAAATTAAATTCCTACCTTTTGATAGGACAAACTAAGATCATGGTTATTACTTCTAAGAATGCTGCCTGTGAGGTTGTCACAATATTTGAGTATATGTATAAACATGGAGTACATAAAACAAGGATCCAGTTTCTTTGGGTTGTTCATGTACAATTCAAAGAAATTTCTTAAAAGAATCAGTGAAGCTGAGAAATCTTGAGCTCATGAGAATTCTCAGAGTAGAAAGGACAATTTATGGGATTTAAAAGATTTAATTAAGAAAAAAGGCTATGATGTTTAATGAAGCTTGTGGATATGATGAAGCTTGTGGATAACCATATAGTTTACATAATTGACATAATTTGGAATATGAAGTTCCCTCTAAATAGTTGGGGGGGGGGTTAAAAGATACTCTTTTTCTCCTGCTTTCTTCATTCAATTCTGTTTTGGGACATTTTCCCAACCCTGTTTTCATGTGGCCCATAACTTACACTTAGTATAAATGCAAGATCCCATTTCCAGCTGTAACAATAACACTTCCAAAGCGGAACAGCACAATTTTTAATTTCTATCAGCACTTTACACAATGGTATTTTAAAAGTTGGGTAATGATTGTGTATTGAATAACAAAATGGTTTGAATTACATTGAATTTTCATTTTACACTCTTATCAGGACATTTGCAAACTGGTTGAATGTTGTATACAGTATGATCTTCAACTTCTTTTTCTTCTTCGCAATGTGAAAGGTCCAATTTAATTCTGATCTGGAGGAGAAAGTTCTAGAAGAGGTACTTGTATTGTAGAAGGGAGTCTTTAGATATTTTAAACTGTTTCCAAGGAAAGTCAATCTATATGAAGAAATTAATGCCATATGCCAATTTATAGTCTCAGAGTTCTGGGGTATAATCAAGTATTCCATCAAAAATTTTCACTGAGTGACACCCACAATACATCAGCAATCCTCAGTCCTATATTCTGGAGTTACTAAACAATTTGAGAGGTGCATAACATGTCAATGGTTCCAGAACAAGGTAGGCTACTCCCTCCTTCTCCCCCTCCCCACATATACATACAGCTGTGCAATCATAACATAGTACACCTGGACATACAAAATTCAATCTCTGTTGGCTACTAGTAGGTAGGCCTGATAGAAAATGAAGGGAAAACAGAAGAGGTTCCAGTATAACCTGCAAAATCCCAATATCATTTTTATAACAAGAACTTCAAGTCATCCATACAACAACATTTTGTCAAAGCAATTTGAGCTATAGGGTATCTGGGTATGACATAAACAGTGGCCAAGCACTTTTGAGGGGGCAAAACACCAAGAATTGTTATAAAGGGCTGAACTGCAAATCTTATGAAAAGGGGAAAAAGCAATGCCACACCTGTGCATTTACCATTACCAATACTTTTGCATGATGGAGAAATGATGTTGATTTTCTCTAATTATTTTAGGAAGTTGCAATGGGGGATATGACTTGTTTGAAACACTGTCAAGCTGCACTACCTTTTATGTTTTTGTTGTTTTTTTCCATTTTTGAAATGTGTAGATTTAGAAATGGAAATTTGCATTGTAGAAAGCTTGCTTCCAATGGGCCATATTATAACCAAGTATTTAGGAAAGTATCTAATATTTAAGTCATCCCTCCCATTGACTTCCTTCAGAAAACACACAATACCCCCCAGAAAACCACATTTAAACCAGGCTGGTATGGGAAACTGACCAAGATAGACCATCAGAATATGGAATAAGAGGAAGAAGGTGAAGACGAATTTGAAGGAAAAGGAATGAATGAGGATGGGGGGAGGAGAGGGAGGAGGAGGGGGGAAAAGGAAGGTGAGAGGAAGGAGGGGGAGGAAGAGGAGGGGGGGAGTTGAGGGGCGAAGGGTGGGAGGGGCAGGGTAGGCACGCAGTTAAGGCATCTTTTGAAAAATCCCTTACGGCTTTGGTTTTACTGAATGAAGTATTTTACACTGGTACAGACCAAGGGCAATATTTCAAAGCATCCGCAAAGCGGGCAAAGGGAATACACAACGCAGAAGGGTTGCCATCGAGTTTCCAGACGCTAGCAGGTGAACGCAGACCAGACCCCCCGCCCCACCCCCCTCCCCGCTTCCCCACCCCCCACCCCGCCGCCGCTACCGGGTCGCAGCTTCCACCCCCACCCCCCACCCCACCCCCACCCCCACCCCCGTCCCCGTGCTCTCCCCCACTTCTTTTCAGGATGACCTGGGACACTTTTTATCTGCCGGAGCCTGAGGCGGGCTCGGCCGCAGGTTGCCCCGGGTTATCGCCGTCGGAGCCATCACAGCCTGCTGCCGCCGGCGGACCCCCTCCGGCGGGGCTGCTGCCACTCGGGGAGCTGGCCGACTTCCACTTCTCCAGGTACTCGGCCTGCACAGGCTTGTGGCCCTGCAGCACCTTGATGGCATCCTCTACCTTGAACCACTGGCGCTTGCGGCCGATATTCACCGAATCTTCCCAGTCCTCCAGGATTTCGGTGACGGCTAGCACGTAGACGTGGGTGCGGTGCTTGCGCTCCAGGTTCTCGAACAGGCCCAGCAGGCGGCCCAGCTTGCCTCGGACCCCGGCCTCCTCGTAGACCTCGCGCACTGCTGCGGCGCCCGGTTCCTCCTCAGGTTCCATGCCCCCGCCGGGCACGATCCACTGGTCAGGGTGCCCACTGCTGCTCACCAGCAACACCTCGTCCTCCTGCTCTCCGCGGAAGCACAGGCACGCCGCCCGCTGCTTGAAGCCTTCCAGGTCGTAGGTTCGGGTCTGGTCGGGCTTCAGCTTCATCTTGGCTGCTGCCGTTCGCTGACTAGCGCCTAAGAGGCTAGAACTGGGGAGGAGGCTGGAGCCGCTGATGGTGAGGCCGCTGCTGCGGATGCTGGGGCTGCCGGTGTCTCTCTCTGGTCTTCTCGGCGTCGGATGCTGATGCTGCAGCCTCTGGGTGAGGGACGCCGCTGCCTGGATGGAGTGGGATGCGGCTGGCGCGGGCTCTGGGACAGGCTGCCTCCGCCTCCACCTCCTTCGGAACCGCCCGGGATGCTGCTACGCCTCGATCGTCTCTGCTGCCGCCGCCTCTGCGACCGCTGCTGCCGCCGCCGCCGACACCGCCGCCGCCGACACCACCGCCGCCGACACCGCCGCGCCGCCGCCGCACCGCCGCCTCCGCCGCCGCCTCCGCCGCCGCCTCCTTGGCGATCTCTCTTGCCGCGGTCTCTGCTGCCGCGGTCTCTGCTGCCGCGGTCTCTGCCGCCGCCGCTATCTCTGCTGCCGCTGCTGCTGTCACTGCTGCTACTGCTGCCGCCACTCAGGAGCTTGGAGAAAAAGGGAGAGGTGCCGACGCACGAGCGACCTACCACCAACCAGAACCCAGGGCGAGGAGGACGGGTATAAAAAGGGGAAGGAGGGGTGGAGGAGGATGGGCAGGGAAGGGGGAGGATGCTTCGGGAGCCAAACGCAGAGCGGGAGGAAGGGAGGAGGACAGGAAGAGGCGAGGGGCTGGGTACAGCGCGCCCCCGCTGTCCTTGCCAAATGGGGGCGGCCGGAACTGACCGCGATACTCCCGAGGAGGCGGCGGTGGAGAGGCGGGTTCATTGAGGCACGGGGCATCGGAGGTATCAACGCGTGCCTGCCTTCCCCCTTCCCACCCTCCTTCACCACCTTTCCCTCCCCCTCCCAGGATACCACCACCACCACCTTCGCCACTCACTGCAGTGGCACGCTACTGAGTCCTTGGGGACTGAGAATGTGGTCACTCACTCGAACCCCCAAAACCCTTTCAATCCACCTGCCTGCTAAGTGCCATCCAATCCAACACTTAGGCGGTTGATGTGTTGATAGGCTAAGTGGATGCTTTCACTTATCTCCCCACATGCCCGTTTCCCCACATTCCATTAAGCACAGTCACCTGCACCCCAGACACACACAGCAAGACTTCTGAACACCACGCTTGAGCATCCGTGTATCTCTTGCCCTTATCTCCAAAAGACATACCTCCTCTGCTCTCCAAAACGAGGGGTGGAACAGGATCAGGAATGGAATTCCTGGGGCACTTCATTAGAGAACTTCCAAGTCAACATTAGCTGACCCCTCTAACTGTAACTTCCATTTATGGAACCCAAATTCCAAGGTCTTTCTGTATATTCAACAGTTCTGAATTGACTTGCCCACATCTGTCTCCTAGTTATGAAAGCAGATAAGACCAAATACAAATACCTTGGGAAGGGATGAACTCATATTTACCAAATGAGATAGGCAGAAAACCCCTTCATTTTACCCTTGCCCATTACTGGGCAGATACAGTGTAGTATATTAACCACAGCTCTTTGATTGTCTGGACAACTGACTCTTTAAGAGTGCCTTTAAGAGTCTAAGATGTTCTTCCTAAAGCACTGTTGTTAATAAGGTTAGCTCCATATTTGAATATGTGGTATTCACCACATGAACTAGTTAACCTCCAGAACCTCTGCAAGGAGGCTGAACCTCATAGGGATTTAAAAGGAGTTAAGTTTTCTTTTTTCCATTTCGGTCAACATGGTTAAAGTTTTCACTCCATTAAGGCACATAGCAGCCATGAGTGTTGACTTAAGTCCTACTTTTTGCAAGAACTTTTTCCTAGTCCTTCTTAATCTCAGATCCTTCCCTCTAAGGAAAAAAAAAACACTGGGACTATTTTTTTCCTTTTCCTTGTTCTCTCAGCCCCTTAGCACCATGCATGATACATAATGTTGTACTGTTAGTTTTTCAATTTATTATTTATTTTTATAAATACCGTTTATTATTTAGATGAGTTAAAAGTTTTTCAGGCTTTTTTTAATCTCTTCAGAATTCTGATCACCATATCTTTAATGTTTCTGTTCTGCATTGTATCCATTCTGCTTATAATTTTCAAGGTTTTCCCTTGTGCTCATTTTGGGGAGGCTCATTTTGTTTATCACTTAAAGTTGCATACTCAGAGCCATCTTCTGATTTTCTATTTTTGTTTATTTGTAAATTCTGGGACTCCTTTTCCCAACTCCCATTCTCATGGATAAGTCACATAGCAGAGCTACACAGCATTTTCTCAAGGTCTTGAGTTGCCTGATAAACAGCTCTGGGGGTCAAGCCTCTATTCCAGGGCATTCTCCCCAAAAGAAATTCCCAGTGATCTCAATAGTCAGAAGATAATTCAACCAATTATGGTCAATTAGCTTTTACAAAGGGATATTTACTGACATGTATACAGATATACACACATATGCATATACCTTATATATTTGTGTATATATAAATATGTGTGTGTGTTTGTATTAACAAGCAGGGCAAGGTGTTTCCCCTCCAAATCCTGTGTCTTGTTTAGCTCAGTACATTGTACCTTTTTTAAACCTCATTTTTCATTCAGGGACCTGAGCAAGAGATTTGTTTTTGTGTTGTACTCATCTCTGGTTCTGCCTGGCAGGGTCTGGTGCCATGGTTCTGACTGCTTGTTAGGTAGTCCTATTTTAGTGGCTCTGGTCTTGTATAAACCTCTGTAGTGAAGAACTCAGAGAACCGCTTTCTGGTCTGGTTCTGGTTCTGATCCAACCCTGGTAGGGTCCAGCTCTGTGGTTTGTCCTGATTAAGCAGGTCAGATATCATCTAGGGAGCTCATTCAAATTCCTGTCTCATGTTGTCACCAATAACACAACTTGGGCTGATACATGGAAATTAATTTTGAGGGGTTCAATGAATTGGTTTTAATGCATCGGTTTCACTTAAATTGGTTCTGTGACTTGGTTTCAGTGATTCTGATTTGGTAGAAAAATTGGTTCTCAAATCATTCTTCTTTTGGGTCCTTTAGATTCTGCTTCAAAAATTCCTGGTAATTTTGTTTTACTCTAAAATATGGGATCTAGTCAGTCCAGCCAGAGCTTTTCTAAAGACTTCCCTATGAGTTTTCTCTTGGATAATTTGGAAGCGATTCCCTTCATGGAATTCAAATTATCTAAAGCTCAGCTGTAAAAATCTCTTTGAAAATGTTTGAACAGGATTAACTTCAGGGAAGAGATATCATTGGCCCCAAGGATTCTCTGATTTTAAAACCCCTTAAGGGCATAGATTAGTTATAGAAAATCTATACCTTTGCCAGATGGCTTGCTGGTACGTTTGGGCAGATATTGATATCACAAATTCTGTATTAACTTTGAAAAACAGACTGCCCAATAACTGACTTTGACACCTCACCTGACAGATATGTCTATGGACTCATGATCAGAAAACCTACTTCCTCATGTAATCAAAGAGCCCGAGTCCTGATTCCCAGCTTTCCTCTAGTTCTTCCCAGGATAAGCAGTAGGAGACTACTAAACTGGAACAAGTTTAGGAACCTTAACCAAGGTACAAATTGAAATCCTGTAAATTGGTAGGGAAGACTTTATCGTCATTCATCCTTTTTCTTTTTTTTTTTTTTTTGCTTTTTGGAGGGCAGTTGGGGTTAAGTGACTTGCCCAAGGTCACACGGCCAGTTTTTTTGTGTTAAGTGTCTGAGGCCAGATTTGAACTCAGGTACTCCTGACTCCAGGGCCGGTGCTCTATTTATTCACTGCGCCACCCAGCCGCCCCCGTCATTCATCCTTTTTCAAAGAGGACCAATGGCATTACAGGGTGATGTCTTGACTAACAAGTGAATTGGATTTAAGTGAGACAGGGCTGCACAGTCATCAGCCTCCCTCTCTTCCAGAGTCATCTGTGGCAGGGGCACAGTTAGTAGAGCACTGGCCCTAGAGTCAGGAGGACCTGAGTTCAAATCCGGCCTCAGACACTTAACACAAAAACTAGCCATGTGACCTTGGGCAAGTCACTTAACCCCCAATTGCCCTCCAAAAAAAAGCAAAAAAAATACACAGAGTCATCTGTGGCAGGACAAAAGTCAAGAAGAGCGGCAATGGTCTGGGATGCAGTGGATGACGGCATCTTCTATGCCTGGCCAAGCTCTGAGCACTTGCTCCACAGCACCTGCTTCAGCCTTCACGGCCATTGGAACAGATTGTGCTCATTTCACTATTCCCCTGGGAGAAATCTTCATATGCTTGAGATGGACACCCCCCCTCACTCACTGATGGATTTTAGGCCTGTTGGTTGCCCTCAGCCTGGTTTAGCCCATCTGCCAGGACAGTTTTACCAGGGTGTGGCTGCTGCGCATACTACAGCTTCTTGGAGTCACAGGTTAGAGCCACAGGGTAAAGGTGAACACCCAAGGTAGATGAGCAACCCGGAGAAGGGCTTGGCAAGTCTTTACACTTGAGTTACTAGTCCTCCCTAAATACCCCATACAGTAAGACTAAAGACAGCCTTGACACTATATACAGGGATAGAGGGTCCAACAGATCCTGTGGTGGCCAAAGTAGCGCTATTGTTGCTAGTAGGTAAAGCTGCAGATGATATACAGGATTATTTTTTACGTTATCCCATGAATGGACAGCGATGACACCTGATGGAATTGTGTCCCTAATGAGCTATGTCTGTAACAGTAGAATAAAATGGCTTGAGCAAGAATCTCAATAAATAAAGTTGCTCTAACCAGTGCCTTCCTTGGCTTTTACCTATATCCAGGACAAAACAAAGTGTGGACTTCAATCATCACAATTTCAGAGGCCCAAGGATGGCCCAGGAGCAGCCCCAGGCTCCCAGAACTGTTGTGCAGGCTCCTGTTCTCATGATGATGTCTGCATTGTAAGCAGAGAGGATGTTGGGAATAGGGCTGCCGCTCCCCTTCCTAATAAAAAGGGACTTTTTCCCACTGACCCTTTGATCAGACTTTCAGTGGGAGACAAAGAAAAATGGCAAGAAGATCTTCTTGATCTTCTGGACCTTGGCTAGATTGATATGGCAGAAATGAACAAGCAAGAAAGGAGACTCTGTAGCATTGCAGACTGATTAGACTGAATTTGTAACCGAAATGTCTTTGTAAATGCTGAAACATCTTTTTTATTTTTAATTTTTTGTAATTTTTATTTTAAATTTAAATACAAAATAAGAAAAGAAAAACATTGCCACGTGCACAGCAAGAACGTGAGAAAGCATTCAAAATTTACAGCAATAAATTTCCATTTCAAGAAAACCTATATAATAAATATTATGCATTATGGTGAGAGCTATCCATCTTTTCTTTGCTTCCTTATAAGTTTTATATTTTTCTTTGCTGTGTCCTTTTTACTTTGTTTTTTCCCTTCTTCTTCCCCCCACCCCAGAAAGCTACAATTAAGTGCAGATACACACACATATACATATATATACATATATATATATACACACACACATGTAGAGAGATATATACATATCATACATACATACACTTACACATACATTTACTTAGATATCTGTAATCATACTCATATATAGACATATACATTCATATGCCTCTATGTAAGACTGCACTATACTTATTTGGCCTCTGTTTCTCAGAAATTAAATAACCTCTTCCTTCCTAAGTCCAAGTCTTTGTGTTTTTTTTCCAAGTCCACCAACTCATCATTCCCACACCACAGAAATATTCCAACCTTGGACTCTCTAGTTCTTTTAAATAGTCCAAATCGTGTTTGGACTATTTATATGTTATATATGTTTGACAGATAGTGTGATTTCTTTATTTTCATGATTACCACCCCTGCTCTTTTTTCCCCTAATAAATCATGTTCCTAATCTTTATTTTGTGTTTGTGTGTGTGTCTTGTTTCCTATCCCTCCTAACTGTTCTACTTTATTTCTACCTTGCCTTCCTATTACTTGTCTACACTCCCTCCAAGGATCCCTCCCTTATCCTCCCATTCCCATTAACTTAAACACCCTTCTATTTCCCCCTTTTACCTATTCCCTCATCCTCCCCTTTAAAGATCCCTCCTTTATCCTCTGCTTCCTCACTATCCCTTTAGCATTTTATTTCTTTTTTTAATTTAGAAGACCTTTATACTCTTCTATCTATATGGGTATATCCCTAAGACTCTTGAACCTAATGAAAGTAGGCTGCCAGAACTACCAGCCCTCCCCGCATCTCATTCCTATGTGTTGTTTCTTCCTCTTGTAGCTCTTTGTAGAAAATAATTGCTCTTTTTAGCTGTGTCTTAATGCAATCTTTCTTATAAACTACCCAATTACTAATAACAACCTTAGACATACATTTTACATTTTACACACATAAAAAGGTAAACAGTCTGTCCTCATTGAGTCCCTGATAAGTAGTCTATGGTATGTACTTTATATTGCTCTTGGCTCTTGTATGTCAAAAGTTCAAGTTCACGTTATTTTTTTATTTTTATTTTTATTTTTTTTAACAAAATCGTGGAAGTCTGACAAGTCATTAAATATCCTTTTTTTTCATTCAGGATTTTGCTTAGCTTTGCCAGATATGATATTTTCAGCCAGAACCCCACTTCTTTTGCTCTTAATTATATTGTATTCCAAGACCTGAAGCCTTTTAGTGTCACTGTTGCTAGGCCTTATATGATTCTAATTGTGGCACCACCATATTTAATTTTTTTCTTGTTGCTTATAATATTTTATCCTTAAGCTGAGGGTTTTAGAATTTGACTATGACATTCCTGAGGGTGTTCCTCATAGAATCTCTTTCAGGTGGTTATCAGTGAATTTTTTTCTATTTCTACTTTCCTCTCTTGTTCTAATGCTTCAGGACAATTTTCTTTAATTATTTCTTTTCTGTATCAAGATTATTTTTTATCATAGATTTCAGGTAGTCTGATTATTATGTTTTCTCTTCTTGATCTGTTCTCCAGATAAGTTGTTTTTCTTATGAGATATTTCATATTCTCTTCTATCTTTTCATTCATTATATTTTGTTTTATTATTTCTTGGTTGCTTATGACTTCACTGGTTTCCCTTTGCCCAATTTTGATTTTCAAGGAGTCATTTTATTCCTTAAGATTATGGATCTCCTTTTCTAATTGGTTGACTTTCTTACTGTAACCTTTTTCTAAGTTTTACCTCAATCTCTCTCATGTGATTTTCAAATCCTTTTTTAAGTTCTATGAATTCTTTATGGGCAGGTGACCATTTGATGTTAGTCTTTGGGGGGAGAAGAGAGTTTCTTTGCTTCAGTATCCTCCTCTGAAGATGAACCCTGGTCTTCTCTATTCTAACTCTCTCTTCTCTAGTAACTTTTTATGGCTGGATTCTTTCTCTTTTGTCCCTACAAATTTTTGGAATAGTTTAATTTTTGTACTCACCTCTAGCCCTGAGTTGGGCGCAGGGAGGTACCTCTGGCCTCAGATATTCAGTTCTGCCCTCTGGCCTGGAACGAAAACCAAGACCTCCAGCTTCCTGCATTCATCAGGTGTGTGCTGGTTCTTTCTCACCAAAGGCTTCATCTGTGCAGCACAGCTAGGTCTGGTGTTCCTTGTCAGCAGAGGTTCCCTCAATCTCCCCCAACTCTGACTCCTAATTTCCTTCACTGTCCTGGAGGTAAAAGTTCCTGTGGCTGGGGCCAAGGCAGCCTCCCACCCCAGTTAACCCCAGGGCTTGCCACTTGTTTAAGCAGACCTAGCCTAGAGGTTTTTATTCTTCACAAGGACCAAACCTTGTCCTTGCATTTTTCTTCAGATCTTCTCAGATTGTCCCAGGAGGACCACTGTTTTACCCCTATTCTTCTTTATTTTTGCTTCTCTATATTATCCCTGAGGTGCTACTTTATCTTATTTGTGGGGGAAATCTGGAGAGCTTAGAATTTTCTGATCTACTCTGACATCTTTCCAGAATCATCATCCCCTGAAATATCTTAATGGATTTTTTTTCAAGTGGAGGGGGAAGATTTACAGCTTCCTAAACCCAAGCTTACATACAAAAATAATGTTTAAGATTTTTTAAAATAAAATTTTCCCTTGGAAGATGATAGATTAGTTGTTTTAGCAGAAAATTTCACCACCTGGAAATTGATGCTGGGAGGGGGGTCAGGGAATGGTTTGCAGCCTATAGGCCTTATTAAGTGATAATTTCTTCTGTGAATAACTTGACATACCTTAATTATTTAGGTGAATTAGAGGCAAAGTCACCTAAAGAGAAATTGCAATCGACTATGCAACTCAAAACATAAAAGATAAGAAAATTCATACAGGGAAGATTTGGTAGAATCTTAGACTAGGATGTGATTGAGAACTAAGGATGAGATGAGAATAAAGATGGAAATAAAGAAAAGTAGCAGATATAAGTGAAAGGTTGAATCAGAGGGTAACAAAATGAGCTGTTTTGACATTTGAAAGGCTTTAGTCAAAGACCACCAGGTAAGAGAGAAGATTTAAGCAGGTAGATATGGAAAATGGGTGGAAAGTTGGAGTCTGGATTGACACATTGTGAATGGAGGCACTGAAAATTAAGGGATTTTCAAAGAGAGTATGGGAAAGAGGTTTGAGATAAGAAGGATGAGAAACCTTTTGGAGAAACATCATTAGGAATTTGAAAAAGACATATTCTGTCATGTTTGAACTTTTATCAAATGGAAACTATA
Source organism: Pseudocheirus occidentalis (assembly GCA_028646575.1). Lineage (NCBI taxonomy): Eukaryota > Metazoa > Chordata > Mammalia > Diprotodontia > Pseudocheiridae > Pseudocheirus > Pseudocheirus occidentalis. The sequence continues at coordinate 47,490,102 of CM053602.1, forward strand.
GTAATAAATTTGTAGCCTAAAAATATTGAGATGCCATAATAAAATTTTGTCCTTGAAGCACCATTAGAAGGATGTGTTCAAATTTTTATGTGAAGGATATGTCACAATTTCATTATGTTTACAATGTCCATATTTTAGAAAACTCATGGGTCCTGAAAAACGGAGATGAGAATATGAGACTGCCGCCATAAATCTTTGGAAGTGAACAAACTAAAAGCAATCAGCTCTATAATTTGGGGTACTGACCTTTAAAATTGAGATTTGAATGATGCTATCTGTGATTGCAAATCCAGATTTTATTTGATTGGGTTTATCCTAAAGCTAAATTACAATGCAGTTTCATTTAAAGTGAGATGTGTTCATCTCATCAGAATAATTGCTCTTTTCATGAATAAGAACTAAAAGTATAATTTCTCTATACTGAGTTTTGAATGGAATTAGTATAGCAGGCCAAACTGATAGAAGAAATAATTTTTTATGTAAGATGATCCAGAAATACATTCAAAGGAACTGATGTTATTTGACTGACAGTAAATTTTGTTTTATGATTTAAAATTTCATAATATTATTTATGCTATTGTTAGGCTTCTAATTTTTCTTGTGTTGTGATTTTGGGGAAATTATTGTATAATAAATGCTGTGAATTTGAAAAAATGATATTTTAAGAGTGATGCAATTGTATTCCTAGAAAAATAACTTCTCTTTTAATTTGGATGCTGTGATATTATGAATAATGCTATTAGAGAATGTGGTCACAATGTTGAAAAACTGTTGAATATTTAATTCAATTTAATAAATTTAAACTTACAATGATTGTTTTTAATAATAATAACAATAAAATAATAATTATTGGAGAAAGAACCACAGGCTTTTTTTTGTTATCTGTCAAGTTCTTTGAGAAAGTACCAAATTCCTCGGGATCTTCTATTTGGGCAGAGTAATTAAAGTTTATCAGCTTTCTTGACAGCAGTTGTAAAAATTTGAAAATAATGAAGTGGTTTTAATGAAAAGTTAGAACCTCTCACAGCTGACATAAAAGAACTTACAAGTTTATTATGTGAAGAATGATTTTTTAATTGATATATTATTTGGTTATGAAAACTGTAAAATTTTACCTGGAGTATTATTTCAGTTACACTTCTAAGCCAACTTAGACTTAACAGATTCCCAAATTTAAAAATTTTGTCTTTTTGCCTTAAGAGTGAATATGCAGTTCCTTAAGATGTGTATATCTGTCAGTGTGGAAGTGTTTTGCTGTGTTTTGAGTGAACTGTCATGTATTCTCTGTATTTGTGTAATTATTTGATTATTTTTTAAATTTGTAATGACTGATTTCTGTTCCAGGGTGGATTTAAACTATAAAGGAAGAAGATGATAAAGACTTGTATGTGCTTATTGTTAACTGTTATTGCAACAACATGAGGAAGAAAAATAACGGCTGTACTTAGCCTTAAGTTGTAATTAGTAGAGCTTGCTATTTGAGGTAAAAACTCTTGGAACTTATTTTGACATTGCTCTGAGTTTTGCTTTCAGGTGTGATTCTTTTTTTTTAATTTTAATTTATTTTCTTGGTTACATCATTCATTTCCACAAGGTTTTGAGTTACAGATTTTCTCCCCTTTTTGCCCCTACCCCCCAGCCCAGAACATTGATCCC
>CM053602.1:47492257-47525769 GCA_028646575.1 Pseudocheirus occidentalis
ATGACTCTGAATTTACCTGAAGGAAGATACCAATTTGCTGTAAGGAACAAAGGAATCAATACAGTTTTAGTGGGAAAAATAAAAATGGACCCAATCACTTTACCTGAACCTTCTGAAGCAATTACTTTAAAGCAGTATTGTGTGCCAGGTGGGCAAGATGAAATTATCACTACTATAAAGGAATATATTGAAGCAAGAGTGTTAGTACCTACAACCACATGATGGAATAATCCTGTCTGGCCAGTATGAAAATCAGATGGAATGTGAAGAATGACTGTGGATTATAGACAGTTGAGTAAGGTGACTCCTCCTTTATATGCTGCTGTTCCAGGTACTGTCACCTTAATAGAAAGGATCCAGAAATATGATGGGAATTGGTACGCAGTTATTGACTTGGCAAATGCCTACTTCACCATCCCAATAGACCCTAAACAATGGGACCAGTTTGCTTTCACTTGGCAGGGTAGACAATATATTTTCACCGCTTACCACAAGAGTACCTGCATAGCCCCACTATTTGTCACAGGATTGTGGCTGAACAGTTGGATGAATTGAAGCTACCTGGTGTACAATTTACCCACTATATTGATGATATCATGATAGAGGAAAAGATGCAAAAGAAGTGGCGAGGAGTTTGACTGTTCTAATTGAGTATATGAAAAGTAAAGAGTGGGAAATTAACCCTGAATAGGTTCAAGAACCAACTCAAAATATAAAATTTTGGGGTATACAGTGGAACAAGTGACTATGAGAGATTCTTCCACAGGCCTGACAAAAGATTCAGGATTTTTCCACCCCTACTAATAAGAAGAAGGCCCCAAAATTCATAGAATTGTTTGGATACTGGAGGCGCCATGTTCCACATTTGGGACAGATTTTGAAACCTTTATATAAAGTCACTCAGAAGAAATATGAATTTGATTGGAGACTTGAGAAGAGTAAAGCTTTCGAAGAAGCCAAGGCTGCTATACAATTGGCCCTAGATTTATGGCCCATGCAAAATGGTCTAGTGGAATTACAAGTGACTGTAAAGGATAATTATGCAAACTGGAGTTTATGGCAAAAACAACGGAGCCGAAATGTACCCTTGGGATTTTGGTGTAGGAAACTCCCTTCATCTGGAGTCCAGTATACACTTTTTGAAAAGCAGTTATTAGCTGCATATTGGGCTTTGGTGGAGACTGAGCAACTGACTCTGGGCCATGAATTGATATTAATACCTGGAATCCCGATTATGACATGGGTGATGAGTACTCCAGCTTCTCACAGAATTAGACATGCCCAAGAGGCTAGTATAATCAAATGGAAGTGGGATATTCAAAATAGAGTGAAAACAGGATAAAGCAGAGTCTCTGCTCTACATGAATCTGTGGCAAACATAGAGACTGAGGGGAATGACACACCCCCTTATCCAAAGCAACAGTTGGTACAGTCCTCTGTAAAATGGAATGAGGGTTATGATGGATTCATTGGAGAACAAAAGAGACATGCATGGTTTACTGATGGGACAGCAAAATATTTGGGCCAAAGAAGACTTTGGAAAGCAGTAGCCTGTAACCCATGTACTAGAAGGACTTTGGAAAATACTGGGATAGGTGGAAGTAGTCAATATACTGAACTTATGGCAGTGCATCAAGCCATCAAAACAGAACAAGGAGGACAGTGTCATATATTCACCAATTTATGGGCAGTAGCTAATGGATTAGCTCCATGGATGCCCGTGTGGAAAAATCAAAATTGGGAAATTCATGGCAAACAAGTCTGGGGCAAAGAATTAAGGGAAGATATCTGGAACATGTCTTTGGTCACTGACTTGTCAGTCTTTCATGCAGATGCTCACATGGCCCTCACCATGCCAGAAAGTGATTACAATGCTCATGCTCATAGACTGGCAAAGATTGCTACTGAACATATTGTCCCAACTTTGACAGCAACTGATGATCCAGTATTAGCAAAATGGGTCTACCAAATGGCTGGCCATTTGGGGACCCAGGCCACACACTGGTGGGCACAAGATAGAGGCATTAGTATCTCTCATTCACTGTTAAAACAGATAGCAGAAGAATGCCATATATGTCAATTGGAAAAGGAGTGAACTGTTCCTCAGGTAGTGACTGGAGAAATAGCAAGAGGAAAGGTCCAAACCCAAATATGGCAAATAGATTGTACTGGTCCACTACCACGAGATAAAAGATACAGATTTATATGTACTTGTGTTGACACCTATTCGGGTGTACTAGTGGCTTGTCCTTATAAGAATGCAACCCAGAAAAAACACCTGTAAAACTCTAGATCTCATAAGTCTGTATTATGGAACCCCAATGCAGATTCAGAGTGACAGTGGGTCACATTTCAAAGGTAATGAAATGAAGAGGTATTGTATACTAAACAATATAGAATGGATACATCATATCCCACATTATCCACAAGCATCTGGGTTAATTGAGAGAATCAATGGATTATTGAAAGAACAGTTAGGGAAGCTAAGTTCCAAAAATTCATATCAACATTGGAAGGATAATTTGTTCATGGCTTTACATAATTTGAATACTAGACCATTGGGGGAAAGTACACCTCTAGGCAGAATGATGACCCCAAATCTGCAAATTAGAGAACAGCAAACACATAAGATCCCAAATACTGAGCATCGGACTTGGAAGCCAGATGTCCCAGCACCATACCTGGGAACACCTGGTTTGGTGGGGCATGATTTGCATTGTTTAGAGGATTTTTGGTTGGACAGAAAAGAAATAAGAAAAATCTCCACTGAAATACACAGAAGAATCCCTAAAAATCACTTTGGACAGATTTTTACCCAAATCAGGATTAGCAGCTGAAGGAATACATGTATTGGCTGGAGTAATAGATTCTAATTATCAAGGAGAAATTGTTGGGACATTCCATAATTTAGGTGAAGGGCCCATACAGATTCGTAAAAATGATAGGATAGTTCAAGTGACTATTGTTCCTTGTAAAACAATACCACTTGTAAAAACTGACCCTCCTTCCAAAGTAATTATCAGAGGAACTGAACGATTTGGTTCTACTGATAGAATAAAATTGGGATCTAAAGTATGGGTAAAACGGAAGCCAGATGATGTTCCAAAGGCTGTAGAGATTATAGCACATGGGAAGGATAACACTGTAACTATTGTTTATTCTGGAGAAGATGATTATAAAATTGTACCCTTAACTCATATTTTCTACCATGGGTGAGACTACAATAATGGGCTCATGGACTCCAGTAGTGTGGCAAATCCTATATCTACCTTGCTTCTGGTCATTGTCTCCTTGCTTCCTCTTGGCTTTTTGTCTGTTCACGTTGTTTGCTAGATTTGTTTCTGCAGACTTGGTACCCTCCACCTGTAGATGCCCAATAGCTCAAGCTGGCTATTACTGCCTGTCCACAACTGCCATGTGTCACCCCTGGACCTGACATCAAGCACATTCTAAATGCTGGCCAAAGAACTGGTCAATTAAATGGGGCCCCTTGGGACAGGGACAATTTCAGTCCAATTTCAGCAGCAAGTAGTCATAGAAGGAGAGACCTTCGGCCCTTACCCCAAGATTTTGGAACCTCATTTGTTCAGGGGGTAATGATGGGGAGCTTGTGCTCAAGCCCCACCCTAACGTACTGTTTTCTGTGTTTATTGTGTGTAATCTTTGTTATACTGTTGTAAAATTCTGTTGATACCAGTCACTCCTAAAACTCCTATTAACCTATGGAATGAAATATATTGTTAATGTATTTTTGCCAAGTAAGGGACATGAAATATCTTGGGGCTGAATGTAATGGTAATGAGATTTGAAGATCTTCCATGGCCCTTGAACTTGCTGATGTAGCAGGAAGGGGTGGGACAAAAGGAAACTGAGCCAAGCTAGAGTCTGTGTGGTGGTGACTGGAAGCAGTGGCAGCGGCAGTGACTGCAGTTGTGGCACAGGATTTTTGCTCGCTTTTTTGAGGCAGCCAGAGTCTCTGATAAGGACTCCTGCTGAGAACTTCCAGGACAGGAACTGTGGTGGGGCAGAGTGGCAGGGAACAAGCTGCCTGGACACTGAGCAGTTGCATGAGTGAAGAGAGGAGAATCTTTGCCTGAGGTAGCCTGTCCTGTTTTGAAAGCTTGAGAATGTGGGTATTCACTACATTAACTATATGTGCCAACTTCATAACTTCTATAATGGCTTTGACTTTCTGGTTTTGGGACTCAGTTTTCTGGTATTTGAATAAATGTTCTAGCTATATTTCCCCTGTAGAGAGCCTGTTACATTTTGTGATTAATAACCATATCAGCATATTTATAGTTACTCTAGGCATTGTGAATACTGCATGGTTGATACATTCCACCCTGCCCAAGGAACAAATCCCAGAATTTAAACCCATCAGGACCTGCCCCTTTAAATCTGAATGTAGGATTCACCTCAGGGTTATGCAGAATAAGGGGTACCAGGTGCGCCAAGGCCTTGCCCTGAGATCTTAGGGGTCCTCTAAGAAAAGTTTGCAGGATCCAGTCCCCATCTGTCCCTCTGTGCCAGCGGTTCTCAACCTTCCTAATGCCGCAACCCTTTAATACTCATATGTGGGTGTATCTGCATGTGGGCACACGTGCCTGGAGATGGATAGAGAAGTGGTGTTTTGGTTCCTAAGACCATCAGAAATATGTGTTTTCCTATGGTCTTAGGCGACCTCTGTTACCCTTGTGAAAGGGTCATTTGACCCCCAAAGGGGTTGCAGCCCATAGGTTGAGAACCACTGTGCTTTGCCTCTCTCTCAACTTGGAGAGGTGTATAGGGTCACCCCCATTTCTGCCTTAGTGGATACAGGGACCACACCGTCAGTCTTGGATCCTTGTGAATTTCTCACCCCCTTCTTACTTAGAGTAGTGATAGCTGATTGGTGGAGAGAGTTTCTAAGAAACCGCTCCAAGCTTTTTGAACCTCCCCTCTCCCTGTTATTCTCAGACAGGACCACTTCCAACACACCTTTCTCCTCATCCCTGAGGTCCCTTGTCACCTCCTTGGTCATGATATCCTACTTTTCCTCTTTGCTGTGCTCAGTTTCACCCTGCCTGATTTTCAGTTGGAACAGCGCTCTCCTACCCCCATGCCTATAACGATACTAACCCTCCCACCTTGGTCCCAGGCAACTGGTACCGTTGAGGAACCTTAGTAGACTCTGGATGTTTGTAGATTAATCACTAAGGAGTTTGGAAATTAACCATTTTAAGATAGGAGAACGAGACTTTGGAGAATTAAGTAAGCCCTTCCCCACTCCCACCTTCTTGCATCATGAGTGTATCTCAGTGTGGGGATTGCTAAGGGCCTACATCTCCTTGTTTACCCTTCTAATCTCAGATCAGATTAAGAAAAGAGAATGCTGGAGATTTGTAGGGAAACTTGAATCACTCTTCCCCACCCTGAAGGGAAGGGGGGGCAGCAGTCACAGCAGGGGGGCCCACTGGCACTGGACCCAATGGCTCTGTGCCCTTGGGCATCCTGCAGCCCTCCCCTCTAGGCAAGCCTTAGGGCATCACCCAAGTGCAGTACATCCTACCCACCCTACCCCAACAATGCCTGCAGCATTGTGTGTGTGAGTTGGGGGGGGGTGTCAGTTACCATGGCCAGCATTCCTTGAGCCCTACCATCCCAGTCCCTAGGCAGTACCCCCTGCCATACCCCCAAAGGCCACTCAGTCTGTATACCCAGGGCTGGGCTATGCTTCAGCAGGTTCCATATAGCTGCTGCTTAGGAGAGTCCAGGTACCTATGTTAGTGCTTAATATGGGAGTACGAATTGGGGAAGCTAGTTATCCTCTGCTCTTGGTAAGCCTACCTTTCTCTGTTCCAGTTGCAGAGATGTATTAACTATGTAATTTATGGCAAGTTATTTTTTCTCTGTTTGCCTCACTTTTCTGATTTGTAGAGAGAAAAATAATAATGGTTGTTGTGAGATCAAAATGATATTATTATAAAGAGCTTAACAGTGACTTGCATATGCCAAGCACCACATTATTATTTTTCTAACTTAATGTAATTGTTCCATACCTGATGTCTTTAAAAAGTGGTTTGATAATACCAATGGTAATGAGATCAATGATTTCTATATGTGATAATTTGGAAATGGAATTGATGTCATCTGAAGTTTATTGCTGGTATTATTATTGTATTTCTAAATTGTATTGCATTCCTAAACCCTCTTGTATTGTAAAATTTGAGAGGCTAACATTATAAAATAGAAATGGTGTTAGACAAAACAATTTTTAGTCTGGATTTTGTTGCATATGAATTGGGTTTTTAAAAGGATATGATAAAAATCTGATATTTGAAAACTGTTAAATATTTAATGGTGTATATTTAATTATAAACAGGTAATAATAATTTTTACTAGAATATCAAATTTTTATTTGAAAATCTGGGCTATTATGAGAGTATATAGGGTGGTTTAAAGATGTAGCTTCACCATATTAATGATGAGTCAATAATCATGTATTTATTGTATGTCTGAACCCCCAGAATGTGGGAAGTTTGAATTTATAAGTAAAAGATCAATGAAATGTTAATTGTGTGGTAAGCATCAGGAAAGATATTCAAGCCCTAAGTTGTGGGTAATAAAATTTGCTATTTAAGGTAAAATTCTTGGGACTGTAATTTACTTTATTCTGAGCTTTGATTACAGGGATAGTTGTTTGAATGAAGCCAACAGTAGAAAATGCCAAGTACTTCAGTCTGGGAATGGTTAAAGGAGGATGCCTGCACCTGAGAAATTTGGGGTGATGACCATGGCACAGCATAGAGAGGATCCTCCTGATGCACTTTCCCAATGTGTCATTTCCTTACTGAAAAGGAAAATTCCCACCTGGTGAATTCTGAGCCTTGCTTTTAGCACACTGTGACTACATCATCAACTGTCAGATATGACTCTTGCCTGGAATCAAATAGAGCTAAGGGGGTTTTTCCCTTCTGCTATGATATGTGACATTGCTATAACTATGTTCCTCTTTTTCTTTTTATAGCAAATTATATAATCAAGAAGTTTTGTGAATACAATACTAAACCAATTAAATAATAGATTGATACTGGAACATCTATGATGTAAGTGTGAATGTCTTACAATTTTAACATATATTTGTGGCCAAATAATAATATAGAGATGATATCCTCATAAGGGGGAAATGATTAGACAATGTAATAAGACAAAAATTAGACAAAGTTAAAAGACAAAGATGTAATGTGATAGTTTTCTACTTAAATGGAATAATACAATTTGAAGAAAGCAACAGGATTAGACTGTTTTCTCTTGCCTTTTTATGTGAGATAACTTACCCCCATTCTACCTCTTCCTTTCTAATTCTCCCAGTACATTCCTCTTACCCTTTAATTCTATTTTTAGATATCATGCCTTCATATTCAACACACACACACACATACACACACACACACACACACCTCTAAATGCATGCTGTGCTGGGGCCAGGGCTGAACTGCACTCCTCTCTCACACAGATCTGATAGCCCCTCCAAAAGCTCATTAAGAAAATAATTCCTTAAAAATCAGAATGTAGCAAAGGGAAGCTAATTATTCTATGACAAAACAAGAAATTTAAAAACAAAACTAAAAGAATGAAAAAATAGAAGACAATGTGAAATGTCTCATTGGAACATATATATATATATATATATATATATATATATCCCTTCAACTATCCTAATAATGAGAAAGGTCTCATTAGTAACAAATATCATCTTTCCATGTAGGAATATAAACAGTTTAACTTTAATAAGTCCTTTATTATTTCTCTTTCCTGTTTACCTTTTCATGCTTCTCTTGAGTCTTATATTTGAAAGTTAAATTTTCTATTTAGCTCTGGTTTTTTCTCAAGGATGTATTAAATTCCTCTACATCACTGAATATCAATTTTCCCCCTCATCAATTACACTCAGTTTTGCAGAGTAGGTGGCTCTTGGTTTTAATCCTAACTCCTTTGCCCTCCATAATATCATATTCCAAGCGCTCCAATACCTTAATGTAGAAGCTGCAAAATTTTGTGTCATCCTTGATTGTGGTTTCATTCTGACTGCTTGCAATATTTTCTCCTTGACCTGAGAACTATGGAATTTGGCTATTCCTGGGAGTTTTAATTTTTGAATCTCTTTCAGGCGGTGATTGGTGGATTCTTTGAATTTCTATTCTAGAAGCCTCTGGTTCTAGAATATCAGGACAATTTCCCTTGATAAATTCTTGGAAGATGATGTCTAGGCTCTTTTTTGCTCAGGGACTTCAGGTAGTCCAATAATTTTTAAATTATCTCTCCTGGGTCTATTTTTCAGGTCAATTGTTTTTCCAATGAGCTATTTCACAGTGTCTTCTATTTTTTTCATTCTTTTAGTTTTTTTTTATAATTTCTTGATTTCTCATAGAATAATTAGCTTCCATTTAAAGTAGTAAACACCTCTCTTTAAACCATACCACCTTGGAAGAACTGAAAACATACAGGTCCCTAGAAGTATCTATGAAAACAGTTGCACAACCCCCTTGAAGTTTGGGACAATGTGCCCTCCACACTGGAAGCAGAGCCCTACCTTATAAAAGAGTTTAAAAATCAAGTAATAGGTTGGGACAATGAGTAAACAGTGGAAAAAAAAACTTCTGACTATAGAAAGTTAATTTGGTTACAAGGAAGATCAAAACATGCACTCAGAAGAAGACAACAAAGTCAAAACTCTCACATCCAAAGTCTCCAAGAAAAATATGAATTGGTTTGGAAATCAAGTAAGAGGTGTAGAGGAAAAATTGGGAAAAGAAATGAGAGTGACACAAAAAAAATTATGAAAAATAAGTCAACAGCTTGCTAAAGGAGATCCCAAAAATACTGAAGAAAATAACACCATAAAAATAAACTAGACCAAATGGTAAAAGATGTCCAAAATGCCAATGAGGAGAAGAATGCCTTAAATATCAGAATATATGTATGTGTGTATGTGTGTATGTATGTATGTATGTATGTATGTATGCATGTATGTTGCCATCAAATTCAGCCGAAAGAAATAGAAAGAGAAATTCCACTTAAAATAACTGTAGACAATATAAAATACCTGGGAATCTACCTGCCAAGACAAACCCAGGATCTAACCATATGAACATAATTACAAGATAATTTTCACTTTAATAACTTGCACAAATAAAGTCATACTAAACAATTGGAGAACTAATTAATTGCTCATGGGTAGACACAGCCAATATAATAAAACTGACAATTCTAGCTAAATTAGTTTACTTATTCACTACCATAGCAAACTATTAAAAATTATTTTATAGAGCTAGAAAAAGATAATAACAAAAGTCCTCTGGAAGAATAAAAGGTCAAGAATATCAAGGCAGCTAATGAAAAAATTGCAAAGGAAGATAGTTTAACTGTTTGTGATCTCAAACTGTAATATAAAACAGTAATAATCAAAACTATCTGGCACTGGCTAAGAAATAGAGTAGTAGATCATTGAAAACGATTGGGCACATGATATATTGTAGTAAATGACCATGGTAATCTGATATGGAATAAACCAAAAGACCCAAGCTTTGGGGACAAGAACTCATTAGTTGACAAAAACTGCTGGGAAAACTGGAAAATAGCATGGCAGAAACTAGACACAGACCAACATTTCACACCCTGTACCAAGATAAGGTCAAAATAGGTACATGATTTAGAAATAAAGGGTAATACCATAAGAAAATTAGGAGAGCATGGAATCATTCACCTCTCAGATCAATGGAGAAGGGAAGAATTTATGCCCAAACAAAAGATAGAGAGCATTACAACAAAATGGAGAATTTTGATTACATTAGATTAAAAAGATTTTACACAAAAAAATCCAAAGTAGCCAAGATTAGAAGCAAAGCAAAACTGGAAGTAAGTGTGGTATTTACAGCAAGTTTCTTTGATAAAGGCCTCATTTCTCTTAGATATAAAGAACTGAGTCAAATTTATAAAAATACAAGTCATTTGCCAATTGATAAATGGACAAAGGATATGAACAGGCAGTTTTCAGATGAAGAAATCAAAGACATCTATAACATATGAAAAAATGCTCTAAATCACTGCTAATTAGAGAAATGCAGGGCACTTAGGTGGTGCAGTGAATAGAGCACTGGCCCTGGAATCAGGAGGACCTGAGTTCAAATCCGGCCTCAGACACTTAACTTACTATCTGTGTGACCTTGGTCAAGTCACTTAACCCCAATTGCCCTGCCCTCCAAAAAGCAAAAACAACCAAATAAATAATTAGAGAAATTCAAATTAAAACCCCACACCTGTAAGACTGGCTAATATGACAGAAAAATAGAATGATAAATGCTGGAGGAGTCATAAAATTGGGACACTAATGCACTGTTGGTGGAGTTATGAAGTGATTCAACCATACTGGAAAGCATTTTGGAACTATGCCCTTTGACCCAGCAATACCATGAGATCTGTATCCCAAAGAGATCAAAAAAGGGGAAAAGACCTATTTGTACAAAAATATTCATGGCAGCTCTTTTTGTGGGTAGCAAACAATTGGAAATTGAGAGCATGCCCATCAATGGGGAATGGCTAAACAAGTTGTGGTTCATAAATTGTGATGGAATACAAAGAAACGATGAACAGGATGCCCTTAGAAAAATCTGGAAAGACTTATATGAACTGATGCAAAACAAAGTGAATAGAACCAGGAGTACATGGTACACAGTAGCAACAATATTGTACAATGAAGAAATGTGAATAACTTAACTCTTCTGAGTAATACAAAGATCCAAGAGCATTCCAAAGGACTTATGGGGAAAAAATATATCTATCTTCAGAGAAAGAATTGATGGAGTCTGAATGCAGATTCTAAATGGAGAATACTACTTTTTATTTTATTTGTGTATGTGTGTGTTTTAGCCTGTGTTTTCTTTCACAACATGACTAAGGTGGAAATATGTTTTGCATGGCTACACATGTATAACATGTATCAAATTCTTTACTGTCTCATTGAAAGGGGAGAGAAGGGAGAGAATTTGAAACTCAAAATTTAAAAAAACGAACTTAAAAATGTTTGTTTACTTGTAATTGAGTGAAAATTAAAAATTAAATAAGAAAAAACCTCAAATCAAGTTATTGATTGTCTAGATTTAAGAAAATGATAGAGAAAATGTTGATAATGTAAAATAAACACAAATGTGACAGGAGAACTTTTTTTTCCTCCTAGAACTGGTGGACAAACATTAACCAAGCATACTCCTGCACAGATGTGTTTAAAAATAAGTAAAACCCAAAGTGGTATTTTGAGGTGAATGGAATTTTCCTTGACCAGCTAGTTGGCAATTGCTTCCATAGGACCCAGTTTACCTTCTCTTCTATGGCAATCAGTTTTTATCTGTCACTTGTCCTGTAAAGAATACAGTAAAGAGGATATAGTCCTGAGTTATCTCAAAGTTCCAATAAGTTTGCTTAAGGCTATTCACAAGTGGCTTATAGCTTCTCTCCAATCCCAGTTGTTACATCCATCAGTCAACATTTATCAAGCATCTACTGTGTGCTAGGCACTGTGCTAAGTAAGAGCTGGGAACTCAAAGAAAGGCAAAGACTGTGATTGCCCTCAAGGAGGTCTCCATTTAATGGGGGAGGTAACAGGCAAACAACTAGGTACAAGCATGAAAATGTGGATAAGAGGAAAACTCAATGGAGGGAAAGCACTAGCATTGAGGGGGATGGGGAAAAGTAGCTTGTAAAAGGAGGGATTTTAGCTGGCTAAATTTTAGAAGCCCCAAAGGCCCCATGGGTGGCCTGGTCCCCTCTGCCTGACAAGCAATAGCCCCATTCCGACATAAGGCCAGGATGCCCAGGGCACCTTTTCTCAAAGCCACAAGTCGTGATGCAAGTAGAAACTGAGGATATTTCTTTGCAGTCTTTTTTTTTAATGTTAATATGTAGTTTTATTTATTTATCTATTTATTTGTTTGTCTGCCTGTCTGTCTATTTATTTATTCATTTATCTATCTATCTATTTATTTTCTTCTTTACATCACTCATTTCCACAAGATTTTGAGTTACAAATTTTCTCCCCATCTTTCCCCTATCCACCACTTCAAAACAGCCATCCGACTGTATAGCCCTTTCCCTGGTCTGCTCTCTCCTATGTGCTCCCCCATTGCCCCTCTGACTTTCTGGTATGGCAGGATGGGTCTCCCTACCCCAGTGCTTGTATATCTTAATTCCCAGTTGCATGTAGTTAGTAATTATAAATAAATAAATAAATAAATAAATAAATGTATGTATGTATGTATGTATGTATTAACATTTGATTATAGAACTTTAAATTCTAGATTCTTTCCCTTCCTCTCTTGTCACCCACCCCCACTGGAAAGAAGCAATTCAATACAGGTGATACATGTGTAGTTACCCAGAACATCTCCATAATGGACATATTGTGAGAGACTGATTTTATGTCCCTCCTTCCTATCCTGCCCCCATCCCATTCTATTCCCTACCCTGTCCCTTTACAGAGGTGTGTACTTCCAGCAACCCTCCCCTACACCCTGCCTTCCCCTCCGTCATTCCACCTCTCATCCCCTATCACCCCCTACTCTCCTGCAGGGACAGATACCCACTTTAGAGCGTATGTCATTCCTTCCCTAAGTCAAATTCAATGACAGTAAGGTTGATCCATTCCCCTTTGCCTTCCTGTTCTTCCCCTCCATTGTAACAATTATCCCTAGCCTCTTCTATATGAGATGATTAACCCCATTCTGTTTCTCCCTGTCTCCTCTCATTCTAATCCTTGCCCACCTCAGAATTTCACCTTTTAGGGTATCGTCCCTTCCTATTCAATTGATCCTGTGCCCTCTATGTACACATATGCTCTCTCCTATGTATACAGTATTCTCAGATATGTATTCATATGCATATATAAACCCTCCTATATAGACATATGTGTATGTATGTGTATATATACATTTGTATTCCTTTCACCTATCCTCATACTGAGAAGCGTTTCATAAGTTACAATTATCACTTTTCCATGTTGGCATGTAAATAGTTCAACTTTGATAAGTTCCTTATGATTTCTTTTCGATGTTAACCCTCATGCTCCTTGTATTTGAGTGTCAAATTTTCTTTTCAGTTCTTGTTTTTTCAGCAAGAATGCTTGAAAGTCCTCCACCTCACTGAATGACCATATTTTCCCCTGGAACATTATACTCAATTTTGCTGGGTAGGTGATTCTTGGTTTTAATCCTAGCTCCCTTGATCTCCAGAATATCAGGCCCTTCGATTCCTCAGTGTAGAAGATGCCAGATCCTGGGTTATCCTGATTGTGTTTCCACAGTATTCAAAATGGCAGCCTGTAATATTTTTCTCCTTGATCTGGGGACTCTGGAACCTGGTAATAATATTCCTAGGAGTTTTCTTTTGGGAATCTTTTTCAAGAGGTGATTGGTGAATTCTTTCAAGTTCTATTTTGCCCTCTTGTTCTAAAATATCAGGGCAATTTCCATTGAGAATTTTTTGAAGGATGCGAAGTTCTTTTTTTGAGCATGGCTGAAATAAAAATGGGCTGGGGGCAGATAGGTGGCACAGTGAATAGAGCACTGGCCTTGGAATCAGGAGGACCTGAGTTCAAATCCCTCCTCAGACACTTGACACACTTAGTAGCCATATGACTTTGGGCAAGTCACTTAACCGCAATTGCCTTCCCCCCCCCAAAAGAAATGAAAATGGGCTGAACATAAGGCTTGATGATAAAGAGAGAGAAAGACTAGCTTAATGGTTAGCAGGGCAGCTAGGTGGCACAGTGGATAAAGACTGCAGCTTGGAGTCAGAAGGACCTGAGTTCAAATCTGGCCTTAGACACTTACCAGCTGTGTGACCCTAAATAAATCACTTAACTGTTTGCCTCAGTTTCCTAATCTGTAAAATTAGCTGGAGAAGAAAATGGGAAACCACTCCACTATCTTTGCCAAGAAAACCCCAAATGGACCCACAAAGAGTTGATCACAACTGAAAAACAACTGAACAATGATTGATATGTATGGTGAGGATATGGTGATACAGCCACTCATAACAAGTCACAGAGCTGGGTCCAGTTCTGGGCACCATGTTTTAGAAAGGACACCAACAAGGTGGAGCAGGTCCAGGAGAAAGAAACTGGGATGGTGAATGGCCTTGAGACAATCCCATATAAAGTTCAGCTGAAGGATGATGATGATAATAATGATGATAATAATAATTATTAGTAATAATAATAATAACAGCTACATTTATCTAGGGCTTTCATAATATTATCTCATTTGCTCTTCACAATAATCCTGTGAGGTAGCTTCTGTTATCATTCCCATTTTACAGATAAGAAAACTGAGGCAGAAAGAGGTGAGGTGACTTCTCCAGGATCACACAGTTGGGAAGTGTCTGAGGCCAGATTTGAACTCAGGGCTTCCTGACTCCAGATCCTGTGCTCTGTCTACTATGCTACTCAACTGCTTCCAGTACATTTTCCTCCTCTAGAGCTATGTCACAATCCACAAGGGTTACTACGTCCATATATTAACTTGTTCCTGTTAGTCAGACAGACAACCAACAAGCATTTAATAAAGACTTACAATGTCCTGGTGATTGGAATCCTAATGGAGCTGCCCCCAGCCCCAGTATTCTAACTTTATTATAGGTCCCACTGTACCTACCTAGCCTCCAATGTCCTAACTTTTTCATATATGCCTCACTACTCACTAGAACAATATCCCTTAACTCCGAGTTCTCACAGAAACAGCAGGCATGGACACTGCCTCTAGCTAACCACTACCCCCAGACTTATTCCCAAGGAAACAGACGTTTCCATGTACTCAACCTCTACTATACTATCCATCTTGACCAGACAAGACCACAATAGCTAGCCAATCAGAAGACAGCACCACCACAATGTAGCAATGCTTGACCAACAAAGCGTAGAAAGGAGCAACCCTAGGATGGTGCCTGCACAGTAATAGCAAAGAATTGACCTGGAGTGAATTTATGACATAAAGAGGCTTATTATAATATCATTACCACACATACATACTCCCTTAACTGAGTTTTTCTGTATGTATTATGGGCAACCACTAAATCAATGTTAGCTATTTATTATCATTAAGTATTCTAGTCATGATATGAACCTAGGTCATCTGCTTCCACATTGCAATGTTAATGGAATAGGAAGATCTTCCCTGTCCATTAATAGGCCTGTGTGACCATATGTGTCTCCTTTTCCCTTGGAACAGGAGTCATGTTCTCAGGTCCAAAGGTACACAGGTCTTTCAATCACAGCTGTGACACATCCTGCATCACACAGAGCCCATTGGGGGAGGAGCTTGCTTAAGGAGAGGTTTGCTCAGGGGGAGGCTTGCTTAGGGGGAGGCTTACTTCCAGGAAGGCTTTCACATCTTTTGGTACTCAGCTAATGAGGCACTGAGTCACATGGGCTGTGATGCTTTCTGGCTCTGAACCTATTAGTTTTAAACTATATATACTGGGAAGTTGGTATTTTACTTTGGGGGCTCACTCGTGAGAAGGACCTTTTGATTTCCTGGACAGGACTCTGAGTAGCCATTTGTTAAGAGCCCAGCCCCCTTCTCCCCCTCCCAACTGCTCTGTTGGTGCTTCTCTGATCTAGTGCTGTGTGTAGGTGATCATATTATTCTGTTTAGGCAGTTGAACCCCTGTCTGTTGGATTCTTTCTTCTATACTGACTTTTTCTATTTATCTATACTTATTTGTCTGTTAATTAAAGTAAGAGCATTAACCCCTTTAAAGCTGTCATTCTTATAGAAAAAACATAACAAAGAACCTGTGCTAGCAGGTCACTCTGGGTGTGCTAGGGTACTTGCTATTACACACATACATCACTCTGGACTGCCTCTGGGTGTGCAACTGAGTCAAACCACCGCCTGAGGATTGGCTTGAGGGGTAAGCACACAGATTTCTCCCTCCTGTGATTTGGGATCAAGTTGAAGGCTGGTCTGTCTTTTCCAACTTCCCTTCTCCCATAGCTCCCACCTACACCCTGAGCTTCTTTGTGAGTCTTTGAGGTCCTGGAGAGCCCTGAAAAGTTAAAAGAGGTCATGCTTCATACCCCACGTATCAATGAGACCCCCAGAGAATGAAGGGAGATAAGGGGCAGAGGAGACAGATGTCACCCTTCTAACACCTCCTCCAGCTGAGAGCCCTGCAGATACCTGAAGGCGAGATTCCATCCCAAGATACATGCCTGGAGCTTGAGTAGACTACGATCACCAATAGGCTCTTCAGTAGGAAAGCTGGTGGTTTGGGGATAACAGGCAGAGCCAGCAGGAGGCGAAGGGAGAAGAGGGCCTGAGGGCCAGCCAACCAGCTAGAGGAATATGACAGCCATCCAAGCCAGGACACTTTGAAGGTCTATTCTCATGTTTTATTCACAAAAACAGGACCCTGAGAGGCAAGGATTAAGTGTGTATTCTCTTTACAGAAGGGGAAACTGAGGCTCAGCCAGCAGAAGGGTCACAGACAAGTGTCAAGGCTGAGGCTTAAACCTCCATCATTCTGTTTCCATAAATTCTTTCCAGGATAGCACATGACTCCCATGGGCCAGGAATTAGATGGCAAGAACTTAGACATACCATGAGTAGAAGAGAAAGAAGTCACATTTCTTACATTCTGCAGAATGACTTCTCCCTCTCCATGGAAGGCAATTTCTCTGTCACTGGCAAAGAATGAGAGAGGTGAGGACATGGAAACTGGAAAACAATGAAATCCAAGTGTTGGCAGAGCAGCTAATAAGCTTTTTTAAAGCTTTTATTTAGCATTTTATTTTTCCTGTTACAAATTTTAACATTTGTTTTCACAACTTTGAGTTCCAAATGATCTCCCTTTCTCCCTCCCCACTCTCCCTCATTAAGAAGGCAAGCAGTTCAATATAAGTTATGTATGTGTAGTCATACAAAACAAATCCACAATAGTCATGTTGTGAAAGAAAACATAGACAAGAAAAAAAACTCAAGAAAAATAAAAGGAAGAAAAAAAAAAGAAGTGTGCTTCAGTCTGTATTCAGACACAATCAGTTGGTTTTTTCCCCTCTGGGGATGGAAAGCATTTTTTTGCTTTTTTGCAGGGTGGAAGGCAGGGCAATTGGGGTTAAGGCACATGGCTAAAAAGTGTTAAGTGTCTGAGGTCATATTTGAACTTGGATCCTCCTGACTCTAGGGTCAGTGCTCTATTCATTATGCCACCTAGCTGCCCCATGATGGAGAGAATTTTCATCACGAGTCCTTCTTGTATCGCTGAGAATAGCTAAGTCTGATCATAGCATAATATTGCTGTTACTTTGTATACAACTTTTCATCAGCTCATGTAAGCCTTTCCAAGTTTTTTTCTGAGAGCATTCTGCTCACCATTTCTTATAGTATTCCATTATAATCAAATACTACAACTTGTTCAGTCATTCACCAATTGATAGGTATCCCCTCAGTTTCTAATTCTTTGCCACGGCAAAAAGAATAAACTATTTTGTATATATATGTCCTTTTCCTTTTTTTTTTATCTCTTTTGGGATACAATCTTAGTATGTAATTGCTAAGTGTAATGGCAAGCAAAGAAGTACTTAGCACCTTGTTTCAGTTCAAGTTTCTTTTGAGCCTTGCCCATGATTATATCAAGCCTTTGTTAAGAAACAGAACTTGTGACACCCATAGTGGGAGGGATTTGCTGAATGCAACAGGAAGGGGCACAACAGGGAGGAGGTAATGACCATATATAAGGAGAAGCTCAAGCTGGGAAAGAGCAGAATTGAGAAGGGGGACTTCATGGTATCCAGGCACTCTGTTTGTCCATTCTGTCTGGGTTGATTTTTGGTTGTGATATTTCGTACAGAAGCCCTCGGACCTCACTGGAAGCTCTGAAAGAGGATTTTCTTGTCTATTTACAGGAGTCCTGGAGGAGGGTTTCAGAGGTCCTGGGACCATATTGATAAAGTGTGTTGAGTTCTCAGACCTTGTTGATGTGTCTGTGTTGATTTCACAGGCAGAAAGTGAATTGATGATGGTGCCTGCTGGCAATGTGGATGAATGTTATTTGTTGGCTCTGTTAAGCTTTGTCTTCCCAGAAACAGAAACTGAGAAGGGCTAGAGGTGGACTGGACACTTTGAGCTTCAGTATGGAACTGGACAAGGAACTGGAAGAGGAACTGAGAGATGCCTACCTGTGAATCCAGGTGATGATTGGGTAGATTCAGGCAGGAGCTGGACCCATGGAAGAGGAACCATGGAATTTGGGAGCCAGTCTTGAGTCAAGATAAAAAGACCTCTCCTTGGGTACTTAATGCTGACTGAGGAGATCATGATTTACTGTGGACTAGGGGTGGGAGAGGTCTAATTGGAAACTAATCTCCAATTAAGAAGAAAGAAGACTTTTTGACTGAGAGATTAAGACAATGTGACTTAGGGGTGGAGAACTTTGACCTTTGTACTTTGAGTCCCTTAAGAAGGCTTGATTCTTAAGGATGATTGAGTTAAGGACTTATTGAATGATATCTTTTGTTTAAAACTATGTGGCCACTTTAGTGACAAGTTGTTATAACAGTGTGAATGCTGTACTTTGGTTTCTGTGAATGTTTTGCTTTAGTTTACTGCTGAATAAATAGAGTGTACTATACTCAGATCATAACCTTAAAGCTGTTCACAGCAGCAGTCCTCTGGAAAGCTGCCCTTGCTTGGCTTTACACTAAGTCAAAGGGTATGCATGGCTTTATAGGTCTACTGTCTTTTCACGGCTCATGGGTAGAATGTGACAGAGACTCATGGAATGGGTAATCACCACCCAATTAAGGTCACTCCTGGGGAAACAAATGATTCTTCCAGTAAGAATCTGTGAACACTTAGTGAAAAAAATGTTCACAAAAATATGAAAACCTTGGGGACAATGGGAAAAATATTTTCACCATTGCTGCCAACAGCACCAGGAGAAAAGACTTCAGGGAGAGGAGAAGGTTTGGGAAGTGGCTGCTGGCTCAGATGACTTCTAAAAACAGAATTAGCATTTCTGGGCCTCAGTTTAGCATGTAACAACAATGAGATTTTGGTCAAGGGAAATGAGGGTCCATAAACATGTATTTGTGGAGAGTAACCAGAAGGACTTCAAATTAGAATGAAAATGCCTAGATTGTACATTGTTTTAAATAGAGAATATCAGAGATTACATTTTAGCTTGGAGGCCACAAGCTAGCTAAGACACCAATGCACACATACATAATCACATACACACACATACACAGACAGACACATTCACACACACACACACATAAACACACATGTACACCCACCCACATATATGCATGTACACCCACATGTAAAAACACAAAGATACATACATAGCCACACATGCGTGCATGCATAATCACATGCATATGGACATATACACAGGCGCACACATACACACATTAACATAGAGATACATACATGAACATACATGCACAAATACATAATCACACACACATATATACACAGATGCATTCACACAATACATAAACACACATATACACATTCACACATACATGTTTACATGCACACACATACACAGGCTTCTGCACATATATAAACACACACGACACACATGCATAAACACACACAGATACATAATGACATACAGAGATACATAAACACACATATGCACACAGTCACAAGACATACACGTACACACATGCATGTACACATATATAAGCAGATGGACATGGAAACACATGCATAAACACATACACATATACACACTTACAGAGAAAAGCACACATTCGAACACATACATGTACACATACACAGACATACACACATTCATAAGACATATCCACATAATGCATGTACACATACACACAAAGACACATGGACATACATACATAAGCACACACATATGGAATATCACACACACAGGCTTTCCTGATGACTTGCCTCAACCTCAGTGTAGTGAAAGCAGATACTCACTTAGCCTCAGGAGCTAAGGAAGCCCAGAATCACTCTTCCTGGACCCCAAGCTGTCATCTGTCCCATTTGTGGTCCACATTTATTTTAGGCTAAGCACACAAGGCCCTCTGCTGATTTGGGAAGGGTCATTTCTGTTCTGGGGGCAATGACAGGGCTTAGTTCCTTCTGAAGATGAGCAATCATTCCTATCTCTGTGCTCAAACAGAACACATTCTCATACCAGGGCTTCAGGTAGTTGCATTTTGGCACAGGTGTCATTGGTTCTTGTTTGGGTAAAAATACAAATTCTAGACTAAGCTGAACAGGTTATTGTGGGGATAAGGGCTTAAGATTTATATCATGTAATGCTAAGAAAAGACTGGTACTGACCAAGTGAATCCTTAATGGAAGCAGGTTCTATCTGAGAAGGAATAGTGAGCAGTCCTGTGCTAATGTCTCCCATGTCACACAATGAATTCTAAAGTTCTTCAGAGAGACCTCCGTGTGAACAATTGCCCTGTTTGAGTCCTCTATAAAATAATATTTTAGACAAAAGTACATTTTGCATTCAAACAAGGTGGCCAGCCCATCGGAGTTGCTCTCTCTGCAGTAGAGTTTGCATCTATATTGATGAGGGAGATTGGTCTATAATTTTCTTTCTCCATTTTGTCTCTCCCTGATTTAGGTATCAGTATCATATTTGTGTCATAAAAAGAATTTGCAAGGACTTCTTCCTCATCAATATTCCCAAATAGTTTGTAGAGTATTGGAATCAATTGATCTTTAAATGTTTGATAGAATTCCCTAGTAAATCCATCTGGCACTGGGTTTTTTTTCCTAGGGAGTTCTCCGATAGCGTGTTCAAGTATTTTTTCTGAGATGGGGTTGTTTAACTAATTTACTTCCTCTTCAGTTAGTCTGGGCAACGTATATTTTTGTAGATATTCATCCATTTCACTAAGACCGTCAAATTTAGGCACATAGAGTTGGGCAAAATAATTACTAATTATTGTTTTAATTTCATCTTCATTGGAGGTACATTCACCGTTTTGATTTTTGAGACTCAGAATTTGGTTTTCTTTTTTTTTCATATTTACTCAGGGTCTATCAATTTTGTTGTTTTCTTCATAAAACCAACTCTTAGTTTTATTTATAAGTTCAATAGTTTTCTTACTTTCAATTTTATTGGTGTCTCCTTTGGTTTTCATTATTTCTAATTTACTATTTAATTGAGGATTTTCAATTTGTTCTTTTTCTAGCTTTTTTATTGCATGCCCAATTCATTGACCTCCATTTTCTCTAGTTTTTTTCATGTATGCATTCAGGGATATAAAACTTCTCCTAAGTACTACCTTTGCTGCATCCCACAAGTTTTGGGCATGATGTCTCATTATTGTCATTCTCCTGAATGAAGTTACTGATTGTTTTTATAATTTCTTGTCTAACCCACTCATTCTTTAGGATTAAATTATTTAGTTTCCAATTAGTTTTTTTGACTACCTTTCCATGGTCCTTTATTGCATATAGTTTTTATTGCATCATGATCTGAGAATGATGCATTTAATATTTCTGCCTTTCTGCACTGAATTGTGAGGTTTTTATGCCCTAGTACATGGTCTATTTTTCTGTACTTGCCATGTACTGCTGAGAAGAAGGTATATTCCTTTTTATTCCCATTCAGTTTCCTCCAGAGATCTATCATGTCTAGCCTCCCTAAAATTCTATTTGCGTCCTTAACTTCTTTCTTGTTTATTCCGAGGTTAGATTTAACAAGTTCAGAGAGGGGGATATGGAGGTCCCCCACTAGTATCGTTTTGCTATCTATTTCCTCCTCTAATTCCCTTGACATTTCCTCTAGGAATTTGGATGCTATACCACTTGGTGCATATATGTTAAGTAATGATATTGCTTCATTCTTGATAGTGCCTTTTAGCAGGATGTAGTTTCCTTCCTTATTCCTTTTAATTAGATCTATTTTAGCTTTTGCTTTATCTAAGATAAGGATTGCTACCCCAGCTTTTTTACTTTAACTGAGGCATAATATTGTCAACTCCATCCTTTTACCTTTACCCTGTGCGTATCCCCTTGTTTCAGATGTGTTTCTTTTAGACAGCATATTGTAGGATTGTGGTTTTTGATTCATTCTGCTATCTGCCTCTGTTTTATGGAAGAGTTCATCCCGTTCACATTCACACTTAGGTTTAGTATCTGTGACTTTCCCTCCATCTTATTCCCTCTCCTGTTTATATTTTTATGTCTTCCTTTTCCCTTCCCCTCCTTAAGAATTTTCCTTTTGACCACCACCTCCCTCAGTATTCCCTCCCCGTGTTCCCCCCTCTTTACCTACCCTTTCCCCTTGCTACTCTTTCACTCTCTACTGATTACCCCCCCTTCTTACACCCCTCCCCCCTTATCCCTCCTACTGCCTGTAGGGCACAATAGATTTTTATTCTTCACAGAGTATGTTATTCCCTTGTTGAACCCAAACCAATGGTATTACATTTCATATATTGCTCCTCTCCCTCTCTCTTTTCCCTCTATTATTATGAACTTTTGTGTCTTTTCATGTTAGAATCTAAACGTAGCCATTTGTATTGGTCCCTCTTTAAATCAGAATCAATGAGAGTAATGATCATATGATGATCATCTCCTTTCTTTCCACACCTCTACTTTCATATGTTTTATGTCTCTTCTTGTGCCATAATTTACCATGTTCTCCCTTTATCTTTCCTTTTCTCCCATTATAATCCCTTTCTTTCCCTGAATAGGTTTTTTTAAATTTTCAGATTCATCCAATTATACCCACACCCTCTTTCTGTGTACATCCCTTTTAAGTGCACAATACTTATACAAATTTCAGTATTGACTGGTATCTGCTTCTCATAAAGGAATGCAAACAGTTTGCTCTTCTTAAGTCCCAAATTATGTGCATGTGTGAGCAGTGGTGTGTGTATGTGTATGTGTGAGTGTATGTTTTCCTTGTTTATCTTTTTATGTCTTTCTTGGATCTTGTAAGTGGAGACCCAATTTTCCATTGAGCTCAGGCTTTTTCATAAGGAAAGTCTGGAAGACCTTTATTTCATTAAATGACCATCCCCTTGCCTGAAAGAATATGCTCAGTCTTGCCGGGTAGTTGATCCTTGGTTGCAGTCTGAGCTCTTTTGCTTTATGAAATGTTGCATTCCATTCCATCCCATCTTTTAATGTAGCAGCTGCCAAATCCTGTGTAATCCTGACTGTAGTTCCACGGTATTTTAATTGTTTCTTTTAGGCTGCATTCAGTATTTTCTTCTTGATTTTGTAGCTCTGGAGTTTGGCTACAATATTGCTTGGAGTTTTCAATTTGGGATCTCTTTCAGGAGGAGACTGGTGAATTCTTTCAATAACTATTTCTCCTTCTGATTCTAGGACTTCAGGAAAGTTTTCTTTGACAATCTTTTGGAGGATGATGTCCAGGCTGTTTTTTTCATCATGGCTTTCTGGTAGGCCAATAATTCTTAGGTTATCTCTCCTGGATCTGTTTTCCAGGTCAGTTGTTTTTTGGGTGAGATATTTTGCTCTTTCTTCTAATTTTTCAATCTTTATGTTTTGTTTGACTGACTCTTGTCGTATCGTTGAGTCCTTAGCTTCAGTTGGACTGATTCTAATTTTTAGTGAATTATTTTCCTCAGTTAGTTTTTGGAGTTCCTTTTCCATATGTTAATTTTTCATTTTTAGGGAGGTATTTCCTCTGGTTATATTTTGGACCTCCTGTCCTAGTTCTCCAATTTTACTTTTTAAAGATTTGTTTTCTTCAGTGAGATGTTTTTCCAATTTGGTCACTGCAGATTTAAATTTATCTCCTACCTCTCTAATTTCATTTTAAAAATCTCTTTTGATATCCTCCAAGAAGGCTCTTTGGGCTTGAGACCAATTCACATTTCCTTCTGTGTTCTCCAGTGTGAGTATAGAATCTGTGTTGCCTTCTGAATTTTTTTTGTTTGTTTTTTTTGCTTTTTGGAGGGCAGCTGGGGTTAAGTGACTTGCCCAAGGTCACACGGCTAGTTTTTTGTGTTAAGTGTCTGAGGCCGGATTTGAACTCAGGTACTCCTGACTCCAGGGCCAGTGCTCTATTCACTGCGCCACCTAGCCGCCCCTTGCCTTCTGAATTTATTCATTCTTGCTCACTATAAAAAGATTTGATGATCCTAGCCTTTGCAGTTTCCTTCTTCCCCATTGTGAGTGCCTATGTCCTGGATTTTTAGAGATGATACCTACTTCTGGGGCGCAAAGTATTGAGCTTCTCAGGCTTGGAGGTAGGGGTTTAGTATCTGTAGGCTTTGAGTGTGTAGCCTGAGTCCAAGATCAAGACTCTCAATGATTCCCCTGAGTTACCCTGAGGCTTACAGAGTAACCTGTGGGGGAGGGGTGGTCTGGCTCCTTCAAGTTTCCACTTCTGTGTCTCTGAGCTACAGGTCAGGCAGGCTCAGAGCAGGCTACAGCTGAAGGCCAGAGGCAGAGCAGTGCTGCAGTTTGCTGATTGGCCAGGTGGTGCTAAAGTACACCTGAGCTTTTCTTGTTAGGGCTCCCTGGTTCCACCTTCCTGGGCTTAGACTCTGTACTATCTTCTTTCCCCTTTCCTCAGCCATGCCCAAGCCTGAAGCTGTTTCTACTAATTCAAGATTTTACTCTGGGTGGGTTACTTAACTCTGGATTTTTCTGGGTCAGGGAGGGGGGATCAGAGCAACTAAACTTTAGTCCTTCATCTTGGCTTCTGGAAATATGGGTGTATAATTTTAAACATTCAGGTTGCCCCAGGAAAAGCTGTTGACCCTGCTGTGGGCCCCAAGGTTTTTCCTACTCAGTTTGATGATCCTCTGTCCTGTGGTGAGATGGCTGCAAACCCCGTTGGCTGGGTTAGTGTGCTGGCTGGTTGGGGCTTCTTCTCAGTCTGCCCTACTCTGCTCTCAGCTCCATGCTGGTGAGGCTCCCATGTGCTCCGAGTTCTTCTTACCCAGACCTGAGTTGGCACTTTCCTGGGCTGGGAATCTGCCACACTTTGTCTCACAATGGGTTCTGTCACTCTTAAATCCATTCAAATTCACTTTTTAGCCTTTAGAAACAGAATTGTTGGAGAACTGTGGAAAAGCTACTGCTTTCTTTCCGCCATCTTAGCTCCCTGCAGTAGAGTTTGAAGGCTAAGTAGTTTAGTTCAAGAAAATATCTCAGTATCTGGTACCTTATCCTGCCAGGTGATCTTCAGAATCTTCCTAAGACAGAAGCCGTTCAGTTTCCTGGCATGGCGCTGGTAGATTGTCCAGGTTCCACAGGCATAAGCAACGAGGTCAGCACAATGGCTCTGTAGACCTTCAGTTTGGTGGTCAGTCTAATTACTACCTCTTCTCTCCCATGCTTCCCCTCAGAGCCTCCCAAACACTGAGCTAGCTCTGGCAATGCAAACATCAACCTCATTATCAATTTTGACATCCCTGGAAAGTATACTGCCAAGTGAAGTGAACTTATTATCCACAGCATTCAGTATTTTTCCACTTCCTGTAACTGATGGTTCCACATATGAATGGTGTGGTGGTGACTGATAGATCACCTGTGTCTTCTGGTTGTTAATTGCCAGGAAAAAAATTAGCACAAACAGCAGAGAAACAATCCATACTTTGCTGCATGTCAACTTCAGAAGCTGCACTGAGTTTGCAATCATCTCCAAACAGAAAATCATGCACCAACACTCCCTCCACTTTGGTCTTGGCCTTTTCAAATTGAAGAATTTACCATCAGTGCAGTAGCTGATGCCTTGATAACCTTGACACCATACTCATCCTCATTGAAGGCATTTGACAATGTGGCTGAAAACATCAGGCTGAAAATCACGGGGGCAAGCACACAGCCTTGTTTCACTCCACTGGTGACTGGGAAGGCACAAGAGCATCATCCATTTTCTAGAACCCAGGCAAGCATGCTGCCATGGAGTAGATGTTCAATGCTGATGAACTTCTTGAGGCAACCAAATTTTGACATAGTTTTCCATATGCATCCTGCCTCAAGTCCCACCTGAAGCCTTCTTAGTCCAAGGCTATCAAGACTGCCTCAAATATCAGCCTGACTTCCCTATAAAGTGTGTGCTGTGTTTCCATCTGGTGGTCAAGGTTCAGAAGGTCCTTTTGGAATGCAGAAGGGGAAAATAGACAGACATAGAGAGGGAGAAAAAGAAAGAAGAGAGGAGAGGGAAAGGGGGAGAGAGAGGAGAGAGGGAGGGGGAGAAAAAGATATAGATAGATCTTGGCAGAGAGAGGTGGAGCTAAAGGAGAGAGAGAAAGAGAGATTCAGACAGAGAGACAAAGACAGAGAGAGGAGGGATGAAACAGAAAGACAGAGAGATAGAAGAAAGAGAAGAAGACAGAGAAAGGTGGAAAGAAGAGGGAGAGTGAAGAAAGTGAGGGAAAGAAAAAAGAACAGAGAGGAGGAAGGAAAGGGAAAAGGGTAGAGGAATGGGGAGAAGAGGAAGAAAGAGAAGAGAGGGAGTGATAGAGACATAGAAAGAGACAGACACAGATAGAGATGATAGAGAGAGATAGACATAGACAAGGACGCAAATTCAGAGACAGAGAGACAGAAAAAGAAATAGAGAAGAGAGAGACAAGGAGAGAGGGAGAGAAAGAGAGGGGCAGAGTAAGAGACACAGGGGGAGAGAGAGAGAGAGAGAAAGAGAGAGAGAGAGAGAAAGAAAGAAAGAGAGAGAGAAAGGGAAGGGAGGGGGTGAGGAGAAGGGAGTGATGATGGCAGGAGAGGGGAAGACAGTGGAGGAGAAGTGAAGAGAGAATTAGACAAAAGTCTAACAGCTGCACATCCCCTAAGACAGTGGAATCAAACTCAGAATGGGGGCTCTCTTCAGACCCCATATTGACTTAGCTCTAAAATGTAATGTTACCTCTGTTTGGCTGTATTTTCATTTATTTGTCTACTATTTCCCAATAGGATTTTAATCAGGTTCAGGCTGCCTGGGGAGTGTGCTGGCCAACATTGCTGGCCACAGGCCCTAAGTCTGTCACCTCCTCTGCTCTAAGAGATCATTACTGCAGAGGTTCCCAATCTGGTCTGTGCTTGTCAAGGGAAAAAGGAGAGTATTTGGTAAATACACACATATATGATCCTTTTCAAATCAATCATTTTTGAGCTCCTTTTTATGGTAACCTCCAAAATGTTTTCCCTTTCATATCAATGACATATTGGGGAATGGGCACATATACTGAAAGCCTCACAGTTCAGGGACAGAAAAAGACTGGGAGTGAAACCCTGATCTAGAGGCCAGAGGACTGGAGGGGAAGGGGCTCGTCCAGGGTCACAAATGGAGGGAGGAGCCCAATGTGGGCTCATCAAAGAGCCTCTTGCCTCCAAGCCCCAAGGCCACTGGCAGTGCTCCATTCAGGAGGACAGGAGCTTTCTCTAAGACCACAGAGAGTCCTAGGGACCCTCAAGATACAATATACAGCTGGTTCCCCAAAACTGCTTGGTTCTGATCAAGAACCAGAATTAGAAGGGACTCAAGGGGCCAACTAGGCTAGGAAGCAGAGACTGGTTCAAAGACCCAAATCAGTGACTACCTCTGGATATGAGGCCTCGAGCACCAAAGCCAGGGTTCTTTCTACTGAGCCACACTTCCTCCTATTCCAATAATCTCAACAGGAAGAGGGCAGGCTCAACCTCACCCCCTAAAATGGTATAAATGGTCCCTCTTGGAGGGCTGAGGAACAGAGGGCAAGCACACAGCTAGGAGAGCTGCAACTGACCCAACCTTTGGGGAAACAATTTGGATCAACAACAAAAAGAAGTGAGTACTTTGCTTGTAACCTTTGGCTCAATGATACTGGCACTAGCCATGTATTCTGTTGTTTTTTTTTTTAAAGCAAAGGGTATTAACAGTATGGAGGGAGGCACCCCCAATCCCATCTCTAACTGACAGGTTGAATCCACAGATGTCTATGAAGATGTGATAAGGACATCCCCTGAATTCACCCTCTGCCTGTATGTGGTCAGTCAGTTATTCAGTTAAAAAGCATTCATTCCTATGTGTCAGTCTCTGTGCTAAAGCACCAGGGATACGGGGAAAGACAAAAACCCTGCCCCTGCCATCAAGGAGCTTACAGTCTAATGGGGAAGAAAACAAATGGGCAGCAGAGATGCACAAAGTGGATGGAAGGTAGTGTCAGGAGAAGCCCTGGCAGTGGAGGGGAGAACTCCTGCAGAAGACGGGATCTTGGATGATACTGGAAGGAAAGCAGTAGGGAAGACAGGAAGTATTGCATACATGAGAAGTAGCCAGTAAAGGGATGACACTCACAGGTGAGGAACAGCTAGGAAGCCTGGGCCACCATATCAAAAAGCACATGGTGGGGACTGGGGAGGAAAGGTGGGAGGAAGACTGGGAAGGGAGGAGTGGGCAGGTTACCAAGGGCATTGACTGTCAAACAGCATTTTGTATTTACTCCTGAGAGTGATAGGGAGCCACTGGAGTTGACTGAGTAGGGGATGACATGGTTAGAACTGCATTTTAAGAAAAGCATTTTGGTGGATGACTGGAGGATGGACTGAAGGGGGAGAGACCTGAAGCAGGCACACCCTCCATGTGTGAGGTGATGAGAATCTGCACCAGGGCTGGGGCAGGGTCAGAGGAGAGAAGGGGACATGTTCAAAAGATGCTGGAAATATAGAAACACAAGACTTCACCACTGCCTGGATAAGTAGAGTGATCCCATGGGAATACTTGAGGACTGAAATATTATCATCAAATAAAGGAACTTTGGAGTCTATGAAAAGGAAAGCGATTGTCTGAGGAAGGGGACAGAGCCCCAACCCCTGACTCCAGGTCTCTAACTCCTTCCATTGATCTCTTCTTTCAGCTCCCTTAACACCCCTTGGTCTTCCAGCCACCATTCCCCACATACACCAGCTGCCCTCCAGCCTCTGGTCCCTTCCCTTACCCTTCCCTTTCCCTTCCCTTCCCTTTCCCCTTCCTTTTCCCTTCCCTTCCCCTTCCCTTTCCTTCCCTTTCCTTCCCTTCTATGCTTCTACCACTAAATGGAACCTGGAACCCTGACACTGGACTTTGGGCTGACCATTCCAGGCCAGACCTAGAACCCAAAAGACCTGAGTTCAAATCTGGCCTCAGACACTAGCTGTGTGACCCTGAACAAGTCACTTAACCTCTATCTGCTATAGTTTCAACAACAAAAAGGTGGCAATAAGAGTACCTACGTCTCAGAGTCACAGTAGGGATTAGAGACAATCTTTCTAAAGTGTTTAGCACAGTGCCTGGCATACAGTAGGTGCTTAATAAATGCTATTCTTCATCTATCAAATGAGCTGGAGAAGGACACAGCAAACCCCTGCAATCTTTTTGCCAAGAAAACCCAAATAGGGTCACAAAAAAGTTGGACACAACTGAAAAGTGGCTAACCAGCCACAACTACCATGGCTTTTGCCCACCTGTTCATCCTCTGAGGTCTCTTCAGTTACTTTGGGTGGTTGATGGGTCTGAGTATCTGGTTGCCAGCTGAAAAACTATGACTTGATAGGATCTCTATCAAGATGCATTTAATTTCATTCAGTCTGTGGGATTGATGAAGAAACTGCATCGGATGTAAATACAGGATGTGTTCAGATGATGGCATCTAGTGGTAACAAGTGGTATAGTTCTAGGAAGGACATTTTTTAAAGATCAAAAACAGGTTCATTCATTTTGAAGGTTTATTCAAAATATCTGTTGTGTGTATCAGCCGTACTACTAGGTACTGGAGGAATAGAGGAGGCACCAAGTTAAATGAGAGACTGCCTGCCCTTGTAGAGTTCTATTGATAAGGTTTTGAATATTTACCCATACAGTGACTCTAGATTAGGGAAAGATTCTGTTGATGCTGCCCAGTGTCTAAGCACTTGATAAATGTCTGACTGATTCTCACAGCATCCTTCAGAAAAAGGACTGGTAATATACAGAAAGGATAGAAAATTCTTAAACATGAAATTCTGAAGCTACAAATTCCCAAGTTGCCACGTGTCCTTGCCTCTAAACTCTGACTTAAAACTCAAGCTTCACCCTGGGCACCTGGGCTTTTTTTGATTGGGTTTATTTACCACCTCTAGCTAGACTCCCCACACTGCCTCCCTCCCACGTCCCTTCCTCCTTCCTTTCCAACCGGAGCTCTGAGAACAGTGATCGGGGAACTAGATCATCCCCATCATCCCAGGAAATGGGCCTGTGGCTCAGTTGTCTCATGATTTCTCTGGGCAGAACCTCCTCCTTGCACCCCTTCCCCCAGAAGAGTTATCTCCCCATCACACTATAAGGTCCTTGAGGGAAGGCTCTGTTCTTGCTCATCCTTGTATCTCTAAGGCTTAGCCTGCTTCCTGCCACATATGTGATAAGCTGTGATAAATGCCTCCTTCATCCCATCATCCACAAATATGCACAGATAACTACAAATGCACCAAAGAAATTCCAGTGACTGGTCCCAAAAGGCCTAAACATTCCTGACAGGGGGTGAGGGAAGGCTTCTTGAAGAAGATGATGTTTGAATTGTGCTGTAGAGGAATCAATAAAGGACCCAGCATGAGCCAAGGCCCGGAGGCTGGGTGAGGTTCTGACAGTGCAGAAGGCATGGAAGGGAGAAGTAGGAGATAAGGCTAAACACACAGGGAAGCAAGAAGGCCTCAAATGCCAAGCAACAGAGCTCAAGCTTTCCTTGGTAGACAAAAAGGTAGAAACCGAAGTTTTTAGACAGAAAAATGAAATGAACACACAAGTTTCCAGAATGTGAAATAAACCATCACTAGGGGAAAAGCAGTTTGGATTTTGGAACAGACCAGCAGAAGTCACAACTAGTTTTCATCTAACATGAAAGAAAGGAAACATGTTAGTCTCTCTTCTGATTTTGCAAGCACCTCTCTTGGATATAGTGGCAGCTAAAATCATAGCCCCTGTACCTGGTAGCATCAGCTTAGATCTCTATCCCTGGGGTGAGAGCAGCAACTCTGTGGTCCACTTCCTGGCCCTGAATAATATAACTTCAAGATACCCCACCTTGAGATAGAGAGACAATCATACAGACTTTTGCTCTAGGGGTCCAGCTCCAAGATCACCTCTCTTGAGAAGAGAGGAAGAATTAGATCTTGAGTCTTGGACCTCTTCCTCTGGAGGCACAGCCACAGTGCTAGGTCCCTGCTCTTCCCTGCAGTTGAGTCTGAGATCCCAGTTCCCCTGTTCCACTTCTGGAGTCTGGCTGCTTAATCCCAGCCCATACTGATGCCATAGTTTCTGCCCTGGTCACTTTCCTGCGAGCCAGATTTGTGACCTTGTTCAGGAAAGATGAAACAACATGGCTTCTCCTTGGATTTCCACCCACTGCTCAGTCTGGCCCTCATCTTAGACCTCTGTGAGTACAGTTGCTATGAGAACTGGGCTACTTCCTCCTTCTCCACCATCTTGGCTGGCTCCAACTCTGCCTCTCCTGATGTAACCCAAGGTTGCATGAGCTCACATCACACTCCATATTTAGTTTACTGGTCACTAAAACCCTCAAATATTTTTCAGACAAACTATGCCCTCATCATGATTTCCCTATCTTGTACCCATGGAGTTGATTTCTCATACTCAAGTACAAAGCTTTACATTTATCTCCATTCAATTTCACATTATTAGATTTATTTCAGTGTTCTAATCTATCAATAATTTCCTGGCTAATGACTCTGTCATCTGTCAACCATCCCTCCTAGCTTCGTGTCATTTCTGAATTTGACAACCATGCCATTAATCCTTTATCCAATTCACTGGGAAAGGCATTCAATGCCATGGGGCAAGAAAAGTGTCCACTAGAGATTTCCTCCACAGAAACAAAGATCCATTAATGACTACTTGGAGTCTACTTTCAGCCAGTAGTAATCCTCCCTAACTGGGACATCATATAAGCATTTCTTTCTCAATCTTGTTCATGTACGTAGCTAATGAGGCTTTGTCAACTGCATTCCAAAAATATAAATAAACTATTTCCGTAATATCTCCTGAGCAATGTGTTTTGTAACCCTGTCAAAAATAAAATGAGGTTAATCCAACAATCTGTTCCTTATAAAGCCATGTTAGTTCTTTGGGATCCCTGTTTCCTTATCTAGGTGTTCATTAATCATCCCTTTTAACGACATATTTTATAATTTTACCAGAAATCAAATCAGTTTCATGCACTAAAACTGGCAGGCTCTATTCTCTTGCCTTTTTTTGAAAATCAATAAAATAATTTTTGGTAGTTTAATTGGGATGGTACTGAATAATTAGATTACATTAGGTAGAATTGTCATTTTAAAAATTAACTTTTGTTTATTTGTAGTTTACATCATTCATTTCTACAAGATTTTGAGTAACAAATTTTCTCTTCATCTTTCCCCTACCCACCACCCCAAAACAGTGATCCCTGTTCCTTTACAAAAGTGTGTGCTTCTAACAACCCTCCCCCCAACTTGTCCTCCCCTCAGTCATCTCCCCTCTCATCCCTTTCCCCCCTACTCTCCTGTAGGGCAAGATACCCAGTTCAGAGTGTATGTCGATCCCTCCCTAAGCCAAATTCAATGGGTTGACCCATTCCATTTTGCCTACCTGTTCTTCCCCTCTACTGGAACAGTTATCCCTTGCCTCTTCTATATGAGATAATTAGCCCCATCCTGTCTCTCCATGTCTCCTCTCATTATGTTCCTCTCCCACCTCTCAATTTCACCTTTTAAAATATTATCCCTTTCTATTCAATTGATCCTGTGGCTTCTGTCTTTGTATACCTGTACACATATATACACACATATGTATTCATATACATATATACCCTCCTATGTAGACATATGTGTATGTATAACTGTATACATACACATACATTTACATTCCCTTCACCTATCCTCATACTGAGAAAAGTTTCACAAGGTGCAATTATAGTTTTTCCATGCAGGTGTGTAAATAGTTCAACTTTGATAAGTTCCTTATGATTTATTTCGCCTGTTTACCTTCTCATGCTTCTTGTATGCGAATGCCAAATGTTCTATTCAGCTCTGATTTTTTCATCAAGAATTCTGGAAAATCTTCCCACTCATTTAATGACCATATTTTCCCCTGAAACATTATACTAATTTTTGCTGGCTAGGTGATTCTTGGTTTTAGTTCTAGCTCCTTTGATCTCTGGAATATCGTATTCTAGGACCTTCAATTCCTTAATGTAGAAACTGCTAGATCCTGGGTTATCCTGATTGTGTTTCTATGGTATTCAAATTGTTTCTTCTCGGCAGCTTGTAATATTTTGTGCTTGACCTGAGAACTCCTGAACCTGGCTTTAATATTCCTAGGTGAATTCTTTCCATTTCTATTTTGCCCTCTGGTTCTAAAATATCAAGGCAATTTTCCTTGAGAATTTCTTGAAAGATGCTTTGTGGGTTCTTTTTTTGATCATGCATTTCAGGTAGTCCAATAATTTTTAACTTGTCTCTCCTGGATCTATTTTCCAGGTTAGTAATTTTTTTCAATGAGATATTTCA
>CM053602.1:47533049-47562545 GCA_028646575.1 Pseudocheirus occidentalis
ACCAATGATTTTCAAATTATCTCTCCTGGATCTATTTTCCAGGTCAGTGGTTTTTTCAAGGAGATATTTCACATTGCTTTCTATTTTTTCATTTCTTTGTAACTGTTTAATAGTATCATGGTTTCTCATAAAGTCATTAGCTTCCACTTGCTCCACTCTAATTCTGAAGGAATTATTCTCTTGAGAATGCTTTTGACATTCTTTTTCCATGTGGCAAATTCGACTTTTTAAGGCATTCTTCTCCTCAGTGCGGAGCCAAGATGGCGGCGTAGAAACAGCAAGGTCCCGCAGCTCCCTTGCAGCCACCCTAAACACTCATAAATATATGACCCTGGAGAAATTCTAGGACTCTCAAACTAAAAAAAAACACAGAAAACACATTTCTCATGGAAGGCAGCTCGGCAGCAGGGGATCATCGGGGCAGGACCCGAGCCGAAGCCATCCCATCCTGAAACTGAAACCGCGGCCAGGCCCTGGGGCAGTTGGAAGGAGCTGCACTGAGCCGCAGCCAATCTACAAGAGAGAACATCTACAGCCTCCACAACCTCCATATCTACCAAGGTGTGAAAAACAGGAATTAAAGAAAGGTGTGAAAAATAGGGATTAAAGAAAGGCAGACAGGCAGGAAGGACTCATCCCTCATGCTTGCAGGCTGGAGCCTAGACCATCCCAGCCTAAAACTGCCATGCGGCCAGGCTCCAGGGCAGCCAGGAGGAGCACCGCCTCCCAAGCCTCAGCGTGAGTCTGCTTCAGAGAAGATCTAAAGCACCTGGAGCAATCTGCATAAGCCAGGATTAAAGGTCAGTGAAAGTAAGTGAAGCTTTCAAGCTAAATTAGTGGGAGGAAATACAGTTCAGCCAATCTGCCCCCAGGGCAAGGAAGCAGTGGGGATAGAAAGGATGTTTTGCAGAAGTCACTTTGAAGTCAAAGGTTTAGCTTCCTGAAGGAAGAATAATTAAACTTGGGAGAACATTCTTTTTTTTAATAATATGGAAATGAGTAGACCAAGGAAAAAGAAGTTTGTGAAGCAAAGGATCAAACACAGTGTTTAATCATTATCCCATAAACTAAGGCTGGGATACATTTGAGCTACTATAATAGCTCAGTGTGTGTTTAGGATCTGGGCTATTCAACTTCAGATTATATTAAAGAACTTGGTAAATGGATATTTGGCCTAGTCATCTGCCTGTCACTAGTTATTTGTCTGTATGGAATAGAGTCGTTAAATATTTCAAAATCATGTTAGAATAATTGAGTATAGCTACAACTGACTGAGGGACCTAGCTATTATTCTATTAATTACTGAAACTAGATCAGAAATGTCTTCTATGGGAGGCAAAGAGTTTCACTGCAAATTTCTTAAAGGGAGGTAAATTATGGAATACTTTTGTATTAATGGAAAAGTCAACTTCATTCAAAGTTTTCTACTATTGTGGAAATAGTATAGTTTATACTAGTAATATATACTATATAGTATACACTATATAGGTTATACTATAGTATATACTATAAACTATATACGATATAGTTTATACTACATAGTATAAACCTGTTTATACTGTCTGTTCTGTGGTTCAAACATGTTTCATTATAAGCAACTTACTGATATGCATTGTTTTGGGATTAATTACTTACGGATCCTCCCAAGTCTTTTTATTATAACTGGAGTAGAAGTCCGTCTCTCCTGTAAGTAAATTCCTAAGTTTACAAGTATACTTGTAAGTTCAAATATAACTATTGAACTGAAGGACAGGAAACTTCTATTTGCAAAGTGTTGATATAGTTGAAAGTTTCTGTCTGCGAAGTGTTGTTATTTATGTTAGATCCTCAATAGCGTCTGATATTCCTAAAGAACTAGACTCAGAGTGGAAATTTCTGAGGGAATAACAAGATCAGATAATTCTGTATGTCAGATCTATCAGTTTGTGAGGTTTAGCCATTAGCCTCTTTGCCTTGTTTAAGCAAGACAGTTATGTTAGTGAAAGGATAGTAACTTATGAGCTATCTTGTTTTATGGTTTAAAATGTAAAGATTGAATAATGGGTTTGAGAAATTTGAAAGGATAAATAAAGGTTTGATTGGGAATATGGAAGGCAAATAAGAAGGTTTGGGGACAAATGTGGGTTTATCCAAGCCCTGCTGTCTCTGAATGGTGGTACTGGTTTTAAAAGGTTTTAAGTAAGCTGAGAAAGTGTTTGAGAAAGTGTCTGGGAAGAGAGAATGATTTGTAACTTGATTCTGTAATTAATCGCTTGATCAAATTTGAGAAGGAGAGGAAATAAGAATACAAATGCAATTTTGAATCATTTATCCTATGGACTGAGGTTGGGATTATAAAGTTGCTGTAGAGAAGGTGTATCTGTGTATATGAGTGAAATGGGATCCCAGTGTATTTCAAAGATATGAAAGAGTAATTGGATATTAATACAATTATTTGTTGAGATTAAAACAGAGACATCTTTAGTTGAGAGAAGAGAAATTTTAGTATGAGCTCAGATTAAGCATAATTGTAAGAAGGTAGAGAAGTCTGGAAGTAGATGCAGTATATTCTCTATGAAGTATATGCTCTAATGAGCAATAATTTATAATCCCAATGGGAGATTTGATTTTTTCATGCACAAGAATAAATATAGGAATGAACGTAGGTTATTGGAGGCTCACTTCAAAGATGTTCCTTAACCAATGGAGATTATAATCGCATCTTAAGCTGATTGTTGGTGCTTGTTATTTAAGACTTGATGGGACTGTTAACTGACTGTTTCTTTGAGATCAGCTCCAGATAGGAGTGTTAAAAGAGGCTGCCCAAGTTACCCAAGCCACAACTGATGGTGCCAGATCCTGTAAGATACAGGTGTGAAGGTTGGATGTGATAGGGGAAAGGTACCTGTAGTTCTCTTGTAGAGCATGAACGCCAGAATATACTGATAATGCAGATGAACAAAAACACCATAACCACAAGGACATGACCAAAATGTTATGCCCTTAGGTCAGTGTGTCCTGTTAGTTCTGAGTTTCACAACCCAGATGTTCTGTTGATATGCTCTGTTCCTGGATGTGAGCTCCGTCCTTCCTCTATATGTTTACCTGACCCTTGTGGTGTCAGACGCAGCCACAAGGAATGCAGACTTTTTGTCTAAGGGGCTCACAAAGGGGAATAAAAGGGGAAGCACAGGAGGATGGAGGGGGGGAAAGGAAGAATGAAAAATAAAGCTGTCTGCTGATCACTCACTCTCCTGGCTTCTGACTCTGCTTTGTTGAATGTGCTGGACACATCTGGATGCACACAGAAGACCAGAAAATTGGTGAGACCGGGTGCCCCCTGACAAGTAGGTCAAGATAAATGGCGCCCAAACAGGGACTTGAAGGGCTTGAACGGGCAGTCAGACCCTGTGGAAAACAGGAAGACTTAGCAGAGTACTGTGTAGGCAAGGGAAGACCGGGGGAAAGATGGGGAGTACACCCCTAATTAAGACAGAAGAGCCAGAGATCTCAAGACAGCTTTAAAAAGCAGTAAAAAAGCAGGGAGTCATACTGCCCTTAAAGGATCTCCATGATTTCATACACAAAGTGCAGACTGTCTTGCCATGGATTAATTCCACAGGGGTAGATAGTCAGAAATGGAGTGTAGTAGGAGAACAAATGACTAGTTACAAGCAAACCACCCCTGAGTTCTTAGAAAACAAAGATTTTATACTTTATGGGGTTGGTCCAAGCAACTTTTTCTGGCCCTGACCACCCAGCCCCTAGAGGCAAGAGGAGGGCTCATGTTGCTATAGAATGGAAAAGAATTAAAGGGTTAAAAGAGGACGTGGTAAAATATGGTCCCACTGCTCCTTTTGTCCTCACTCAATCAAAAAACTGGCTGGAATGGTCACTAAATGGCAGACACAGTCTTGTGAAACCCTTAGTAGTCCCTGGTCTTGGTCTAACCTTATGTGGCCAAGAAATTATGAAAAGTTTAGACTTAAAACTAACCAATGAGAATTTTTCTTAGGGGCCACTGCCAAGAGGAGCACATGCCCTCCTTTACGATGGAAAACAAAGATCCCATTATGGAAATATCAGGGCCCCTTACTACAGAAAAGCTCCTCACTTTGCAAAGCTTAGTTCAAGAACAGTTAGACTTAGGACACATTGAAGAATCTTTTCCCCATGGAACTCCCCGGTCTTTGTGATCAAAAGTAAGTAGGGGAAATTCAAGTTTCTCACTGACTTGTGGGGTGTCACCTCTGTGGTGGAATCCATGGGGGCTTTACAGCCTGGGCTCCCATCCCCTAATGCCATTCCACAAGGTTATCATGTGTGGGTGGCTGATATTAAAGAATATTTTTTCAGCATTCCATTGCACCTGACTGACAGAGAGAAGTTTGCTTTCTCAATTCCTCAAATCACTTTTAAAGCTCCTATGAAACATTACCAATGGAAAGTTCTGCCTCAAGGCATGGCTAATAGGCCTACCCTTTGCCAGTTGTTTGTAGCCCAAACCCTGGGAAAACCTCATTCCCTGTGGCCCCAGGCCTATATTTGTCATTACATAGATGACATCCTTATAGCACATCCTGACTGACAGATACTGGCCTCCATAAGTAAGACGTTAATGAAAGAATTACAGGATTTGGGTTTGCAAGTTGCTCCAGAGAAAATACAAATACATTATCCTTTTCACTACTTAGGTTATATAGTGCAAGGGGCTACAGTGTCACAAGTACCCCCAAAGATAGATATTGATAAAGTAAAGACTCTTAATGATTTTCAGAAGTTAGTAGGTGCTATACAATGGGTACATGCCCATGTCCCAATACCATCCCAATTGATGAAACCTTTATATTCTATCTTGAAAGGCAATCCTTCCCTTCAGTCCCCTAGAAAATGGACCACTGGAGCCTTACAGTCCATAGAACAAATTTTAGCATTGTGCCACAGCTCCACTACCGATTGGGTGAAACTGTGCGAAGCTATAGACGTAACCCTTCTTAAGAATACATATCCTTATGCAGTCATTCATCAATCTGACTCCATTCTTGAATGGGTCTATGGTGTTTGCAACACTCATACCCTAGAAAGATATTCAACTGTGGCCTGCCAGGTACTATTAGAAGCAGCAAAAAGAGCCACTATTCTTTTTGGTAGTCACCTTATTATCTATCCTGAACTTTCTACACAAGAAATAGATGAGTTGGCCCAAAACTGCATTTATTCGGCAACCTTAACTCAATGGGTTGATATAGGCGGCCCTTCCTCCCTTAATACCAAGTCACTCTTAACTGAATGGCATATACCCCCTATACATTTACTTAGTAATACTCCTTTGATAGGACCCAACATCTTTACTGATGCAGCACAGGGCTGCCATATATCATCAGCAAGAGAAAAAATATACAATTCTTAACACTCCTTGTGATTCTTTTTTTTTTGCTTTTTGGAGGGCAGTTGGGGTTAAATGACTTGCCCAAGGTCACACGGCTAGTTTTTGTGTTAAGTGTGTGAGGCCGGATTTGAACTCAGGTCCTCCTGACTCCAGGGCCGGTACTCTATTCACTGCGTCACCTAGCCGCCCCTCTCCTTGTGATTCTACAGAAAATAATGAATTGTTTGCCATAATACAAGTCCTTTGCCTTTATTCCAAACCAATAAATACAATTTCTGATAGTGCCTATGATGTTGGTGTTCTACAAAAGATTCAAACAGCATTAGGCTTACACGAAAAAACCTCTATTGGTTCTCTTTTGACTCAGCTCCTAGGAACACTTTCTCTTCGCTCATTTCCCTTTTATATATGACATATTTGCTCTCGTACAGACTGTCAAGGTCCCATTTTTGAGGGCAACTGATTAGTTGATTCGGCAGCATCCACTGGGGCTTATTACTCTTCATCTGTATCCCATGCACAAGCCATTCATAAACACTTTCACATATCAGCTCACTCTCTATGTAGACTATATGACCTCACAAAAGAACAAGGTAGGCAAATTGTGAAGCAGTACACATGTTGTCTTCCTTTTCAACCCCCTTCTTCAACTGGGGTTAATGCCCCTGGCCAATCTCCCAACAAATTGTGGCAGATGGGCGTTACCCATGTTCAGAGTGTTGCAGTTCACAGTACAGTCAACACC
Organism: Pseudocheirus occidentalis; assembly: GCA_028646575.1. NCBI lineage: Eukaryota > Metazoa > Chordata > Mammalia > Diprotodontia > Pseudocheiridae > Pseudocheirus > Pseudocheirus occidentalis. The sequence continues at coordinate 47,539,163 of CM053602.1, forward strand.
TTTTCTGGTTTCCTCAATACAGGGTAGTGAACAAGTGAAGCATGTTAAAAATCATGTTTTTCATTGTTTTCCATTATCTGGTACCCTTTTGGAAATAAAGACCAATAACAGTCCTGCATATACCTCTGCTGACCTTGCTTCTTTCTTCTTAGAAATGGGCATTACTCATGTCATGGGAAGCCCATATAATCCTACTGGACAAGCCATTGTTGAACACACCAATCATTCATTGAAGGTACTCCTCACTAAACAAGAAAGGGGAAGAGGGAGGTTGACACAGGCTGCCCTTGACCATGCTTTATATACTCAAAATTTTTTACAATTGTCCCAAGCTATGGATGTCTCTCCTGCCACAAAACATTTTATACAAATAAAACGTGTGTTATGAATGCCTCCATCGGCTGTAACCACAGGAGATAGTCTGGTTCTCTATAAGAATCTTTTGGGCAAATGGGAGGGGCCTTACCGAGCACTAATGTGGGGTCCAGGTTCTGTGTGTTTCTCTACAGATCAGAGATATATGGGTTCCAGTCAAAAGAATACGTGTCCTTGAAAAAGAAGAAGAGACGGGGAAAGTGGGGAAAGCCCAAGAGCCACTGCTGTAGGAACAGAAAGATGATGGTACATCTCCTTTTCCTGCTGTCTACCTTGACATTGCAACCTGGAAAGGCAGAGGAAGTCCAGCTTTGGAGTTTTTTACCCTAACCCCCCATGGTTGTGAGCTTTACACCTTGGAAGAACTATCTCATAATGTGACTCAGGCCTTTCACGATCAGACTGTCATAAACAAGAAAATGTGGGAAACTAAACAAGAAGTAGAAGAAGCTTTAATCAATATAGGTGATGAAGTAGATAAGTTAGAGAAAAGAATGCTTATGCATTGTGATTATCAATATGTGTATCATTGTGTAACCCCCTTACCTTTTAATGGGAGTTGGGAACAAGTTAAGAAATATTTAAATGGGGTATTTACTAAGGATAATAAAACCTCTGATTTATTAGATCTTGATAAATTGATCAATGACATGTCTAAAGCTACAACATGTTTACTGAAACCAGACGACTGGGCACAAACCCTGACTGACTGGTTTCACAATACTACCTGGACTTCTTTCAATCATTGGCTAGTTTTGGAAATGGTTGCTTTTGGTGTGATCTGTCTTCTCCTGTTGTTAACCCTTTGCTTGATATGGTTACTGAACTCCGTTATAAAATCTAGTCTGGAAACCTTGGAGGCAGATCATCCCCTCCTTCAGGCACACTCTGCACATGACAAGAAAGGGGACATGATAGCGGAAAGGTATGTGTAGTTCTGCCTGAGAGCATGAGTGCCGGAATATACTGATAATGCAGATGAATATAAACACCATAACCACAAGGACATGAACAAAGTGTTATGCCCTTGGGTCAGTGTGTCCTGTTAGTTCTGAGTTTCACAACCCAGATGTTCTGTTGATATGCTCTGTTTCAGGATGTGAGTTCCATCCTTCCTCTACATGTTTACCCGACCCTTGTGGTATCAGAGGCAGACACAAGGAATGCAGACTTTTTGTCTAAGGGGCTCACAAAGGGGAATAAAAGGGGAAGCAGCAGGGGATGGAGAGGGAAAAGGGGAGAAGGAAAAATAAAGCTGTCTGCTGATCACTCACTCTCCTGGCTTCTGACTCTGCTTTGTTGAATGTGCTGGACATGTCGAGATGTGCACCAAAGACAAGGAAATTGGTGAGACCAGCTGCCCCCTGACAAGTAGGTCAGGATATGGAGGAATGACTGTTCAGCATGAGCTGAGGTATGATTCTTCTTACTGGGGTTTTCCTGTCAAACACCTGGCAGACTTTAAGCTTGCCTCAATGGAGACTGCAGCATGGTATACATTGTGCCTGGAACTGGCATTCTGAAGTTTGGGAAATATGGTTCCCTCATTATAATTTTGTCACTATTTTTGGTGGCAAGTTTCAATAATCAAAAGCTTCGAAATAAGACAATAGCAAACCTACTTGATTCTAGAACATCTTAAGTTACTACAAGATAAAGCTGCTAGGCTTAGGGTTTAGTATAGGTATTCCTGTATGAGTCAGGGTCCTTTAGTACTTTGTAATAATATGACAAGTAGGTCAAGGATTTGGGGAATATTATTCTGTTATTCAGTTAGTATCACATTTGTGTCAACTTTGTTATAATTAGTCAATGTTAAAAAGAGGATAATTTCTGGACTACTTGGAAACATTTTAAATTGTTTTAATTGTTAGCTTAATGTAATTTCACCTTAGTGAAATCCTATCCTCTTGGTGGAGGACTTAATAATGGATTAATGCAAAATATAAGAAACTGATTCTAATGTGTGATCATGACAATTGACTAAGACTCCAATTTTAATTTTGTAAGAATGATAAGAGTTCTGGAGTTGTCATTTACATTGGTCCCAAGGTTCCTTTTGTAGGTAAATGAATGAAAGAAGGCAGGAGGAAGAGAAGCTGGAATGCAGGGCTGAAGATGGATGACCCTACGTGACCAGAGGACTTCTTCACATCTGGACAGCTGTGAGAAAAGAGATTTTTGGACTTTTAAAAGACAATTGTAATTGTTTTCTTTTGAATCTTTGTATCTGTATTCATAAAGGTGACTACCCCCTTTTATGTTGTCAATGCGACGAGGGCTGCAAGGGTAATTAGAGTTAAGAAAAGTGGGGAAACTTCAAAAGGTATAAAAAAAAAGAAAGCGGGGACTTGTGAGGGATAATTTATAGTGAAGTTTCCCCACTCTGAAAAATCAAATCTCGAATGGCTTCAGTATTCACTAGGCCTAGGTTTAGGTCACCTGACCTTCAAGCAATCTGGGGCTTAGCAATGGAGACCCTCCCCCAGAGCCAGCTCAGCACAAGATCTGGGTCTTTTGTCTCTGAAAGATTCCCACACTTAGGTCATGGGTCGGCCCCCCTGCCAATGAGAGTGAAGGCCAGTTGGGGGGGGGGGTTCTACATTAGAAGACCATACATAACTGTGGGCTGGCTTCTACCACCATGTGGGTGGCAGGGGAAGTGTCCTTTCTCGTGAGAAAGAATAAAGACCTTTTCTGACCTTAGATTCAGCCTCTGAATTCTTTTTCATCTCACACAACCTGTAAAGGGGGAAAAATAAAAGGCTAAATTCAAAAGTAGTTGGAATGAAAGGAGGCCCAGCAGCACTAAATGTCAAACTTAAGTACAAACAATAATTATCTAATCATTTTGGCACTGGGTAGAGAGTCAATCCATACAACAAATTCAACATATAGAGCAAAAGAAACACAATAGCATAGTCTTCAATAAACCAAACGAACTGCTACTACTGTAGCAAAAGCTCACTATTTAACAAACATTTTTGGAAAAAAAAATGAAAAGCAGTCAACCAGAAAGTAAGTTTAGACCAACTCTTCATACTGTATACAAATACAAGTTTTAAATTGATACATGACTTAGATGTAAAAGATAGCTAGGTGGCACAGCAGATAAGACTGCTAGTTCTGGAGTCAGGAAGACCTGAGTTCAAACCCAGCCTCAGACATTTTACTAGCTGCGTGACCCTGGGCAAGTTACTTAAAATATGTTTGCTCATCTGTAGAATGGGGGGGGGAGGGAGAAGGGGGAGGTGGACAGGGAAGGCAAGGAATGATAGCATCAATATTTGTAAAGGGCTTTGTAATTCTTAAAGCACTACATAAAAGTTAGCTATTATGTAGCTATTAGAATACATCATAAACACAACAAAGGAATAAGGAAAGAAGTACCTATCAATATGGAGAGTTCGTAATCCAAGAAGCAATTCTAAGGATCACAGAAGATGGAATGAATACTTTTTATCACATAATATTAAAAATTTTTTAAAAATTAATACAATTAAAATTAAAAGGGAATAATTAACTAGAAGTGGGGGATCTTTGAAAGTTTCCCTCATCCAGTTCTGATATCCAAGGTGAATGAAGAATAAATTCAAACATTAAATCAATCAGTATCAATCAATAAACATTTTAAGTGCCTACTATATGTCAGGTTCTGTGCTAAGCACTGAGTGATACAAAGAGAAGCAAAGACAGTCCCTGCCTTCATTGAGTTTACAGTACAATGAGGGTGACAACATTAAACAAGTATATACAATGCAAGTTATGTACCAGAGAAACAGGAAATAATTAAATTAATAATTAATTTGTTTGTAATTAATCTAATCAATATAAGTACTTATTAATAGTGATAATAAAGTAATAATTAATTATTCAATTACTGATTTAAATAATGTAATGGTTTGTTTAATAATTATTAAATTAAACATAACTGATTAGAAATTATTAGATGAAAATTTTTAAGGAATTAGTACTAAAAGTTAAATTAACAACTGAAAGAAGGAAAACACTAAAGTTAAGAGGGGTTAGGAAAGGCTAAAGAAAAATAGCAGCCATTCCTTTAACATGGCCAATTATGTGAACAAGTAGCTTTCCTTGAGATGATAATTGTGGAATTAGGCTATGATATTCCTTGGAGTTTTCAATTTGGGATCTTTTTTAGGAGATGATTGATAGATTCTTTGGATGAATATTTTACCCTCTGTTCTAGGACCTCAGGGCAGTTTTCTTTGATGATTTCTTGAAAGATGCTGTCCAGGCTCTTTTTTGATCATGACTTTCAGGTAGACCAGTAATTCTTAAATTATCTCTCCTGGATCTATTTTCCAGGTTAGTTGTTTTTCTAATGAAGCATTTTACATTTTCTGTAGATGAAATTAACTTGGAAACTTTTACCTCCTTCAATCATTTCCCCCCCACCCCGACAACATAACTTCATCATTCTGCTGTCTTGTCTCCCCGTTAGATTATGAACTCCTTGAAGAGAGACTTCTTATGGTTTTCTTCCTATCCCTAGGGTTTTGTGCAATGTCCAGCAGTTGCTTAATCAATTTTTTTTTGTTGTTGCTTGGTACCTTCAGCTGTGTCTGACTCTCCGCGACCCCATTTGGGGTTTTCTTGGCAAAGATACCAGACTGGTTTTCCATTTCCTTCTCCAGCTCATTTTACACATGAGGAAATATAGGGAAATGGGGTTAAGAGACTTGCACAGAGTCACACAGCTAGTAAGTGACTGAAGCCAGATTTCAACTCAGGAAGAGGAATCTACCTGACTCCAGGACTGGCCCTACTGTGTGCCAAGTGAATTGGTGAATACTGTAAATGACGGGGTATGAATGAAAGGCAAAGTTTCCAAAGACAGAATGGGGACTTAGAGCAGAGATTTCTGATTTTTATTCCATATCACACGTGTAGATTTGCAGAAACAGTGTATGTTGGCTAGACAGTTAGCCTTGGTGATAGGAAGGTCTCTAGATTTAGTCCTTCCACTGACAGCTATTGGCTGCTAGGCTCTAGGCAGATCTCTTCCCCTCTCAGTGCCCTAGGAAACTTTCTAAGACTGTAAGCTGTAGAAAAGGTGTCAACCTACATTAATATCGTTTCTTCATTTGGGAGTTTCCTATTCTAATGAAGTCACAGGTTCAGTTCTTAGCCTTATTTCTAGTGATAATCCTATGATTAGGATAATCAAAATCCTAGTACATCCCCTATGTCAGACACCACCCCCCCCCAAAAAAGGTACATCATACGGATCTCTTATGTCTGACTGCTCCCTCCCAGATGACCTGGGCAGTCAGTATCTGACACTCCCCAACAGTAGTTACCTTATGAGCTCACAAAGATTAAAACTTACAAGTTTTATTTATAAAATTGACACAGGAAAGAGTCACATTTCAGTTCCCAGAGTCAAGGACATACTCACCACTCCTCCATGGCAGGTATCCCTATTTCTACAAAGATAAACAGTCTCCACTGGAGAGGGATGGTAATTAGTAGGTAGAGTACTTCTTGGGCAGGGTTCCACTAAAAGGCAAGATCTAGGGATTCTTCATATCTCCCTTCTGGGGTCCCTTCGTTTGTGGTATGATCCACTTTCTGGCAGGTCTCACATTGTGTCATTGGTTGCTATGTCATTACTCTATTTCCTTGGCCCCCAGTACTTCTCTTCAGCTCCCAGGACATGGTCATTTCCACAGGTTGTCTTCTGCCATATGGCCTCCTGGAACTTGGCTCTTAACTACCAACGACTTTCATAACTCAGTCTCCTATACCTTACTTTGGTTTCTTTAATTGGGTTAGTTAGTGGCAAATGGTGGTTGTTACCTTGTGAGGGGACCAGCTGTTTAGCAGATGTCTTACATGGAGGACATATGACCTTTTCAGAAACTCTGTATCACTCACAACCATACCTCTCTACCAGAATGCTTATGCTATTTCGAAAATTTTTGTACCCCCAAATTTTACAGACCCTCCTGTCTCCTACTCAGGAGCTCATAGCATAGGATAGCAGCTTTCCTTCTTGGACCACTCAAACAAGTTTCTGTTTTCAATTCCATTCTCATTTCTCGGGTCAGTCTCTCCCCATTACCCAGATGAGACTCTTCTGGTTTGCATCAGCACCTACTATTGAGTCTTTGGTGTGAAGGGAGCACTCTTGTTCTTCCCCTCTTTATCTTTTCAGTTCCCATCTTCCTTTGAGACAGTTGGTCCAGCTTATCTAATTACACTGAGCCTGTTTTGAGAAAGAAAGGGAAGAAGGGAGGGGCAGTGTAGAGCTGGATGCTTTGGGCATGCATACCTGTACTGTGGGAAGAGATTAGAAAGCAACATTTCCATAAAGGACTGGAGAATTCCAAGAACAGGAATCGTGAACTATAAGCATTCCATTTGGAATGACAAATGATGATTCTTTGAACTCCTGAAGCAGAATCCTATATGGTCATCTGTTGATACACCATAGCCATGATTTGAAAAGCCCTTTTCCTCAGAAGTAACAAAGAAAAACTGATTAATTGTAGGCAGTGTTTATGAGGTTAGCAGGTTAGCAGGTAGGGATGCCAGAAAGCCAGTCCCCAGAAAGCAGCGAATCAGGATTTGAAGTGAGTATCTGTGGACAATTCCAATATGCAGGAAGGATGGTGCTGTTTGTATTTGTTGCAAGTTGTGTGGGTAGTAGTGATGCTGCTGTTGCCAGCCACGTAGTGGACCAGCCTGGCTCTCACCCTTGTTTTCTGCATAGTGTCCCAATTGTTCCTTGTGGATGATGCCCCATCTCCCACCTCCAGGCATTTTCCCTAGCTGTCCCCCTTACCTGGAACACTCTCCCTCTTCATCTCTGCCTCCTGGATTCCCTGGTTCCTGTCCAGTCTCAGTTAAAATCCCACTTTCTGCAGGAAGTCTTTCCCAACTCCCCTTAATCTTAGTGTCTTTCCTGTCTCCAGTTTATCACCCAGATAGCTTGTTTGTACATGCACTAGTTGTTTTTATGTTGCCTCCATTAGGCATCAGCTTTCAGAGGTCCAGGGAATTCTTGCACACTCTTAGTTGCAAAACAAATCTTGCCCTGCTGCTCACTCTGAAATCCTCTCAAGCAAGAAATCATTCCTCTGGATGCTGATGGCTGGCTAGGGGGCTTTACAGAGGATCTCAAGCTGCTTTGTTCCAGCAGCTTCCTTCTGTTGATGTCCTCCAATTTATTCTATAGCCACTTTGTTCTGGATATGGCTTGCCTGTAGGAATCTTGTTTGTGTATTGTTTCATCTTACACACACACACACACACACACACACACACACACACACACACACACCCTTTAGACTTTGAGCTCCCCTCCAGCAGGAGCTGTCCTCTACCTTTCTTTGTATACCCAGTGACTGAATAAGTATTGGTTGATTGTCTCATCCATTAAACTGTCAGCTCCTGGAGAACAGGGTTTTGCCTTTTTTTAGTAACCCCAGTGACTGGCACACAGTAGGTGTTTAATACATATTTATGAGTGTAAGATGGATTTTAGTCTGTGTAAAGTAGATTTTGGGGGCCACTAGGTGGGGCAGTGAATAGAGCACTGGCCCTGGAGTCAGGAGGATCTGAGTTCAAATCTGGCTTCAGACACTTACACACACACACACACACACACACACACACACACAAATAGCCCTGTGACCTTGGGCAAGTCACTTAACCCCAACTGCCCTCCGGAAATAAGTAAAGTAGATTTTTGTTATTTCTCAGAGTTCAGTTTCCCAGGATCCACAGCCACAACAATCTCTTGTTCCCATGTATTCGATATGAGTTCTCACTATCATGGCTCCAAATATCTCCACCACACTTGTGCAGCATTATATGTTGATAAATTATATCAACATTTGTGCTTAAATTGTAAACATCCACTGTAACTGCACAGTGAGATCATGCAAACTTGTGAGGTGCTGCCGGCAAAATGTTTTCTTCTTCCCTTATTCCCTTGCCCTATAGTGAAGGTGGGCAGTGGGCAGTAAGTGGGAAAACTTAGGGTCTAGCACAGAGATGCTATGCATGCCTTGAACGGTGCCATCAAGGCTTGGGGGAATCTGTGTTTGCCTCAACTGGCCCCCATCGAGGCTTGAGGAGATTTAGGGGATGCACAAGTTGTGCCCATCTCAATTGATCCCATCTAGACCTGGGGTAGCTGACCCCCCTTCATGTGGGCCCCTGAGAGAAGGGCTAACAGTTAGGGAATGCTGTAGGAGCCGGTGCTCCCATTATCAGTAAATCCTCTTGAGAAGACTAAACTAGAAGAAAGCAAGCTTATTACACCTCCAAAGCTGTCTTAGTGCCCTTTCCGTCTGACCATATCAACATTGAACTTGTGCTAGCAGCCCTCCTGTGTGCTGTGCCAGCCTCCCCAAGGGGGCGTCGGGGAAAGGAGTCCCTCCGGCTCCTCCCAAGCAGCTTAGCCTGGAGGCCCGCTCACAGAGACTCCTGAGGCAGCCGTGCTCCCAGAACCCTGCCCCTCCCCCCCACCTCGTGTGTCCAGTGCCGCACTCACGGGCTGGGGCGGGGCGAAGGCGAGAGCCAGAGCGCTTGAAGCCCGATTGGCTGGAAGCAGGCGCCTGGAGGCTGGTGATTGGGCGAGTCCGAGCCACCCCTTGAAAGACGGGCTTCGTGCCTGGGAGGTTCCTTGGACCTACCTTCCGGCCTAGTCTCAGGGTGATGGCAGCAACACTGGAAGAGGCGGTGGAGGTAGAAGCCGGGGCGCCCCCGTCAAGGCAAGGCGGAGCCAGCCAATCTGGCGGGAGGCTGGGGCGGGCTGTACCCCCGGGCACTCCGGTTTAGACTCCGGCCCCTGTGGGGTCTGGGTGCTCCTCTGATAGCGGGGAAACAGCCCCAGAGCCCGACCCCAGGTCCCCAGCCGCCCTCCACGTCCCCAGCCGCCCTCCACGTCCCGTGCAGTTACTGAGGAGGAAACTGAGGCAGGGCCCACTAGGCGGGCGGGGGCGGGGGCCGGGGGTGGTTAGTCGGAATTTGCAGCCGAAAAGGTGCTGGAGGGAGGGCTTGTGTGGTGGTGGGGGGAAAGCCTGCAGTTCTAGGGTGGGACAGCACCAAACCATGACTTACCTCATGAGGGGACTCCCTCCGCCGCTGCGACTACTGGGCCACCTGGGAGGTTGGAAGGGAGAGCATTTATGAAGTGCCTGCTGTAAGAGACTAAGAAGAGAAGGCACTGGTCTGGCGTGGCCAGGCGGTGAGGATTGGAGGCCGCATTTGAACCCAGCAGCTTAAGGCTGGCGCTCTCCTTTTCCGAGTAAAGGCTCCCAAATGCAAGGTCGGAGATGGGGCCTCGACTCCAGATTTCAGGGACAGAGAAGACCCCTTCTCTGAGGACCTTTGTTCTTTGCAATTCAGAGTTTTAGGGAGAAAAAAACATTAAGCACTCGTACTGGGTACTTATAGGTAGAACTTGAATTCCCTCTCTTTACGCTTACACTCCGCTTTCTGCAAAGGCCCTGTTGTCTGTAAAAGGGTGGTCATGTAGCCCAGTGGACAGACAGTTAAAATCGGGGAAACCCGCCTTTTCTATTGACTCCCTGGATATTCCTGGACAAATGACTTGCCCAAACGTGCAGTTTCTTTCCTTTTTAAAAGGGATAGTTAAAAGGATTTGGGTGAGAGTCAGCAAGAATGAGTTGCAACCAATACTGTGTCCATTGGGTAGAAAATGAGAATGAGAATGCAGAGATTACTTATTTACTTGTAAAGCCTGTTGCAGATTCCAGAATTCCCCTGATTGGGGAACGCTGTACCTTTCCAAGGGCTGATGGATATTCTTGGCTTCCTCAATCAGAGGAGTTATTTTGATCCCGGAGAAAAAGGGCAGGAGATCCAGACTGATTATAAGAAATTGTAGTTTAATCAACAGGATTACTTACATAGAAGGGGGAAGCCTGGAGCGATTCCTAGACAAAGCAGTCTCAATAGTGGATTGATCCCCCACTTTTAGAGACCCAGGAAAGCCGGGTGGTAATTACAGAAATCAGACAAAGGGAAGAGGGGCTATAGGGCACCGTTGGTACTGATTGGTGGATATTTCAGATTTCTGCTCATTTCTGAGCTTGGGCATTTAGCCAGTGTTGATAGGTAACATGCCCAAGCACAGACTGGTTATATAATGGTCAGTGTGTCCTGTTAAGGTTATCGCTTGGTCACATTATCTGACTGAATTATGATTTTAACAGGTCACCATGTCTGGATTTCTCACCAAATTTAAGTTAGGTCTTTCACTTCTTACTGTTATTTGGCTTTTCCCCAATAGGGACCCCACACCCATAAACTTTCAGGTGCTCAGTCATTGTTGTTATTGATTTTTAAGTTGATGGTTTTGCAAGGCATCGTGTCTGGTGCCTAGTCAGAGCTTAAAAATGTTTATTGAGTTGTTCTTGTCTAGTTGGCAAACTTTTTTCTCCTTTTTCTTTTTTTTAATTCCAATTTTCTCATTTCTAGATCCAAGAAAATGTCTGGTAATGAGGATTGGTTTCAGAGTTTCCAGATTCCTAACTTTGCTTAGATGTGGAAAAATAACTTGCCAATTGAACCTTCTTCAACAACAATGAATCCTCCTCCAGGATATTCAGCATCAGAGGATTACAATATGTTGAATTTAGTTTCTAAGATTACAGAGATCACAGGTACTTGGCTTATTAAGGGAATTTGGTTTGTTTTTATGAATTTTGTTTTTTTTTTGGAAGGAGGAAGACAAGGCAATTGGGGTTAAGTGACTTGCCCCAGGTCACACAGCTAGTAAGTGTGTCAATTAGATTTGAACTCAGGTCTTCCCCACTTCAAGGGCATGTGCTATATTCATTGCACCACCTAGACGCCCCTGGGATTTGTTCTTTGAAGTTTGGATTCAGTCAGAGGGCTGTACTTGAGGACCTAGAAGGCCATATGTAGCTTTGAGGCTGGCTGCACATTCCCCACCACTGACGTGATTATTTCACATTTGCTAATGTTTTTTTGTATTCCTTTGTCTTCTCTTCCTCCAGACCTTGCTGCCACCCCCGTGGTCCATGCCCTTGTCCCTTCTTTTAGACCAGAATAACTAATAAAACAGAAATTTATCTTGTCATAACATAGTAAGCCCCAACTGGCTTCTGTGACCAAATACCAGCCACATTGTTGTAGCCCTGCTCACTCCTGAATTTTCTGTCATAAACTGATTCTTGGTGCCTTCATTCTTGCCCTCTTCCTTTCCATGGTATATAGACTTCATACCCAACTGCCTAATTGAGCTTACTTTTTAAAAGCACCACTTTCACCTTATTCGAAAGCCTTCAGTGACTTACCTATTGCCTCTGGTTTCTGAAAGCCTGCATTCTTCTGCTAGGTTTGAAGGCAAACCCTGGGATGGCACAGTCACCAGCATGAATCCTTTATTCCCCTAGCTTCAGAGGACCTGGATCCACATCCTGCCCCACATGCTTCCTACTTGTGTGAGCTTGAGCAAATTGCTTAACGTCCGGGGCCTCAGTTTCCTCATTTATAAAATAACTTTAGACTAGGTATCCTTTTAGGTTCTTCCCAGTCCTAGCTCTATGATCCTGTGATAAGGTATGATATGATACTCTGAGCATTTAGAAAAAGAAGTTGTTGTCACTGAAAGTCAGCATTGCTTCATCAAGAAGAGGTTTTTTGAACAAAGCGTGATAGCTGGAGTCTACTTACATTTCATTTGACAAAGAGTCTCATGCTTTCCTTGTGAAGAAAATAGAAAGAGAGAGACTAAAAGATAGAACAGTTATTGGGGGGGCTTCAGATCTGACCAAATCCAGAGTCTTCAATGGTGGAATGTCACAGTAGTGGCTCTGTGTGTCTATGCACACATGTGCACGCATGCGCGTATGAATGTGTGTGTACGTGCATGTGGCACACTGTATTTATCAGTGCTGACTAGGCATGCTTGTCACATTTTCTGATAGTTTGAAACTCGGATAGATAGCCATTGCATTAGTTCGGGGCTGTCAGATTCATATAGAATAAGGATCACTGTGGGTCTCATGATCAACTTAGAAAACCACATATTAACAATATCTATGTTCTGTTGTATGTTTATCTTGTTAAATATTTTATCAGTTTATCATCATCTGGTTTGAGTGGTGACTTTGACATCAGATGACAGATTCAGTATCCGAAAAGTTCTCAACAGGCTAGAACATTGGACTGAGTCTAAAAAGATGAAGTTTTATATGTGTGTGTGTGTGTGTATGTATATATGCACATACGCACACATATATTCCTTTACTTGGGGGGTTTTTAGGACTAGTACAAATTGGGAGAGTTGTCATTAACAAAAGTTCATTGTTAGAAAGAATTCTAATTACAAAGCATTTTAGTGGATTGTAAGCTCACTGTGTATCAGCAGTACAACATGACTGGTTTGATTTGGGGATGCCTGGGATCCATCCTCCATACCAGGGTAGCTTGACATATTAGTGTAGCCTAGGGAAGCCACAAAGTAGGCCAAGTGACTCGTACAGGGGTGCCTGATCATGTTGTAAGTGTGGCTGAAGTATTGCTATCCTCACTTCCTTCCTTGCCCTGCTACTGTTGTGCATCCATACCCAGCAGGGAAGGGTTCCAGCAAAAGGGGCCAGGCAGACTTCTGGTCTACAGGAACCTATTACAGGAGCCTCTTGGGTCATGGAGAAGCCTTCAAAGATAGGTTTCTGAAAACAAATGACATAAGGCGGGGGGAAGTGTTGTTTGAAGCTGTTCATGTGGCAGACATGGTCTTGAAGCCAAGGCTGGATCAGGAGTGGTTGGTGTGCTTGTAGAAGAGATCTTGGTCACCTCCAGGCTGCACTAGATGGTCTTTAGGCCATAGGATTGTCGAAATTGAGCTGGAAGAGACCAGCCCCATAATTTTACAGATGAGCAAACCGAGGCTTAGAGATGTGAAGTGACCCCTCCAAGGTCATGTCAGTGCTGGGTCGCAGGCCTCTTGACCCCAAAGGCTATGCTAGCCACTGGACTGTAGCCCTCATGAGACCCTGGACCTCTTGAGATTCTCTGATTCCCTCACACACATACACAAAGAATGGAATCAGGGAAAAGGAGATAGAGATGGAAGTTTGAAGAGGTGGTAGAAGTGATCTTTGTATTGCATTTTGAAGTACATGCCTTCAAGTAGAAGTATTATTTCCATTTTGTGGGTGAAATCACTGAACTCCAGTTTCCACATATGTAAAATGTGGTAGATGGACTAGAGCACCCCATGTCCTCCAGCTGTAAAATTCTGTAACTCTGTTAGTCAAATGAGGTAATCTTGATTTTTCTCATTAACTTTGTTTCAATTAAATGCTTTCATAGGTTGTGCTTAGAGTGCTATAATAGTTTGCTGGCCCCCTCTTCTCTAAATTGGCAGAGCACGTGTGACTGAATTTTGTGCATCTAGATCTAATGTCAGCATTGATTTTGAAGTAGAGGAAAAGAAATCTTTAGGGGAGGGCATTAGGCTTTTTATTCTGCTTCTTCATAATTTTTTAACTTACTTGAACCTGTTGTTTGCTTTTTTGGTAACTTTCCAGAAGCACTGCTTTCCAAAATAGCCCTGCCTAATCAAAATACTGTCCTTCGTCCAAAGAAGATTCCCAAGGAACTCATCATGAAGTACAAACGTGGAGAGATCCATCCAGTAACAGCCCTCCATCAATTTGCACAAAAGCAGCACGTGCAACTTGACCTTAAGGAAACTGTCACAACAGGTAAGTGTTTGCTAAGGTTGTCTGTACTTGTCACAGAAAAGGGAATGAATGAATGAAGTAGCCTTTAGGACCTGCATTTGATATGCCAAGCACTGTACTAGGCACAAGGAGAAGAGCAAGGTAAACTGCTCCTCTTGCGAGAGGGAAATGGGGAAGCATAAAGTGGAGTTTTCAGCGGCAAGTTGGAGGCAAAGGCCCCAAGGTTCATCGGGACGGGGGAGGAAAGCCTCTTCTTAGGGTCCTCACCACTATTTGAACCATTGGCAAGGCCAAGGACTTTGGGGACTAGACCTCTATTGGGGGGGTGGTCATCAGTAGCTGTGGTTACTGGGGGTATGTGTAATAAAAACCTGAAGAATGAATGACAAAAGGAAAATGAAATTAAAGAACTGAGAAGTGTTACCTCCTAAGAAGGTACAGATAATTCAGATGCTGCTTTTTTATTGAGCTTCCAGATGTTGCTGAACGAAGTGACCATAATTAAGCTCCATGTCAAACCTATACCTGCATCACGTGATATTTCCTACATTACAATAATGGTCCAGATACTAAGGAAGCACGCATAAACTTTTCCTCTTTTCCTTTTTTCTTTTCCTCTACTGCCAAAATCAAGGTAGTTGCCAAGTAACAATTTCTTGGGTTCCTTCCCTGGGCCATGGCTTTAAAGGCAAGACTACCATTGGTGCTAAATGGAATACAGTGGGGTCACACAGAAGGTTTTGCTAGATAACATTAAGCAGCTTTGACATCCTTTTTTTAAAAAAAATTAACATTTGAGGGCAGCTCGGTGGCACAGTGAATAGAGCAGCGGCCCTAGAGTCAGGAGGACCAGAGTTCAAATCCAGCCTCAGACACTTAACAGAAAAACTATCTGTGTGACCTTTGGCAAGTCACTCAACCCCAATTGCCCCCCAAAAAGCAAAAAAATATTTAACATTCTTTAAAAAATATTTTATTTTTTCCAATTGCATGTAAAAACAACTTTTAACATTGATTTTTTTAAATTGTGAGTTTCCAGTTCTTTCCCTCTCTCCTTCTCCCCGCTCATTGAGAAGGCAAGCAGTTTGGTATAGGTTGTACCTGTTCAGTCATGCAAAACATACTTTAATGTTGTGAAAGAACACAGGCCAAAAAGACCCCAAGAAAAATAAAGTTATAAAGAAACAAACCAGGATGCTTCATTCAGCATTCAGATTCTTATCCGTCTTTTTATCCTTGGGAGGCTGATAGCATTTTTCATCCTGAATCCTTTAGAATTATCTTGGATTATTGTATTGCTGAGAGCAGCTAAGTCTGACATCCTTTTGTTGCAGTTTTGGCTTTAAGCCTTCTCAGTTTCTGAAGGGGAATCTGGTGTTAAATTCCACAATTTGTGATTAAATTAAAGTGCTTGTTTTCTGGATATAAAATCTCTGTACTTGTACAAAAGAAGTTTATGCATGCTTCCTTAGTATCTGGACCATTACTGTAATGCAGGAAATATGTGATGCAGGTATAGGATTGACATGGAGCTTAATTATGGTCACTTCTTTCAGCAGCAACTGGGAGCTGGATAAAAAAGCAGCATCTGAATTACCTGTACCTTCTCAGGAGGTAACACTTCTCAGTTCCTTAATTTCATTTTCCTTTTGTCATTCATTCTTCAAGTTTTTATTAAGCACCTGCTATGTTCCTATGCATTGTGCATACAAATGCAAAACCCCAAAAAGCCCCTTCCTACATGGAGCTTATATTGGGGAGTCAGGGAGGGCAGAAATAATTGGAAGGTTGGTAGTTTGAATTTATCTGAGGGATAGATAGGAGCAGCTCTCAGCTGGCATATGTGATGGAGAGCTACCTCTGGGTCAGCAGGATGAGCTAGCTTCCCACAGGGGCTCCCCCTAACCCCTCCCCCCATCCCAAGACTTTGAGGAACACAGGAGGGCTACTTGATTGCTGGCCCCTGAGGGAACTTTATTAAGCAGCGCGTGGCAATTATAGCCCAACAAACCAGGCCCAGATCTCTCCTTAGCTTATGCCTGGACTCTGAAAACAGTAAGAGGCAGATTTTTACATATTAAAAATAATCAAATGAGACCAATTAAGTAAAAGAAAAAATACATTAGGTAATCTGATTTCTAATTAGATGAAAGATTAGATACTTTAGAGGTTGGATGGGGGAGAGGAAGTAGAATTCCTGAAATCAGAAAAAGAGGCAGGTGTCCTCTCCTGAGGTGTCTAAATGGTCAAAGGAACATGGAAACAATAAGTGATCCTATGGGACCAGTTTGCAGACAAGACATAGGAGTTGTTTGAAATGTACAATTGTGAGAAAGTCCTTGCTTTGGATCTTACTGGGTTTCTGGTTAAGGGTCTGTAAGCAGCAGATAGAGCTGGTTCAGCTTCCCAGCCACGCAGGGCTTGGTTCAGAGTACAATAAGGTTTTCTCCCAATTCCCACAATTGAATAAAGTTTTCTTACAAGGTAGAATTTGAACTAGACCCATAATTGAATAGAAAGGGAACCAAGCTAGCTCCAGGATTATCACAGGATGCAGTCAGTGTGGGTCACTCAGTTCCCACAATTAACCATTTGCTGATCTAATTGTGTCAATTCCCTCACCAGGTTTGTAACCTTGATGTTATCCTTCACTATTCTTTCCTTCACCACACATATCAAATCATTTGCCAGACTGATTCATGTATTTATACATCAAAAGACTTTTCTCTGTGACTTTAATTGTAAATATATTGGGAAAGGCAGGCAGTGTAGGTCATTTCCAGTGATGCAGCATCCAAGGAACCAAAATGAGGTTTGGAGACATGTATAGGAAGTATCTTTTGAAATCTGAATGCTCAGACTTTGACCTTTTGGCTTACACAGTAACCCACTCCAGATGTTTAGCCACATTGAGTTAAATTTAGCTGAATGTGGGAGGGTCCTCTTCCCTTTCCTGCAGGTCTTGAAGCAAAACCCTCTATTCACCATTTCCTAGATATGTTATCAAGGGGATTCTCAGTCAGGAACAAGTTGGGCTAGATGGCCTCTGAGGTTCCTTCTGACTCTGAGATTCTAGAATTCCAAGTAAAGAAGGAATTGGCTAAAAATAATCCCACAAGTGTTACTGACATGTCTATTTAAATTATTTTTAAACAGCAACATGGACTTAATGCTGTCTTAGTTTTAGAATAGTTTTTCCAAACAGGAAAAATAAATTGCTGATTATTTTCATATCAATAATATTTTCTTTCTCTTGGCCCATTTGACCAGATTCCAATAATTGTATTCACAGTTAAATCCATACCAGTGTCCCTGGATATTTCTTTCAGGTGATCTTAAGGGTCCTCATTTTGCCTTTTGTGCTGTGGTGGATGGCGTTCAATATAAAACTGGCCTGGGACAGAGTAAAAAGGAGTCTCGATTCAATGCAGCCAAGCTGGCCCTTGATGACCTTTTGCAGTTGGATGATCCCGAACCGATGAATGTTGAAACCTCAGGTGAGTGTTCTGGTCACCTTCCCCCACCTCCTCTCTATCTATCCTTCCTCCCCTCCTACCTCTCATAGACAAATACATAAATAGGGCCTGGACCTGTTATTTCATTGGGGTAGGGAACCTCTAGTGAGGAATTTCTCTATCAAGCCTGTGCCTATTCTGTCATTATTACTGCTTCATGCTACTCTTTTATATTCAGGCTTGGTTAAATCTCCTTTCTTTTGAGTATTTAAAAAAATCCAAGCGGATCATAGAGCATCCTGTATAGCTCTGTTGGTTTCTTCAGAGGACTCTTTGGGATTGTATAGTCAGGTTATCTTCCTTCCCTCTCCTTTCTTTAAGAAAATATGAGGTATCCTTTGAGTATATATACATGAGATTCTATTGTTGGTCAGAGTGAAGGTCAGAGTAGTAGCAGGCACTGTATTACCCTGATTACTTCTCTCTTTTAATTGTAGCTCACTAGGCTTGACCATTTTGACCTCTAGTCCCTCAAGAAACCTAGACAGAGCTCCCAAAACAACTATGTTTTCTCTTTCCTGAATGATTCCCCATGATGACCCATGTTGACTTGATATTCCAAAATGGTAACATCGTGAGTTGTTGAGAAACAAAGGTGGACAGCCAGAAATGACAGAAAAGCAACCAGAAAACTTTGGCTGTAAAATGCACCAAAAACCATGGGGAAAAAAGTTTTAGGTACCTGCAAGCTGTTGTCCCACCAAAAAAAGGCTTGTTGTAATAAACGAACATACACTTGTTTTTATCATTTTTTCATGTGTATGTAGATGTTTTATGATTAATAAATTGCAAGTAATAAAAAGAAAAAAGCTTTAGTTTTCTGTTCTTGTTCAAATATTATTTTTCTCATAATAAATGCTTTTTGCTGTAATATATTGTATACTATCACATAACAAAAAATATGAAGCAGGTGCCTTTAAATTTTTAAGGGCCGTATATTTCCTAACTTCTTTGTTTCAATGGGTCCTCTTCTTGTCCCTGCAGCACCTATCATTTCAGCTAAATCAAATTATGTTTCCAAGGTGCATTATAGTAGAATCCTTACACTCTTGTTTGGTACCTTGTTTGGTACAGTTGTTCCACCTAAAGAAACATTACATGTACAGATTTGCTTCAGAGGTCTGTGTTTTTATTGAGTCAAGGATCTGCTGAGAAAGATAATTGCTCTGATTTGGTAGATAAGCTTTCAGGATGTCTTTTCCTTGTGGCCAGCCTGGTGATGAACTATCTCACCCTCATGGAGATCCTTGAACGGTAGCCATGGTGGTCTGTTAGTGGACCAGGCTTGAAGCCTTTACAGCCTGATAGAGAAGCTTCCAGAATTTGGTCTACATTGGCATTGCCTTCAGTAACCTTTGGGTCATCTTGGCCCTGGGCATGACGAGTTTTGGGGTAGCAGAGGCTAAAGGTTAATTCACTCCGTTGGAGTTATATATGAGAAGTTGAATTAATGCTGCTGATGTGTTAGCTCAAGGGGACAGAGACTTTAGCTTCATGTGAACTTCTTCTTTTGGTTCTTCTGAAAGTTAACAGAGGTTAGAGGTGATGCCGGAGGCCAATGAGCAAACAAGCTGGCTGTTTCCTCCCCTGACAGTGGAGACCCAGATTTGCAAGCAGCTGGCTTCTCAGCCTCTAGCCTACTGCCAGAGCAGGGTCTCTTTCCCATTTTTGTGTGCTTTGGGCCATCTACTGCCACCCAGGAGCTCCTTGGAATAATGTTTTTAAATGAATAAAATAAAATGCATGGGACTGCAGTGGAAGCCACCTATATTGAAATAGTTATCAAAATATTTTTTAAAAACCCAACCAAGTGTTAGACCCCAGATAGAAGAATAAAAGAAAAGAACTTTTATTCTAGAATTTCATGAGCTATACCTGTGTGACATTTTTCTACCTGCGTTCTAGTGGCAGTGATTTGTCAGTGAGTGACTCAGGGAGCACTGTCGCATGACTGGCAGAAAGCAGTAAGGCTGTAACTTATACCCTTTCTCCTTGGCCCAAGAAACTGGATTCAAAGAACTTTGCTCTTTTCTGTTTCATGGAGTAAGCACCTCCTTCAATATTTGTAAATCTGCTAGACTTGGAAAAAATGAACACTTAACACTGTGGCAAGACCAGCTAATACTTGGCCATATGGGTCATGTCATAACGAGAGAAATTAGTAGTCTGGAAGGAATACTTGCAGGCCAACCAGTTCATGCTTCAACTCCTATTAGATAGAAAGTGTGTAATTCTAAGCTGCTGCCATGTTGATCATTAGAGTCTGGTTTAGTATACAGTCATGAACATGCCAAGTAGGAAGGGGAAAAGCCCAGTTGGGAACCAGACTAGAATCAGAGACAGATAAAGATATGGGAGGGAACAGCCAACGCCTATAGGATACAAATTGGTTAGGAATGCCAGAGAGGAAAGCAAAGGTATTGGCGTTTAGGCTCACAGGGCAGAGAGATAAATCTAAGAAGAGAGAATATTGTAAACTGTTAGGCATCTTTCAGATAGGTTATATTCTCAAGAATAAAGGCAGAAAAAAGAAGAACCCTCCGTTTCATCAGCTTTATCAGCTGAGCCTGATGGTATGTGCACTGTTCCTCACCATAATCCACAAAGGGAGATCTAATAACTCCTTTTAAAAATGAATTTTATTGATATTTTCATATTGCCTAAATTTTTCCCTTATAAATAATTTTGAAAGGACAAAGGAGAAAAAGGAAAATATTAAGCAAAACTGACCAATACATTGAAAGAAATTTGGACATTATATACAATGTTCTGTACTCATGGACTACTCCCTGCCACCTCTGCAAAGAATTTGGTGGGGAGTAGGGAGAGTAGTAACCTTTTACCAGGTCTACTTGCCTTCACTGTCTCCCACTTCCAAGCTCTTTTCATGTTGCTTTCAATTAAATAATCATTTATTAAGCACTCAGTTTGCTCCAAGACCTATGCTAAAGATATCAAAAAAGGCAAAAACAATCCCTGTCCTCAAGGAGCTTACATTCTAGTGGGGAGAAGTCACATATATACAAATAGGCTGAGGCAAGTTACTAACAGAGGCAATGGAAGGTCAACTTGGATGGGAAAGTTTGGAGGATGTTGAAAGGCAGAAGGTGGCATTGCTGCAAAGTCTCTTAGGAGGCAGAGGACAGCAGGGAAAACACTCTTGGTCTGGGGGTAGACAGGGCCAAAGAATGGGGATTGGCTTTAATTTGGGGAACAATGGATTATTATTAGAAGGCATATGAAGGGGAGTCAAGTTGAAGTGGAAAAGGTAGGAAAGGGCCAGGCTTTGAAGAGCTTTGAATGACAACTAAAGGACTCTGCATTTGATCCTGGAGGTGATAGGGAGCCACTGCAGTTTACTGGGTTAGAAGGAAGGGGTGAAATTGTCAGATTAATCTTATGTGGAGAAAACCTGGTCTCATTACATCCCTTCTCTCTATCTCTGCTGACACCACCTTACCTCAGGCCTTCATCAACATGGGCCTAAATTTGCCAGAAGTATGCCTGATTGAAAAAAACCCCTCAGATTACCCTCGTGTCAGTAGGGTGATCTCTAGTTCCAGAGAGCCTTGTTGTCACCTCAGAGGTGTAATCAGCATGCTGGCAGTCTTTGGCTGTTGACCTTCTGTTCCTTGGCATGTATATACAGTTGCCAGGCTGAGCTTATTTTCTTAGAAGCTCTACTTTCATCCTGGATTTCCTTACTCCTGAGCCTTAACTGACTCCACATTGCCTCTTGTGGAAGCCTGAACTCTTCTTCTTAGTCTTGAAGGCCCTCCTCAAGCAGGTCAGAACTTGGGAGGTTGCTGGGCACCAGTGTGAATCCTTGGCTCTCCTTAGACTGGTCTCACTGTGCCTCCAGCCTACCTCTGCAGAGTTGTGTTCAGTTCTGGACACTGCACTGGAGGAAGGAGAAGCCCCCGGGTGCTACAAAAGACTGGAGGCCATGACTTTGGGATATGGAGACTATGACCATCTTCAAAGGAGCCATGTGGTCAGGGGAGGGAAGCAGCACTGGGGTTGGAATTCAAGGACCTGTGGTCATTTCCCAGCTCTTGCCTTCAGTGTGTCCTGTCTGACCAGAAGACCTCAAAGGCCCTTTTTCTCTAAACCCATGCCTGCCTAAAGCCCTTTGGTGGTTCTCAGTTCTGTTGAGAGTGAAATTGATTGAGACTGAGGACATGTAATCCAAACAAACTTATTAGTAAAGCATGAAGTTGCATAACAAAGCAGATTCAAGGCCCATCAGTAGGTACAAGGACACTGAATGATACAGATAGCAAAGCTTTCTTATATTCAGTAATGAGATACAAATTAAGTTACATGATCTTGAGCAACAAGGGCATTTCTTCTCTCTGACAAAAGTATGACAAAATCAAAGAGTACTAACTACACGTTGTACTACACATTGTGGTTATTTCTTGAGATCATAAGCTAAGCTTTTACAAGAATATAAAACTTTTAAGTCTCAAAATAGATGCTGCCACAATCTGGAGTCTATTTGATTCGTTCCATTCCCCCCTTTGATCCCTTGGGAACCTATTCCCCTTAGATCAGTTATCCAGTGCCAACTGCATAAGGTTCATTGTGTATTCAGGATCTGTATTTAGAACTATCATCAGATTATTAGGAATCAATTTTGAGTAGGCTTTAGTACAACAGACAATTGGTTGTTGCTCTTTGTCCTCAAAGAGGACCAAAATGACATCACTATGCCAGAGTCAAGGAATGGTGTGTTCAGCTGTGGCTGCTCAAACCAATATGAACTCAGAATGCACTACCACGAGTTGGGCACAAATAGTCTGTATGTACAATTGGAGTGGGTTTTGTGCCTCCTGCGTTTCCTTTGAGCTGTTTGCATTCTGTTTTGCTCACAAGAGCACAGCACCTTCCCTGATGAGGGTGCACCATGCTGGGCCATCATGTGCCAGAGTCTCCCATGTCAAACAATCAATTCCAAAGTTCTTGAGAGAGACTTTGAGAGTGTCCTTGTAATTGCTTCTTCTGACCTCCATGTGAACACTTGACCTGTGTGAGTTTTCCATAAAACAGTATTTTTGGCAAGCATTATGTTTTGCATCCAAACAAGATGGCCAGCCCATTGGAGTCACACTCTCTGAAGCAGAATTTGAATTCTTGGCAGTTTAGCTTGAGCAAGGACCTCAGTGTCTGGTGCCTCATCCTGCCAGGTGATCTTCAGAATCTTCCTAAGATGGAATCCATTCAGTTTCCTGGAATGGCACTGGTAGATTGTCCAGGTTTCACAGGCATACAGTAATGAGGTCAGCACAACGGCTCTGTAGACCTTTGTATCAGCAAGCACCCTAGCATGCCCAGGATGACTGCTAGCATAGGCTCTTAGATATGCTTTTCTAAAGGAAAGCAGCTCAAAAAGGGTTAACAATCTTACTTTAATCAATCAAACATATATCATTTACCTAGTTCAGGGGAAAAAAGCCAGCACCCTGAACTTCAGAGAATACAAGCAGAAGTTACAAGCAGACAAAGAAACAGATCAGTAAATGGACTTCCAGCCATCTGACCATTACATCCATACCTAGTCAGTTACCAGAGAGGGAAGCATCAACATCTGGGTTTAGAAAGCCGGGGGGGGGCCTCAACGGCTTCCCAGAGTCTCATTTGGCCAAATCACACAACTCTTTCCAAAGTGAGCCCCAAAGCAAAACCTCACATCAGGGCGTATATATAGCCTTCTCCTGGCTCAGAGAATGTCACAGCCCTCTTGACCCACTGCACAATCACAAAGTAATAAGG
>CM053602.1:47563045-47586039 GCA_028646575.1 Pseudocheirus occidentalis
AGAACAAAAGAGGAACCCCCCCCAAAGGAAAAATAAAATAGTATGCATTAATCTTCATTCAGATTCCATAGTTCTTTCTCTGGATGTGAATAGCATTTTCCATCATTAGTCCTTTGGAATTGTCTTAGATAATGGCATTCCTGAGAATAGCAAAGTCTTTCAAAGATGGTCATCACACAATGTTGCTATTACTGTGTACAATGTTTCTCTGGCTCTGCATACTTCCCACAATATTAGTTTATGTAAATCTTTCCAGGTTTTTCTGAAATCTGCCTGCTCATAATTTTTTTTACAGATATACATACATGCATATGTATATGTACATACATATATATACTTTTTATTTCTTTAAATATTTCCCAATTACATGTAAATTATTTTAACATTCATTTTTTTAAGATTTTGAGTTCCAAATTCTCTCCCTCTCTCTCACCTCTCTCCCATTCCTTAAGAAGGTAAGCAATATGACATCAATTATGCATCCAAGTCATGCAAAACATACAGACATACCTCCTAGATATTGTGGGTTTGGTTCAAGACCACCACTATAAAGTGAATATTACAATGAAGGAGTCACACAAATTTTATGTTATTTTTTAAATTTATTTTTCGTTTTCAACATTGATTTCCACAAGATTTTGTGTTACAAATGTTCTCCCCGTCTTTCTCCTACCCTCACCCAAGATAGCAAGCCTACTGAATACCCCTTCTCCTAGTCTTCTCTTTCTTATATCCCCCTCCATATCCCCTCTGACCTTCTAGTAGGGAAAGATGGATTTTGATCTCCAGTGCCTGTATATTATTTTCCAGTTCCATGTAAAAACATTTTTTAACATTTGTTTTTAAAACTTTGTTTTTCAGATTCTTTTCCTTCTTCCCTTGTCACCCACCCCCTCTGGGAAGACAAGCAATTCAATATAAGTTGTACATGTGCAGTTACACAAAACGTTTCCATATTGTGAGAGACTAACTATATTTCCCTCCATCCTATCCCAACCTCCCCCACTTATTCTATTTTCTACTTTGACCCTGTCCTTTTTCAAAAGTATGTGCTTCTTTCTCCCCCAATCTCTCCTCCCTTCTAACATCCCCCCTCTTATCCCCTACCCCCACCAATTTCCTGTAAGGTAAGATACCCAAATGAGTGTGTATGTTATGCCCTCCTTAAGCCAAATTCAATGAGAGTAAGGTTGACCCATTCCCTTTCACCTTCCTGCTCTTCCCCTCAATTGTAACAGTTTTCTCTTGCCTCCTTTATGTGAGATAATTTACCCTATTCTATAGCTCCCTTTCTCCTTCTGCCAATATATTCCTCTCTCATCACTTAATTTTATTTTTTAGACATCACCCCTTCCTATTCAACTGATCCTGTCCCCTCTGTCTATGTATAATTGTACACACATATACACTCACTCATATATGTATTCATATGCACATATACTCTCCTATACATATATATGTATGTATTCATATATACATATATTCCCCTTCAACTATCCTCATACTGAGAATTGTCTCATGAGTTACAATTATTGTTTTTCCATTTAGAAATGTAAATAGTTCAACTTTAATAAGTTCTTTATGATTTCTTTTCCCTGTTTACCTTCTCATACTTCTCTTGCTTCTTGCATTTGAATGTCAAATTTTCTGTTCAGCTCTGGTTTTTTCATCAAGAATACTTGAAAGTCCTCCACCTCATTGAATGACCATATTTTCCCTGAAGCATTATACTCAGTTTTGCTGGATAGATGATTCTTGGTTTTAGTACTAGCTCCTTTGACCTCCAGAATATTGTATTCCAAGATCCCTTAGTGTAGAGGCTGCTAGATCTTGTGTCATCCTGATTGTGTTTCCATAATATTCAAATTGTTTCTTCTTGGCAGCTTGTAATATTTTCTCCTTGACCTGGGAACTCTGGAATATGGCTATGATAATCCTAGGAGTTTTCTCTTTGGGATCTTTTTTAAGAGGTGATTGGTGAATTTCTGTTTTTCCCTCTCGTTCTATAATATCAGGGAAATTTTCCTTGAGAATTTCTTGAAGGATGATTTCTAGGTTCTTTTTTTATCATGACTTTCAGGTAGTCCAACAATTTTTAAATGATCTCTGCTGGATCTATTTTCCAGCTCACTGGTTTTTGAGATATTTCATTTGAGATATTTCACATTGCCTTCTATTTTTTTTCATTTGTTTGGATCTGTTCTATAGTATCTTGATTTCTCATAAAGTCATTATCTTCCCTTTGCTCTAATCTAATTTTGAAGGCATTATTCTCTTCAGTAATTGTTTTTTGAAAATTCTTTTGATCTAGGAAGTTCAGCTTTTTAAGGCATTCTTTTCCTCATTGGCTTTTTGGGCCTCTTTTGCCCAAAGTTACAATTGGGCAGAGATAGTCTATTTTTTAAGGTGTTATTTTCTGCAATGTATTTTTGGATCTCCGTTAGCATGTTATTGACTTGCTTTTCATGATTTTCTTGCATTATTCTTCCCAATTTTTCCTCCAGTTCTCTTACTTGATTTAAAAAAAAAGCTGCTCAAAGTTTATTAGTTTCAGTTGAGTACAAAGTAAACACATTACAGAGGCTGCTGAAAAGCACATAGTCATGGCTTGCTATAAGTGAACCGCTAGACAGGGTTGTTGCCATATTGCTTGTTCTTCTTATGATGTAAACCTTAGTGGCAGCTCCCAAGCAGCCCCTATCAGGCAGTGGGGTGTGGTGGCCGATCAGGAGAAGGGGGCGCTAGGCCACAGAGTCCATTTGTAAAGGAGATTATGGGAGGATACTCCACAGCAATGAAAATGTGAGAGTTCTTTGGGTTTCTCTGTTACTTGATTTTCAAAATACTTCTTGAGCTCCTCCATGGTCTGTAACCAGTTCATATTTTTCTTGGAAGATTTGGATGCAGGAGTTTTGTCTTTGTTGACTTCTTCTGGTTCCATATTTTGATCCTTTTTGTCCCCCAAAAAGGATTTCATGGTCTGATTGTGCTTCCTCTGCTCGCTCATCTTGCCAGCCAAAATTGACTTTTGAGCTCTTTGCCATGGTAGAACTCTGACTCCAGAATGGAGAGAGTTATGTCCCAAATCACTGAGGTTTTTGCAAGTATTGTCAGAACTATGAGGAGGATGCCCTCTCTACAGACACCCCAAGCTCTGGCACAGTGGCACCCAGGACCACTGCCCAAAACAGCAACCCAGATCCAAGCAGATCAAAGGAAGGGCAATTACCCTCTGAATGGTCACTTGTTCCCCTCTACAATCTGCAGTCCAGGAGCTCCAGAGGCAGACACAAGGCAGCAGCTGCAGCTGATGCCCTTCCTCCTGGGGGAGGACTATGCCCTTAGGTCACCGGGTTCCAACAGAGTTCTCCACTGACCTATTACTTTCTCTTTGGCATTTATGGGTTGAGAAGTCAGGAAACCACCACAGCTGCCAGTGATTCACTCTCCAGATGTCTGTTCAGGCCAGTCTGTGCCACTGGTTGGGGCCATGCCAGGACCAGAACCATGTGGCTCATGTGGGACTGTGCACAGTTCCCAGTCTGGTGAGATAGATCCTTTCTCTCGGCCTTCCAGGCTGGCTTCAGCTGGAGATTTTTTTCTCTCTGTCCCTTTGTGGGTTCTGTAGCTCTAAAATTTGTTTAGAGTCATATTTTACAAGTATTGGAGGTGGTTGGAGTGGAGCTCAGAAAAGTTCCTATTTTTACTGTGCTATCTTGGCTCTGCCCTTCGTGCTCATCATTTATTATGGAACAATAGTATTCCATTACATTCATGTACCACAACTTGTTCAGCCATGCCTCAACTTATGGGCATCCCCTCAATTTCCATTTTTTGTCATCACAAAAAGAACTGCTATACATATTTTGGTATATGTGGGTCCTTTCCCCCTTTTTATGATCTCTTTGGAATGCAGACCTAGTAGTGGTATTGCTGGATTAAAGGTTATAGCCCTTTAGGCATAGTTCCAAGTTGCTCTTGAGAATGGCTGGATCAGTTGCAACTCCACCAACACCATTAGTGTTCCAATTTTCCCACATCTTCTCCAACATTTATCATTTTCCTGTTGTGTCATGTTAGTCAATCTAATAGGTGTGAGGTGGTACCTCAGAGTTGTTTTAATTTTCATTTCTCTAATCAATAGGAATTTAGAACTTTTTTTCATATGACTAAGGATAGCTTTAATTTCTTCATCTGCAAACTGCCTGTTCATATCCTTTTGATCAACTGAAGAAACACTGGTATTCTTCTAAATTTGACTCAGTTCTCTATTTATTTTAGAAATGAGGCCTTTATTAGAGACATTGTCTGTAAAAATTATTTGACACCTTTTAACTGACCTCCTAATCTTGGTTGAATTGGCTTTGTTTGTGCAAAAACTTTCCAATTTAATGAAATCAAAATTATTTATTTCATAATGTTCATATGGTTGTACATTCTCCCATTCTCTAAAGATCCGACAGGTAAGCTATTCCATTCTGTCATTGTTTATTTATAGTATCACCCTTTATGTCTATATGACCTTATCTTGGTATACAGTGTAAGATGTTGGTCAGTGCCTAATTTTTGTAGAGCCCCATTTCTAGCTCCTTCCTCAAACCAGGGGGTGAGCAGTGCAATTTTTAAAATTAATTAATTAATTAATTTTTTGGTTTTCAACACTAACTCCCACAAGATTTTCAGTTCCAAATTTTTCCCTCCCCTACCCCAAGACAGCATCCATCCTGATTACCCCTTCCCCCAATTTGCTTTCCCTTCTATCACCCCCTTCTCTTATACTCTTTCCCTTCTATTTTCCTGTAGGACAAGATAGATTTCTATACCACATTGCCTGTATATCTTATTTACCAGTTGCCTATAAAAGCAAATTTGACATTCATTTTTAAAACGTTGAGTTCCAAATTCTTTCTCTTCCTCTCTATCCATTGAGAAGGGAAACAATTCATTACAGGTTATAAATGCAAAACACTTCCATCATAGTCATGTTTTGAAAGACTAACTATATTTTCTTCCATTCTCTCTTGCCATTTATTCTATTCTTTCCCTTGACCCTATCCCTCCTCAAAAGTGTTTGTTTCTGATTACCCCTGTCCACCAATCTGCCCACCCTTCTATCATATACTCTTCTCTTATCCCCTTCACCCTACTTTCCTGGAGGCTGAGATAGATTTCCATAAATAATTGAGTGTGAATGCTATTCCCTCCTTAAGCCAAATCCAATCAGAGTGAGGTTCACTCATTCCTGCTTACCTCCCTCCTCTTCACCTCTACTGCAAAAGCTTTTTCTTGCCTCTTTACTGAGAGATAATTTATCCTATTCCACATCTCCCTTTCTCCTTCTCCCAGGACATTCCTCTTTCAATCCTTAATTTTATTTTTTAGATATCATCCCTTCATATTCAACTCACCCTGTGCCCTCTGTGTGTGTGTGTGTATTCCCTCCAATGATCCTAATACTAAGAAAGGTCTCATGGGTTGCAAATATCATCTTTCCATGTAGTAATGTAAACATTTCAGCTTTAACAAGGCTCTTATGATTTCTCATTCCTGTTTAGCTTTTCATGTATCTCTAGAGTCGTATATTTTGAAAGTTCAATTTTCTATTCATCTTTGCTCATGGGGAGAGGGGGAGCAGGGAAGACTGGAGCTCTGCGAGACAGAGCAGAAGAATGGAACACTTTATCTGAGATAATCTGGACAGTGAAACCATCATTAACTGAAAAACAATGATCTCCTTGGGGTGGAGGAGAAGTGCTTGAGTGGATTATTGCAACAGTAGGTGTTGAGAATAGACATTTCCATAGCATGCCAGAAACAGGGCATAGACCAACGTCTGACACTGTACACCAAAATAAAGTACTAGTGAGTACATGCATGATGTAGATAGAAGGGCTTGATACTATAAACAAATTATGGATCAAGTAATAGTTCATCTGTCAGATTTTTGAAGAATGGAGGAATTTATGACCAGACAAGAGATAGATAGAACATGTTATGAAATGCAAAATGGGTAATTTTCATGACATTAAATTGAAAAGTTTTTGCACAGACAGAGTCAATGCAACCAGGATGAGGAGAGAAGCAGAAAATCTGGAAAATATTTTTACACCTAGGGTCTCTGATAAAGACCTAATTTCTAAAATACAAAGAAAACTAGTCAAATTGACAAGAATCCAAGTCATTGCCCAATTGATAAATATTCAAAGGATATGAACAGGGAATTTTTTCAGAGGAAGAAATCAAAGCTATCTAGAGTCATATGAAAAAGTGCCCTCAATGGTTATATGATTAGAGAGATACAAATCACAACAACTCTGAGATACCACAGGACACCTATCAGATTGGCTAACATGACAAAATAGCAAAATGATCAACGTTGGAGAAGATGTGGGAAAGTTGGAACACTAATTCAATGCTGGTTGAGCTGTGAGCTGATACCACCATTCTGGAGAGCAATTTGGCTATAAAAACGTGAATACCCTTTGACCCAGGCATATGGCTTCTAGGGCTGTATTCCAAAGAGATCATAAAAATGGGAAAAGGACCCACATGTACAAAAATATTTATAGCACCTCTTTTTTGTGGTGACCAAGAACTGGAAACTGAGTGAAGGGAGCAGAAGTGGGAGAACATAGTGCCACGGGAACAGTCACAGTGTGTGCAATGACTGATTTGGATAGACTTAGCCCTTCTCAGTAATGTAAGGACCTAAAACTTCCAAAGGACTCATGATGGAAAATGCCATTTCATAACCAGAGAAAAGACTATGGAGCCAGAATGCAGAGAGAAGCAGTCTATTTTCTTTTGTATTTTCTTTTCTTTCTCATGGTTTCTCCCGTTCTTCTATGTAACGTGAAATGTGAAAAGGCGTGTAATAGGAATGTATGTATAGGGCTTACATCAGATTGGGTGCTGTCTTGGGGACGTAGAGAAAATTTAAAACTTATGTAAGTGAATGTTATAAACTAAAAATTAATAAATTAACTTTAAAAGTTGAGAGAGAGAGAGAGAGAGAGAGAGAGAGAGAGAGAGAGAGAGAGAGAGAGAGAGAGAGAGAGAATGAATGGACATTTCCTAAAGCAGTTCAAGGAAGGGATGTATAACTCAAAGACCATAGCTGCAAACTGTCACAGGAGACCAACCAAGGGGATATGGCAAAGAATTAAAAAAAAAACAATGACCAGGAAGATAGAGCAAACGTCAGCAAGTACTACCTTGGGCCTATCCAATCTAATAAAAATAAATATTCTTCCAAAATTTGTTTCTGAGTTCAGTGCCATACCAGCTGCTCAGAAACCAGCTGAGCCAGGCTGCCAGGCTACACTTACCTTGCTGTCACAACAGCTATCTACTGCCCCAACGGTTCCTCTGGGCGTCCCTGGAATACACAGAAGAGTCAGACACCACAGTGGAGTTTACTGCCACGTTTATTCAGTCATTCTCTCTGCTCCTTTCTCCTTGTCCCTACTTACTTTCCTTGCTGCTGCTCCCTCCCCTTATACCCGTCCAGATCAGCCCCTACATGCATTTCTGCCACACATTCCTCATTTGAGGGGAGATCTCTCTCTTGTTACTGGTGCTTGCTCAGTGTCACCAGTGTTCTGGTCACCATGCTCTTTGCCTTAACTAGAACAACCAGTTTCCCAGCTTGATTCCCACAAGCATCAGAGGATAGCAGAATATATAGTTTTTCAACAGAACATACACCCAGGTGCCTCTACCCTACCGAGGTATTGTAAGCCTTGGTATGCACATAGGCTTTGACCTGGCCACATTCTTAAAGGGCCCTAACAATCAACCAAGTTATGAAAGACTCATTTTAAAGATTTTGTTGGTGGGGTGGAGAGGAGCATGACAAAATTCCACTGGGAGAACAACTGGTAGAGAATAGCAAGAGAATGAATGAAGGGGGAGAAATGTGAAGGAATGAGGCCTAGTAGTGCTAGATCTCAAATTCTATTTCAAATTTGAAAAAGGTGGGGTTTCTGAAAGTTCCTTGGGGGCTTACAGCTGCTCCTTGTCAAGGAAAGCTGGACCTCTTCCTTGGCTGTGATGAGGTTTAAAGAGTTCAGGGACCCCTTAAAGACAGAAGTACAGGAGAGGGTCTTCTGGAATGAATTCATGAACTCAAGCACTTTTTTAATGTTCCTTTTAAAAATGTATTTACTTACTTTTGGTTTACAATATTCAGTTCTACATTCCCTCGAGTTTCAAATTTTCTCCCACTCCTTCTCCTCCCCCCTCCCCACCATGGCGGCATGCAATTAAATATAAGATCTTTAAATACCTTCACAATAAACATTTAGTCACGTTGTAAAGAAAGATTATAACCAGTGGAATGAATGATGTGAGAGAAGAAACAAAACAAAATGAAACAGATAATAAAAGAGCAAGTAGTTTGCTACAATCTGCCTTTAGGCTCTGTAGTTCTTTGGCTGTATGAGGATATCTCTTTCCATCATGAGTCTTTTGGAGTTATAACCGTCGCACATATGTTGTGTCTATACTTGTGTATAAATTTCTCCTGGTTCTGCTCTTCTCACTCAACGTTAGTTAATATAATTTTCTCCAGGTTATTATGAAGTCCATCTGCTCCTCATTTCTTATAGCACAGTAGTATTCCATGACAGTCATATCCTACAACTTGTTCAGCTATTCCCCAGTTGATGCGAATCCCCTTGTTTTCCAGTTCTTTGCCACCACAAGAAGTCCATCTGCTCCTCATTTCTTATAGCACAGTAGTATTCCATGACAGTCATATCCTACAACTTTTTCAGCCATTCCCCAGTTGATGGGAATCCCCTTGTTTTCCAGTTCTTTGCCACCACAAGAAGAGCTGCTATACATATTTTTTGTACAAACTGATCCTTTTGCCACTTCCATGATCTCTTTGGGATACAGCCCCAGAAGTGGTATTGCTGGGCCAAAGGGTATGTATGCACTTCTTTATAGCCCTTTGGGCCTCATTCCAGATTGCTCACCAGAATGATGGAATTGGTTCACAGCTCCACCGACAATGCATTAGTGTTCCAATTTTTCCATATCCTCTCCAGCATTGATCATTTTCCTGTTTTGTCATCTTAGCCCATCTAACCTGTGAGATGTGGTACCTCAGAGTTGTTTTAATTTCAATTTCTCTAATGCTCAGTGATTTGAGCATTTTTTCATATGCTTATAGATCCATTTAATTTCTGCCTCTGAAAACTGCCTGTTTATATCCTTTGTCCATTTATCAATTGGGGAATGACTTGTCTTCTTATAGATTCTACTTAATTCCCTGTATATTTTAGAAATGGGGCCCTTATCAGAGACATTGGTTGTAAAAATTCTTTCCCAGTTTCCCACTTCCCTCCAAATCTTGGTTACATTGGCAAGTTTGTACAGAAACTTTTCAATTTAATGTAATCAAGATTATCCATTTTGTATTTGATGGACAAGGGGATTCTAAGAAATGCTAAAAGAACAATCGATAACAAAAGTATAAGATAAACTGTGTTGGGGGGAGGCAGGTAAAGAAGGGGTCCTACCAAATTGCTTCTAGGACACAAATATGATTTAAATATCTAAAGCAGGGACAGTCAGAACAGACAAAGGGAAACTATGTACTGATTTCCCAAATGGATACTGAAAGATATGAGGATTATAAACATCAGAGAGGAAATGACCTTGATAAAAAAAAGCAAAAAATCCAACCGTGTTCTATGTACGAGCAGGTTGGATATATGCCAGAAACGCAGGCAGGGCTCGTTCATTACCAAGAAAAAATATCAGCACAATGAACCCTATGAAAGAAAAAAAAAGGAGAAGGGGGAGGAAGAGGAGGAGGAGGAGGATGAGGAGGAGGAGGAGGAGGAGGAGGAAGAAGAAGAAGAAGAAGAAGAAGAAGGAAGAAGAAGAAGAAGGAAGAAGAAGAAAAAGAAGAAGAAGAAGAAGAAGAAGAAGAAGAAGAAGAAGAAGAAGAAGAAGAAGAAAAGAATGGCTTTGGGTTGATAATTCTGGAAACCACCCCAGATGCTGGTGATCTACTCTCCCAGAGTCCACTCCATCCTCTGCTGGTCAGGGCCACCCTGGGGCTAAAACCAGGGGCTCATGTGGGGCTGGAATCAGTTCCCACCATACTGCAATGGATCCTTCCTGTCAGCCTGCTGGGCTTCCTTCAGTGGGAGATTTGTTTCTCTCTGTCACTTTGTGGGTTCTGGAGCTCTAAAATTTGTTTAGAGTCATATATTATAGGTATTTGAGGTGGTTATGGGGGGAGCTCACAGAGTTTTCCTGCTTCTATCCTGCCATTTTGGTTCCCCTTAGGGGGGAATTTAAACTGATTTAGGAGATCAACCCTGGAAGTTACATGTCCAAAAACCCTGGCTGCACATCAGCAAACTCTTCACTTGAGGCACATGTCTTACAACTTCAGATGGTAATCACTCCAGCTTTAACCTGCTTGGATCTGGATCACTGTATTGGGTGGTGGTCCTAGGGTGTGTGACCAGTGAGCCAGAGGATGTGGAGACTGGAGAGAGGGCACACAACTAATAGCTCTGGCAGCTGTGTGTAGGGGGACCAAGTGAGCATTCAGAGGGATTAGTTTGAATGGATGTGCTTGCTAGTGATTCTCATAGAAACTCAAGACTTCTGTGCTGTGTCTCCAGAGTATTCTTTGGAAAGAAACCTCCTCCTGGTAAGGTTTCAAAGAGAGCTGGTCAAAAACACTCTTTCCTGTGGAAAATGCCATTAGACTACTGCCCTATGTACTGGATGAATTGTGTAGCTATTGGATATGGCTACATGTTCAATCTACTGCAAGCAAGGATGATGACAGCAGCGTGGCAT
The DNA here is from genome assembly GCA_028646575.1 of Pseudocheirus occidentalis. Classification (NCBI taxonomy): domain Eukaryota; kingdom Metazoa; phylum Chordata; class Mammalia; order Diprotodontia; family Pseudocheiridae; genus Pseudocheirus; species Pseudocheirus occidentalis. The sequence goes on from CM053602.1 coordinate 47,573,876, forward strand.
CTGCACAAATTTTGCATCTTCTTCCAAGAGGCAATTATTCTTAGATGATTCTTAGAAGGCCACAAGAAATGTTAGGCGACTGAGCTGTACCAGATTCTAATCTGTATTATAAAGCAGCAGTCATCAAAAGTACTTGGTACTGGCTGAGGAACAGAGTAGTGGATCAGTGGAATAGACTGGGTACAAAAGACTCAGTAGTCAATGATTATAGTAATATACTGTTTGATAAGCCAAAAGACCCCAGTTTCGGGGATAAGAATTCACTATTTGACAAAAACTGCTGGGAAAATTGGAATATGGCAGAAACTGGGCACAGACCATCATCTAATGCTGTACACCAAAATCAAGGCTAAATGGGTGCAAAATGTAGGTATGAAGACTGATACTGTAAATAATCTGGGGAAGCAAGGAATAGTTTACCTGTCAGATTTATGGAGTAGGGAAGACTTTATGATCAAAGAAGAGTTGGAGAACATTATAAAATGCAAAATGGATAATCTTGATTACATTAAATTGAAAAGTTTCTGTGCAAACAAAGCCAATGTAACCAAGATTCATAGAAAAGTGGGAACTTGGAGAAGAATTTTTACAACCAGTGTCTCTGATAAAAGCCTCATTTCTAAAATATACAGGGAATTAAGTAAAATCTATAAGAAGACAAGTCATTCCCCAACTGATAAATGAGCAAAGGATATGAACAAGCAATTTTCAGAGGCAGAAATTAAAGATATTTATAAGCATATGAAAAATGCTCTAAATCACTAGTGATTCAAGAAATGCAAATCAAAACAACTTTGAGGTACCACTTCTCACCAGCCAGATTGGCTAAGATGACAAAACAGGAAAATGACAAATGCTGGAGAGGATGTGGAAAAATGGAACACTAATGCATTGTTGGTGGAGCTGTGAACTGATACAACCATTCTGGAGAGCAATCAGGAACTATGCCCAAAGGGCTATAAATAATTGCATACCCTTTGACCCAGTGATAACATTTCTGAGGTTGTATCCCAAAGAGATCATAGAAGTGGGAGGAAGACCTATATGTATAAAAATAATTATTGCAGCTCTCTCTGTGGTGGTAAAAACCTGGAAATTAAGGGGATGTCCGTCAATTGGGGAATGAGGAATCAATTGGGGAATACAACAATACTAGTTGTCGTATATGACCATAATGGAATACTATTGTGCTATAAGAAATGGGGAGGAGATGGACTTCATATTTACCTGGAGATGCTTATACAAACTGATGCTAAGTGAGAAGAGCAGAACCAGGAGAAATTTGTACCCAATCACAGACACATTGTATGTGTGACAACCAACCTTGAGAAACTGGACTCTTCTCAGCAACACACAAGTATAAGAAAACTCTACAAGTCTCAGGTTGGAAGGAGACACCTACATTCAGAGAAAGATCTAGAAAGAACAGAGTTTAAATGGAGACTGAAACAATCTACATACTATTGTTCTTTTCCGTGTTTGGTTTTGTTACTTCTTTCCCATTGTTCACTCCATTTGGTACAACTCTTCTATACAACCAGACTAATGTCCAATTTGAAAGTATTTGCAGATCCTATACTTGACTGCATGCTTCCATGGCAGGGAAGCGAAGGGAGGGAGGGAGGGGAGAAAACTTGAAACTGAAGGGACTCTGGAACTGAATCTTGTAAACAAAAAGTAAATAAACAAATCAGTTTTTAAAAAGGTTTTAAAATGGGCAAAAGCAGATTGCAAAGACAAAGAATCTAGAATCCTAATATTGCCATCATGAAGAACCAATTTCTGAAGGAGACAGCATTGACTGCACATCCAAGACTGAAGCCTCACAGTTGGGAATATGAACTGATCTCAAGCACAGAAAGTGTTCTTAGAAGAGCTCAAGAAAGACTTTGAAAACCAAATTAGAGAGGTAGAAGATAAAATGAAAAATTCTTTTTTTCAAAATTGAGAAATTAGAAAAAAACCCATTACAATAAAGAAAACAGCTCCTTAGAAAGAAAAATGTATGAAATGGAAAAAACATATGGAAAAGGAGCTTCAAAAACTAAGGAAAATAATTCACTAAAAATTAGATTCAACCCAATTGAAGTTAATGACTCTATTAATGCTCAATGGAAAATGCAATCTCCAATTACAAGAATCAAGAGAAACATAGAAAGCTGGAGAGCGAAGGCAACTTCAAAAGAGAAGCTCTGAACATGTTTTGAGCAGTAGCAGCCCAGCTGGAAGAATTTCTGCAGCTTCCCAGGAGGAGTGCTTTGGAGGACAACACTCAGGTGGATGCTTTAGCTCTGCCATGTTTGTTAAAAAACATCAGTTCTCTGACTTCCCAGGTCACTTCTCATCTGTCATATTAACAAACATAATCTCATGTAAACAGATCTACTCAGTACATAAGTATATTTGTGAAGGGAGGTAAATAGATTTATGATGCCTGTGAAGCCCTTTGAAAATCAAAAGCCCTTTGAAGAGGGCTGAGAGAAGTTATTTGGATAGAAGTGAGTCATGAGCAGCCACAAGCTGCTTGACCATGACCAGCCAAACCAGTGTCTGCCTAAACTAGCCTAAGACTGGACTTCAAGTACCTGGAGACTGCTTTGTTCTGTGTTTGCACCTTGAGCATAGGTGACTGAACAGAGATCCTGAGTTTGGGATGTTTTCAGTCTTGGCAGTCATAGAGACTGAGGGTGCCTGAGTTGGATTCTAGTTCCTTAGATCACGGAAATTTCCACAATAGCTTCTTGGAGGAGAAGAGCACCATGGCCAGGAGGGTGAAAGAGTCCAGCCAAAAGGACAAAGAAAGCTCAAGGCATGCTCTAGCAGGCCAACAGATCCATCTGCACCTTGTGATTCATTTTTAAAAAAGTACCACCCCCAAGTGAATGAGAAATATCTGTTGAACAGTCCTAGAAAGTTGCCTTTACCACCAAGAGAGCAGAATAAGTGTTGTATTAATTTCATATGTTAAATAGTTCTTAATGTGCATTTGTAAATTGTTTTAAGCATATATTTCATGGAGAAAGAAAGAAATAGCTACTTTGTCTACAGAGACTTTGCTCTAGATATGACTCTACTAATTAATTGTTTGGGGGGAAGAGAATGCTTTTAGTTTTTAGCCAGACTCAGGCTTTCCTTAACAGTGCTTCATCAGAACTGTGGAGCAAGGACAATGAGATAGAATATACAAGAAAAAGCTGATGCCCTTAGTATGGAAACTGGAGTACAGGGGCACATTTGTGCACAAGTTGCATTCCTCCTAAAGAATCTAATCTCCCAGAGAGCCAGGGGTTGCCTTTGCCTTTGTTTCCCCACACACACACTTGGTACAGTGCTATGCACAGAGTAGGAACTGAAATTTATGTTGAATTGAATTGAGGGCTCTTTCTAAACCCAGCTTCTGTTCCCACTCCCTTCCTGATCCCCTTCAGCTTTTGAAAGGAGATAAGATTGTTGCTTTCCATATACAGACAACACCCTTGTCAAATGCTATGGGGTGGGGGTGGGGGAGGACACAAAGGGACTTTTGAAAAGTTCCTTTTCCAAGTTAAGAATCTATGTTTTGGGGGCGGCTAGGTGGCACAGTGAATAGAGCACTGGCCCTGGACTCAGGAGGCCCTGAGTTCAAATCTGGCCTCAGACACTTAACACAAAAACTAGCAGTGTGACCTTGGGCAAGTCACTTAACCCCAACTGCCCTCCAAAAAAAAAAGAATCTATGTTTTTTACACTATGCTTCTTTGGAAGAGAAAGATATGGATAGGCCATAGAACCCTAAAAGGAGGGGTGTTCAGTTTGCACAGCACATTCTCTTGAGCTCTCAGGTCCAGCCCCATTCCTCCTGGCCTCCATCCATATATTCCTGGAAGTCTGGCCCTTCAGATTCTTGACTTTGCCTCAGGAACAGGGTTGTGGCAAGCAAGTCCCCAACTTCTGCAATCTGGACTGTGATGGGCCTACCATTCACTTCAGTGCTGTGCTGAGCCTCCTCACCATCTCTATCTAACGAACATTTCGTCCTGTGAACTACAGGGGAGTGTCTCTTGGGTTGCCAACATTTTCTGTAATTCTTCTGATTTCCTCTGTTTTCATGTTACTCATAAATGTAATCCCCAAAGACTCTCCTGCATGCCTATAGAATCAAATTCTGCATTTCCATATTAAGTCCCACAAGGGAAGCCAAAATTCCCCAGTAGAGAAAGAAGGAAGCCAGGGGACTGTACTTCAAAAACACCAAACCAAGGTGATAGGCTTCATCTGATGCAACAGTGAAAAGAAAATGCAAAAGCTCAGTCCAGGTTTCATGTCTGCAGTCCAGGGGTGAATTTGGATCCAGTATCCAACTGGCAAATCCAGCCTTCAAGGTTTCTGGATGGACTTGTCTGGAATTCCAATGTTTTCTTGTTCATCTTTTCTCTATTGTTTGCCTGCTCCTTCCATCCAGGTCAGAGGATGATGGCAGGGATTAAAAAGAAACAACTCTAAAGGGTGTTTTGCAAGGAACAAGTTGGTCTGCTCCACTGTGGCATCTTCCAGATCCTCTGAGAAATGTGAGAAAAATTAGGTTCAAAGTGTTCCCAAAGTTAAGTCTGGTCAAAGGGAAATAGCTGAGGTGGCTTTATGTGGCTGCCTGTCAAGCCACTGCTGTTTGTGTGGTGGTATATGGAATTTAGCTTTTTGATAATGGGGGGGAGGGGGAGAGATTGATATAGATAGCAAGACGGTGGCCATGCTAATCGGAATCTGCTAAGGAGTTTGTAACAACTCACCTGCCGAATCAACTAGCCCTGAAAATGGATGGTGCTGGAGCATCCAGCCCATACCCGGCCTTAGCTGGCAATGGGCAAAAGCAGGAACTGACAAGTGTCCTTTCACTAGAACGAAATCCTGGGGGCTAGGCCGCTATGAGTAGGAGGGCCACCGAGGTGGGCCTGGAAGCCTAGGGCGTGGGCCGGGGTGGAGCCACCGCTGGTGCAGATCTTGGTGGTGGTAGAGAACATTCAGACAAGAACTTTGAAGGCGGAAGTGGAGAAGGATTCCATGTGAACAACAGTTGAACACGGGTCAGTCAGCCCTGAGAGATAGGTGAGTGCGGCCTGAATGGATGTGCGATGGCCTCCATTCCCCTCGGCCAATAAAAAGGGAGTCAGGTTCAGATCCCCAAATCCGGAGTGGCGGAGAGGGGCACTGCGAGGTGTCCAGTGCAGTAATGTGACAGATCCAGGAGAAGCCGGCGGGAACCCCGGAGAGAGTTGTCTTTTCTTTGTGAAGGGCAGGGCCGCCCTGAAATGGGTTCGCCCTGAGAGAGGGGCCCGTGCCTTGGAAACCGTTCGGTTATGGCGGTGTCTGGTGAGGCCGTACCCATATTCGCAGCAGGTCTCTAGGGTGAAAAGCCTCTGGCATGTTGGAACAATGTTGCAAGTTGGATCCGTAACTTTGGGATAAGGACTGGTTCTAAGGGCTGGGTCGGTGGGGCTGGGGCTTGAAGCGGTGCTGGGTGCCAAATGTCCAGTGGTGCAGCACGCTGGGCTCCACCGGCTCCAGGGACAATGTCAGGTGGGGAGTTTGCCTGGGGCGGTACACCTGTCAAACCCTAATGCAGGTGTCCTAAAGTGAGCTCAGGGAGGACAGAAACCTCCCGTGGAGCAGAAGGGCAAAAGCTCGATTGATCTTGATTTTCAATATGAATTCAGACCTTGAAAGCCAGGCCTCACCATCCTTCTGATCTTTGCGATTTTAAGCAGGAGGTGTCAGAAAAGTTACCACAGGGATAACTGGCTTGTGGCGGCCAACTGCTCATTGCAAGGTCGCTTTTTGATCTTTCTATGTCAGCTCTTCCTATCGTTGTGAAGCAGAGTTCACCAAGCGTTGAGCTGGGTTTAGACCGTAGTGAGACAGGTTAAATTTACCCTACTGATGAGGGGTTGTGGCCATAGTAATCCCGCTCAGTACCAGAGGAACCACAGGTTTAGACATTTGGTGTATGTACTTGGCTGAGGAGCCAAAGGGCCTCCCCAACCCCTCCACTGGGTTTTTAAAACTGTGAATCTCTGGTGTTCAGGGACCAGCAGCACTACTTTCCTTCCACCAGCACCATCACCCGGCCTTCAGGGATTTCTGACGTTTTGCCTCTCTCCCCCCTTCTCCCCCGCGGGGGTGGGGAAGCTCCGAAGGATCCCGTGGATTCCCTTGGTGAACTTTGTATATGATTTTTAAACTCAGGAAACTTCCCCCCCCCCCTCCAATCTGGCTTTCCCAGCGACCTGGAGGCGGCTCTCTCCTCCTAGCCAGAATCGAAGTGGGGGGGGGGGGGGCGTGAGGATGGAGGATGAAAGGCAGTACCCTGACATCTCAGCTCTGACTGCCGGATATCGGGTCCATCCCCTCAGGTTTCGACCCAGGCAATCCGCGCTAGAACTCTCCACGTTTGGCACAACCATGCCGCTACATGGAGCTCTGGAGTTCATCCAGGCAAGGCGTCTCTAGCTGCTCTCCTGCTCCATCTCGGCGCGCCTGTTGCAAGCGCATTGATGTTAAGGCTCTCTGTTGCTGTTTCCCCTCCTTTTTTGCCAGGAGTGAGGCGTAGAAACCAAACGCAGTTTACCAAACCGTAACTGAGCCCCCCGGACCCTGAGTAACAGGCAGCACACCTTCCTTCCAACGGAGGAGGAAAAGGAGGAGGAAGAGGAGGTGGAAGTGGAGGCGGGGGGGTGGGATGGGGAGCAGAGACCTCCCACCTTTATCCACACAATGAACAGCCTCCCTCACTCCCTTGGTTTTCCACAGGTCCCCTCCCTGACATTCTCCAAAAGAGAAAGCGTTCCTTGACTTAGGTACGACAGCCCCTAAAATGACGGTCTTGGGTTTCCGAACACAGATGGCAGATCCTGCTGCTTCATTCCTTTCCATTCGACGCCAGACCATTCGTTGCTTTCCCTGTTTTCTAGAAATCCAATGCCATCCTGCCTCAGCGGCCGTGGGTTGTATCTTTGGCCCGGTTCCAGCAGATCTCTCTGGTTCTGTATTTCATAATGAATGGATGGATAAATGAATGAATGAATGAATGAATGAATGAATGAATGAATGAATGAACGGACATCTGTTCAGCACTTACTACCTGCAAAGAATTGTACTGCCAGTCTTCACTTCCACTTTCTGAACCCCACAGATCTATATTCATATATTCAATGTTATTATCCCAAAGTGGTGTCTGATTTGGTGGAACTGTCTTTGGTGATTCAGAGGGAATGAAGGCAAATAGGAAGAAGAACAGACCCAGTCCATCTAGTTCCGGAACTTGCCCTGGGATGGAGGGTTGTTTCCCTTAATCTCCACCTTTCCTCATTCTTATCCCCTAATATTACCGCCTAATATTACACAGAACATTCAGTAAGTGCTCAGCAAATGGTGTATGTTCTAAAGTAATTTGACTTAAAATCTAATAAAAAAAGAACTGCCTAACTCATATTTTGTTTTGTCAACTATGCTCTTCCTTAAATTTTATGAGCCTAGAATAGAGTTCCCAGTTCTCCCAACTCTTTCATGTAGTTAGCTGTTGTTATGATTTGTTAGGATTTTTCTTCTCTCTGACTCTAACAAGAAAAGGTTTGTCCCTACAGGCCCTACAGTCAGCAGGAGGCTTCCTTTGGACACTTTCAGTTTATTGAGAAGTCTCTGAATATCTCCCTTCTGCCAGGCTGTTAAAGGAAGCTTGAACACCAGAAATCTCTTAATTCAGAATCAGTGCGAGAATGAAATAAAGTACTGGGAAATCTTTGATCAGTTAACAGGAGCAAGTTTACTTCCATCAAACACAGCGTAGAAATACAGTGACAAAGCTTCTCTGGACAGAGGCCCTCTCTTCTCCATATAAACACCTCTGGTTGTCAGAGCAGGCTGCCGTAGAACAGTATGAGGACTTGAGTGGCCTTCAGGAATCCACCAAGTTGGAAAGGACCTGACTGCCCACTGGTGGGACTTTTTATGGTCTTACAGGATCAGGAAGCTACATCAGGGAAAACAAGGGCCAATCGATACTTTTAAGTGGATTCCAGGCTCTGTGCTACACTGGAAATATGAAGAACTCTTAGACAGTCTTTGCCCTCTCAGGGAGCTCACAGACTAATGTGGGAGTCAGACATCAAGCAGCTATGAACAAACAAGCCATTTGGAGGAAAGACTGGAAGTAACCAACATAAAGAAGGTGCTAATAATTTGTGGAACAGGAAGAGGCTTCCTATAGATGGTGGGATTTTAGCAGAGACTTGAAGAAAGTCAGAGAAGCCAAGTGGCAGAGATGAGGAGGGAGAATATTCCAGGGGCTGGGGACAGACTCTGAGAGAAAATGCCCAGATTTGGTAAATGGAGGATTTTGTGCTATGCTCTCCCTGCAACAAGGTAATCCCTCTCTAATTAACTCATGATCTCACTCACCACAAAAGTTATTACAGGAGAGAGGACTCTGGGAAGAGGGTGGAGTAAGTCAGAAAATTCCAAGCTCTTGAGATTTTTCTCCCACAAAAGAGTTAAAATAGTACATTAGGGCAAATAAAGTGTGGATGGAGATAAATAAGAATAGGGGCACAACCAGAGTCTTCTTGGGACAATTTGAGGAGATCAGAAGAAAAATCCCATGATGAGGTTCCGTCTCTGTGAAGAGTAAACACCTCCAGGCTAGTAAACACCTCCATTTTAACAACAAGCAGCCAAGCCTCTTAAACAAATGTCAAGTTCTGGGGTTAGTTGGTTTGAGAGGCTGCATAAGGCCCCAGCCATGGGAGATTTTCTCCCCAGGATAGTGAGCAGAGTTGGGTATCTGTGCCCAGAGATATTGGGAAGATGAAGATAACCTCTGGGGACAAGGAACAACAGACCCAGCCGTGCTGCGAAGAGCACCAGGGGAGAGAAGGAACCAGTACATATATGCCCAGTGAGTGCAGAAGCAGTGGAGCAGAAAGCCACTGGCTCCTGGCACTCACAGGAGGGTAGATGTTTGGCTTTGGTCCCAGGTTAGAGGGAAAAACTGAAGGTATGGTCCAAGAGACACAATTTCCCATACCCCAGGGCTAGAGGTGATTACAAAAATTAAGTTATTACCACCAAATAAACACAGGCAATGGGGAAAGAATCCAACCACAGAAAGCTATTATGGGAATAGAGATGACGAGGGTTCATCTTCAGAGAAGAATATTGAATTAAAGAAACCCCCAAAGAGTAATGTCAGTTGGTCACTCAACAAGAATTCATAGAAGATCTTAACGAAGTCTTTAAAATTAAAATGACAGATATGGAGGAAAAAACTAAAAGAGAAAATAAGAATAATCCAAGAAAAATAAGAAGGGTATGAAAGGAAAGCCAGACAATAAGAAAAGCAGATCCGAAATCTTAAAGAAGAAAATGACACCTTGAAAATTAGAAATGGGCAAAGAGAAGCCAGCAAAATTATAAGAGATCAAGAAATAATTAAACAAAATATGAATAATGAAAAAATAGAAGAGAAAGTGAAACACAAGAAAAATAACAGATTTGGAGAATAGATCATGAGGAGAAAATATAAAAACAATCAGACTAACTTAAAGTTAAAATGAAAAAAGAATCTTGTTACAATAATACAAGAAATAATTAAAGAAAATTGTCCTGAAGCATTAGAACAAGGAGGGAAAGTAGAAATAGAAAAATTCATTGATCACCACTTAAAAGAGATGCTATGATGAAACCTCACTGGAATATCATAGTCAAATTCCACAACTCCCAGATCAAGGGTGTATGGAATGAGTGAAAACTTCTTAATTTGGGGTTGTCAACCTTCTCTTCCTGCCCCCCTCCTCCATTGCTGCTGTCAGTTACTTTTACCTTCCTTTGTCTGTTTTCCCACCTTGGTAGGACCCTCCCCCCACTCCTGACCCCCCCTTCTCTTGCTGTCCCAGTTGGAAGAATTGGGTGAGGTATGCCTCTCTACCAATAAGAGAGGAAACAGTCGGGAAAGGGGACTTGACTAGGTTAAGTTATAAATTCTGGCCCTGTCTTTTGTAACTTGCCTTTTCTCCATGATGAGTCATGGGGATTACTGCCATCTTCTCCTGGGGAAGAGAATAAACTCCTGTTCTTAACCTAAGAGATCTCTATGTTTACTTTTTTTCACTAAATTAAGGATGAAGGGTATTTTTCATCCCAAACAAGGGTAAAATATTGAAATCATCAAGATTAAAACAATTTAAATATGATGGTGCCATAATTAGAATTACAGAAGACTTAGCAGTAAAGACATTACAGAACCACAGGTCTTAGAAGACAACATACAGAAGAGCAAAAACCCTGGGACTCTGCCCAGAAATATACCCTGTGACATTAAGTATTATTTTGAATGAAAAAGCAGACATTTGATAAGCTCTCACACTTTCAAGACTTTGTCAAAAATAAATCTTGAACTTAATAGAAGATTCTACCTATGTGAACTAAGAGAAATATAAAGCACATACCAAAGACTGATTATAAGGTATTCATAAGAACATGCTTTTTAGATATGTAAAATGCAAAATGTATGTCTAAGATTCTTCTTATTAATTGGGCAGCTCACAAGAAAGATTGGGTAAACCTGAGTATGATAGGAATTTTAAAAGTATAAGCATTTAAGAACAGCTAAAAATAGTAATTATTTTATGCAAATGTGGTACAATAGACAGAATCAATACAGAGGAATTAGATGGGGCAGTAGGGCTGGTACTTCTGGTAACCTACTTTCACTGGGAATGGGTTTAAGAGGGAACAATAAATAGATATTTCAAAGAGTAGAAAAGTCTTCTAAATTCAGAAAAATATACAATGGTAGGTTCATAGAGAAGGTGGAGAGGAAAAGGGAGGGATCTTTAGAGGGGAAAGTGAAGAAACAGGTACAAAAGGGTCTATAGAATTATGGGAACCATAGGATAGCAGAGGGATCCTTGGAGGGGGGAGGCAAGTAATAAGAGGGCAAGGTATGACTAGAAGTAAAGTAGAGGAGGCAGGAGGGATAGGAAATGAGATAAACAGAAACACAAAAAGAAAGATTTGGAGCAGAGTGTTTGGGAAAATACATGTGTATGTATATATCTATAGCTATAGAGAAACATCTAAATTTTATTGTAGCCTTCTGGAAGAGACAGGGGAAGGGAAAAGAGAAGAAACTTTAAAAGTACACAGTAGAGAACAAAAGAAAACTTGCAAGGAAGCAAAGAAAAGATGGACAATTATCAACACAATGAGTATTATCATACAGGCATGCGTCAAATGAAAATTTATGGTTATGTTTACATATTTTGAATTCTCTCTTATATTCTGCTATGCATACAGCATGCTTTTCCTTATTTATTTGTATTTAAGTTTATGATTAAGATTTTATTTCTTATCTCTTTTTACATTCTTTTTTATGTAATAAATTTTATTTGTTTCTTGTTTATATCATTAATTTTCATGAAATTTTTGAATTACAAATTTTCTCCCTGTCTTTCCCCTACCCCAACGCCTAAACAGCAATCCCACTGTAGAGCCCAGTTCTGCTCTCTAACTTTCTAGTATGGCAGGGAGAGTCTCCCTACCCCAGCCCTCATATATCTTAATTCCTAGTTGCAGGTATTGCAGAGCTTTAAATTCTAGATTCTTTCTATTCCTCCCTTGTCACCCACACCGGCTGGAAGGACAACCAATTCAATACAGGCTGTGTAGGAGTGATTATACAGGACATCTTCATAGTGGACATATTGTGACAGTGGTCATATGTCCCTCCTTCCTATCCCTCCCCCCCGTTCTGTTATCTACCCTGTCCCTGTCCCTATATTGAAGTGTGAGCATCCAGCATCCCTCCCTCAGGCCCTGACTCTCTCATCCTGCCTTTCATCCCCACGCCCCCTACTCTCCTGTGTGGCATGATGCCCAGTTTAGAGTTTATGCCATTTCTTCCCTAAGCCAGATTCAATGAGAGTAAATGAAAATAAAGATTTAACAGTTATCCCTTGCCTTATCCACACGGGATGATTAACCCCATTTTGTCTCTCCCTGTCTCCTCTCATTCTAGTCCTCACCCACCTCAAAATTTGCCTTTTCAAGTATCATCCCTTCATATTCAGTTGATCCTATCCCCTCTATAAACCCATATATACACATGCTCAGATATGTATTCATATGCATATATA
>CM053602.1:47586539-47602424 GCA_028646575.1 Pseudocheirus occidentalis
ATGGGCATCCCCTAAGTTTCCAGTTTTTTGCCACCACAAAGAGAGCTGCAATAAATATTTTTGTACGTATGGGTCCTTTTCCCACTTCTATGATCTATTTGGGATACAAACCCAAAAGTGGTATTACTGGGTCAAAAAGTATGCAATTATTTATAGCCCTTTGGGCACAGTTCCAGATTGCCCTCCAGAATGGTTGTATCAGTTCAAAGCTCCACCAACAATGCATCAGCGTTCCAATTTTTTCCACATCCTCTCCAACATTTGTTATTTTCCTGTTTTGTCATCTTAGCCAATATGACTGGTGAGATGTGGTACCTCAAAATTGTTTTGATTTGCATTTTTCTAATCAATAGTGATTTAGAGCATTTTTTCATATGCTTATAGATACCTTTAATTTCTACCTCTGAAAATTGCCTGTTTATATCCTTTGACCATTTATCAGTTGGGGAATGACTTGTATTCTTATAGATTTGACTCAATTCCCTGTATATTTTAGAAATGAGGCCTTTATCAGAGACACTGGTTGTAAAAATTATTTCCCACTTCTCTCTTAATCTTGGTTACATTGGCATTGTTTGTACAGAAACTTTTCAATTTAATGTAATCAAGATTATCCATTTTGCATTTTATAATGCTCTCTAACTCTTGTTTGGTCATAAAGTCTTCCTTACTCTATAAATCTGACAAATAAACTAACTATTCTTTGCTTCTCCAGATTGCTTGCAGTATCAGCCTTCATAAGTAGATCATGCACCCATTTGAACTTGATTTTGGTATACGGTGTTAGATGATGGTCTGTACCCAGTTTCTGCCATAATATATTCCAATTTTCCCAGCAGTTTTTGTCAAATAGTGAGTTCTTATCCCCAAAATTGGGGCCTTTGGGTTTATCAAACAGTATATTACTATAGTTATTGACGACTGAGTCTTTTGTACCCAATCTATTCCATTGATCCACTACTCTATTCCTCAGCCAGTACCAAGTAGTTTTGATGACTGCTGCTTTATAATACAGATTAAAATCTGGTATGGCTAGGCCACCTTCCCTAGCATTTCTTTTCATTAATTGCCTTGATATTCTGGACCTTTTGTTCTTCCAAATGAATTTTGTTACCATTTTTTTTCTAGCTCTATAAAGTAATTTTTTGGTAGACTGATTGGTATGGCATTAAATATGTAATTTAATCTAGGTAAAATTATCATTTTTTATTATATTGGCTCGACCGAGGCACAAGTAATTAATTGATGTTTTTCCACTTGGTTAGATCTGATTTTATTTATGTGAAAAGTGTTTTGTAGTTGTGTTCATATAGGTCCTGGGTTTGTTTTGGCTGGTAGATTCCCAAATATTTTAAAAGGTCTACAGTAACTTTAAATGGGGTTTCTCTTACTATTTCTTCCTGTTAGACTTCATCAGAAATATATAGGAATGCTGAGGATTTATGTGGATTTATTTTATGTCCTGCAACTTTGCTAAATTTATTTATTGTCTCAAGAAGTTTTTACATTTGATTCTCTAGGATTCTCCTAGTATATCATCATTATCATCTGCAAAGAGTGATAGCTTAGTTTCTTCTTTGCCTAATTTTATTCCTTTGATTTATTTTTCTTCTCTAATTGCTACTGCTAACATTTCTAGTACAAGATTGAATAAGAGGAGTGATAGTGGACATCCTTGTTTCACCCCTGATCTTATTGGAAATGCTTCTAATTTATCCCCATTATATATAATACTTGTTGATGGCTTTAAATACATGCTACCTATTATTCTAAGAATCACCTTCTTTGGGGCGGCTAGGTGGCCCAGTGAGTAGAGCACCAGCCCTGGAGTCAGGAGTACCTGAGTTCAAATCTGGCCTCCAACACTTAACACAAAAAAACTAGCCATGTGACCTTGGGCAAGTCACTTAACCCCAACTGCCCTCCAAAAAAGAAAAAAAAAAAAAGAATCACCTTCTTTTCTTACAGTAAGGCCCATACACCTCCAAGAATCAAATTTAACATTCACTACATACAGATAAAAATATTTTTTCTTCCTTTTTTCAGGAGAAAAAGGAGGATGTTCTAGGGAATTCTAGGGAGGATATTCTTGGAGGATATCCTAGGGAATTAAAGGGTGTGGCAGAGGGGGTTTCATATAACAAAGTTTCCCCTTCAGCCCCCCTCACCCTAAACCCTCTGAAACATTTAAGAGCTCTTAAACCACATTTTCATGAATAATCAAGTCATGGTAAACCAGTTTTCTTTCAGATACTTTCTGTAGAGGGGAATGCTTCCTCTTATCTCATTTCCACACTTCTCCAAATATCCTCAGTTGGCTCTATGAGAGACTTCAGAGACTACATGGTCTTGAAACCTCACTTTAAAAAAATTAACCAAGGGGGAAGTAAGGTTGGTATTAGATTCATAGTAACTATAACCCCAGCTAATTTAAATATGAAACTTTAACAATGAACACTAGCATACTCAAGATTTCAATTTTGAGAGATCCTTCCTGGTGTCAAGAAAGTTCTACTTTGGCTTTTTCCACAGTTTAACAAAGATATTTATTTCTTTTAATTTAACCAAAGAGGAGTTCCAACACTAAGAGCAGATTGTCCAGAAAGTGCTTTAACCTCTGAATCTCTAGGCAAGTACCACATACCAAATTAGCAGACAGCTAGCTAGGAGACAACTCAAAGACTGTCTTTAGCAGTATATGGAATGAGTGAAAACTTCTCAATTTGGGTTGTTAACCTTCCTTTCCTCCTCCCCCCCCATTGCTGCTGTCAATCACTTTTACCTTCCTTTGTCTGTTTTTCCCACCTTGGTGGGACCCTCTCCCCGCTCTTTTCTTGCTGTCCCAGTTGGGAAGAATTTGGTGAGGTATGCCTCTCCGCCAATGAGAGAGGAAACAGTCAGGAAAGGGGGCTTGACTAAGTTAAGTTATAAATCCCTGCACTATCTTTTGTAACTTGCCTCTTCTCCATGATGAGTCATGGGGAAGATCACCCTCTTCTCCTGGGGAAGAGAATAAACTCCTGTTCTTATCCTAACGGATCTCTGTGGTTTTTTTTCCACTAAATTAAGGATGAAGGGTATTTTTCATCCCAAACAGCAGGAGTAGACTGACCAAATCCTTTACTTGGGAATAAATTTAACTAGGAATTTATCGGGCCAGAACCTGAGGGATCTAGAAAATGATTTCTGAACCCAATTT
Source organism: Pseudocheirus occidentalis (assembly GCA_028646575.1). Lineage (NCBI taxonomy): Eukaryota > Metazoa > Chordata > Mammalia > Diprotodontia > Pseudocheiridae > Pseudocheirus > Pseudocheirus occidentalis. The sequence continues at coordinate 47,589,739 of CM053602.1, forward strand.
ACCAGCCAGAATCACTAGAGCCTGAGAAATCCCTCCAAAAATGATTGTTAACCAGAAAATGTTTATGTCAGTCCCTAAGCCAGACCAGAAAAAAAATTGTTGGTAATCACAAATGACTGTCTTTTGTCTCTTTGTATCCTCAGTGCTTAGCAAATTGTCTGAAACATAGTAGGCACTTAATAAATGTTTCTTGAACTCAATTGAATTTAAATGTATAAGCAGTCAGACAGGAACCTGGTAGATCTCAAAAGAAAAACGATGGCTGACCTCCCCCCAATACAGGGTTGAAGGTATTCTTGGGATGAAACTGGGCCTGAGTGAAAAAGGGAGTCCCTGCAATTAGCCACAGACCACTCAATCAGGGTTTCATAGCAGTTTTTTAATCAGACCAGGGTCACATTAATTAGAACCAGACTAGGGCCACATAAGGACTAAGTAAATTTTAACCAGAACCAGACCAGGACCACAGAGATAGTGACCAGATAATACAGTGATAAATGTCAAACAGACAAGTCCTTTGTTTATTTGCCTGAGGGAAAATGAGGTAAAAGGAAAAATCCCTATTCCTTCCTAGAGTTTCTCAGTCAAACCATTCCTTTAGACTCCTGAATCATAGTGCCATACTCATTAGGACATCTGGTTGGTTGCCAGATTGAGTACTCCAGAATTCAGAATTAATTATTCAAGTGCATGAGACACACAGACAGTACAGAACAGTACACAGAAGTACCTGGAACACAGACTCACTTCCTATCTGTGATTTACTGGATGGGACAGCAATCCTTCTGGTTCACCAGCTTTGCTTCCCTCAGAAGTTTCCCTACATATACTTTACCTAGTATACTCTGGAGGGCTTCTGAGATGGAGGACCCAGTTTTTCAAACCATCACTGTTGCACACAGGGACAATGAAATGCCCTATTGAAGAGGTTTAGTGGAGAAATCCCTTTGGGGTCGCCAAAATGAAGAGGTTTGGGAAGTGCTGGGTTTCTGAGGGATCTCATATGAATCCCTAGAGGGTTCTTGTCTGGAAAGAATTTCACAGGACTCAAGCTGTCTTTTGGCAAAGTTATAAAGTTTATTGTTATGCTGACTTAGCAGCAGGCAGAAGGAATAGGGGGACCTGCAAAGTGCAGGGATCTAAGGGAGAGTTATAAAGTTTTACACTCTGCAGCAGGCAGGAAAAAGTTAAGGGGACCTGCAAAGAGCAGGGGCTAGAGATGCAGTTTTTATGAGCATAAAACTGTCAATCAAAGGTTGATTATGCTAACTAGGTGGACAAGGGTGGAGTTAGGGAGGAGTTTAGGAGTGGTCATTGCTTAAAGGGACCTGTGCTTTTTATATCAACTGCGCAGGTGGGTTGCCCATAATTCACTGGGAGATCCACCTAGGGGGGCTATCTGAAGGTGTGGTTTTTGGCTTGAAATGTCACTAAGTCAGTTAGCAGTCATTTCTGACTGAGAGGTGCCCAGTCTGTTAGCCATCAAAGTCCCATTTGACATGATGGATGTAAGGAATCTGGGCTAATTGGGGATTCAGTATGTGTCTCATGTTGAGGAGTTACCTTACTGATAATGCACTGAAAGATTCATAGTTTGCAGCTGGCCACTAGAACTAAGGAGGTATACATTTCTCTAACTAGGGATTTGTTTATAGAATGTTTTTGAAGGATTCATAGGTACTGTTATCTAGGCAGACCTGCTAGCTCAAGGAAAAGACTTTCAGGCTGGGGGAAGGGGAGAGGCAGAGTTAATGCCTTTATTGTAATGGGCAAGTGAAATTTCGAGTATCAACAGAGTGACCACAGAGTCCAATCAAAATTTTAAGGAGCTTTAATAGAAATTAATTTAGCCATGGCGACTGACTCTCTTAGTCAATTAGGAGAGAGCAGCGGGGTAGTACAGAAATGCAGGGTCTTTTATACCATATAGTCCCATTGTTTGGAGGTGCAAGTAAGTTGCTGAGGCAAGGGAGTTTGTGATTGCAGGGCATAATGACAGAACATGAAGAAGAACGAACAATAGGAACATCTTTAGATAGGGGATTGTAGGGTAAGCAGAGAGGGGTACGGGGCATGATGACCTGAGCACATAAGAGAAGAGAAATGAATACCTAGCTTGGTTCCCACACCCCAGCCTGGCTCATAGGCAGGTTCATTGTCTTCTTACTTGCTGATTTCTAATTTCACAAAGTATCACTTAACTATTTCCTGGCTACTTCATTCTTAAGTCCATGAAGTTTCTACTTAACTAGTTCCTGCCCACTTCATTCCTTCCTTTTGTTTTTGGAAAGAATCCAATCATGGATTTCTAGCTGCTTATGGCTGTTCAATGTGTAGCAGGACCATGGGTATGACAGACTGGACCCACTTCTGCACATAGCCTCAGAGGGAGGGGTTGGCTAATAATGTTCATTCTGGGTGATCAGTCAACCAGAGATTCAAACCAATTAGTCCCTTATACCCGGGCAGCTTCTCTTTCTTTACCATGCTGCTGTACCAAAAAGGGACAATTCTTTTTGAGAAACCAGAATACACATTTCAGGGGAGGTGGAGTCTGCAGGCCAGTGGTGCATGCCATCCAGGCATTTTCAGGGGCTTGGAGGACACGGTTAGATAACCTCGGGTCCTCATTAATTTCAATGATAGCAGTACACAGGTTATCCTAGTGTGAAAGTACACAAACTGCTTGTCCCTGCATGTCCCCACTGGTATTTTTGTTGGGGGATGCCAATTACAGGTACTGAAGTTACAACAGTGTTACAAACAAAATTACAAATGCAGTTACAAACAGGGTTACAAAAACAAACTGAACTTACAACAATGTTACAGTTACAAATGCACCCCAACACCTGGGGACCTGATCCAGTTTGGGTCCCCTCTCTTATCTGTCCGTTGGGGATAGGACAGTGGCTCAGTATTAGATTTTGGAGGCGCAAGGAGGTTTTGCTTGAATGGTATGGTTCCTCCCTTATCACATTCCCCAGAGAGGGTGATGATGCCAAAAACACTCATCAGGCCTGTAGGTGTTACAAATGCAGTTAGGCTTCTGGGCAGCATCTATTGCCAGATTCTTCCTCCACCCCTCACCTTGGGGCTGGATAGGGTAGGTCATGTCCCCAAAGGAGGCCATTGGAGATGTTCAGAGAAATTTGGGACCCTGGGCAAGGCTTTAGCTTTTCTATCAATTCAAATTCGGGCCTGGGTCTGAAGCCTTTTATTAAATGGGAGCCTATGCCGTTTTCCAAAGGTACCCCAGCTCCCCATCATTCCATCATTCCCGCCTCAAACAGATGGAACCCCAAAATCATTTGGGGACAAGGGGTAGAGGTCTCAGTTCCAGGCTGCCTTATGCTGAGAATGGACGTAGAGCTGGCCCTTGAAAATCCAGGGGAGAGGGTGTAAATCTCGCTGGAGCCTCCATTTGTAATGGGCCAGTGAAATTGCGTGTATCAACAGAGTGACCACAGAGTCCAATCAAAAGTTTTAAGGAGCTTTAATAGAAATTAATTTAGCCATGGCGACTGGCTGGCTGGGGGAAAGTGTGACTTTTACAACTTAATTGCACAGGCTTGTTACAAACTGATGTTAAATACACAGGTACCTGAACACAAGTGAGATTTTACAAACTGAGGTTACAGACAAAAGCATCCCAGACCGCATCATACAGGACATGCTTTTTTTTTCTTTATTATTTTGTATTTAAGTTCTAATATTTAAGTTTATGATATGTTTTTGTTTCCTTTTTCTATTCTGTATTTGTATTCTGGTGTTTGAGTCTAAAATAAAATTTTAAAAAGTCATGGAAACAGACATGGTAAACTATGGTTTCTGTCTCAAAGTTGGGGGCTACCCCTCTGAGCAGCAGATCTCCAGGCACAGTCATGGTGATGGAAGAAGAGGGGAGCAGCAGCAGAAACAGTAGGAGAATCTGCTTCAAACATATGCCCTTGTTCCAGTCTCTGTTTGTAGTTAACTCTTTAGGGTTCTCTTTAATAATAATTGTAAGGGCCACTTTAAGCCTTAAATGACTAGAGATGTGAACTCGGTCAGTGTGTCCTTACAAACAGGAAGACTGGAGGTGGGTCTAAGAGGCATCTGTGCATTTGCCCCGCCCCCGTGACCATACTTCCTGTTTACCAAGCACTCCCTGTCTCATGTCCCACTGGCATGGGCATCTTGGGGGAATAAAAGGTCACGGGTGGCATAGAGCATGCGCGAATGAGCGGAGGAGCGCTCCCCCCTATCAGAATACTGTTACTGAGGCACATGTTGAGCAGAAGACAGTCTATATAAGGCAGAGGAGCGCGGGAAAGCGTGGGATACGGCACACAAGGAGGCACGGCACACATGGGGATAGGGCACACAATAGGATAGAATAAAGAGACCTATACTACTCCACCAAGGCGTCTGATTAGTCTGTCCAAACCAGGATATTCCGAAGGGTTGTGGAGGCTACCAGGTCGTAGAGGCGACTGAGACTGTCCACATGGACTGAGGTAGGTGACTCGGGAAGTTAACAGTCTGGCAGGCCTGGGCAATAATAACAACAATAACAACAACAACAACAACAATAATAGTAATAATAATAATCACAATAATTATAATAGGCAGCTAGGTGATACTGTGACTAGAGCATTGGCTCTGGAGTCAGGAGGACCTGAGTTCAAATCTGGCCTCAGGCACTTGACACACTTACTAGCTATGTGACCTTGGACAAGTCACTTAACTCTAATTGCCTCACCTTCCCCTGAAGGGACAAGGTAAGCCCCTCTGTAAGGAATAAGATTATACAAACCAAGGCCCCAACTCAATAAGACTTTTCTATTACCCTGAGTTGTTTTGGTACAGAAAATCCTGCGAACATGAGGGCTGCGCTCCTCCTGGGTCCCTGGCCAGGACCTTGAGAAGAGATATGGTTAACTGCCCAACTCCTGGAACTAGCCATTCCAAGGAAACATTGTTCTTGTGTGGGGGAGGGGAGCCTTGGAGGGATTGGCCTCCCTCCCCAGCCTCACACAAGATATGATGCTTGCTAAAGAACACCTGGCAGTGTGCCTTCTTTGTTCTCAGCACTACTTAAACTGTAAGATTGAGACCCCAGATTGGAATCTCACCCATAGAGGAGACGTCCTGCCTGGGACCCTCCTCAGCAAAACCCTGATGGCTGTACCCAGGATTCCCCAGCTTGTGTAGTCAGGTGCTGGTGCTTCTCTGCATCAGTGATGACTGTAAATCCATATAGATATATTCCGCTAAGAAGTTGGAGTCCTGCCTGTCCTGAGTGGGACCCTACGGGTGGTCAGGTGTTGGTGCTTCCCTGCATCGGTGATGATCGTGGATATGTATGTATGTATTTTTACATATGTATATATATATAATTATATTATATAATAACATGTTATGTATTATAATATAATTATATTATATTATAATTTTTAAAAATCTATATATATAAATCATAGTTGCTCTTATTTTACTATTCCTAAGCCTTTACTCTATTGTCTCTGGCTTCCTTCCCACTTGCCTATATTCTAAATAAACTATGTTGGATCTTTTGAGGTGCTGAGTGTTCCAGTCATGGAAATCCTGAACCTCCTTAATCAGACATCCCCCCTTAAACAAACAAACAAATAATACCTATCATTTCTAAAGCATTCTGAGTTTTGCAAATGCCTAAATGTTGTTTCATTTGGTCTTCACAACAACCCTGGGAGACAGGGGCTATTATTATCCCATCTCCTTTATTAAGCAAACCAATATTACTTGCCCAAAGTGATGTTTGTTTCATTTTTCCTCATACTGTCTCAATTCCTTTTCTTTTCTCATTTATGTAGCCACTTTATTTATTTAGCCAATTTATATATTTATCACTAAATAATAAATGCTTGTTCAGTGATTGATTGACTTGCAGCTGGCTGCTGGTTGCTTTCCTTTGGACGCTCAAGCTTATCAATGTTCCTAAACTGTTGCAGATGTATATATATTTAAATCCTTTTACAATTTCTTTTGTTGTTGTTGTTGTTGTTGTTCAGTTGTGTGCAACTCATGACCCCACAGACCACACTGTCCATGAGGTTTTCTTGGCAAATATATTGAAGTGGTTTGCCATTTCCTTCTCCAGTGGATTAAGGCAAGCAAAGGTAAAGTTACTTGTCTAGGATCACACAGTTAGTAAGTGTCTAAGGCTGGATTTGAACTCAGATCTTCCTGACTTCAGGTCCAATGCTTTATCTACTGGGCCACCCTACTTGCTTCCTTTCATTTCTTTACAAATGTTTCTTTTTCTCCAGTTTAAAATCTTTCCAGACTTTTCCCTTGGGAAAATGGGAAGAACAATAGCCAGGGCCTTCTTTTTCTTTTTAAATTAAATTGTATATTTAATTTTAAATTCTCTCTCTCCTTCCACTCTCTCTCCCACCCACTGAAGGCCTTCCTTTGAAATGAAATAAGGGTGATAACTGGGCAGTTAAGTGGTATGGTAGATAGAGTGCCTGAATTGAAGTTAGGAAGACTCATCTTCCTGGGCAAGTCACTTCACCCTGTTTGCCTCAGTTTCTTCACTTGCAAAATGAGCTGGAGAAGGAAATGGCCAACGACCCCAGTATCTCTGCCAAGAAAACTCCCAGTGGGGTCATGAAGCTGGTCATGATTGGTGATAACCAAACTTTACTCTGGTCTACTTTTTTCTTTCTTTTTTTTTTTTTGGAGGGGGAAGGCAGGACAATCGGGGTTGACTTGCCCAACGTCACACAGCTAGTAAGTATTAAGTGTCTGAGGCCGGATTTGAACTCAGGTCCTCCTGACTTCAGGGCTGGTGCTCTATTCACTGGGCCACCTAGCTGCCCCAAAGAGCTGTTAATTCTGAAAAATAAAATAAATCCCAAGAGCTAAAAGTGGTTATAAGCAAAAAGCTTTCTTTATTTTGTTGGAGAAGGGAAACTAGACATGATTGCCAGGATTTGCTCTAACATCAAAAAGACCCGCCACAGCAAGACCAAACCTTGATACATATAGCAGTGGCTAGACAAAGAAACACTCAGTGAGTTGTAGTCATGGCAATGATGGGTTAATAGCAACAATGAGGCAGGTTGGATTCATAACAGGGCTTCATGACCAGAATGTAGTCATGAAGTTCATGTTCATTATTTTCATGACAGTATCTACCATCTCATCCTCTGCCATCCCATTTTCCTTTTGCCTTCAATCTTTCCCAACATCAGGGTTTTTTGTTTTTGTTTTTTTTTGCAATGAGTACCATCAGAAGAGAACATCATGTGGCCAAAGTATTTAAGCTTCAGTTTCAGTATTTGGCCTTCCAGTGAATAGCCGGAATTAATTCCTGCAGGCACTTGTCTGAACTCAGGGACCACCTGGGGCTGGTGGGAAACAATTCTATGTTTCAGCTGCAGCAGAGTTCATTCAGAGGGTGAATGCAAAGGATTGTTGTTATGCCAAGCTCAAGGCACAAATTGCTTGCTGGGTCAGCTCTGGAAAACAGGGTATCTCCTGACAGTAAAAAGAGAAGAGTGAAAAGGGATGGGTAGTCTTGGCATGGGGATCCTGACAGAACAACTGATTGGTTTAAGATTGGAAAAAGAATATGACAAAGCTGTATATTGTCACCTTATTTATTTAGCTTATATGCAGAATACATCATGTGGGAGGCCAGCCTAGAGGAATCAAAAGCTGGAGTTAAGGTTGGCAGGAGAAATATCAACAATCTCATATGTAGATAATACTATTCTGATGGCAGACAGTGAAAAGGAATTAAAATGCCTCTTGATAAGGGTGAAAGATGAGAGTATAAAAGCTGTCTTGAAACTTTAAAAAACTACTTAAAAGAAAAAAAAACGTAAGGTCTTGACAACTGGTCCCATCACTTCCTGGCAAATAGTGGGACAAAGAATGGAAGCAGCGTAAGATTTATATTCTTGGGTTCAACAATCACTGCAGATGGTGACTGCAGCCATGAAATGTAAAGATGCTTGCTTCTTGGAAGGAAAGGCATGGAAAATCTGGCCAGTGGGCTAAAAAGCAGAGATATCACCTTGCTGACAAAGGTGCATACAGTCAAAGCTATGGTTTTTCCAGTAGCAATGTATTGCTGTGAGAGTTGGACTCTAAGGAAAGCTGATTGAATCAATGCTTTCACATTATGGTGCTGGAGAAGACTTTTTAGAGTCCCTTGGACAGCAAAGAGATCAAATCAGTTAACACTTAGAAGAAATTAATTCAGGCTATTCACTAGAAGGCCAAATACTGAACCTGAAGCTTAAATAATTTGGCAACATAATGAGAAGGCAAGATTCATTGGAAAAGACCTTGATGTTGGGAAAGATTGAAGACAAAAGGAAAATGAGATGGCAGAGGATGAGATGGAGAGATACTGTCATGGAAACAATGAACATGAACTTGGACAGATGTAGAGGACCACAGGCCAGTGGGACTCTGACCCTGACTGCTGAACAAGCCCTCTCAGGTGTCTGGCCTGCTGATGGGCCTGGATCAGTTCCCCATCTGGCAGGAAAGAGCTCAAACACACAGGTCCTTGTGTGGCATTTATGCCCATGGCCTGGAACAAAGAAGTGTGCAATGTCCTCAAGGGAAAAGAATTAGGAAGGAGATTTTTGACTCTATAAAGCTTTGCCTGGAAGAATAAACATTGGCTCTATACTTTTACCATTTGGGGAGTCCTGTCTCTTTTTATGCACCCACTTGCAACTTCTGGGTCAGTGATTCTTTCTCAGCCCTGCTTGGGGAGGGCAGGGCTCCCACACTTTCTCAGCCCTGCTGTGGGACAGCAAGGCTCCCCACAACTGGCTCCTCACAGACAGACAGAAATAGAAGACAGAAGAGCCTGGTGTGCTATGGTCCATGGGGGTGAGTGAAGAGTTGGACATGGCTGAACCACAACAAGTTCATGTTTGCATTGGTGGTCACCCTACCTTGTGTCTTATATGTGGGAAATCTTCCATTACACTAACATAAAGCCTTCCTTAAACAACTTTCAATCCACCATTGCTGGGGAGGACCCAGGAGAACAGGTCAGTCACTGGGCCTCAGGAAATGGGATAAATTAATTATGAGGTCAATCACCTTGCCCAGTCCTTATCTAGTCCATGAGTTCACAGACCTTATAGGAAAAATCTATCCACATTCAATAAGAAGACTCAATGAGGGTGCAACCTTCCCCTTCGTCTGCAAGTGGATAGTATAAAGCTAAAGTTTCTATTCTTTACACCCTTTCCCTTCCTCAATCGGCCAATTTGTGACTCCTCTAAATGCAGTTTAATACATAACCTGACTTACTTTACCTATAGAGTTTATCTGATGTGGTTTGTTTCCTTAAGGGATATGTGAAATTATGACTGTTTAATTAAATTTGTTCAACTTTTATGACATTGAAAAAAGTGTGGTATTCTAGCTCTATTTTTAAATTTTATGACATAAAAGGAATGTACCAGATTACAATATGTAAATAAATTATTTCTGTTACTCTGACATAATTTTGCCTTTGATTCTTCCTCATGATTGTTCAGGTTTTCTGTTAAGCCTGAACCTATATGCTTGAGCATAATAATAAAACTTGGGTTTTTACTTCCATAATTTCTGTGTTGTAGTAAATGTGTATGACAGCAGATACCCACCACATGAGCTCAGAGAGGAGATAGTTCTCCTATAACACTACTTTGTCCCAAGCACTGGGACATATTATCTTATGTGATCCTCACAACAACCCTATGAGGTCAATGCTATTATGATCCTCATTTTACAGCTGGGGAAACTGAGGCAAACAGGTTAAGTGATTTGCCCAAGGTTACACAGCTAGAAAATGACTGAGGCCAGATTTGAACTAGTCTTCCTGACTCCAGGGGCCAGCTAGGTGGCACAGTGGATAGAGCACTGGGCTTGGAATCAGGAAGACTCATCTTTAGGAGTTCAAATCCCACCTCAAACACTTACTAGCTGTGTGGCCCTGGGCAAGTCACTTAATCTTGTTTGCCTCAGTTCCTAATCTATAAAATAAGTCGGAAAAGGAAATGGCAAAGCGTCCCAGTATCTATGCCAAGAAAAAACACCCAAAGACAGGGTGTCCCTAAAGTCTGGACACATAGGAAATCTCATTCACTATGCATGTTTTCAAGAAATGAAATGAATGAAATTTTCAACATTTTATTTAATTAGCATAAATAAAATTTCATAGGAAGACATAGGAGACACATAGGAAATCTCATTAATTAATTAAATTAATCTCATTAATGTGGAAAATAGTCTCCCATAACTAATGAAAGCTTTTATTCCATATGAAATTATCTTGGTTAAAATTTATGCTAATTAAATAAAATGTTGAAAATTTCATTCATTTTGTTTCTTGAAAATATGCATAGTGAATGAGATTTCCTATGTGTCCAGATTTTAGGGACACCTTGTAGAATCATAAAAAGTTGGACTCTATTGAAATGAGTCAAGAAGAGCTTCCTGACTCCAGGCACAGCTGATCAGCTTCCTCAGAGAAATGAAGAAAGGTAAGTGACATTTTTATATTTTCAAACAATATGATTTGGCTAAAGTTTTTTTTAAGGATCCTTGTTTAACCTAAATTAAGAATGGAATTTATGGATTCTTTTTAGTTGGATGAATGAATAAACATTGCTAGTGATAGAAATGTTAGTTCTTATCTTTTCTGTGAGTGTGTGTGTTGAGTTAGTTGCTCAGTCCATGAACTGAACTGGATGCCATTTAAAGAGTTTCCCTCCAATGACTCAGAAAAAAAGTAGTTTCACAATTTGAAGCCTTCTCCTATGCTTAAGAACCTTCTAGCAGGTCATGGTTTTATTCACTTCTTTCTAGCTTGGAAAGAAAGTGACAAGGAGTAGGGGGATTGGAGTAAAGGACTGAATTTCATTTTAGGAGGTTGGTTTGCCCAGCTGCTGGGAGGTGGCTTTGGGATGCTTTGCCAAATTTAATTGTCTGAGTGAAATTAAAAGCCAAGTCACCTAGGAGGAATTAGGATAGACCTTTTGCATTTGCAAATTCTTAAATAATAAACTCATTTGGAAATGTTTTACATGGCAAAAAGAGAAACTGGAAACCTGGATATTCCAACTCTGATGGGCTAAAAGCAAAAGTTTTACAATTAATTTGAGATGCACAAGAAAATTGTGCTGATTCATAAAACAGATTCAGTGGAGTAAAAGAAAAACTAAACTGAAAACGATTTGAAAAAAGGTTTTAAAGCAAAGAAGAATCAGATTCAGAAATTAAAAGTATTGGAAGGAAAATGAACCAATATTATAAAGAGAAATGCAGGAATAAAAGAGAATGTAAAAGGAAATTAGAATGGTTTACACTGACATCCTGAAGACTGGAAACTCATTAAAAGACAATGAGGGGCAGCCAGGTGGTGCTGCAGTGAATAGTGCACCCGGCCCTGGAGTCAGGAGGACCTGAGCTCAAATCCAGCCTCAGATAGTTAACACTTACTAGCCATATGACCTTGGGCAAGTCATTGAACCCCAACTGCTCTGCCTTCCCCCTCCAAAAAAAAAAGACAATGAGAAGTGTATAAGGTTCTTTTAAAGGGATACATTAAAAAAATTGACTGCATGTCGTAGTGTGTGAGATGAAAGAGTTCAGAGTCTGAATCTAAGGTCAGAAAAGGTCTTTATTCTTTCTCCCGAGAAAGGACTCTGCCCCTGCCACCCACATGGCAGCAGGGAGAGAGCAACAGGTAGAAGCCATCCCATGGTTATATAGCAAACCCAATCCTCCCAACTGGCCTTCGCTCTTATTGGTAGGGGGGCTGACCCACGGCCTAAGCTCGGGAATCTCTCCGAGAAAAAGGACCCAGAAACATGTGGGTGTCCAGTGAAAACAGTCAAACTTATTTGGCATATCTTGTGCTGAGTTAGCTCTGGGGGAGCATCTCCATTGCTCTAAGCCCCAGATTGCTTGAAGGTCAGGTGACCTAAACCTAGGCCTAGTGAATACTGAAGCCATTCTAGATTTGATTTTTCAAATGGGGAAACTTCACTATAAATTATTCCTCACAGTAGTACTCTCTTCAAGAGCTCCGATAAGTGACTTCGACTGAAATGAATGGTTTTTCACTTAATCAGGGGCTGATATAGGACCCTCATTTTTGCTGGCTTATACACCAGGTAGCAAGTTACTTCAAAAAAAATGGCAGAGAAAAAAAGCAAGGCTCAGTATTTCAGAAAGTAATAGGGCAAGTTTAAAGAAGTTTTAGAATTCAGTGAAAGAAGAGTTAACATCCCAGATTACCTGTAAAGTTTGGAAACTCCACTCTGAGAAATTTTTTTTCCCCCTCCTTGGGGAGTGAGCATTAGTTTCAAATAGCTGGAATCATGTAGCAAGCTCTGAAATTGAGTGATTTAAGACTTGGATTTCTATTGGGTCACAAATTAATTGGAGACAATGTGCCCAGTAAGTTGATCTGTGCCCAGAATAGTATCTGCTAGTGTTGTCCATGCCTTTGTGGCTGCCAGAACAAGAAGGAGAGCTTCTCCATCAAAGTTCTTTTTTTTAAAATTTTAATTTATTTTCTTGGTTACATCATTCATTTCCACAAGGTTTTGAGTTACAGATTTTCTCTCCTTTTTGCCCCTACCCCCCAGCCCAGAACATTGATCCCACTGTAAGGCCCCTCCCACAATCTGTTCCCT
>CM053602.1:47608946-47624893 GCA_028646575.1 Pseudocheirus occidentalis
CAAACAAGAAATTATAGAAACAATCAGTAACTTCATTCAAGAGAATGACAATAATGAGGCATCATACTGAAACTTGTGGGCTACAGCAAACACAGTTTAGGGGAAGTTTTATATACCTGAATGCTGAGATGGACCCTTCCTGTCCACCTAATGGGCTGCCTCCAGGAGATGATTTGTTTTTCTCTGTCACTTTTTTGGTTCTGTAGCTTTAAAATTTGTTTAGAAGCATATTTTATAGGTATTTGAGGTAGTTATGGGGGGGAGCTCATGGAGTCTTCCTGCTTCTACGTTGCCATCTTGGCTCCTTGTTTCTTTTCTCTATTCTGTATTTGTGTTCTGGCCTTTGAGTCTAAAATAAAATTTAAAAAAATAAGTCAAGAATCTGAAGGGTAATAATGTTGGAGGAAAGAAGGAAAGAAAGGGGTTTGATATAGTGCTTAGAAGAAGCAGATCTCAAAGTATACTACAACTCTGTGATTATGAAAACAAGTGGTACTTGTTAACAAGACAGCTTGATCAATGGAAAAGATTAGGTATGCAATATACAGAAGCAAACAAATCCAATAACATGGTGTTTAATAAATCCAAAGAAAACAGTTGGGGGAAGGAGACAGAGGAAAACACACTTTTTATTAAAATAACAAATGGGTTAAGTAAAAAGCCGTTTGAAAGCTGTTTGATAAGAGATCAATACCTCACACCACATATGAAATTAAATTATGAACAGAAATTCTAGGGTCAGTCAGGTGAGAGGAGGAGAGGAATGTGCTGGGAAAGGGGAGAGAAAAGGGCAGGAAGACTTCAAGCTGCCTATGTCGCATTTTCCAGGCTCAGGGAAACAGGAAACTCAAAGCTTCTCCTCCTTTAATATTGTGAGGTTTATTTACTGAACTGGATTTTTGAGGAAATGTGCAAGTCATGGTCAGGGTCTAAGGATGAGATGAATGAACAGTGGGCTCTCTGTACCTGCTAATGCCACCTTGAATGGAGAGTCATTCTTCTTGGAATCTGTAGCAACCCTTTGATTTCCCGTGTTCCATGCAAAATATTATATATGCAGGATATCATGATAACTTCTGGCTTTGTGCTATAGTCTCATATGATCCATGATAGGGTAGGGCACTTTTTAGGCATAACATCTGTATGATGTTAAAAAAGCCTTCGTTAGCTCAAATAGAAATTATATTCCTCACAGACATTATCTAATGAGAACTGTTCAGAAGAAGAGTAGCAAGCTCAAAGGGGAGTTGGAGTGGACTCCAAAACCAAAGAGATAGGAAGTAGCAGATTCTGGCTTTAAAGTCACATCCCTTGGTCCCAATCTTCAAAAAACCCTCAAATCCCCTTTAAGTTATGACTCTTGAATGAAGAGTTAAAACAAACTCAATATGAAGTCCATGCTACAGCCTAAGAACTGTAAGAGGAACTGAGTCCTCTGCATTGGACAAAGGAGCTTTTGGTATGATTAGCAGACACCTCAGTTGCCAGGGATGCTCCTTTTGTAAATCAGGGTACAGACTGAATCTCTGAAGTACTAAGCCATGTCAGAAGCCAAGGGTGACCCATGCTCCCTACTCAAGCCTGCTACTATAAAGTGAAGTGCATTAAGGTGAAAACTTAAATGACATTTTTATGGCTACACAATCAAGCTGTCCCAAATCTGTAACTGCTCAGTCTTCATGAATGAGAGGAAGACCCATAACATTGTGGACATTCCTCTCCCTCAACACTAGTTGAAGTGCAAGTTTTCTGTTTTGGAAAAGACCTGATGCAAATCTGTATTTATGGGTTTGCAAAGATTCCTTACACTTGTCCTTAACAAGGTTTCCTCCCCTGGTATGTTGGACAAGTTATTTGATATACACCAGTGTAATGCTAATGGAATAGGAAGATCTTCCCTGTCTATTAATAGGCCTGTGTAACCACATGTGTCCCCTTTTCCCTTAGAACAAGAGCCATGTTCCCAGGTCTAAAGGTACACAGGTATTTCAATCATGGATATCTTGCTGCTTTCACAGTTGTGATAATCCTGAATCACATAAAGCCCATTGGGGGAGGAGGTTGATTAGGGAGAGGCTTGCTTACTGGGAGACTTGCGTGCAGAAAATCTTTCATACCTTTGACACTGACCTAATTAGGCACTGAGTCACATGGGTTGTGATGCCTTCTGGCTCTGAGTCTATTAATTGAAAACTATGTATACTGGGAGTTTCGTATAGGAGTTTGCTTATGAGAATGATCTTTTGATTTCCTGGACAGGACTCTGAGTAGCTATTTGGTAAGAGCCCCCTGACTATTCATAGGTTTGTGCTCCTCCAATCCAATGGTGTATATAGGAGATTGTACTTTGTTTAGAAAGTAGGAGCCCTCTCTGTTGAATCTCTGTGCTAATATCTCTGCTTGTATTTTCTACTTATCTTTAATTAAAGTAAGATTGTTGGCCTTTTTTAAAAGTTGTCTTTCCTTTAGTAAATGAGATCAAAGAACCTGTGCTAGGGTGCTTGTTTTTAAAATCAGGAACCCCTGAAGGGCAAAAAAATCACTTATACTGTGTGTACAGGGAAAATTCTTGAAGTGTGGGGGGTTAAAGTTAAAGTTAGTTAAAGAGGTTTGCCTCTTCAAGGAACACAAAGTACAATAGTCAAATTTTTCCACTCATGGGGCACACTCAGTTAACTCAATCAGTCACTAAGTACAATCATTTAGTCAATCAATCATTCAATCATCCTTCATCATTTACTATTCAATCACCAGAAAATACACAGACCCTCCATCCCTAGGTCACTAGTAAATTTACAATTTCTCAGTCAGTACACAGCATCCAAGTAAAATTTTCTTTCAGCTTGGCTTGTGATGGTTTCTGAGATTCCCTGGATCCCCTTCCATGGTCCCAGATCCTATGTGGATTCACAAAACTGTCACCTGGGTTCAAAGGCAGATAGCTCCCAGGTCCTTGTCCAGCTCTCTGTGCAGTTCCTGCTTCACATTGGTGTGCACAGTGTCCAGTCCATCTCAAATCCTTCATAGTCTCTGTTCCTGGGAAGACAAGGCTTAACAAAGCCACAAACAGATTCAGAAAAAGTACCAGCATCACAGTCATGCTTCCTCAGTCTTCAGCGGCCCTGGCTGGCCCTTGGAAATCCTCAACAGCCTCAGCAACTCTGACTGGCCCACAGAAATCTTCAACAACTCCTCATCAGCTCTGGCTGGTCCTCAGCTCTGACTGGCTATCAGAAATCCTCAGGAGCTCTTGGCAGGTCATCGGACTTAGCAGAAGTGTCAGCTGGTTCCCAGAATCAAAATCACTCCATCCAGGTTTTCAAAATCAAAATCATTCTCTCCAGCCTGGGGGAGGGGGTGGATTTCCTCTTTAGCCTCCTCGGCTCTTCTTCAGCCTCCCCAGCAGCAGCAGCTTCTACCTGCACAAAGCCTCCTCCAAGAAAATATGACTCTCCTTCTCTGGGGCTTTTCCTTATATACAATATTGTTCCTCCCTGTTCAGCCCCTTCCTGTTAAATCAACAAGAGGGAGTCAAACCTTCTGTTTCTTTAACAGAGGCTTAATTTATACTAGGTGCTAAGTACCTCTCAGCTTAGCAATACAAAAGGAACTTCAGATTTCATTACTATTACACTGGGCTTCATCAGAACGCCTAAAAGTGTTTTGTAATCACAAAAAAAGCCAAAAGCACTGCCTTAATGTACTTTTTTTAAAGTGGGGATTTGTCAAACAAATTTCTTGCACTAGGAATAGGCAAAGCTAGTTCCTATCCATTGTTTATTCAGGACAATGAGATAGGTTTGGAGCTCTTGGATATAGTAGATAACACAAGTTGCAGCTAATCAAGCAACAGGTTATAATTCTAAGTAAATTAATGAAGAGAATCACCAGGGTTGAAAATAACTATCACTTTGGAAGGGTTAACAACAGCATGTGCAGTGTGTGATATGGTTGAAATGTAAAGGACAGCTGGGTAGTCTGATTGATGGATTTGAAAGATTTGGAAAAAGAAATAAAGACTGGAGGTAAAACATGGAAATAGAAAAAAGGGTTGGGGACAAATGGGGGGGCACCTCCTGCACAGAGCAGTTAGGCAACAGTTTCATGTTGTGTATGTGCTACTTCAAATGGTTTAATCATGTAGAAATCATGTGAGGGAAGTTTGACTTTAAATAGAAAGATTGAGAATGAAAATTTTGTAACTTGGTGTGAAAGCCAATACAATTATAGCAGGGTAGGAGAAATTTCATAAGCAAGATGTTCCTAAGTGTGAAAAATTAAGATCTCATAAATACTGTCACTTTTAAGGTTTTTTGCAGTGGATTAGCTGGAAATAGTGAATTCCATAATATGAAATGCTTGGAATAAATAACCCTTATGTAAAGGATAATACTAAATAACTGGAATTATAAATTGAGGTTCTATGCAATACCATTTAGAAAATAGATCCAGGTGTAATTGAATTTGTTCTGGTCTCATTTTAAGTGAAATTTCTTATTACCTATTATTATTATTATTATTATTATTATATGGATCAGGAAACTTGTCAGCTGTGTGATTTTAAGCCAAATTATCCAGCTATGTGATTTGTAATGTGAACAAAGACAATTCATCATATTAAAAATATCATTAGAAAAGTACACTCTTGAGGCAGAGCCAAGATGGCGGCATAAAGGAAGGGATTCACCTGAGATATCCCTCTGTGTGGGACAAAGACTACCCTTGCCCAAAATAAAATAAGCAGAGATATCTCCAAGTAGAGACAGGAAGGATTTGTTTAATTATTTCTTCTTGCAAGAAGGACAATCTCACTACTAGAGGCAGTCTAGTAGGAGAGACAAAATACAAAATGCAAAGCTTGGTTATATACCCCAAAGACCACCCTTTTCCCCTTCCCTTGTTCTGTGCTGTTCTTGTTAATTAAGAACTGAGGTACACAATCTTAACTGCAAAAATCTGGTGGACTTGCAGGTAAAATGTCAGTAATATCAAAAAGCTGAAGGTACATGTCTAGCGGACATGGGAACAAACAAAATATTTCAACTTAGATATGAAAGCAGAAGATAAATGTTCTAACAATATCAATATAGATATGGAAGTAGAAAATATTTTATGAATCATGGGGATTTTAGGACATCATGACCTGCCCAGAGTTCTGCAACAGGATTTCCAATGATGGTCAGTGGAAACAAGTCTGGAACATTCAGGCCTGCAGTTAAATTTGTGGGGTCTGTGTTTTCCCCTCCTATGCTTAGCAAAAACTTCAACTTATGATCAGGGAAGTAAGGCAAGGGTCCCAGGCTCCCAGCCCAGGTTACTGAATCTTTGGTACTTTAATGTTACCTGAGAAATTTTCACTTTTATTCCATTCACCTCAAACTCCTCCAAGTAAACTTAATAATGTCTCTACATAAATTCTAGCTCCTTGATCCCATATACTTGCACCTGCCCATTAGACTCCAGGGCAACCTAGCTTATGAAGGAGAAAACCAACCGTACTGGGTGGGGTGGAGATGGATTCCTTTTTGCAGGCTGCTGGAGGTGGCTGAGTCTCATGATCAAGCCATGTTGTCAGCAGAGGGAGCTGAAGACTTTTGCCCTACCTCTTCCTTTGAAAGTCCACCCCTCATTAATTGTTCACTAACCAGGGTTGATTTTTACCTGTCAGAATCACGCCCCTTTTCTAAAGGTATTTAATCATTCAGGGACCTCCACGGTGAGATCTTTGATTATTGAGAGAAACAACTGACCATCAATTTATTATTTGCTAGATTATTAAAAATTGATTTATTGCCCAGAATTAATTACCCAGAAACTCTGTCTTGGGCTTTTCATTTGTCATACCTAATAAATAGCAAGTACAGTTCTGGATTCTGGGGATATAAATACAAGGAATGAAATGATCCTTGCTCACAAAATCCAAAACATAGCATTTGTACGCCTTAGGGCGTGCTTTAATACTGGAGGGATCCTAATGGAGGAAAAAGTGAAACTCATCCACAAGATTGACTGTTTGTCTGTGAAGGGTAATTTTAGGGACACAAAAAGTGTCAACTCCCATATCCCCAAGTCTTGTTAACATTAACCTGTAATTCCACTTATTTACTGTGATGTAGTAGAAAACACTCTGGATTTGGAGCCAGCAAGCATGGCTCTCTGCCCAGTTGCTCCCTTGGCTCTTCTCTACTTCTGTATCTGGGTTGAAGCAGCATTGACCATTTTTTGCAATGTGAGGTGAAGGTAAACCAGGCAGGGTCTCTGAAAATTTGGGGGTCACTGACCTGGGACTAACCCCAGGGGGAATGCAGCACACTTTCAGAGGCCCCCATACCTAACCACATTTCTTCTAAAATAACTGGGCAGAATCTGTATCTGACACTTGTTGAAGGGATATGAGGGGAGGGGAGAAGGCATCTAGCAATATCTCTGCAGCAGGAGGGGATCTCAATATGGACCCCTGGAAGGAACCCACAGGCTACCCTGCATCCCTACTGGGAATATGGAGGCTAGTTAGGGAGGAGTGCTGAAGTAGTGTGTTAAGGACTACTGTGCTCTTCTCTTTTCAGTTCATCTGTATTCTTCCTTATGTAGATTATCTCTTCTTTGTCCTGAATGGGGGAATGGGAGGGAGCAAGATGCTGACAAATTCTCTGAAAAAGGAGAGAATACAAATATGACCTCTAGTCAGGGACCAGCTCTGCCATTCAGACTAAGGAGTCCCTGCTGAGGAAGAATTCAGTGTCCATGGAGGTGATGTCAGCTGGTCTCCATTGTTGGTTGCCGTGGTGACCAGTCTGTTTCCAAGGAAACCCCGAATCCTGCTTGCCTTTTTGCTAGCTCCTTATCAGACCTGTACCATGTGACCTCTCAGCCAGGAGGAGACCTAGCTTTCTTCCCCACTTTGAAAAGCCAGGAGGGCACAGTTCTAAGTGCCCTGGGTGCTACCAGACAACATAAGATACGTACACATATCCATGCATGCACATGCAGAGAGACAGAGACAGAGAGGGACTGACAGGCAGAAACAGAGAGATGACTTGCAGAAACAGAAGCTGACTTGCAGAGCGGGAGCTCTGTAAAACAGCTGTGGGGACAAGACTGGAGCCAGGAGAAGGAGAGAAACCTGCCATCCATCATGCTAGTCCAAGGTTCACTGGTCAACCTCCCAGCCCATTTGCCAGCCAATCTGTCCCTAGCCCAAATGTATGACTCATTTCTTGAATTTCCAACAGAAGTCCCTGAACGGTAAGGAATGTTATGCAGATCACAAGGGCTTCAAGGATCACAAAGCACCTTTCACATGCCACATGGGGACCTAGGGGCAAATCCTCAAGAAAATAACATAGAAACAGTTTAGCAGGAAGCCAAAATAGGTACCTGAGAAACTATTAATGCCATAAGGAATACAGAGAATAAAGAACAGCTAAATAAGCACAAGGGCAGTGAATAAAAAATAAAAGTCTCAAACTGATAGAAAGTAAATACAGGTAATAAAGAAAATGAGGGGACAAAATCATTTTTTAGAAAATGTGCAGAAAATGAAAATTTAGAGACTCATGAATAAAAACATTGAAGAAAAGAGATTTTCTTTGACAATTTAACTGGGAGGAATAAAAGGGAAAGAGTCTAGATAAAAGGAAGAAAGAAAAAAACTAATGAACAAAACTTCAGAATTGGGGAAAGGGGAAACAAAATGAGAGGGGGAAGGGAGAGGGAGGGAAAGAAAGCTGGTAACAATAGAACTGCCTTTAAAAAGATTGAATTGAAGTAACTAAGGAGACAGAAGTCTCTGTTTAGAATAAGAGGGGGAAAGGGTAACAACATTAGAGAAAAATGAAGGAAAATGGTAACCTAATTCTCAGAACTTTAACTGTGAATGAATTTTTTAAAATCCAATTAGAGTGACAGATTTTATAAGAAAACAAAGCCTCACAGGATACTGCTTAAAACAAACATTTTTTAAAATGTACCCAGAATAAAAATGAGGAGGTAGAAGAACATTTACTATGCATCAAATGAATCATAAAAGCAATATTTGCAATCCTACTTTCTACCAAAGTAAAAGCAAATAATCAAAACATTAAAAGGAATAAACAAAGAAACCACATTAGGCTGAAAGGAAGCATACACAACACATCAACATTAATATTAAACTTTTATGCTCTTAGAATTTATGCCATTATGCCTTGGCATCTAAATTCATAAAGGAAACATTAACTGAACATTAAGAAGAAGATAAATACAGAAACTCAACATTGGCAGGAAATGTAAATGTCCTTTCAGCCTTAGATAAATGTAAAAGAAAGAAAACAAAAGATTAAATATTGAAATGAACAAATTGCTGGAGAAATTAGAGCTAAAAGATTTACTGTCTTTGAAATGGGACTGCTGAAAACTCCTATATTCTCTGCATGACATTTTTTAAATGTGTAATGTGTCATGTATTAGGGCTCAGAGATTGCAAACAAAGGTAAAAAGGCAGAAATAGTGTATAGATCTTTTATAGACAATAACAATAAAACTAATAATCAGTTCACTGACCACAAAAAAGAGACAAATACCCAAATGGAGACAACAATGAAATCCTAAACAATGACCAGGTCAAAGAACATGTGATTGAGACAATAATGCTATGAAAGAAAATGACAATGATCATACAGTAATCCAACATTTCTGGGATGCAGATAAAGTAGTCCTTGGTGTAGAAATCATATACATATAAACCATAAACATATATATTGACAAAATAGGAAATTTATTATTTATTTATTGGAAGAAACATAAAACCAACAAACCTAGAAATAGCATTAAAAACTAGATGAGAAATAGATAAACTAGAAACTAAAAAAAGAAAAACCTAAAGAAATGATAAATAAAACTAAAAGCTAGTCCTTCAAGAAGAGTAATAAAAAGTAAAAAATCTTAAACTTATTTCAGAAAAAAACCAACACAAAATAGATCCATTTGTGAAGAAACTAACAATGGAAAACTCCTGGTACTGACGGATTCACAGGAGAATTCTCTTAAACGTTTAAAGAACAATTAGTTGTAATTGGAATGAGATGACATAATCTCACAGCTCACATTATAGCTGACTTGGGGGAATGAGGTGGTAAATACATCCAAGGGTTGGGTCATCAGATGGCAGGACAGCATGTAGTACTTGGTCACAAGACCATAGCTGATCACATCCTTTCTGCAGGACAGAAAGAGGCAGAGAGGAGCTCAGTAGGGTTTGGGGGTGGTTTCCAGGAAATCCACCCTTTCCTGATGGATGTTGTTGACCTTACTTCCAAAGATGGAGTAGCCAGGACATAAACTTGAAGGGAAAGGGGTTTGGGGAGTTCAGTCTCTACACACACAGCTCTTCATTTTCAGGGACCACGTCATGAAAGCCACAGCCGGTGGCTGTGGAAGTGAAGGGACCTCTCATGACACACCCCAGCCAGACACCCACCTGTGCTCTGAGACCCAAAAGAGGCAGTTCCCACTGAGATCAGGCCTGAACCATGAGAAAGGAGAGTGAGAGGGGACAGTGAGGCTGAATGAATGTCTCCTGAGGGTATGCTCTAATGGAGCTAAAGTGGATAGGCTCTCCACAATTGATTTGCATGGGCTAGGGGAACTCTGAGGTATTCTTTGCATCACACAGATACACAGACATAGACACACATGCACGCACACACACACACACACACACATACTGGGCAAACACACAATGAGACAGGCTTTTCAAGAAGAGGCAAAGTCCTGGACCAGGTGATCTCTAGGCTTTTCTAGACTATACTTCTCCCACTGGGTAGGATGGATTTGAATGCCCAGTGGCTGTTTCCTGCTTTGGGCAAGGGGACCACCTAGCCCAGAAGTTTTCCCCTTCTGACTTGATCCTGAGGCCAGAGAGTTCTCTCTGTTGTCTGTGCTCCCTGTCCTAAGGTTGAAAAGGCTGGCCCAATCTGGGCTCATTCTTCACTTCTCCATGGCAAGAAAGTGCCTTAGTTCCCCCAACTCAGATGGTCTAGGCCTTATCTGCAATGGTGGGGCCAAGGTGGAACCCCTCTACCTCATGCCACTTCCCTGATAGCAGTTTGGCCAAAATATCTTCCTTCCTTCCTTCTTGTCAACTCCTTGCCTAAGGGTTTAGCCCGGGCTCTACAGAGGTATGCAGAGCTGATTCTAGAATCCTCATAGCCTACAGGATCCTTTCTTGATTTGCTGCTTCCAAAGGGCTTAGGGAGGTATAGCATTTTAGATGTGGGCTAGTGGTGGGTCCCCTTCTAGGTTTTTATATCCATTCCAGACTGTCACTGTGGTTTTGGTCCTATGTCAAGGTATCCAATAAAATCTGGCTTCTATCTCCTTGGCTTTGTATGTAGCACTTTTGGCGTTGATGTCTTCTTCTGATTTTATAACCATAATTTTTTATTTTAAAATTCTATTGTTTTTGTTTTGATTTGTTTTTTAACTTAATTAATTATTTCTTTTTAGTCTACAACATTCAATTCCACAAGCTCTCGTATTCCAAATCAACTCCCCTTCCCTTCTTTTTCCCTCTCCCCCATGGCAGCATTCAATCCAATATAGGTTCTACAAATACCTTCACATTAAACATTTAGTCAAGTTGTAAAGAAGAATTACAACCAATGGAATGAACAATGAGAAAGAAGGAACAGAACAAAACATAAGAGAGAGAGAGAGCAAATAGTCTGCTTCAATATGCATTCAGACTTCATAAATCTTTCCCTGGATGTGGATAGCCCTCTCCATCAAGAGTCTTTTGGATTTGTCTTATAGCCTTACATTGCTGAGAGGAGGCCAGTCTATCAAAGATAGTCATCACAGATATGATGAGTCTGTAATTATGTACAAAGTTCTCCTGGTTCTGCTCGCCCCAGTCAGCATCAGTTTATATAAGTCTCTCCAAGTTATAAAAAAGTCCATCTGCTTATCATTTCTTATAGCACAATAGTATTCAATTATATTCATATACCACAACTTGTTTAGCCATTCCCCAATTGATGGGCATCCCCTTGATTTCTGATGCTTTACCACCACAAAAAGAGCTGCTATAAATATTTTTGTACAAATGGGTCCTGTTCCCCCTTCTATGATCTCTTTGGGATACACCCTTAGAAGTGGTATTGCTGGGTCAAAGGGTATGCACATTTTTATAGCCCTTTGGGCATGATGAGTTTATGTTTTGATCTTCCCTGTCACCATAGTAGCCTTCTATAATCAGGATCTTTTTCTGCTGCTTGCTCATTTTCTAGCCTATTTCTGGACTTTTAACTCTATGCTAAAGTGGGGCTTTGCTTCTGGAGTGGAGGAAGCACTGCCTCAAGCATCAGGTCTTTTTGTGTAGTCGTTTTCAAAGATAATTCTGGGGACCTGTAAGTTTTTTATTCTTTTTAGGTGGTATGATTTAGAGAGAGGTATGTTTACACTCCTCTGTGCTGTGCTCTTATTTATGAGTGACAAAAGTACTCTTTTCCACCCTGAAACTATGGCCAGGGTCCCAGCTCCCCTGTTGCCAAAAGCTATAGTGTGCTAGTACGCCTCCTCTCCCTGGGATTGAAACCTTGGACTGGTACCCAGATCCACGTATGGGCAATGTAACAAACTCCTTCCCCCAGTGCCAGCAAAGGGACCCTTGTAAACTCCCTTTGGCCTCCTTACCTTATGTGGACTGAGAGGTATAGAAACCACAGAGTGAGTCGCTCCCAAGGACTATTGCTGGTTTGTTGTCCTGGGCTCTACTCTCACCCTGGAACAATAGACATTTCCTGCTGACCTCCTAAGTAGTCTTGGGCTTGAAAATTGTTTCATCTAGTCCTTTTTTGGATTCAGTCACTTTATAATTTGCTTTGAGATATTATTTAAAGTTGTTCTGAGGGATTTGGGGGAGAGCTCAAGTGAGTCCACGCCTTTTCTCCACCATCTTGGCTACACCCTCTTACCTGTATTTTATAACTCTCATCCTTCATTTCTGAAGAGGACCAATGACATCATGGGTAATAGCTTGACTTGCCTATGAATTGGATTTAAATGAGGTAGAGTTGCACAAAGTCATAAGCTTCACTCTTCTAAAATCATTATATTAAGTGGCAGCACAAAAGTCAAAAGAACTGGTGATGGCCTAGGATACAAAGGTAAATTCCTTTTCCTGATGAATTCACAAGAGAATTCTATTAAACTTTTCAAGAACAATTAGCACTCATATGTCACAAATCATTCTCAAAAACCAAGAAAGAAAACATACAACCATACTTGTTTTCTGAGGCAAATATAGTCCTAATACCTACATCAGGGAAGGATAAAGTATAGAAGGAGAAAAATAGACCATTAATGACACTGAATTAAAAATTTTAAATAAAATTCTGACAACAAAGAATCATTCATCATACCCAAGTGAAATTTATACCAAGAATGCAAACATAGTTTGACAGTAGGAAAATAATCAACATAATGATTTATTTATATTAAATACCAAAACATTCAAAATCACATGATCATCTCAATAGATGCAGAAAAGCCCTTGACCAAGTACAATGCTCTTTTATGTTACAAGTCATACTAAGCATAGGCATAGAAGAACCTTTTTCATATCATGAAGAACATCTATTTCAAACTAAAAGCAAGCATCATATGCAGTGGGGACGTACTAGTAGAACCTTTACCAATAAACATGGGAGTAAAACAATACTCTCAATAGTACCATTAGTTCTAGAAATGCTATTATTAGCAATGAGGCAAGAGAAAGAAATAAAAAGCATATAATACAGGTCAAGAAGAAATAAAAATATGCCTATTTTCTGATGCCATGAAACTTTACTTGGAATATCTTAGGGAATCAGCAGAGGTACTTAATTGAGACAATTAGTAGCTTCAGAAACATTTTAAGCTACAAAATAAACTCTAACATAATAGCATTTCTATACAACAAAAACCAAAGCAAAATCTATCATCAAAAGGGAAGTTCCATCCTAGATAACTACAAAATGCATAAAATGTCTAGGAACCAAACTACAGAAGCACAAAAAGATATAGAGATTCAATTACAAAATGTCCTTAAAGAAATAAGGAAAAAACTCAAATAGCTGGAATAATATTCAATACTCATGGGTGTCATGCCAATCTAATAGAAATACACATTAAGGCCTAATTATTAAATTACTAAAAATACTAAATCCATGAAACTCAATAATCCAGTGTTCAGTAAATCAGAAAACAAATTACTTCAGAAATAACTCCCTATTTGATCACAAATTCTGAGAAAACTGCAAGACAGTCTGGCAGAAATCAACACTTACTCTTATTGTATGTCCACAATACATTCTATACAGATACATGAACTTAATGTTACATATCATACTACAAAAAAATTAAAGAGAAGCAGATCGTCTACCTCACATAACTATGGTTATGAGATATATTATCAGTAAAATCAGGGAAAGAGGTAATTTGTTGTAACTACAAAAGATAAAACAGATTACTTTGAGTAAATGAAACTAAAAAGCTTTTGTTCAGAAAAAATATATATTCCCCTGTAGTAAGAGGGGAAGTGGTTGACTTGGGAAAAAAATATCTTGGTATCAAATTGTTCTGATAAAAATTTGGTATCTAAGCTATGCAATCAATTAATTCACACACACGTATGTGGACATTTATTAATATATGTGTGTTTTGTTGTTTTTCAGTCATGTCTAAGTCTTCATGACCTCATTTTGGATTTTCTTGACAAAGATACTGGAATGGTTTGCCATTTCTTTCTCCAGGTCAACTTACAGATGAAGTAGTAAGGCAGAGTTAAGTGACTCACCCAGCTACTAAGTGACTGAAGCTAGATTTAAAATTGTAGCCCACACGATGTGGGCACCTCATGGGAGAGCATGCAGAAACATGGGCCAGGTGGGATAGCAAGCAAGTTGCAAGCAAATCCATTTATTCATCTGAGGGTCAGGAGATATATAGGCAAAGCATACATTGCTTTATGTGCACTCCCGCAAAACATTTCCCAATACTGTAAGTCAGTATGTGACTCCTAGCATGTTGGTCAAAGTTCAAGGAGAGGAGTGATCTGAATTCCATGGGTAAACACAAACAGTAAGAAGATCCATATCTTAACAAGAAATGTACAAGGAATGAAATGGTGAGCCAACTAATCCTGAGATACTGAACCCGTAAAAGCAAGAACAGACCATGAGAAACTCTGGCCTGGACTTCCTCATATGGACTCCTCAGAGCTGGACCTCAAAATCAGGAAGAAAAGTCTTCTTAAGATGGCAGAATAGAAGCTGGTCTGAGCTCCCACTCCAATCACTTTCAATACATGTTTAAAAATGACTCTAAACAAACTTCAGAGCTACAGAACCCTCAAAGAGACAGAGAGAAACAAATCTCCTGCTGAAGGCAGCCCAGCAGGCTGACAAGGGCCTATTGCACTGAGCTAGGAGCCAAGTGCAGTCCCACATGAGCTGCTTAGTTCTGGCCCAAGGACAGCATCAAACAGCAGCAGCCAGAGCAGACTTCAGGAGAGTCAATCACCAGCAGTTGTGGCAGTCTCCAGACTTCTCAACACATAAACACCAAAGACAAAGTAAAGGGTCAGTGCAGAACTCTATTGGAATGGGAAGGAGGGAATAAGGGTGTGGTCCAGCCCCTGCCTACAGGGTGAGAAGCGGTGGAGGTGCTGTGGCTGTGCAGGTGCTGCAGCATAGCTGCTTCAGGAGCTCCTAGACTGCAGATCATAGGGGGACCAAGCAACCACTCAGAAGGTAATCACTTTTACTTTAACCTGCTTGGATTTGGATTGTGGTTTTGAGTGGGGGTCTTGGGGTATGTGGCCAATGCGCCAGAGCTTGTGGGGGCTGTAGGGAGGGTGTCCTCCTAATAGCTCTGGAAGTTGCAAAACCCCCAGCAATTTGGGGGAAAGCTCTCTCCATTCTATAATCAGAGTTCTACCATAGCAAAGACCTTAAAAGTCAAGTAATTGGCTGCCAATTTGAGCAAGCAGAGGAAGCACAAACAGACCATAGAATCCTTTTTCGGTGGCAAAAAGGATCAAGGCGTGGAGCCAGGAGGAAGACAGCAAAGTCAGAATTCCTGCATTAAAGGCCTCCAAGAAAAATATGAATTGGTTACAGACCATGGAGGAGCTCAAGAAGGATTTTGAAAATCAAGTAAGAGGAGTGGAGGAAAAATTGGGAAGAGAAATGAGAATGATTCAAGGAAATCATGAAAAGTGAGTCAACAGCCTACTAAAGGAGACCCAAAAATACACTGAAGAAAATAACCCCTTAAAACAGACTAACTCAAATGGCAAAAGAGGTCCAGAAAGCCACTGAGGAGTAGAATACCTTAAAAAGCCAAATTTACCAGATGGAAAAAGAATTTCAAAAACTCACTGAAGAGAAAAACTCCTTCAAAATTAGATTGGAGCAATTGGAAGCTAATGAGAAATCAAGATACTATAAGACAGATCCAAACAAATGAAAAATAGAAGGCAATGTGAAATATCTCATTGGAAAAACCACTGAAGTGGAAAATAGATCCAAGAAAGATCATTTCAAAATTATTGAACTTCCAGAAAGTCATGATAAAAAAAGGGCCAAGACACCATCTTTCAAGAAATTATCAAGTGAAATTTCCCTGATATTCTAGAATCAGAGGGGGGAGAGAAACCATAAAATAGCCTCCTATAAGAGGTGGCACTGAGTAAATTAAAGATACTTAGGGGTAGAGCTGAGTGTGAAAAGCACACCTGCCAGGGAGACAGCCATCTCAAAGGTTTATAAATTGAAAATATTCTTATCTGTGAAGTTCTATGTGTAATGCACAACAAGAAAGCCAATTAACATGAATCAAAGAGTTGTTCAGTTGTTTTCAGTCATGTCTGACTTATCGTGACCTCATTTGGGGTTTTCTTGGCAAAGATACTGGAGTGATTTACC
>CM053602.1:47625393-47638976 GCA_028646575.1 Pseudocheirus occidentalis
TCCCCTCCCTTGTCCCCCCCCCCCATGTGTGGGATCTGCAAACACTTTCACATTGTACAATAGTCTGGTTGTATAGAAGCATTGTAACCAATGGAGCAAATAATGGGAAAAAAAGAAACAAAACCAAACATGGAAAAGAACAATAGCATGTGTTGCTTCAGTCTCCATTTAAACTCTGGTCTTTCTAGATCTTTCTCTGAGTGTAGGTATCTCCTTCCATTCTGAGACTTGTAGAGTTGTCTTTTAAGTGTGTGTTGCTGAGAAGAGTCCAGTTTATCAAGGTTTGTCCTCACACACATGATGTATCTGTGACTATGTACAAATTTTTCCTAGTTCTGCTCTTCTCACTTAACATCAACTCGTAAAAGCCTCTCCAGGTAATTATGAAGTCCATCTCCTTCCCATTTCTTATAGCACAATAGTATTGCATTATATTCATATACCATTCTCCAATTGATGGGCATCCCCTAAGTTTCTAGTTTTTTGCCAGTCAGTTAACATTTTAAAGGCATAGACAAAGATGATGTGAATGGGAGCAGGTTTCAAAGCGTCTAGGTTTAACACAAATCTATGCCAAAACCACTTCTCCAAGGCATCTGCATGTGAGGTGACCCATAGCTCCCTTTTAAGACTCAGTTCTTCTCCAAGAAGACTTTCCTAAGTGTCAGTTTCACCTTTCCCTATTTCAAAATCACTTAACACATACCCTGAATTTACTTAATCTGTGAACATGTAAACTCTCAGTAGAAGGGATAGATCCTCCCTGAGGGCAAGATTGTTTCCTTTTCATCACTGTACTTACAGTGCCCAAGCACAATGCTTAGGGCCCAGTTGGTGATTCATAGATGCTTGCTGACTGACTCTGATGACCTAGAGACAGACTTGTTCCAGCCCTCCACATCTATGACTAAGGCTCTCTTCACAGCCTAGTGGGAAGAAGTGATGACTTTGGAGTTGGTGGGCATGAGTTTGAACCCCAGATCTGCTACCTCTGTGACCTTGAGGAAGTCACTCCCCTCTTTGTACCTGTTTAGTCATCTGTAAAATGAGAATAACTAGACTAGATATCTTCTAAGGTCTTTCCTAATTCATTGTTTTTGGTCCCATTGTGAGGGGAGTGGGGGTTAGGACTGCAGATTAAATGCTTGTTTGTTCTACTATTGTGCTTTTGACCAAGAAGTGATTTCTGTCTTTATTCACTAAAATCTTTTGAGATATGTGCATGTCCTGGTTAGGATTTGGGTAGATTAATGAAAAAAATGGGCTCTTTGTACCTGCTATTGCTTCTTTCGATTAAATATCATTCCTCTTGGGCTCTGTAATACATGCTTTCATGTTTCAGTATTCTGTGAAAGATGTCACACATGCTTTATTCACCTGTTTCACAGTGAGGTATGTTGATAACTTTCTAGTTGGTTTTTCCCCATAATACTGATGAAACACAGGCAGACTGAGCCTCCTCACCCCCCTGTAACTTTTTTCTTCTTTTTGGAAGGGGAAGGCGGGGCAATTGGAGTGAAATGACTTGCTCAACGTCACACAGCTAGTAAGTGTGTCAAGTGTCTGATTTGAACTCAGGCCCTCCTGACTCCAGGGCCAGTGCTCTATTCACTGCCCCACTTAGCTGCCCTATAATTTCTATGATCAGCTACAGAAACATGCATTTGCTCATGTAGAAATTTTGCTCCTTACTGACTTTATCATAGGATGGAGAGCTGGAGAGGGCCTAGGAGATTATAAAATGCCAACTACTTACTTTACAGAGGAGGAAAAGGAGGCTCACACTGGAGATTTGAGGAGTAGGAACGTGTCCCAAATTACAAAGATGGGATATAGCATTTGGATTGAGGTCCTCTGGTCCCTACCTAATGCTTTATCCTATTCTGAAGGGACCAAGAAACAGAAAGTCCCAGAGAAACTACCAGCCATTGTTTAAGCAGCCCGAGGAGAATTGAATATGGGAGCTCAGACACCTAAGAGACCATCTAAGATAATTGTCTCATTTTATGGAATATGAAACTGAGGCCCAGAGATGGAAAGGAACTTCTCTGTCAGGTCTTATAACTAGAAGTAACAGGGTATATCCATTGCAGCTTGAGGTCTCTGGCTCCAAATATAACAATTCTGTCACCACCGTACCCACCTCTAGGGAGCTACCAGTCTCAGTCCAAGGGGTCAGACATTAAAAGCGGGCAGTGGGATTAGAGATGACCTAGCATGCCTTTGTTCATTTTTTCAAATTTTATTTTATCGTGAACTTAAGAAATAAGACCAGCATTTCTATAACATAGAATAGGAAAAAAAAGATGATTGTACATGAAACTGCAAATTTATTATGTACAACTCGCTATTGTTTTAAAATACAGGGGCTGCTAGATGGTGCAGTGAATAGACCACTAGCCCTGGAGTCAGGAGTACCTGAGTTCAAATCCAACCTCAGACACTTGACATACTTACTAGCTGTGGGACCTTGGACAAGTCACTTAACCCCAATTGCCCTGCCTTACCCCTCCAAAACAAAGTTAAAAATACATAATGAAGTTATCATGTAACTCTTTCCCTTCCTTACCCCTCTTCCCAGAGATGGCTACCATTAGACACAAATATGTATATATTCTATGTGTAAAACCATTCTATAACTACTTCTATTTATCAATTCTTCTCCTTCCTTTCTCTCTCTCTCTCTCTCTCTCTCTCTCTCTTCCCCCTCTCTCTCTGGATTCTGGATAGGACAGGAGGAGGGAGACCCCAGAATGATTTATTTCATGCAATGGACAACAGGTGTTAGCTATATAGCAAGGCAGAGCTAACGTCCTAGGAGAGGAGTGTGGAGTGTATGGGCCGGTGGTGGGACACTGTGACCTCAAGCAAGATGAGGCATGAGACCTCCATTTTTCTCAGGTCTCAGGGTCCTGCCTAGGGTCACTTGGCCTAAGAAGAAGCCTAGGGTTATCTCCAGATGAATGAAAGAACCGATGAGGAGGCAGAAGAAGACAGATCTCAAAGCTCTTAAAAAGTCATGGAAACAGAAGTTGAGGGGGGGGAAAAGCACAAACCCTGGAAAAGGAAGTCTGGGGGAGCCGAGGCCCCGGAAGCAGAAGTCAAGCAGAAGACTCCCCCCACCCCAAGTAGAAGACGGATAGCTGAGGGGGTGGGGGGGCCCCAGCAGAAGCCAGCTACAGAGGCCCGAAGCAGAAATCTGTGGTGTTGACAAGCAGGAGGGGCTCTGACGTAAGATCTGGAGGCGGAGCTCAGGTCTTGTGGTATGTGGTGGGCAGGGCCTGGTCAGGGGCCCACCCAGATTACGTAAGGGCTGGTGGCAAAAATGATTTTAGCTGGGTCTTGGAATCGAGGCCTGAGGTGGGGTCTGCAAACAAATGCCCTCAGGACATGGGGTGACCCTGAATGGGCAGGTGGGAAACTCGGAACTGAACTCTGGTAATGGAATACTAATAAAGCTGCCCCCAGCCCCAGTATTCTAACTTCATTATGGGCCCAGCAGACCCACTGCACCTACCTAGCCGCTCTCCCTCCCCCCATGTCCTAACTTCCTCATACAGGCCTCACTGCTCTGAACTCTTAGTTCCCGCAGAAACAGCAGTTGTGTCTCCATATCCATTCCCACAGAAGTAGGTGTGTTCTTATATTCAATCACCTCATCTGTCTAGCCCAAGACAGGACCACAATACCTAACTGTCTTGACCAGAGAGGACCACAATAGCTAACCAATTGGAGGGCAACATGACCAGAATGTTTAACCACCAAACTATAGATGAGACCCCTCCTCCATTACCTAATCCCTTAACAAACTCCTCCTGCCTTTTTAATATTAATGATATTCTTTTATTCCATGTAA
Source organism: Pseudocheirus occidentalis (assembly GCA_028646575.1). Classification (NCBI taxonomy): domain Eukaryota; kingdom Metazoa; phylum Chordata; class Mammalia; order Diprotodontia; family Pseudocheiridae; genus Pseudocheirus; species Pseudocheirus occidentalis. The sequence goes on from CM053602.1 coordinate 47,629,250, forward strand.
ATTTATGTTATGTAATTGCATCTTTACCCGATAAAAATCTATCTTGCTTTCTCTAAAGTTGTTGATTCCTCTTGGAATTTAGCCCACTTCACGAGAGGTGTTGTTGTGCAGTGAATAAAAGTGAGTGGAGACCTGGGTTCGAGGTAAATTTAGGTGTGGATTTATTGATCAAGCACGCAACTACCCGAGTGAAATCACTCAAATGGGCAGTGATTATTGGATCTCACAGACTTGATTATATAGGCCAAAATCGCAAACCACAACCAAGGAGGAGCTAGCAAAAGCTATGACCTACAGAAGCTGAGAGCGACAATTGGTTGACTATTTTGGGGATATGGTGCAAAGGTACAAAAACATAAGGGTGTAACCCCAATGACATAGAGGTCCCTCCCAGAACAGGATGGAGGGCACAGGGTGGAGGGCCATAGTCAGCACTTTCAAAAGCAGGGTGCAGGGCCTTGGGGAAAGGGGACTGTAAAGTCCCGGAATAGGCCAGGGTCATGTTCTGGACAGAGGGTGTGGGGACCCTGCTTGGTCAGTGGGACAGAACAGGGTGGTCTCAAATGGAACAGGCCCAAATGGAACAGGACAGGGTGGTTTCAGTCTTGCACCCCAGGCTGATCCTTGTACAGTATAAGGAAAGATACAAAATGCTAATTTGAGGAAGTAGGAGGTAGGGGACTATGCCTTGGACAACTTGCCCAGACTTGCCTTAAGCAGTTACAAGCTATGACAGAGAATAGGGACAAAAGCAAAAATAAAAAGGGGCTTAAAAGTGGGGCACAGGTGGGCCACGAATCAGGTGGTAGGTAGGTAACCTAGGACTTGAATTAGGGCACAACAGTGTCAAGCTCAATAAATGCCTGTACTTGGATTAGATGTAGTCTGACTGAATTCTTTGAGAGGGTTCTACCACAACACATTATGAAACCCCAACAGTCTTTGGGTGGGCAGAGCCCCCACCTCAGCACTGGGGTTTGGCTTTCCCTCAGCCTGAGGGACAGAGCCTGGATGGGAGCCTGGGGTGGGAGTGGAACTCGTTTCCCAAGGGAAATGACAAACCACCATAGTATCTTTGCCAAGAAAACTCCATATGAAATCATAAAGGGTTGGACACAACTTGACAAGGGCGGGGGCTTACCTTAGCACCTTAGAGAGGATGGCCTCTCTCCCCTCTAGGGGTTACCTTTAGTGGTCTGGCACTATTGGCTTCCACCAAATGAGACTCTCTTGATATTTAAGGTCCCTCAACTGGTGGATAGGCTCACATTCAAGTAAGGGGGGCAGTCAGTCAATAAGTACTTAATAAGTTCCTACTATGTGCCAAGGCACTGTGCTAAGTACTTGGGATGCAAAGAAAGACAAAATATAATCCTTATTCTTGAGCTCACTATCTAATGGGGGAATCAGGGACAATATGCAAACAAAAAGAATGGTCCAAGCATTCAAGACAGCCAGAGAAAAAGGCCCTCAGCTGAGAGATGGGAGTGTTTTGTTAGAGGAATAGGAAGGAAGACCATGTCACTGGATCAAAAAGTAGTACTTGGATGAGAGGGGGATAATGTATAATAAAACTGCAGAGGTAGGAGGTGGCTAAATTATGAAGGGTTTTTTAATGCCAAACAGCATTTTGAATTTGATCCTGGAGGTGATAGGGACCCAGTGGAATTTGAGAGGGGGAGGGAGAGTGACATGGATAGACTTGAGCTTTAAAGAAATCCCTTTGGTAGCTGAATGGAGGATGCACTGGAGTGAGGAGAGCCTTATGGCAGGCAGACCCACCAGCAGTTACTGCAATAGTCCAGGAGTGAGGTAATGAGGATCTGCACTTGGGGGGTGGTTGTGTCAGAGGAGAGAAGGGGGTATACATCAGAGATTCAGCAGAGGTGACACTGAAAAGCCTTGGCAACAGCTTGGATATGGGGAGTGAGAGATATTGAGGAAGCAGGGGAGTGACATGACATGATCTGAACTGCACTCTGATTATCACTAGCTGCTATATAGAGGAATAGATTAGAGAGAGGAAGGAATAAACATTTATTAAGTGCCTACTGTATACCAAGTGAAGGCAGCTAGATGGTTTAGTGGATAGAGTACTAGGCCTGGAGTCAGGAAGACCTGAGTTCAAATGTGGCCTCAGTTGCTTTCTAGCTGTGTGACCCTGGGCAAGTCACTTTGCCCTGTTTGCTTTAATTCACTAGAGAAAAAAATGACAAACCACTATAGTATCTTTGCCAAGAAAACTCCATATGAGGTCATAAAAGGTTGGTCACAACTTTACAAATATTATCTTATTTGATCCTCAACAATAGTTGAGAAAACAGCAGCCATTGACTTACCCCGGATCACATAAGTGTTTGAATAAATGTCTGAGACCTTGTTTGAACTCTTCCCTTGCTGCCAAAGATTAGAGCGAGGAGACACTTGAGATTTGTTGCTCTAGGTTAGGCCTGACTCAATACCCTTAGTATTTTAGTTTCTGTACTAGAACAAAATGAGACACATGTAGGTCATTCAACCTTTAACGAAAGATTTGCTTAGATAGGAGGGAAAGGATATTCAGCAAGGATGTGCATTGAACATATTGCAAGTTGATCCAGAGTTGCCCATGGAGGACAGTGGCAGCTAAGGCCTTACAGCTACCTGTTGCCCAGGGTGGCAGTCAGGCCCTGGCAGTGACAGCCTAATAGTGTTCAGGCCTATAGTAACACTGTCCTAACATAGGATAGAGGAGTTCAGGCCCCAATAGTAGCAGTTGGCCTGTCCTGACAAAGGAAGTGTTAGCAGAACCTGAAAGAGGGAGCAGTAATGGGCAAACCCTGTCTCCCTTCCGCAGAAGGGGCTATCCAGGGAGTAACATGCACAGTCATGGGCCCCAGCAATAGCAGACAGTGGAGCAGCTCTCAGCAGCAATAGGAGGCTGTTGACAGAAGGGCAGGTGCTAGTGTTGAGGTCAGAGTTAACAGACATGGTTCAGTTTTTGAAAGAATTCAATTCAATCATACCCTCTCTTTAGCTAATGGGAGATTTATTGACACAAAAGCATACAGGCCTGAGATTTAGCAAGGAGCTAAACAAAGGCATTGATATAGGAAAAGGACCAGACTTACATACACAGAAAGTTAGATAGCTTGTAGGGTGATGATGTAATTTTAGGGTTTCTAATGGGAGTTGGAGATTTAGGGACCAGATAAGTACAAGCAAGGTGAAGAAGGTGGTTGCTTGCAATGAATGAGATAAGTGAAAGCATTCTCATAAAATAAAAGAGACAGTCACCAAACTTGAGCTAGGTCCTAGATCTCTTTAGGCCTAAGTTTCATGTTCCTGTAAATCAGCTGATTTCAGGGAAATAAGATGATGTGCCGCTACTCCCCCTCCATTCTTCCTGTAAGGGGCTTTTTGTGACAGCCCCCTTTTGCTGCATATGGATAATCATAGCTATATGTCTTTGTATTGGGCAAGAGGGGCATTCCAGGGTCCTGCGTAGACTGCGAGGTCATGGCACCCCCCCAATGGGGTAATGATTCAGCATTAGGGGATTTTTGGTGGGAGGGGGTTTTGGGTTTATCTGGAAATTTTGGGGTTTTTCATAGAATTGTTTGTACAAGGGTGTATAACTGCTTGCTTGCCTCTTTTTGGGTGCCTCCCTATACCAGGCCTATCTGGGATGGTGACACCCAATTCTCGCAAGACTTGTCTTTAGAATAAAGAGTTTCGGTTTCTACCTGGAGAAACCTCTGAATTTATTTGGATAAGGGTCTTTGGGGTCTTTATTGCACTCGGTGCCCAATGTGGGGCTTCTCTTTGACTGAGGAGGGATCTTTCTTTCCAAAGGTCGGGACCAAGCACGCACCAGGGATTTCCTGGAGGTCTTGGGCTTTGGGGGAGAACCTCTGCCTAGTCATAGAGAAAGACCTCAACAGAGGTACTTGGAAGGAACAGAAAGCTCATTAGGCTTCAACAGTAAAAAGGGGAAAATAAAGTGAAAGGAAAAAATTCCGGCTGGCTGGTGGATATGAACAGTCCGAGAAGTGTGTGCACACAGCCTGGCAGTAAGCACTCATGGATCTGGGAGTAATTAGCATAAAGGTGAGTTCTTAAGGAGGTTCCCTAAATGATACTCCAATGGAAGGCTGCCATTGAGCAAGGCCTCACAGGTGACTGAGGAAAAGGGACGACCCTTCTTGGATAATTCAGCTAAGTCTCTTTGACTTGGGGAGTTCAGTGATGCTTCCCATAAATTCATTAAGGATGGGAAAGGGGCCATCTAAATATTTGTAGTTGGAGCACATATGTCAGGTACTAGTCATTTTAAATCTTTGTGATCTTTTGACTATGTCTTTGTGGTTTTTTAGTTTGTGGTTTTTTTCTAACACCTTTCTGTGAGTCTGTGGTTAAAATTGAATCTCCTGTTTCTCTCTCCTCTCAGGAGGGGGAGTGAGGGAAAGAAAAAGAAAAGAAAGATGTTTTACTGCTTAAAATTAATAATGTAGAAAATCCTCTTCTCCCTTTTCTGTGTCCCAGGTCTTGGCCAGGTTTAGGGCTTGGAAAGGAGGAAAGGAGAAAGGAAAAGAGGGAATTCCCCCCTTCCCCACCTTGAATCAAAAATGGGCTGAGACTAACACTTCCTGCCTCGCCCAAAAGTGAAACCACTAAGGGTAGCTAGACAGATCAGGAAGTTTATAAGCACTGTTAGAGGAGAAAATCAAGAGAATCTGAGATATATTGAGGGTTGGTTTCTAATGGGAAAAGTGGGAGCAAAAGTAAAAATTTGAAAGACAGAGAAATGCTTGAAAAGGGGGGGCATAAGGTTTGGGATGGTACATAAACTCTGTAGTTTGATACTTTTTGTAAGCCTCTCAGGAAAGGGGGGACAGAGAGGGGAGAGAGATGTGGCTCTCTCTGGGTGAAAATTGTTAGGCATTAATTCCCTGTAGTTCTAAGGTGCATAAAAGCAGCACAAAATTTGGGGTATGATTATTAGGATTGTAAAAGAATGCAGGCAGTCTGAGTAATGGGTTTTGAAAGCCTGGGAAAGAGAAAATGGTGGCTTGAGTGAAAATATGAAAGTTAGGAAAAGTCTCTGTTTGGGAATAGAGAGGGGTGAGTGGGGGAATATCCTCCCCACCTTGGGGCATCCTTGTGTTAGCATTAGATGGTTTAAGCATGTTGAGAGGGTTTGAGGAAATTTTTTTTTTTGGAGAGGCTAAAATTGGGTGATTATTGCCATTGAATTTGAGAATGACACCAATTATGGTTGAAAATATAGATTAATGTAATTTGCTAGAATTAAAAGAGAGCAGGTAGAGTTTTAGCCCAGTATATTTTTAAATTGACCTGATTATAGTAAGGGAAAGCAAATTTCTTGTAAACTTCCTTAGGAAGATATGAATGAGAATGGGAAATTAAAATAATAAGAATATATTTGTGGCATTTGAAGGGCTAAGAGTATTAGGATCTAGAAATGTATGGTAACATGGTTAATTATTAATTATTAACACGATTAAAAAGAGGTCTGTATTATTATTTGGTGTTAGGGAATGGATTCACCATATGAACCCTCCCTCTTCTAGAATGATTTTGTAAGGACTGTGGCGGAATCCACATCCTAGGAATTTGTTTGGGATTAATGTAATTGTAAAAGTGCTTTTTGGCTTTGGCTTGCACAGGGTTCACACAGACCACAATTATTAAACCAGATGCGTGTCTGGGTAAGAACTGGGAGGCTAAAGGCATTATGTTGGTAATTTTATGTGAAGTTTTCTTTTGGGTGTGATGGTTAGGAGATGAATAGGTTTTTTCTGTGTAGAAGTAATTTCAAAATAATTAACTTAAGGTTATCAAGTTGCAGTTATTTGATTTGCGGGTTTAAAGTTTAAAGTTAGATACTAAATATGTGTTTGTGATATTCCTGGGATTTCTTGTGAAATTTGGTAAACAGTTGAATTATCTGTGTTATAGGAAAAGCAGTTTCTCTTATATTATAGATGCTGCTATATTCTAAATGCTGCTAGATTAAGGATTATATTACCAAAGAAACAAGACAGTGATGAATAGGACATTCTGATTGTGTGTATTGTAATTGGAAAAATTATAAATTTTAAGTTTGTCTTTGTTTCAAAATGTTAATTGAGATGGTTCTATGAAATATGAAATTGTTAACCAAGTTATTTTGAAGCTATTGTATAGATCAAATGTTTATAAAAATATGCTTGTGAAAAGTAATTATTGGTAACTATGTGGAGAAATGACCCTGTGAATCTTGTTGTAAGTTTTGTAAAATTTGAAATCGTTTACGTGTATGAAAAAGGGGCAAGGTCATCAAGCCCCAGGAAAGGGGGCTCATTTCATTATGAATCTCCTAAATAACAAATCTGATTTGATGAGAAGCTGCAGATCTGTGTTCAAAAAGATTTTAAAAGGATTTCTAACAACTGGTTTCTATACCAGGACAAGGTTAAAATCTGTAAAAGGGAAGATGTTAAAAGGGGAATCCCCTTAGATATGTGAGTCTTGGCAAAATCCTTGAGGTATAATACAATTTAATAAGATTAAATTGATATTGAGGTAAAAACGTTTTGGAATTGTACTCCATGTAAATGATTTGTCCAGTCAGGTCTCTACTGATGGCAAGAAGAAGTTCATGAATGGAGAATATTTCACCCTCCGTGTCTGAGGTTGCCATCACTATAAGCTGCTCCGAGAAACTAAATGAAACCTTAGAGTTAAAAGAGGCTCGTAGTGAGAAAGGACCTGTTCCCAATGCAGCCAGTTGAAGTCTAAGAAAGGAAATTCTATTCCCTGTTAGGGCAAAAGATTTCTAGTGAAAAGCAAAATTAAGAGGAATGTTTGAAATGTTGCTATCTTAAGGATATTCTTTCTAAAAATTAGGAGAATAATTAGGTCAGTTTGTAAGATTAGAACATGGACCTCTGCAAACGCTCCACCCTCTTTGCAGAGTCTAGTATAAAATATAATATATATATAATATTGATGTTAATAGAATGGGGAAGATGGATGAAAAGAGATTTGAAAAGAAAAGAGGAGAGTCCTCCAGACTCTTCTGTCTCTAGATAGTTGCTTGGAACACCCTAAGTGTGAGGAAGTCTTTCAAGAAGATAGATATTAATTAATAAGTCAAATAAAGATAAGGAAATATAATGATGAAACATTATCCCATAAATTAAGGCTGGGATTTTAAAGTGGCAGTAGTAAAGTATATTTGTGTATTTGTGTGGAATAGAGTCATCGGGCATTTTAAAGTGATGAAAGAGCAATTGGGTATTAACTGACAATTGTTGGGATTAAATCAGAGATATTTTTAGTTGAAAGAAAAGAAATCTTAGTGTAAGTTCAGATTTAGCATAGTCATAAGAGGGTAAAGAGAAATTTTGGAAAGTAAATATAAACCTGTTAGAGCAAGATTTGCTTCCTTCATGAATAGGAATAAATAAAAAGATGAAAACAGGTTATTTAAGACTCATTTTAAGGATGTTCCTCAATCAATGCAAGATTATAATCATGTTTTAGGTTGATTGTTAGAGATTATTACCTAACTTTTTGATGGGACTATTAATTGGATATTCCTCTGAGTCCAGCTCCAGGTATGAATATTAAGAAAAGCTATCCTAGCCACCAAAGCCACTGATTCATGGTTCCAGAAGACACAGATATGAGGTACAAGGAGGTTGGGAGAACAACTATTCCATGTGAGCTAAGGTAGGATTCTCCTGATTCATATTACCCTCAAACACCTAGTAGACTTCAAGCTCGGCTTAATGAAATTTCTATGCATTTTGCCTGGACTTAGCACCTAGAAATTAGGGAATTAGGGTTCCCATATTATAATTTTGTCCCCATTCTTGGTGACAAGCTTCAATAATCACAATGTAATACCTAATCTATTAAACAGTTGAGTCTGGAACGTTTAAAGTTAAGAAGATATTAATGCTATTAAGCTTAAGATTTAGTATAGAAATTCTTGCTTAAGGGAAGACCCTCTTGTTTGTGGGGATATCAGTTGTTATCTAGCTTTGGCTTTGTCCTAATTAGCTAATACTCATAGTAGAATAATTTGTGCCAGTGTATGAACAGAAGGAAAATCTCTCAGAAATTATGTGAATCCTTTTGTAAAATGTAAACATGTTAATATCTGAGGCCATATCAATAATACAGGTGGGTGGCCATCAGACCAGACAGTCTGTTGAAGCAAGGGGCAATTGCTTTGCAGATGAGGAAGCAAAAAGGACTGGGATGGTAGAATCAGAACCTTCTGAAAAATTGTTGGTCTCAGTCCCACCTTTTACTCCCGAGTCTCCCTTCCCCTTCTTTTACTGAGGAAGAAAAGCAGAGATTACTGGCCTTGGAAGCATGAAAGCAGGGTGGACAATGGTACTTCTCAGATGGGAGAGAGGTGTTGATCAAGGCAGGTATGAGGCAGATCCTTCATTACTTAAATCAGGGCAGTCATTGGGAGGTCCAGAACCTGTGTGCAGTCCTGGCTCAGTATGTAATGCATGGCCTCTATACTCTGACACGGTAGTTAGTGGATAGTTGCCTTGTGTGTCGAAGGGCAAACAGATCAACATTGCGCCACACTCTGGTTGGAGGTAGGCCTCGGGGCCTCAGGCCTTTCCAGAGCATACAGGTGGACTTTACCAAATTACCTCTCATAGGATGCCTCAAGTACTTGCTGGTTGTAGTGGACCACCTGAACGCCTGGGTGGAGGCCTTTTCTCTGCCCTGCACAATAGCTCCAGCTGCTGGTAAATTCTGCTAGAACAAATTATCCCAAGGTATGGGGTGGTGGAACGGATTGACTTGGACAAAGGAGCTCATTTTATGGCCAAAATCCTACAGTCCATAGCCCAGGCCCTAGACATCACTTGGGAGTTTCACCCTCCCTGGCATTCCCCACCCATCTGACAAAGTTGAAAGAATGAATCAAGAAATTAAGAGGCAGCTCACTAAATTGGCTTTGGAAACCCAGCTGCCCTGGACCAAGTGTCTACCCTTGGCCATCCTTAGAATTAGGACCAAACCTAGAAGAGATATAGGGCTCTCCTATAAGGTCCTCTTTGGACACCCCTACCCTGGCAAAGGCAGAGAGAGCCTAAATCCATTGTTTGACTAGAAGGACAAATTTTTGAGGGAATATGTAGCTTCCCTGGCAAGGCACCTACAAAAGGGCTGATAGCTCAAACTCCTCCTTTGAGATTCACAGTTCACAGGTACCAACCTGGGAGACTGGGTTCTGATCAAAACGTGGAAGGAGGAGAAGCTCAGTCCAGCCTGGGAAGGTCCGTTCCAGACTCTACTGATTTCCAATGCTTTGGTCTGGACAAAGGAAAAAGGTTGGACTCATCACACTTGTGTGAAGGGACCCATTGAACCCCCCCCCCCCACTTCCTGGATTGTCAGAAGAGCCCAACCAGAGAATCTGAAGCTCCTCCTATGGCACAGCTATCTGGAGTGAGCAATCAAGACATCAGGACTCTGGACTCCTCTCCCTGTGTATGTTTGTTGATGAGAGGAGAACGGGAAACCATTTGCTCACTCCTCTTTCTCTGCATTAGCTTAATCATAATTATATATTACTTTTTATCAAGCAGTTGTCTGCTCTCTCCTGCTTGGATTCATTTTCTTTGCCCTGAGAATGCTACTCATATTCTCTTTATATCCAAAACAGATAAGATAACAGTTGAAGGGGCTTGCCAGAATTGGTGTG
>CM053602.1:47647351-47662952 GCA_028646575.1 Pseudocheirus occidentalis
TTCTTTTCATTCAAGTTTTAGATCACGTACAAGGTACAAAGTCTTCCTTGATTTCTCCCAATGATGGTACTCCTTCCCTACTCCAATTATCTCAGTTTTTTATAATGTGCTCTCTTCCCTCAGCAGAATTTAAGGTCCTTAGGAACAGAAATGAACTCTTCTCCCCCTCCTCTCTTCTTCCTTTCTTCCTTCCACAGGGCCAAGCACCATTCCCCACACAGAGTAGAAATGTTTCCTAAATTGATCTTACCATCTACTCTAACTAGAAAAACTCCAATATCAGCATAGATGGTAGATAATAGATAGTAGATGCCTCTACTATCTGACCCACAAAGTCAGAAAGCTAAATGTCAGAAGTGCATTTCAAAGACACATCAAAGTCCTTTTCCTTCTAGATGGATGACTGAATATGTAAAGTCGAAGATTCTATAGGGTAGAAAGGCTCCATTTCACATGGTGTTTTTAACACACCTCACTCACTTTGTTCCCTCACAAGCTGTTTTTGCTGGGCAACTCAAGTGTCCCAGAAATAGTAGCACAAAAGAAAATAAAGACTTATGGCCCACCTAGAAGGGAAGGAGATCATAAAATATTAATTGTTGCACTTTGAATCTAGGCCTAAATTACTTTTTTGAAGTATTAAAGGACTCTAAAAAATATGAATATATTATTCAGCAATTCTGGGTATATCTTGTCTAGACTTTTCAGGGCACAGCAGGCAAGTATTGTTTGAGAATTCCTCTAGTTCCTTCCTCTGCATCCAAAGTCCCATTTAATCTTGACATTTCACTGCATGAGGCAGGTTAAGCCCATGAATCACCACAAACAGGAAACTATTCCAAGTTATAGAGAGAAAAGACTTTCAAATGGATGAGCTTACAGGTCAAATACTTGACTACTGAATGACTCTAAAGTTTTATTCCCTCCTAAAATATCCCTCTTTTCATAAGCTTCTGTGATTTACTTCAGCTCAAAAAATTAGTTAAGGGGCAGAGGTCAAGACTGGAAGAGATCCCAGCTCTCCAGGCCTCTAGAGCAGTGCCCTTCAAGCCTCTGTTTTCTCATTTGCCAAATGATGGGGCTGAACTAGAAGATCCTCTTCCAGGTTTTAAGATTCTTGAGTTGGTTTTAAGATGATTGCCTAGTGATCAAATTCAAAATTTTTTAACAACCTACTTTGAATAATTAAAGTCTAATACTACCACTTAAGAACACAACGTTTATTGCATGAGAAAACCCCTGATCTTACCATGAACAGGTTGGCAGTCTACCACATTGATCTGAAACTCGCTGGAAGGCAATGTCTCAAAAAATTCATTCAAAGCATTTAGTCCAGATATGGCATTTCCGTTCCAAACTAAAGTAGCTGTATCAAGGTACAATCTAGTCAGTACCTAAAGAAAAGGTAAAGATGAAATTTCTGGTCTTTGTAATTTTTTTCTGATACCAGGTCCACTTGTCTTCCACCTTTATTTAATATTCATTTTCCCAACTCTTCGCTATCACTTCTACTAGAATATAGACTCCATTCAGTCTTTAGCTAAAGTGACTAATGAACAAGGGGCACAGGCTTTAAAAGAAAAGAATTTGTGTAAACTAGGTATAGGAAAGGTTGGGGGTTATAATTGTAGTGTCAACCAACTGGGCTGTGAATCAAATACCTTTGTAATGTAAGCAAATATGGCCTGTAATATGGGGGGAAAATAAGAGCTAGCATTTTTATAGGCTTTAAAGTCTGCAAAGTGCTTTACAGGTATATCCCATTTTATTCCAAACCCCCTAGGATGTAGATACTTTTTTTTTTGGAGGGGGGAAGGCAGAGCAATTGGTTAAGTGACTTGGCCAAGGTCACATGGCTAGTTTTGTGTTAAGTATCTGAGGCCACATTTGAACTCAGATCCTCCTGATTCCAGGGCCAGTGCTCTATTCACTGGACCACCTAGCCACCCTGGATGCAGGTACTTTTTACAGTTGAGGAAAATGAGACAAGCAGGGTTAAGTGACTTGCCCAGAGTCACACAGCTGGTAAATGTGAGTCTAGACTGGAACTCAGGTCTTTCTAACTCTGGGTCCAGAGGGAGGAAAGAAAGGAGGGAGTAAAGGAAGGAGGGAGGGAGGGAAGGAAGGAAGGAAGGAAGGAAGGAAGGGAGGAAGGAAGGAAGGAAGGAAGGAAGGGAGGGAGGGGGAAGGAAGGAGGAAGGGAGGAAGGGAGGAAGGAAGGAAGGAAGGAAGGAAGGAAGGAAGGAAGGAAGGAAGGAAAATCAGGTAGCATTAGATCAAATGTCACATCTAATCACTGGTGGGCTCTCACTAGCATTATCTACTCTGAATTCGGAGTCACAGGACCTGGGTTTAAATCCTGCTTGCTATTTATTCTTCACTTGACCTTTCTGAGATTCTGTTTCCTTATTTGTGAAATGAAAGGATTAGGCTAGAAAGCTTTAAAGGCTGAGTGAAACTCTAAATCCATGGCCAAGTGATAGAAAACAACTAATATTAAAAAACCAAAAATATCCACTCAGTTAGGAAAAGCAGCTGAGGAAGCTGTAAGCAAAGCCAAACGGGTTTCAGGATTTGGGTTTTTTTTTGAAGTGCCTATAATACTCACCCTTCTTCTTTTATCTATGGTCTCATAATAAATATTGACAAATTCTTCAGCAGCTCTACAAGCCTGATTCGCATTGGTTTTAAAATCCTAAAAGAAAAATTTAGCATATACACTTATCAAAATTGGGCCAAGTTCATCTCACCTTCACAAAGGGTGCATAACTTGTCTTTAGACACTTAGATGACCTCTGAGGTCATCTGTTATTTGAAAAAGTCCCTTGCCCTCCCTAGGCCTCAGTTTCCCCTTTTGTAAAACAAGGAGGTCAGATTCGATGGCCTCCGGGGCCCCTCCCAGGCCCTTGGCCTCGATTTCCCCTCGGATGCCTCTGAGGTGATCCTAAGTCTCGGAAGCCAGGTGGGCACGGATATCCCTTGGCCTCTCTACGCTCCCAACACCTGCCCACGTCCACACCTACCCACACGTGGGGACTGGGTTTTCAGCGCGAAATTAAACACCACGGAGCGTCCAAGAGGCGGCAGCGGCCACACCCTCACTCCCGACCCGGGGCCCCGCATCGGTCACAGCTCAGAGGCTGTGTGCCCCCTCCCCACCCCCTCCCGGTCCTCGCCTCCGTTACCCCAATCCCCAACCTCCGCGGACTCTGCCTCCTCCCCGCTGTCAGAGGCCCAAGCGGCCTGCCCGGTGTGGGCCCGGTCTGAGAAGCAGCGTCTGGGGAAGGAGAAGGAGGGCGGGAAGGCGTCGCCACCGCTCCTCAGGCCCCGCCCCGGGACCCGCAGAACAGGCGGGCAGGTGGCACCTCCCTCGCTCCACTACCCACCACCCCAACGCTGCGCCGGGACCTACCACAGACATTGCCATTGCCGCTTCCTCACGAGAAAGCAGCTTTGACGGATCGGCGATGGGAGCGAGGTGTGCGGGCGGGCGGCGACTGGCAGAGGTATGCTGTGCACCCCGAAGAAAGTTGAAGTCTCCCGGAAGCTCTTCCGGCTCTCACCAGTTCACTCCACCTCCTCCAACTCCTAGTCAGGGCGCAGTCACGCCCATTCCGCCTCTCTTTTTAACGTAACAGTTTTCCCTCCGCTGATTGGCTGGCTGAGCCGCCAGACACTGTCCAGTGGGCGTGAGACGGGAGGAGCGTCCAATGAAAGGTGAGATGCCGTGACTCCTGGGCGGACTACTGACCAAAGGAAAAGTCAAATCCGAGGAGCGGTAACCCGGCAACGGCGTGGTGGGCGGACTGAGGACCGCAGTGTCTACTCACCCGGGAGCCTTTGCCAGTAGATCGAGAAAGAATATAGCTAAAATGAATGGATCCCCAATTTCACGAGAATCAGAGGATGGTGAGCCCCGGCCTGAAACTTTGGAATCCCTATTTTACTGGAAAAAGTGATGCAATTGGCCAAGAGCTGCCTCTTCTTCCCTCCCCTTTCCTCCATCCCACATCATTCTCACGTCTCCTTCGCCCCTCGGGCGGACCATTCTCCCTGCCAAGGCCAACCCTTCTACAAGTGACCCCCATGCCATCCCATCTTCTCCAGCCATTGATGTCTCCTCACTAATCTTCAGTCTCTTCCTGTCTACTGCCTGCAAACATGCCCACGTCTCCCCCACCCTCAAAAACAACTACAACAAAACCCAACAACAAAACAAAACAAAAAGCTTCTCACTCCATTCTTCCATCCCTACTAACTAGTCATCCTATATCTCCTTCATGGCTAAACTCCTTGAGAAGGCTGTCCATAATCAGTGCTCCCACTTTCTTTCCTCTCACTCTCTTAACCCTGCAATATGATTTTCATTCTCACCACTTGACTAAAACTACTCCCCCCGAAATTACCAATGATTTTCTTGCTGATGGATCCAAAGGTCTTTCCCCCAGTCCTCACCTTTCTTAACCTCTCTGAAGCCTTTGACACTGTTGATCCCTTCTCCAGGAGTTTTCTTGCCACTGCCTTCCTGATTCTCCCTCTATCTGTCTTTGTCCGTCTTCTTTGCTGGATCACCCTACATATCGCACCAGCTAATTGTGGATATACACCCAAGGCTCTGTCCTGGGTCTTCTGTTTTCTCTCTATACTCTCTTCTCATGGCCTCTTCCCAGATGTATACCTCCAATTCCAGTCTCTTTCCTAAACTCCAGTCCTTCCTCACCAACTTTACATGCATTATCTCCCTTGATGAATGAATGAAATAAGTGGCAACTAGGTAGCTCAGTGAATAGAGCATGGGCCCTGGAGTCAGGAGGACCTGAGTTCAAATCTGGCCTCAGACACTTTACACACTTACTAGCCATGTGACTTTGGGCAAGTCACTTAACCCCAACTGCCCTCCAAAAAAAAGCAAAAAAAAAATGAATAAAGAAAGAAATAGTCCCTGCCTTCTGAGAAGTTAACATTCTAATAATCTAATAACATTCTAATAGGGTGACACTCCATATTTAGGGAATAGTAACCAGAGATGAGTGTTTTGTCCTGTGGAGGTAGAAAACAGGGGAGGGTAGTAGGCACATCATAAGATCACAGTGACCTAGATCTGTAGATAGAAGAGACGTTACTGGCTTTTAGTTTGATGCCCTCATTTTAAGAGAAGTAAACTAAGACAGTGAAAAGTGAAAAGACTTGACCAAAATCATACACAGGTGGTAAGTGGAAGAGACAAGATTTGAACCTGAGATTTTCAGGATAATATGGCCTGAATGGGTGTTCTGGTATTCAGTGCCAGTCACTCATTATAGGAGGTTAAGGGCAGAGGTGTGTTGGAGATAGAGAGCTTGTTATTAATTTTTAAAAATTTAATATAATATAAATATATTTATATAATATTACATGTAATAATATAATTTAATACAATTAAAATAAAATTTTAATAAAATTATTAAAAAGCATTTACACCTTGGAAGTCAGCAAATGCTACAAATCTGGGCTTGATTTGTTTTGCTGAATTCCAGATTTATGAAGGTGATGGAGACAATGTTAATAATGCAGGTTAACCTAAAAAGTGTATCATGGACCACCAAGGCAACTAGGTAGCAAAGTGGACTGGCTCTGGAGTCAGGAAGACTCTTCTTTCTGAGTTCAAATCTGGCCTCAGAAATTTACTATATGTGTGATCTTGGGCAACACCCTGCTTGCCTCAGTTTCCTCATCTGTAAAATGAGCTGGAGAAGGAAGTTGTAAACCACTCCAGTATCTCTCTCAGGAAAACCATAAATGACTTGTCAATAGGACAGAATTGGCCTCTAACCTGTGAATGGCTGGAGCCAAACAAAGAAGGTTAGAGGCATGTGTGTCACAAATCAAGTATCAATTTAACTAATTTCAGAGTGAGGAAAAAGCTTGCAACTGAAGCCCCCAAAGTAGGAGGACTTAACTTGGTAAGGCAGGGATATGGCTTATATACATGAAAACCACAAGGAATTAGACCACAACCTTAGATCTTGAGCAGCAGTTCCCATGGTTGGCATTTCTTGGGACAATGGAGGCATTCTTAGGTCCTGTAGAACAGTCTCTAAGTTGCATGAGGGTTGTTGGAGCCTTGTGATCGTTCAGCAGAGTACAGAACCGGAGTCAGCACAACAGGAATAGGAGTGCAATATCATCTTTGGTTCACTTGGCAGTTAACAAAAAAACTAATCAACTGCTTTCTGCTACAGCACTTTGGCCCTCAGGTCCCTGGGAAATAGGTGGAGCTCCAACAAATATGAACAGTTATTGGGTAATATGAAAATACCTCAGTGAACACCTAGTGCTGGTCAGAGCAAAACACTTTGCCAAAGGATGAGATCATCCAGAACTTAAAATATTGTTGCCTGCTTGCTGGGCCTTAGCTCTGGGAAAGAGGATGTTTCCAAATACCTTGACAGACTGAACAGCAAAACAATTCAGCTCCCAATCAAATGAGTTAGAACCTGGGATTGAAGATCCAAAAATGAGTGAATTTACTTCCTCAGGGTCTGGACCCTGGATTCTAGAACATCCTTAGAACGATCACCCCTGAGAGGTCAGATTATTATACCAATTCACAAATGAAGCTATCCTAGTTTAGAAGGGTGAAATACCTTGCTCAAGGGCATATGATTAGTAAGTAGACAAATCGTCTGACTCCAAGTACAGTGTTCGTTCCACTACGGCACACTAACAATATCATTTTTTTGCACAGAAACCTTCAGTGGGTCCCTGTTACTTCTAGTGTAAAACACAGACTCCTCAGTCTGCATTCAATCTTCTAATCCTGTTCCTCCTGCAAAAAAAATGTGCCACCCCCTCACCTTTCCAGCTTTATCTAAGTAATACTGTTCCACTCACTCTGAACACTTTACCCTGAGCCCCATCAACACCATTTGGAAATTGTTCAGATGAAAAATATGAACAAGCTGTTAAGGACATAGTCAGCTGTTGAGGGAACTGTCATTCTTCCTTTGAGGTACCAAAGCTTACCACCTGGACTCTTTCTGGTGACAAGGGACCCTTTTACTCTGCACAATACAAGGACAGCCATCAAAATGAAAATCAAGACTCTTCCTAAATACAGGGGAGGGAAAGAGAGATATCACTCTATCCTGATCCCCCTGCTCTGGTCTGACCTGCCTGTAGAAAACCATTGCATCAACTCTCCTGAACTGCCAAAGTAGAGGACTCTCCCCTAAAGTCATATGGCTAGAGATGTTGATAAGCTACCTGAACTCATTCCTCAGTAATTAATAGACTCTCACCTGGTCATACTCTCCCCATCTCAGTGATTCTAAACTCCCAGCTGTCATTATTTAAACCCAAGTCTCCATTCCCCTAAATGCAACTCTGACAGTGGCCTAAAGCTATCCAGCCTTTCCCCTGGGCCCTCTAGAATGCTTACTCCATAAGTAGAAGACTTGCTTTTATCTTAAATCTTTCCTTTTCCTACTCTATCCATCTTCTTATACTCACTGAGACCTAGCTCCCTCTTGAACTAGCCTCCCTGGCTACGCTTTCCAGCACTGGTGGCACTTTTGCTAATTCTCCTCAACTCACTGGCTGAGTTGTAGAAGTTGTAATATTCTTTTTTCCCCATTGCTATTTCCAGGTTCTCCTACTTCTATCATCACTTAGTAACTTCTCTTCCTTTGAGGTTCACTCAATCCATATCTACCACCCAAACAAAATTCTGGTAGCTATTGTTTATAAGATACTACTCCCCTTCTTTCTTAAATGAGTTCAGTACCTAGCTTACAGTCTTTCTCTCATCTCCAACTCTTGCCTTCAGGGGTCTTCAATATGCAAATTGATACCTCCCAAACACCCTAACCCCTCAATTCCTCACCTCACTCATTTTCTATGACCTAGTCCTCAACCCCACCACAGCTACACACAGAGATGGTCGTACCCATGATCTTGCTATCACCCACAGATGCATTATGTCCATGTTCCTGGATTCTGAAAGTCCTTTACCTGATCACAATTTATAGTCATTCTACCTTTCCTTCTGTCTTTCTACCCCCAGAACTGTTCATTATCCCTACTCTGGCCTCCATTCCCTTCACCCCTCAGTTCTTTCCCAGGCCACCACCCTTGCACGGGCTATACTCTCATCCCTTCCCTATCTTGACCCTTTGGTGAAACAGTTCAACTCTATACTGTCCTTATCCTATTGGAGATTTTGCCCTTTCAAGTCTCAGTCTTGGATCACTCCCACCATCCATCATCTTCATTCCTACAAATCTGTTGCTGAATGAATCTAAAAAAAATATAAAACTGTGCTAACTAGGTGAACTTCAAGTTGATGTTACATAATTTGAATTGCACCTTTGCTAGAGCAAGATAATCCTTTTATACCTCCCTAATTGACTTACTATACCACTCATCACAGCATTTTGCCCAAACCTTTTCATCTTCCTCAAATCTCCCATGGCTGTCCATCTCCATACTCTCAGCTAAGAACCTTGCCACAAGTTTCACTGAAAAAAATGAGATCATCCATCAAGAACTCCCTGTTTTCTCTTCCTTTTCATCTTACATCATTTGGAAGCCTTCTGCCACTATTTCCAGCTTCACCAGCTTGCAAAGAAGAGATGGTCCTTCTCCTCACTGAGGCAACTACCTTTACATGCACAAATGCTCCCATTCCATCCCAGCTTCTCCAGCAGATCACTCCCTCTCAGTAATTTTCACTTTTTCACTTATTTTCATTCTCTCTTGTCTACTGCCTACTTACCTACTGCCTGCAAGCATGTCCTTGTCTTCCCCATTCTCAGAAAAAAACCCTAATTTGAGCCATTTATCTCCACCATCTACCATCTGATATCTCTTCTCCTTTTTTGGCTAAACTCCTTGAGAATGCCTTCTGCAACAGATACCTCCACTTCCTTTTCTCTCACTCTCTACAGTCTGTTTCTGTCCTCATCATTCAACTAAAACTGCTCTCTCCAAATTTATTAATGATCTCTTAATTTCCAAATCTAATGGCTTTTTCTCACTCCTCAGTCTTTTTTTATTCTCTTCAGCTTTTGACACAGTTAATCACCTTCTTGATGATCCTTGATGAGCATCCTTGTTGCTCTTTACATTAGGTTTCAATGACATCATTCCTTTCTAATTCTACTACTACCCATCTCTTCTTCTCTGTCTCTTTTGGTGGGTATTCATCCTGGTCACTCCCCCTAGTGGTGGATGTCCTGGGGTCACTTATCTAATCCTAACCTCTCTGCTGACCTCCGGTCTTCCATCTCCACATACCTATTGAACATCTTAAACTGGATGTCCTGTACACATCTTAAACTAAACATGTCCAAACTGAACTCATTGTCTTTCCTTCTAAATGTTCCCCCCTTCCCAACTCCCTTATTATTTTTGAGGGTACCACTATTCACCCAAATTCAAAACCTAGATGTCATCCTCATACTCTCTCACCTCTCACCTCATATCCAATCCAAATACTGTCTATTTTACCTTAGAAATATCTCTAGTATAGGCCACCTTCTCTTCTCTGATACTGCCATCACTCTGATGCAGATCCTTATCACCTCACATCTGAACTATTACAACAATCTACTGGTTGGTCACCCTTCTTCAAGTCTTTCCCTCCTCCAATCCATCCTCCAGTGATCACATCACAACAGTGGCTCCTGATCACTGAGAGAGTATCAAATATAAAGTCCTCTGTCTGATGTTCAAAACCCTTCATACCCTGGCCCCCTCAGACCTTTCAATCAGTCAATCAATAACCATTTTTGAAATGTGCTGGCATTGTACTAAGTGCTAGGAATACAAAAGGAGGCAAAATACAGTCCCCACCTCTCAAGGAGCTCTGTCTAAGTCTTTTTTTTTGGTGTTAACAATTTTATTTTCCTAGGCTTCAGGATTTATACATGCAAAAACGAATGGACTATAATGGAATTCAGTTATTTTAAGTATATAAAAGAAAGACAATTTTATAAACATTTTAAGATACCTCTAAACAGTATATTTTAGAGACCAAGGAGTAATAATTTCCATTATTCAGCTTTCTGATAGCTACATACTGTTATCAGACCACGAAAGTGTTAGTGAGCTAACATTAGATTACAGTGTTTGTATGTATATTAAGGATATTATTTTTCTCTCCCTAAAATAAAACCAAAGTAAACTACAATAATTATTTATTGTTGTTTGTCCTTTGTTCTCAAAGAATACCATGACATCAAGAAGGAGATGTCATGACTTGCAAGTGAATTGGATTTAAGTGAGGTGGGGCTGTGCCAAGTCATCAGCCTCACTTTCTCCTCCAGAGCCATATGGGTCCAGTGGCCATATATAGATCAGGATGACTGGAGATGACCCAGGATACAGTGGGAAACCTTGGCCTTTTTAAGCTTGGAAAGACTAGTTCTTGCTTGAATGTCTAAGGTATCGCAGTGTTGATTATACTTAGAAAGGAAAAGAATCCTAAACTTCCCCTTAAACAACATTTTCTTGCCACACATAGTTTTTAAACAATTTAACAAAAATAAAGACAACATACCTGAAAATATAGATCGAAGGGAATGATGACATCAAGTATTTTCTCAACACCTTATACAAAATGACTTGTTCAAACTAGTCTATGAAACATGCTAGAGTTCCATATATTGGAATGCTTTAGTTTGCTTCTTCCATGTGTGATGTGTCATTATATCCTTCAAGAGCTGGCATTTCCTCAATTATAGTTGCCTTGGTTTCTTTGGTAGTAGAATCATCTTCATCAATTCCAAGACCAAGTTTGATCATCCTGTAGATCCATGATCTTCCAAACTAAACCCAGAAGAAAGCAGTACGGTTTCATACAATAAGACAAATAGATCTCTCACCAATTTATCATTCTTGTCAATCTCTCCCTTTTACCAAAGAGTTACAGTAATGGAATGGTCAAGGTTTATATTTAAGTGTTTCTTTGCTGCTGTGTAACCCATTGTTGAGTTGTCTCATAGTACTTGAGTCTTCATTATTCTTTCCATGTTTGCTGTTCAGCCTTAGGTGCTTGTGACAATGCAGTGTGAGGAAGTAACCAGTAGGTTTGATACAATTACCTTTTCAACTTTCTTTTCTAGGATATCTTTCATAATTTTGCAAATGTTATCAAACTTTGACTTTTTTCCTCCTGTTTCTTTTTTTCACCTTTATCTTCTGGGAATTCCAAACCTTGTTTGGTTAGACACTAAAGTCTTGCCCTCAAATTCCTTTAGCTATTGCACACAATCCTCATTGATAGGTTCAATCATATATATTTACTTCTATACCACGCTTCCAAAGACACTTAATGAAAGCTGAATTAGTCAATTGATCCTTGGTTTCAACAGTAATATAATAGATATGTTTTTGGTTCTCCTTCTTCCTCATGCAATAGTCCTTAAGAGAAACCATCTCTCCACCAGAAGCAGAAGTATTGTATCTCGGCAATTCTGAAAGTTTCTTTTGGTTCTGGAAATCTTCATGTATTCCAAGCTTAATGTTTTCTAAAATGAAAACTGCTCATAAGATTTTTTGTAATTCTCTTTATCCTCTGACAGTTCAGTAAAGAGTTCCAAGCATGTTTTCGCCAATTTTTTTTTTCAGAATCTTGCTTTGTTGTAGCATTTCCTGTGAAATATTTAGAGGACAGGGAGGCTAGGTGGTGCAGTGAATAGAGCATAGGCCCTGGAGTCAGGAGTACCTGAGTTCAAATCTGGCCTCAGACACTTGACACAAAAACTAGCTGTGTGATTTTGGACAAGTCATTTAACCCCAACTGACCTCCAAAAAGTTAAGAAATATATATCAGATTTCATTATTCACCCCATTGGTTACAACAATTCAATACAACCAGACTATTGTACAATGTGAAAATGTTTGCAGATCTTATACGTGATTGTACGCCACCGTGGGGGGGGGGAGCGGAGAGAAAGGAAGGGAGAAAATCTGAAACTCAAGTGATTCTGGAACTGAATCTTGTAAACTAAAAGTAAATAAACAAGTCAATAAATTTTATCTTTTTTTTTTTTTTGCTTTTTGGAGGGCAGTTGGGGTTAAGTGACTTGCCCAAGGTCACACGGCTAGTTTTTTGTGTTAAGTGTCTGAGGCCGGATTTGAACTCAGGTACTCCTGACTCCAGGGCCGGTGCTCTATTCACTGTGCCACCTAGCCGCCCCAAGTCAATAAATTTTAAAAAAAGAAATATTTAGAGGACGATTTTCAGAATCCACTGCACCTCTGATGAAATTCAGATATTTAGGGATCAGCTCTTCACAGTTATATGTGATGATAGCTCTGCACACATACAATTTAATGTTATTCTTTTTCTTTCTATTTTCAAATAGATCAAAGGGGTCATGTCTTGGAACAAAGAGAAGGGCTCAAAATTCCAACTGTCCTTCCCCTCAGAAGTGTTTCACAGCTAAATGATCTTCCCAGTCATTTGTCAAGCTCTTAAAGAATTTTCCATATTCTTCATTAGTAATATCATCAGATCTGGTCTAGATGGGCATTGTTTTGTTAGATACTTCTTGATCAATATATTTTTTTCTCTAATTTTTTTTCTTGTCACCATCTTTCTTTTCTTCTTCATTGGAGCCAACATCTTCTGTCTCTGGTTTGTCTGCAGGCTCCTTTTATTCTTTTTCCTTTTTCTCTTCTTTTTCCTCTGCTTCTTTATCAATGACTTCTTTATCCAGTTTTTTTTCCCACAAAAAGTGGGATAGCCAATAAATTGAGAGTGCTGCTTCAAAATTCCTTTTATTCTTCTTTCTTCCAAGTACTCAGTTTGATCCTCTTTCAAATGCAGAATTATCTTTGTTTCAAGATCCATAGGTTCACTTATATCAGTCCTGATGGGTGCATGACCACCCTCCTGCTGAAGACTCCCAGGCATCATCATTATTATGTTTAGTGAACACAGTCACCTTCTCAGCAACTAGATAGGCAGAATAAAAACCAACACCAAACTGAACAACCATAGAGATATCTGCACCAACCTGTAATGCTTCCGTAAAAGCTTTGGTTCCAGACTTTGCTATTGTACCAGGACTGTTGAGTAAATCAGCTTTGGTCATTCTAGTACTGGTATCCACAATGGTAAGGGCACAATCGTCTTTGTTTGGAATGATGCTCATGTTTAGCTCTTTCCCAGAGTCTAGTTTACTTGAATCTGTCAGACTCTCATGTCTAATTTTGTCCAGGGCGTCAGATGAATTTGAAATTAACCCTCTCAGAAAGATCTCTTTATTAGAGTAGAATGTATTACTAATCAAAGACATCAACTGAGCAATTTCTGCCTGAAAGGCAAAAAAGTCTTCACTTCTTCCTCCTCCATTAACCCAGTCCTGGATCTGTGTTTCCTCAGGCATCTTGGCAGAGAGAACAGGAGCCTGAAGGCTTCAGCTGGCAGCAAGATGAAAAAAGAGCAAACTGGCTAATCTAAGTCTTTTTATACCTTATTCCCAACCACATACACTGTAATTTGGTGACACTGGCCTCCCTGTTGTTCCTTGAGCAAAACACCCCATCTCCAGACTCCAAGTATTTTCACTGGCTGTGTCATACACCTGACACTTTCTCCTTTATCCCCGTCTTCTAACTTCCCTGACTTCCTTCAAGTCCCACAGAAAATCTTACCTTCTACAAGAAGCCTTTCCTGATCCTCCTTAATTCCAGTGTCTTCCCTCTTTTAGTTAATTCCACTTTATCTTGTACGTAGCCTATTTGTGCACAATTGTTTGCATGTTGTCTTCCCCATTAAAATGTGAACTCTGAGAGCAGGGACTGTCTTTTACCTTTCTTTGTATCCCCAGCCCTTAGCACAGAGCCTGGCATATAGGCAGGGTTTAATAAATGCTTATTGACTGACTGACTAGTCTTGATATAATTCCTAACTCCTCATTCCCCTACTATGTATCTGATCAATTGCCAAGTCTTGTCAATTCCACCTCCCCTAAACACAGTCTTTCTCCTAACTGTCCTCTTCTCTCTGTCACATATTTCTTGCTCTAATTCAGGATACTATCACTTCTCACCTGGAATCCTTCAGAAGCCTCTCAATTGACCCTCCTATCTTATGTGTCTTACTCACTTCAATCCATCTTCCACACAGCTGCCAAAGTCATTTTTCTAAAGCACATCTCATTTCCCTGTTTAATAAACTCCAATGGCTCCGTATTGTCTCTTGGAGCAAATGTAAACTCTTCTGTTTGGCATTAAGTCCTTCACAATCTGGCCTCAAATGACCATTGCAGAA
Organism: Pseudocheirus occidentalis; assembly: GCA_028646575.1. Taxonomy (NCBI): domain Eukaryota; kingdom Metazoa; phylum Chordata; class Mammalia; order Diprotodontia; family Pseudocheiridae; genus Pseudocheirus; species Pseudocheirus occidentalis. The sequence goes on from CM053602.1 coordinate 47,661,615, forward strand.
TTATCATACATTTCCTTCTCCCCCTCTTTCTACAGGCCAGCCAAACCAGCCTCCTTACTGTCCCCCACATACATGAAACTCCTGTGAACAAGTACCTTAGACAAGTCCCTTAAACTCTGCGCCAGTTTCCTCTTGGTAAAAAGAGGGGTTTGAACTAGATGGTCTTTGAGGTCCCTTCCAGCTCTCAATCAATTATGTAGAAATTCAGGATCCCAACTCTGTCTTTGTACTGAATGTCTTACCATGCCTGCATTACACTCCCTCCATGCCTCTACTTTTTGAACAATTAGTTCCCTCAAATTTCAGCTCAAGCAACATGTACATAAAACCTTTCCTGATTCCCCCATCTTTTAGTATCTCTCTCTAGAATAATTCCTTTGGATATATACATAGTTGTCTCCCCCTTATTGACAGCAGGAACTGTTTAATTTTAACCTTTGTGTCCCCAGGCCCTAGCTTAGTGCCTGACATAATTAGTAGGTACCTAAGTGCTTGTTGAATGATCAATTGAACTTTCTCCTATATATATTGATCAAGAAGTACCTAACAGGTAGAAGCAGCAAGGTGGTAGAAGCAGCAAGGTCCCGCAGCTCCCGCAGCTCCCACACCACCACCCTAAACACCCAGAAAATATGAGCCCAGACAAAGTCTAGGAAAGTCTAGGACTCTCAGACTCATAAAAATACAGAGATCACATCTCTCGCTGAAGGCAGCTCCACAGCAGGGGCTCAGCACAGCCACCGGAGTGGAGGCTGGAACAGCCTGAAGCCAAGACCATGGCCAGGCCACTGCCAGGCAAAGCCTCAGGGTGGCCATGAGGAGGAGCTGAGCCTCCCAAACCACTATGTGAGTCTACTTCAAAGAAAATCTGAAGCACCTGCCTGAGGGGAGCTTCGGTCAGTGATGGTTAGTGAAAGTGAAACTTTGAAAATTAATTTAGGGGTGATAAAGCAGTTTGGCCAATCTGCCCGCAGGGCAAGGAAGCAGTGGGGGAGGGGAACTACTGGAACCAGCAGCAGTGGCCCCCACCAGGCTGCTTCAGAGCCCCTGGCCTGAGGAATAAGCAGGGGGTTTGAATCGATTGATCAGGGCCAAGTGCTCTTGTGTTGAGCAGCCTGGATCTGGATCGTGGTCTTGGGTGGTGGTCCTGGGGTGTGCGTTCAGCAAGCCAATGCTGGGGGGACTTGCAACACCCCCCTAATAGCTCCAGCAGCTGGGAAAACCCCAGCGATTTGGAACAGAGCTTTCCCCCCTGGAAGCAGAGTTTCACAGACCTAAAAAAAACCAACCAATTAATTGACTGGCCAACATGAGAAAGAGGAAGCAAAATAAAAACAC
>CM053602.1:47663452-47686335 GCA_028646575.1 Pseudocheirus occidentalis
CCTTGCCTGGCTGCTGCTGCGGTTTTGGGCTGGCCGTTCTTCCTGCGAGCTGCCTCTCCGGTCCTGCTCCTCAAGCCTTGGCAGATGTGGGGGTGCTGGAGGCTGTAGAACCGCTGCAGGCTGGCTGCGGGGCTCGGCTCAGCTCCTTCCCACCGTCCCAGGCCTGGCCGCCGTCTCGTTCCAGCCTCTGCTCCAGTGGCCGCGCTGAGCCCCTGCTGCCGAGCTGCCTTCAGCGGGAGCTGTGTTCTCTGTATTTTTGTGAGTCTGAGAGTCCTAGACTTTCCTAGACTTTGTCTGGGCTCGTATTTTCTGGGTGTTTAGGGTGGCGGTGTGGGAGCTGCGGGACCTTGCTGCTTCTACGCCACCATCTTGGCTCCGCCCCCCCTTATAGTATGATTCTATGACTATTTCTAGTCATAGAATCTCAGAAAGGTAAGCAAAGTAAGGGAATGGGGAATAAAATTAGCATTTACTACAAACCTACTATGTGACAGGCTCTCTATATAGCTCTAAATGCTATATAGATATCACAGTTGTTCCTCACAATAACTCTGGGAGGAAGTTGCTATTATGATCTTCATTTTCTAGTTGGGGAAAATGAGGCAGTCAGAGATTAAGTGACTTATTGGGTCACATAACTCATGTGTCTGAGGCTGAATTTGAACTCAGTTCTTCCTGACTACAAGACCAATGCTCTAACCACTGTGCCACCTAGTAGCCTACAGTAGAAATACTGCTGCATTTGGAATCAGTGGACCTGGGTTTAAATCTCAGCTCTGTCTCTTATTACCTCTGTGACCTTAGGCATGTTACTTAATCTCTCTTTGAGACTCAGTTTACTCATCTATAAAATGAAGACCAATCAGTATTATCCTATCATCCCTTAGACTCAAAGGTGGTAGGAGTGGATTGGCCATTGGCCAATGAGCAGCCCCAGGGCCATAGTCGTACCTGTGGAATGTGAAAAGACCTGGAACAAGGTCTCTAGCCTATTGGCGGTCTGTAGGAAGGCAGGAACAAGAACCAAAGAGGATGGGAAAGTGGGGATAGGCTATGATCTATGCTAGTGAAGGGTACTCCCATATTCATGAGTTCCTTAAAAAATCAGTCTGAACTAGTAACAAAATCTGTAAGTTTTCTTAAAATTAGGAGTTACAATAAAACTTGAATGAAAATAAATGGATATTTGTTCTCTTCAAGTCCTTATATCTAACAGAATTATCAGTTGTAAAACTACTATTTCTTTTTTAAAACTTTCATTACAACTTAGTGAGAAGTTCCTGAAAAAGAAGATAGAAATAGATTTGACATACTAGACACTTCCAATGGTTTGCTGAAGTCTCTGTTCCATTTGATTAATTTCTTTCCTATCAGACTTGTCATTAGAAAACATAGTTACTTTGAAATACTGTAGTGAAATGGTTATTCTGAATTTGTTTTAACTTAGAACATAGTCATGAAATTTCAGAGCTAAGTTAACTTTGAGAGTATCTAGTTCAATATCCCCTTTTTAGAGGTGGAGAGACTGAGATACAGGAATAGGGAGTGATTTGTCCAAGGTCAGACAGTAAGCGACAGGGTCAAGATTCAAACCTAGGTCTTCTAACTCAAATCCAATAATTTTTCTCCTGTCCCACATCAGGAACACAAATGCTAAGCTTTAAAGTACTCAGATAACTCTAAAAAATGTGTTGACATCATTGATTTGTATTCATTTCTTTCTTTTTTTTGGGGGGGGGGAAGACAGGGCAGTTTGCAGTAAGTGACTTGCCCAAGGTCACACGGCTAGTAAGTGTTAAGTATCTGAGGTCCTATTGGAACTCAGGTCCTCCTGACTCCAGGGCCAGTGCTCTATTCACTGCGCCACCTAGCTGCCCCTGTATTCATTGTAAAAAAAAATACATTTGCCCCTCAGTTCCTGACCCAGACTGCCATCTTTTGTAACAAATTTTTTCAACAAAAAAGAAAAATAAAATCAATTCAGTAAAATCAATGAACACATCAACTAGGTCTGCTAGTATATGCACCATTCTTCTCCCATGGTCCCACAGCCTATCAAAGAAGGAAGCTTTCTCATCCAGGGCCAGTTTTCTTTATAGAGAAAATTTCATTTAGTTTCATTTTTTTCACTAAGAAAAAATTTTAAATTATATATATGTATATGTGCATATATATGTATGTATGTGTGTATGTGTATATATATTATATGCGTATATATACACATACACATATATCCAATGAACAAACATCTATTTTCTCTCCCTCCCACCTCTTCGGCCCCACACCACCCCATGCTTTGGAGGTAGTGGTAGGTGACCTTTATAACAAATAGCTGAGCAAGACAAATTCCCACATTGGACATGCTAAAAAAATGTGCATCTTACTCTGTATATTGAATTCATTACTTCTCTAGTGGGGGGTACAGCATTTTAAAGCATTTTTTGGAATTATGGTTGATCATTAAATTGATCAAAGTTCTTCAGTCCTTCAAAATTGCTAGTTTTCATAATGTTATTATACTAGAAATTGTTCTCCCTGTTCTGCTCCTTTCACTCTGCATCAGTTCAAAGAGAGGTTTCCTCCCCACCTCTTCCTCATGTATATAGACTTCTATTTGAGCATACAACATCCCAGATTGTATGAGATAAGAATTTCCTCCCCTCAGTTCTTCCTTTTTTCTTCTCTAGTATATTCTTTTTTCTCTTCTATGTCCCTTCTTTTATGACCATCAGGCTATAACAAAAATCATTCCCAGGCTCCTGTTTTTGTTTGGAGCTCTTTATGACCCACTGTTGGCATTACAATTCTCAGGAGATGGTTGTACCTGTAGCAACTTTTCCAAGGGCTCACTTGTATGTTTATATTTACTCCTGTGTTTGTATTTTAAAGTTTCTATTCAGCTCTGGCCTTTTCATCAGGAATACTTCAACAAGAACTTTAGGGGTGGAGCCAAGATGGCGATGTAGAAGCAGCAAGGTTCCGCAGCTCCCACACAGCCACCTTAAATACCCATAAAATATGACTATAAACAAATTGTAGGGCTCCAAAACTCACAAAAGAAAAACACATCTCCTGCTGAAGCCAGCTCTTCAGGAAGGGCTCATCACAGTGTGAAACCATGGCTTGGCCCCTGGGCCAGGACAAGCTGCAGCTGGAGCCTTCAGGAGAGTGGATCAGCGGCAGCTGTGGCAGTTTCCAGAATTATCAAGCCACAAGAAACAAGGACTAAGTGAAAGGTCAGTGGAACTCAGCTAAATCTGGGGGAGAAAAGTAGTCTGGCCAAACTGCCTGCAGGGCAAGGGCAGAAACAGCGGCCTCCACATGGCTGCTTCAGAGCTCCCGGCCTGCAGATTGCAGGGGGGCCAAACAATCATTCAGAGGCTAAGTGCTCTTGCACTGAGTCACCTAGATTGAGATTGTGGTCTTTGGTGGTGGTCCTGGGGTGCGTTTTCAGTGAGCCAAAGCTGATGGGGGGAAATGGGGAGAAATTTTGCAACTCAAAATCTCATGGAAATGAATGATGTAACCAAGCAAATAAATAAATAAATAAAAGTTTTAAAAAACTTTAAAAAATCGGTATCATTACAGTTTAAGTCCGGAATCAACAGTAAAATATATACTGAAAACTCTAAATGACTCATGATGGAAAATGCTATCCACATCCAGAAAAAGAACTATGGCATCTAAATACAGATTGAAGCAGACTGTTTGCTCTCCATCTTTCTGTTTCTGTTTCTTCTTTCTTGTGATTTCTCCCATTGGTTATAATTCTTCTTTACAACATGACATGTGAGAATATCTTTAATATGAATGTATAAGTAGAACTTATATCAGATTGCATGCTGTCCTGGGGTGGAGGGAGGGAAGGGATGGGGAGAAACTTGAAACTCATAATCTTATGGAAGTGAATGGTGAAAACTAAACATATATATACATACATACATACATACATAGACACACATATGTATATACACACATACTGTATAAAAGAAAGGTCAGATGCTATTGTATGAGAATACAAGAGGTCCTCCTTGGAGACTCTTCTAGGATCTGTGATTTTGTTTATGGGGGAATCCATCCCTTCTCCTGGTACAAATGACAATTAATCTACAACTGAGACTTTTAGAGAACTGCTGCTGAAAGGTAAAGCAAACAAGCCTATGGTTACACAGCTAAAAATGGCAGAGAGGAAATTGGAATCCAGATCTTTCTGGTTGTGATTCCAAAGCGCTATTCCTGGCACCACAAAGTGTTATGGTTCTTTTGTGTTTTGTTTTTGCTGGGCCTGTGATTTCATTGGCATAGAGCCCTTCAGTATAATGATTGAGGCAGTTTGGTGATCCAATAGATAAAGGATTAGGTCTAGATACAGGAAGACCTGAGTACAAATCCAGCCTCAGACACTTACTAGTTGCATGACCCTTGGTAAATCACTTCACCTCCATCTACCTCAGTTTACCCATCAGTAAAATGGGGGTCATAATAGTGGCTACCTCTCAGGATTGTTGTGAGGCTCAAATGAGATAATCTCTGTAAAAGCCCTTATCATGGTGCCTCGCTCATACTAGGTACATAATAAAGAATTGTTCCCTTTCCTTTTGCATCTCAGGCCCCACAGCTATTACAGAGAGGGGAAAGCACCATGGAAAAGGGGTCTGCTTTCATCACTGCCATCACTACTAACTGCTGACCAACTGTCACCAATGAACAGATAAGACCAAGAACCCTCTTGACTATGGGTCCTTCTTCTGGGCCTCCACTGACTGCTATCAGTTTAGAAAGCAAGGCTTGTGGAGATGCAGTCTGGCAACTGCTTCTGTAGGTGCTGAGGATCCTGTAAAATCATTCGTTAAGGGGTCTGACTGCATCAGTGGAAACGACATTAAAGTTGATGCAATATCATGTGATCTGCTGTGGTACACAAGATCCTAAATCTGGGGCTGGGAAAGACTTTAGAGGTCAGCTAGACCAACCTCCTCATTTTCCAGATGAGGAAACTGAGAACCAGGGAGGGGAGGGACTTGTCTAGGGTCACACAGAGGATCCTAGGTCTGGAGCTGGGAAAGACTTCAGAGGTCAGCTAGACCAACCTCCTCATTTTCCAAATGAGGAAACTGAGGCCCAGGGAGGGGAGGGACTTGTGCAGGGTCACACAGAGGATCCTAGGTCTGGAGCTGGGAAAGACTTCAGAGGTCAGCTAGACCAACCTCCTCATTTTCCAAATGAGGAAACTGAGGCCCAGGGAGGGGAGGGACTTGTCCAGGGTCACACAGAGGATCCTAGGTCTGGAGCTGTGAAAGACTTTTTTTTTTGCAGTTCAACTTTTTATTTTAATAAAATTAGAATATACACAGCACATGCAGTGCTAGTATCTAAACAAATTCTAAAAGCAATTACTAAACTTATAGTGATGTGAAGTTCAATCTTTATATTCATCAGATTTAAATCCAGTCTTGCATATGATTTTTGAATCCTTATTTGTGAACTGAAAATATTGCTGACAGATAAAACTTGTTAAAATGTTACTGGTGAGGGCAGCTAGGTGGCGCTGCAGTGAATAGAGCACCAGCACTGCAGTCAGGAGGACCTGAGTTCAAATCCCGACACTTAACACAACACTTACTAGCCGTGTGGTCTTGGGCAAGTCACTTAACCCCAAATGCCCTGCTTTCCCCCCTCCAAAAAAAACAAAAACAAGCAGAAAATGAAAAAAAAATGCTACTGATGGATGATTATGCCAATACAACATATTTGAGGATTGCAATATGCCAGACAATCACCAAAAGCAAAATAAAACAAAAAGACCCACATAACTAAACCAAACTCATGCAACAAACATCTGAGAATCTGGACACCTCACATCAGTGAAGTGAGACCTTTCCATCCAATTGGCAGCTGAACTGAGAGATAAGGATCTGTCTATCTTCTATTAGAGTGTGATCTCCTTTTATCCCCAGAGCTTTGCATATAGTAATATCGAATAAAACCTTTTTCATTCATTGATTCATTGCTAAAGAGTGATTCTTTTAAATGCCGGTAGTCTGGTGAACATCTATTTGAGTAGTAATACTGTTTTACATGAGTAGCACTTAGCAGTTCTTCTAAGTAAGAGAGACAATAATGCTGATGTACCCTGTCTTCTGCCCTGATCAGACAACATTTGGAGTCATGTTCAGCACTGATGAACTGAAAAGTAGATTCAGGGCAGTCAGGATGGGGAAGGATCTTGAATTCATATCTTAGGATTTCATGGAGGAGTTGAGGATATTTAACCTGAAGAAGAGAAGACTCAGGGGGGAGAAGAGGGTCATCTTCCAGTATAAGAAAGATTGTCAGGAGGAAAGATTAAATTTGGACCCAGAGAGAAGAACTGGGAACAATGGATGGAAGATACTGATGGAAGAGGCTCAATGAAGAGTGTGAAGGGAAAGCAAGCTATATACAGGTGTAGAAGGAATTCGGATTTTTATGATAATCAATATGACTTGTGTAATGAATATACTAATAGATTCAATTGTGCAGAACTGTCTTTTGCAGCTTGTGAGTCAGACTCCCAAATGCAGCTTGAACTAATCAATCAGACTTTGACAAGACTCACAATTGCTGGCATCCTTCTGCTTGTGTACCTGAAGTGAAGAGAAGCAAAGACTGGGGCAGCTAGGTGGCGCAGTCAATAGAGCACTGGCCTTGGAGTCAGAAGGACCTGAGTTCAAATCTGGACTCAGAAACAACCCAAAAACTAGCTGTGTGACCTTGGGCAAGTCATTTAACCCCAACTTCCCTCCAAAAAAAAAATTAAAAATAAGAGAAGCAAAGACTGTAGAACCTGTTCCCATCCCAGAACTCTGGTCCTGTGACCCACCAAGTAATGAACTCTAGGACTGAAGCAGTATTGCTCCCACAGGACTCCAGAATTGTTGGATTGTCTTCCACTTGTGGGTTTGTCATGGGAAATCACTATGGGCCTTGGGAACGATTGTCTGTAATCCCCCTTCTCCCTTCCCTTCCCATTTGTGATTTATGTATATAATCTCTGTCATTACTTCAGCAAGGTGGAATTCTGATCAGGAGAATTCCTTATTTGCAAATCTCTTCCTCATAATGAAAGTAATTCATTAAACAGCTACCTGATTAATGGCATTTTGTGTCTGGCCTGCTATTTCATCATTCCCAGGTTAGAGACTGACTCAGTAAAGTCCTGTTAGCAATAGAATAACTTTTCTTATAATTGGACTGATCCTAAAGTGGAATGGGTGGCTATTGGAGGTAGTGAGCTTCTTGTTGCTGGTGATCTGTAAGCTGAACCTAACTGACTGCTTGTTTAGGTATTAGCTAGACTAAGTGGCCTCAAAAATCCTTTCCAGCTCTAAGATTCTGTGAAACAAACACAAAAACCATTACTCAGATTTACCAATTTATCTTCCTGACCTAGCTATGGAGTTGGTGCTGAATCTCATAGAATCATTCTATTTAGAGCTGGTAGATTCAACTGCAACTTGCTCATGTTGCAGATGAGGAAACTGAGGTCCAGAGACATGAATAACAAATTAGCACAGGTAGCAAATAATTGAGCTGGGATTGGAACCCAAATCCTCCAAGCCAGAGAACTCTCTTTCCATAACTAACAGCTTAGATCAATAGGGACCTTCAGTTTGCAAAGCACTATTTCATAACACTCTTGTGATACAGATCCAGATTTCTAGGAAAGCTATATATTTATTTTTGTATAACTGTAACAATAATTTGTATATATCATAGAACCCTAAATATATAACTGGGAGGGACCTCAGAAGTCAACTAGTTCAATCTCCTCATTTTCCAGATGAGGAAACTGAGGCCCAGGGAGAAGAAGAGACTTGTCCGTGGTCACACAGAGGATTCTAGGTCTGGAGGTCAGCTAGTCTAACCCCTTCATTTTCTTGAGGGAACTGAGGCCCAGGGAAGAGAAGGAACTTGCTCAGAATAACACATAGTGTCATAGACTGAAAATTGGAAGGAACCTCAGAAACCATCAAATCGAATCCCTTCATTTCACAGATGTGGGAATGGAAGCTCAGAGGCCTTAAGGGACTTGCTTGGGGTCACAGAGATCATCAGGGACAGAGGCATGATTTGAGCCCAGTTCTCTGACTACAAATCCAAGCTCCCTTCATTCTACCACAAAATGGCCTCATTAATCCACTTCCTCTTTCTGATATCCCAAAATCTATGTCCAGGTATGGAGCATTGTTATCAAAAAGCAATATCTAATTTGGTGAATTGTTCTACACTGACTCAAAGGCGAGGTGAAATGGGAAGAAGAGAGTGAGCTCTTCTGGTTCTAGGAGCCAAGATAAGCCAACACTTCCCAGGGAGTGCTGTTCCCCTCATTTCCACTCTTCCTTTGTTAAATTCTCTACTCACACTCCTCTATAGAGTATAGCCCTGTGCTGGACAGGTACTAGTGGCTCAACAAATGGTGCTATTTTTTTCCTAATTTGAACTGATTTAAAATCTAATAGATGAATTGCTTGCCTTCTCAATGAGGGTGGGGAGGGAGGAAGGGGGAAAATTTGGAACTCAAAGTCTTTTTTTCAGAATTTATTTATTTATTTATTTTTAGTTTTCAACATTCATTTCCAACAAGATTTTCAGCTCCAAATTTTCTCCCCATCTTTCCCCTACTCCCCACCCCAAGATGGCATGCATTTTAATTACCCCTTACCCCAGTCTGCCCCCTTCTATCTGCCATTATCCCCCCCCTTTACCCTTTTCCCTTTTACTTTCTTGTAGGGCAAAATAGATTTCTATACCCATTGTGTGTAAAAGGGAAATATAGCTAGTGTTTCATAATAGAACTCAAAGTTTATAAAATAAATGTTAAAAATTGTTTTTGCATGCAACTGGGAAGTAAGATATACAGACAATAGAGTATAGAAATCTATCTTTGTAAGGGGGGAGGGGATAAGGGAGGGTGCTAGAAGGGAGGGCAAACTAGGGGAAGGGGTAGTCAGAATGCATTCCATCTTGGTCTGGGGAGGAGGGTAGAGACGGTGAGAAAATTTGGAAATCAAAATCTTGTGGAAATGAATATTGAAAACTAAAAATAAATAAATTGATTTAAAAAGCCTAATAGACGAGGAACTTTTAATTTGGATTTTCTTCATTTTCTTCTCAGCACTTCCTCAAATTTTTGAAGTCTAATCAGTGTCTTTTCTAAATGTCCCAACTCTTCCACATATACAAAGGTCTTCAAGATTTTATTTCTTCTCTGACTTTTGTATATAGTAAATTGTTTGGCCCAGCAAGCTTTCAGTCTGTGTTAGGTTTTTTTTGGCCAGTGTCAGTCAAATCAGAAGTCTTAGAACATCTGTTCCCAGCCAGGTCTTGGAATGGATGTTAGTACAAAATAAATATTCTGGTGAAATTCACATGAATTCTTTTGTAAGCATAGCAGATTTACTGTCAATGTTTCCATGGGGTTCTGTGATTGGGAAACTGGCAGGAGAGGGTATAATCTTCTGTAAGCTGTTAATTGAATCAAAGGCAAATTACATTTTTATTGTTTAATTTTCTGTTATATTCTGATTCTTTTAATTTGGTATTCATTCTAAACCTCAGAAACAGCAAGTCTCCCAAGGACATCCAAGATCAAGTCTTATGCTGAACGAGGACTTCTTATACATAGGCTCAGCAGGGCATAAACATTATTTCTAAGTTATTTCCATGACAGGACACCTTCAAGAACTTTCTATCACCTTTGGTGCTGAAGAGATGATTGTTTTACCAGTTGATGGAGTCATAGACTAAGCTGTTGCATAATTCCTTTAAAAGCTCTCATTTTAGCTGAAGACAAAGTTTGGGGAAAATACAATACAGTATTTGGAAAGGAAGCCAAAGAATTAAATTCAGGCTAACAGACATCTGTTGAATGTTTACTAGATGAGAGTTAACATTCTTCAGAAATGATTTTTCTTTTAAAAAAGAAGCTGATCCCTTATACTTCTATAGTCTTAGTATCTCCAGAGCGATGAGAGTAACCTAAGTGAGATGAGATTATAGGAGGCAGAATGATCTAGTGGATCTGTATCTATTGATCTTTTATTTTTAACTGATTTTTGAGTCAGGAAGATCTGGGTTCAAATCTTGCCCCAGGTCCTTACCATCTATGTGATCTCAAGCAAGTCACTTCATCTTGGGAAACGAGGAGGCTGGACCCAATGGCCTCTGAGATCCCTTCCTGCTCCAAATCTATGCCTACCCATGGACCCATTTAGGGGAATTATTGGATGGAGAGGTAACTGAGGCAAAAGATATGACCATGCATTTGAGAGGATTGGCAGTGACTGAAAGGAGAGAGATATGGCTTTGTTCAGAATGGAGTACCACAGTTGGAAAGGGAAGAAGAACATGGCACAGGTGCAGGAACACTGGGTTTGGGAGTCAGAGGAATTAGATTAGAATTGCCACCTTAGCACTTGCCATAATCTGTATTCTCACTTACTGCCTGATTTTATATCTTTTAGGATTATTATTATTTTGACTAGCCCTGGGCACTTGACAATATTCTCCGGCTCACCTGATTTAACATTTGTAAAGCCTTAGTTCAGCTTTTGGTATTTATCTCGTCGATTTCCTTCAAAACTAAAGACTCACTATTAAAATCATCAGCCATTTTCCCTGCATTTGTTTCCTTCAAATCATGGGCAACATTAGTATTTTACCTACACAATATTTGTACTGTGGTGTGAAACTAGTTTAGTGTTCTCTCCATTTCTATTAAGTCTTCTGCTGTCAGATAATTTCTTATAGGATTAAATGAAATAAGTAATTTTACTACTGATGACTTAGTCTCAATTCCTGATTATACTGAAAGAATTTTTTACTTACAAATCCATTATTTTATTTGACTCTGTTCTGCCTCTTTTAACCAGGAGTGAATTGTCACATTGATTAAAGTCCAATAAAAGCAGGATTTAGAAGAGTCAGAATATAACAGTAGGACTTGGACACAGAATGACTAATTAAAAGTTAAAATATCCAAGGTAGACACTGGGTGTTGCTCTCCTGGAGCTATTACTAAATCTTTGTTGATGGTCCTTCATTCTCCTAGAGGACCAATGACATCAGAAGGATGATGTCTTGACTTGTAAGTGACTTGGATTTAAGCGTGGCAGGGCTGTGTAAAGACATCAGCTTCGCTTTCTCCTCCAGAGTCATTGGAGTCCACGGAGACATGAGTCAAGACAACTGGCAATGGCCCAGAATGCAGTTGGCCTTATTAAGCTAAGGTCTTTCCCAGGTTTGAGGTAACACCCATTCAGTGATTAAAGAGTAGGTAAGAACTGAAATAAAACATGGCTTGATTTGCCTTCCCAAAAGAATCAGTCTGGGAAGGGAAGACCCTCAGAGTTTCTGGCCAGAACAGAAACAATTGTTATTTACAGTCCCTCTGAGCTGTCAAAACCCAAACAATGACCAAGTGAGGCTTGAGCTGGGACCTATTATTGGCCAATCTTTAAGTAAGCTTCGACATCCCTTATAATCCTTCAATGTCACTATAAGTCTTTGCTATGTTCCTAAGTGGCAATTAATTGGTCAATACTTGTGCTAGGCCCAGTGCTAGGTGCTGAGTATACAAATAAAAAATTAAACAGCTCTTGCCCTCAAGGAATTTACAAAATGCATTGTAATTTGTTGTCAGAGGAAGAAGCTCTTATTGATGGGGGAATCAATTAGGGACTCATGTAGGACATAGTGTTTGAGCTGAACTTTGAAAGAAACAGGGGGTTTGAAGAGACAGAGGTGAAGTTACAATGTATTCCAGGCATGTGGGAGAGTCTTTACAAAGGCAAGCAGACAGGAAATGAAGTGTCATGTGTGAAGAACGGCAAGAAAGTCAATTTGGATAATAGAGTAAGTGAAGGGGAATAACGTATAATAAGATTGTAAGTTGGAGCCAGATTATGACTTGCCATCAATGCCAAACAGATGAGTTTGTATTTAATCCTGAAGACACTAGGGAGCTATTGAAGTTTATTAAGCAGCAGATTAACATGATCAGAACTGTGCTCTAGAAACACCCATTTGGCAGTCAAGTGAAGGATAGATTGGAAAAAGGAGAGACGAGGCAGGGAGATCAATTAGGTGGATATTGAAATAGTCCAGGTGAGAACTGTGGGAATGAGAGATAAGGTTGTGGGAATGGAAAGGAGATGGAAGCAAGAAATGTAGAGGTAGTAAGATGTGGTAACCCACTGGATATGTGGATTTGTAGTGAGGATCATGAGATAGGATAGATAGATAGATACTTCAACATACATATTAAATCTCTTTTAAATATCCTAAATTCTCAGTTTCTCAATTTACTCAAATCCCATGCCCCACACCTGCTCTCTACCTCAGCTACACACATAGATAGATGTTCCTATCCTTGATCTCCATCTTCCTGGTCCACAAGTCTTGTATTTCCATGTTCCCGACCTCCCAAATTCTTTTATGTGAACATAATCTTTGTTGTTCTATCTTTTCCTGTGCCTTACTACCCCTAAGCTTGTTCTTGGTTCCCAATATAACCTCCATTCCTTCCACCCCCTACTTCTTGTCCAGCCCATTATCCCTGCACTGGCTATACTCTCCTTTCTTTAAGTAGACCCCTTGGTGAACCAACTCAACTCTACAATCTCATTTTAAAAAAAAAAGACTCTTGGGGCAGCTAGGTGGTGCAGTGAATAGAGCACTGACCCTGGAGTCAGGAGGACCTGAGTTCAAATCTGACCTCAGACACTTACTAGCCGTGTGACCTTGGGCAAGTCACTTAGCCCCAATTGCCCTGCCCTCTCCCCTCCAAAAAAGCAAAAAAAAAAGGACTCCTCTGATCTTACCATCCCTGCTAGCTACCAGCTTGTATCTCTTTGTGGAAAAACTCCTTAAGAAGGTCTTAAGAACACTTGGTTCTTAAACTTTCTCTCCTCTCACTTCTCTTCTAAACCCTATGCAATCTGGCTTATGGCTTCATCATTCAACTGAAACTGCGCCTTTCAAAGTTACTAACCATCTCTTAATTGCCAAATCTAATGGTCACTTCTTAATACTGACCCTCCTTTACCTTTCTGGAGCATCTGACATCAATGACCACCTTTTCTTCCAGAATGCACTCTCCTCTTTGGGTTTTCATTACAATGTTATCTCCTGATTGGCCTCCTTTTGGTCTGACTGCTCCTTTTCAGTTTCCTTTATTGATTTTTCATCCTTGTCATACCCATTATCCATTTTTATCCCCAACAATGTACAGGTAAGTGCTTAACAAGTGCCTTCCCAAAAAGAGCTGGTTCAAGTTGGCTCCAGCATCCCGCTGGCCATTTCCCAATTAATGAACAGTGCTTCATTTTCCAGTTCAACAATGAGATGGTGGGTTGGTTAGTTCGATCTCTCAACTAGGAGAGATGCTAAAGAAGAACTCTGAAGTCTAGCACCATAATCTTAGAATATCTTGAGAGGTAGCAGGTTCTTTTGCCCTCTGGGCTTTGGGTGGAAGAGAGAATGGAGGTGTGTGTAGAGGGGGATGATCTTCCACTAGGTTGGTACCTCTGATGGGGCCACTGAGACTGAGGGAGTCTGTTGTTCATCTGATTGCCTCATTCACAAACATAATTATCTTTTGTTAAGTAAGAATACTTCTTGACTGCATCAATCAAACTTCTGTAAACAGAACTAAACGAAGTTCTCCAGGGACTAGAACTCAGACCAAGTATATTGGTATAATTCCCTACGATCTATGATTCTGCTGAGCTCAATCAATAGTACTCTCTTGTCCATCCCTCCTCTAGCATCTGGTCCGTGGCAGGTGATGGGGCACACAATACCATGTACCTAACCCTGGAGTGAGATCCTCCCTGAGATTTTTAATAGCAAAAAAGTAAAATAAAAACAATTAGGTAGCCCAGTAGAGTTTAGTTCCCTGCCTGCTTGCCTATTTGGATCAATTAGTAATTGTATATTGCTTGTTTGTACATAGCTATTTGTACATTGTCTCTTCCGCTAGAGTGTGAGCTCATTGAGGGCAGGAGCCATCTTTTGCCTTTGTATCTCCAGCCTTAGCACAATGCTTGGCACACAGTAAGAGCTTAAAATATTTACTAAGCAACTCTAATTGACTATAGGGTTGAATCATTTGATGGATGTAAAAAGGAAAGGATTAATGAGCATTCAAACTACATTGGTCAGATGGTCATCACTGGGTTCCAGGTTTCTTAGCTCAGGTACAAAGTAGGTTTATCTAAACAATTGGGAATAGGATGGGAGTTTGGCACTGTTTTTAGTACATGGTCCAGTTCAAGGCAGCTTACCTTTGTTAACTACGTCTATTATACCCTCACTAAAGGAAAAATGTAGTGTCCGGGAAAGCAACATCAGCTGGTCCAATTCACTGGTTTCCATGGTGACTGGTCCATCTCCAAGGATACCCCCAATCCTGAGTTGCTAGCTCTCATGCAAACTCATTATCAGGTCTGTATTATGATCCCCAGATAAAGGGGTGGGAGAAGGAGAGGGATTTTTCCCTGACTTTGCTCTGGACTACCAGGTAGGTATAGACACGAATCACTAAGTTGCACAAACTAAAAGTACACACATACACACACACACAGAGAAAGAGAGAGAGAGAGAATGAGAGAGAGAATGAGAGAATGAGAGAGAGAGAGAGAGAGAGAGAGAGAGAGAGAGGGAGCTAGCCAGACAGAACAGGAGAACCAGGGCCAGAGACAGAGAACATAGAACCTAACGTTAGAACAGTATCTATAAGGATATATGTGACCCAACTATGGATACAAGACAAGAAAATGATTTGCCGGGGTGGGGGGAGAGGGAGGTCACCAAGCTAGGAAGTGCTACGTTCCATTCCTGTCTTACTCTAGACCTTCTAGAGATCAGGTCCTAGGGATGGAATCCACTCAGTTCTGGAATTCCAGTTAGTCCAAAAGCCACAAGTGGAATGAAGGTTGGCTAGCCTCGGACCCTCTCCAAACTTGAGGCCCCTGAGAGAAATTCACCAATGGGAGAAGGGGGCTGGCCTGGGGGATTCCAGGGTAAGGATGTTTACAAGTGAGATAATTAGATATTTCTCTGCCACTGCAGGACTGTATGACCATACCTCTCTGAGCCTCAGTCTTTTCAACAGTAAAATAGGCTAATTAAATTTGTTCTGCCTCCTCCCCCCTCCCCCAGCTGAGAGGAAGGTGTTTTGGTAGTTTTGTACAAACCGTATTAATACGGTACAGTAAATACCTATTTCTAAGAGTTTATTATGTCAGGTGAGCTGATACCAAATGATAATCATGGGGATAGCACAAAGTTGGAGGTTCATGATCTTTGACACCTCACTCAAACCTGTCAGGGCTACTTCTAGGACCTGGAAAGGAGATGTAGTAGTTTTCCTCTAGAGACTTGACCGGCCAATGAAAGCCAGAGCTACAACAGCTCCAGAGGCTGTGCTACAGACAATGTACCTTGTGTCATTTGATTGTCCCACTTCTCTGGGAGATACCATTGTTACTATTTTACAGATGAGGAAACTGAAGCTCAGAGAGGTTACCTGACATATCCATGGCCACATAGCTAGGAAGTCTCTGCTGAGGCTGGATGAATTCACGTTTCTTCAGACTGTCCACATCTATCATTTCTTCCCTACCATGCTAAACTGCTGCTTTCCTTTTCCTTTTATTATTTTTAAAAAAGTTTTTACATCAGTCATTTGTTCATAATCCTCTCCCCAACAGAACAGTTATTTCTAACAAAGAAAAATAGTTGGGGGCAGCTAGGTAGCACAGCTAATAGAGCAATGGTCCTGGACTCAGGAGAACCTGAGTTCAAATCCAGCCTCAGATACTTAACATTTACTAGCTGTGTGACCTTGGACAAGTCACCTAACCCCAATTGCCCTGTCTTCCCCCTCCAAAAACAAAAGAAAAAGAAAAATAGTTAAGCAAAACTCATCCATGATATGACCATATCTGCAAGAATATATAACACTTTGCACCTTCCATATTGCCTCTTGAGAAAATGTTATAAATACTGTTATAATTCAAGGGTCCACTTAGGGAATGTCTTACTCCAGACCTTCTAGAGATCAAGTCCTAGGGATGGAATCCGCTCAGTTCTGGAATAATTGCTAACGTACCCCTCATTGATGGTTTTCTGAGCTGATATGGCCTAAGAAACTCATCCCCAGTGGGCAGCCTTCTGGTTACACTTTGCTAGACTGGTCAGAGAATCTCAGATGTAAAACTGGAGAAGACCTCAGAGGGATCCAGTTCAACACTTTCATTCCACAGATTAAGGAAATGATGCCTATGCAAGTTCAGTGATTGGGTCCTCTGACTCAACAGCACTGTTCTTTCCACTATCTCCCAAGGGGAGCTCCTGCCTCCTTCCTAATGGTTTTCTCAGAGTATATTGGAAACTGCTATTTAGGTCTCTACAAAGAAAGGGTAAAGCATGTTTAACAACCTTGTGAGCCATCAGGCTAATAAAGTGACAAAGTGAGGATGGGCTTTATTTTTACTTTGTGGAAAATGCAACGCACAAAGGATTTATACTTGAGCACAGTGGCACACAGTAGCTCTTGCTATTCATTTGTATTTTAGTTGTGTCCAACTATTTGGGACCCCCTTTGGGTTTTCTTGGCACAGATAGTGGAGTGGTTTGCCATTTCCTTCTCCAGCTCATTTTACAGATGAGGAAACTGAGGCAAACAGGGTGAAGTGATTTGCCCAGGGTCTCTCAGCTAGTCAGTGTCTGAGGCTGGATTCGAACTCAGGAAGATGAGTCTTCTCTGAGTCACATACATAGTAGGTGCTGAACAAATGCTTGTTTCATTGAGCCAGTGAAGAGTCAAGGTAACTTCTTCCCTTTCCAACGATCTTACCTCCCTAAGGACTACGCTAGGGCTGCAGTCTCCCATCTAACATGAGGAAATTTCTTGTAGTCAGTCAATTCCACCCCTCTCCTTCTTCTGGGCCCCATATTCCCAAGGACTTATTTCTCCAGACTGAAGGTCCTCACCTCTACTCCCTCTCAAATAAGCCTTGTAGTCTTTACTTCACAGGGCTGTGGGGCGGAAAGGGCTTTGCAAACCTGAACTCCTAGGAAGATGAAGGTTATTACTAATTTTCTATGTTTCCAAAATTTTGACACGTTTCCACCGCTGAGGTTGGAAATAAGTGAGGCAACACTCCCATCTAGTGGCCAAAGTGATAAGTGATGCTAACAGCTAAAACAATGCGATCTGTTCCAATTCAATCAAGACAATCATTTCTTAGTATGTTTCAGGTCCCCTTCTAGGTGTTGGGAATACAAACATAATGAGTGAAAGCTACAATAAGTATTTCTTAAATGGCTTATGTTTTACCTTCAGCCCTGGTAAACCATCTCAGAAATATATTCCATTGATTTCCTTACTAGAGTTTGCAATCTTGGGAGCCTTATTCACAGACAGAAGAGAACAGACTTTCAATTACTATCCCATCGCCAACTTTCTTTTGTGACTGTGAAGAATCAATATCTGTCCTTAGCTGAAGAGATGACAGGAATATCAGTGTGCTGACAAGGTTTCCGGAGCAGGAAGTTACTCCAACATATAAGCCCCTGGCATGCATCTAACCACCAGTTTGTTGGATCCTGATGAGAATGTGGTATCTGGTGGGTAAGTGTTGCCTGGTGAGTGCTCTAAGGATGATTGTTCTCCTCCAGTGCTGATTCTGCCATATTTTACCTAGTTGGGATTCTCTCTATCTCTCCCTCTATCTCTGTCTCCTGTCTTCTCTGTCTCCTTTCCTCTCTCTCTGTCTGTCTCCTATTCTGTGAAATCAGTAATAATTGTTCTATATCGATATCTAGTGCATAATTCCCCTTTCCTGGACAATTGTGGAGTTAATAGTCTGGAGAAAGTGTCTACTCTGCTATTTTATTGGTCCTATGACCCAGAAAGTTCCTTATGAATAAGGTATCTTTTTTTTTTAGCTTTTTTGGAGGGGGGAAGGCAGGGCAATTGGGGTTAAGTGACTTGCCCAAGATCACACGGCTAGAAAGTATGTCAAGTGTCTGAGGCTGGATTTGAACTCAGGTCCTCCTGACTCCAGAGCGAGTGCTCTATTCACTGCACCACCTAGCTGCCCCCCCCCCATAAGGTATCTCTTTAAAATTTGCAAACAATATTTCAATCACAAGTCCCATCCTACCAAGTCTCAGGGAAATCTATGGTAGAGGCCAGATATTCCTCCTTGTATTAGTATCTCTATGTCTCCCTTCTTATTACCCCCATTTTGTACCTTTCCATGTATATCAGTCCATCTCTGGTCATGGACTCAATTTCCGTCTGTCTTTTTAGACAATGTCTCCAGTCAATTACTGGACCTCTAATCCTTTTTGGTTTCCTGGAATGCATCTGTTATTTGCTACGCTATGGGGCTTGGTTAACATGTACAGTATGCTTTCCCCCTTCATTTTTAGTTTTAAGACCCTCCTCATGAGATATGCAAGATGTCAGGTTATGTAACCCTTGTTAGTAATGTCTATCTTAAAAGGAATCATGGAGACAGTTACTGCCCCTTGAAGACCCAGGTAAGAGTTCAGCTGTTGTTCCTGAAACTCTATGCTGTCAGACAAGTGGTCAACCAGCTTATGCTTGAAGGCCTCCAGGAAGGAGGAAACCACCCCACTCCACCCCACTCACCTACCCGGGCAGTTTATTCTACTTTTGGAAAGTTCAAAGGGTTAGGATGAGTTTCCTGACATTGAGTCTAAATCTGTGTGTTGGCAATTTCCCTCACACCTCTACCCTATTTGTTCTAAGTTTCCTCCCTCTGGGGTTAAAAAGAACACAGTTAGTCAGTCAGCTAGAATTTATTAAGCACCTAATATGTGTTAGGCATAGAGATAAACACTGAGGATAGGTGGAAAGACAGTCCCTGCTCTGAAGGAGCTCCCAGTCTAATGGGAGAGAAACCAGGTAAACAAGATCCAGACAGAATAAACTGGAGATGGTCAACAGAGGAAAGGCACTAGCAAGAAAGCGGACCAGGAAAAGCTTCTCATAGAAGGTGGGATTTTACTTGGGACCTGAAGGAAGCCAGGGAAGAGATGGAAATGAGGAAGTAGAGTTCTAGGCACCGGGGATAGCCAGTGAGAATGCTGGGAGTTGGGAAATAGAACTGTTGTGTGCAAGGAAGTGCAAGGAGGCCAGTGTCACTGGATCTTGGAGTAGTTGGAGAATGAAGTTTAAGAAGACTGGTAAGGTAGGAAGATGCTAGGCTATGAAGGGCTTTAAAAGCCAAACAGGATTTTGTATTTGGTCTTAAAGATGACAAAGAGCCACTTGAGTTGATTGAATGGGGTGGTGACGTGGTCAGACCTGGTGATTTAGGAAAATCACTTTGACAGTTGAATGGAGGGAGACAAGACAAGGAGATCACTCAGCAACCTATTGGAATAGTTCAGGAATGAGGCAATGAGGCCTATTCAAGGACAGTGGCAGCATCAGAGGAGAGAAAGGGGGTATATATTAACAAAGGAAGAAAAATGATAGGGCTTGGCAAAGCATTGGATGTGGGTGAGGTCAAAGTTAAGAGTCAAGGATAGTTTCAGAAACTATTTTTCCAAACAGTTTATATAGTATTGGGGTTCATTGTTGTTTAAATGCTTGGTAGCATTTACTTGTAAAGCCATCTGTCCTAGAGATTTTTCATAGGGATTTTATGGCTCATTCAATTTATTTTTCTATGTCAAGGTTATTTAAATATTCTATTTCCTCTTCCGCTAATCTGAATAGTTTATATTTCTGTAAGCATTAGTTCATTTCAACGGCTTGTCAGTTTTACTGGCATATAGTTGGGCAAAATAAGACTTAATAATTGCTTTAATTTCATCTTCATGAAGTGATACATTCAACATTTTCATTTTGATGCAGGTAATTTGGTTTTCTTGCTTATTTTTTTATAATAAAACTAACCACTGGTTTATTTATTTTATTGGTTTTAGAAATTTTCCCATGTACTGCTTTGGCTGCATCCCAGAAATTTGGGAATATTGTCTCGTGGTTGTCGTTCTCTTTAATGAAATTATTAATTGTAATTGGTTCTATGATTGGTTCTTTGACTCGTTCATTCTTTAGCCTTAGATTACTTATAAGGGATGAAGGTAGCTTGACAGTACAGCTAGTTCTCAATTAAGGTACAAATTCACACTATTCTGTATTTTATGCACTTTCGCTGTTTCACAGCTCAATTTGGGGGTCTGGACCTTTTCAGTGCTTTCAAAGTAGTGTGATCCAGAGAGAGGTCTGTTCATTGCAAATTCCTGCCCCAGTTTGCATCTGTTGGCTTGTGTGTATGTGGCTGACTTTTCATAGACTCAGGCATGGTTAGCCCATGGGAAGTTCTACAGGTACAAAGCAACTGAATTTCTGGCTTCACCTTGGTTTTGGTCTCTTTCCCTGGTTTATTACTTGCAGGCTTGTGTGTGAGGCTAAATGTCAGAAGTGAGTCCCTACCCTGTTCTTGGGCTCAGAGCCACACAGTGATGGTTCTGAAACTTGTTCCTTGCTCCTTGCTCCTTACCTAGGTAGGCCTCTGCTCCCTCAAAACAGTGACTACTCCTCTCTGCCCTGAACTGTGACCTGACACTGGGTGAGGAGTGACAGATCTGCCAGATCTGCACCTCTTCCTATTCTTAGTTTTAATACAAGGTCCCCTATGATCATGCTTGGGCTTTGTGCTGCTCCTTGCTGCTGCTGCTGCTTCCACAGGTCACTGCTGCTTCCAACTTGTGGTGCCACTGTTGCTGCTGCACTGTGCTCCTGGCCAAACCTGACTCCAGTGTCTGTAGATCTCTCTGTCTTCCTAAGCTGATCAGGTCTGGCAAAATTACTCACTGTAACTTTTTCTTGGCTTTCTTGATCAGAATTCAGTCTGGAGCTCTTTATTAGTCTTAGGGGACAGATATAGCCTTGAAGGGTTGGGGAAAGGTGGGATCTTGGCTAACAGTAGGAGAGAACGTGAGGGAAGGCAAAACTGCTAGATCTCAATGTTCCGTCTTGACTCCACTTCCCACTGATAATTTTAGAAAGAGCTGTTTCAGCTGAATGATTACGTCCCAAGTTCAATTGCAGAGTTACAAAGAGAGTGAGAGAAAAGGAAATGGAGACATCTATTGTAGATTGTCTTCTCAAGTTGAATTCTAAAAGGCAAAAGAGATATAGGATGATAACTAGCAAGGACAAGTGAGGGTTTTTTTTTGAGGATTGGGGAGACATGTTCCTTTTTGTAGGCAGAAGAGAAACAGCCTGTACACTGGGAGATATTGAAGACCAGTGAGAGAGTAGGGACAATAGAAAGGGGGGAATTTGCTGCAGAAGATAGGATGGAATGAGATGGCTTGTACAAGTGGTTTGCCTTGGCTTCCTTCTTCCATAAGACAGCCCATCATATTACAGACTCATATAATAGCTCTCCTGGGTCTTTTCTCCAGGCTTAATATCTCTAGCTCCTTCGATCCATCTTCATATGAATTCCAGCCTCCTGGCCACCCAATCTGCCCTCCTCTAGACCCTCTACTGTACATCAATGTACTGATAAGGTGACATCAGGAACAGAGTATTTTCTTGTGTGTTGTGTCAAACAAAAAATATTAATACTGTACTTTGCCAGAAATACTTTTTATTAATTGAACATTATTCTAAAATCCAAGTATTTCTAGCTCGGATAGAAAAATGTCTGACCTGGCATAGTCCCACGATGCACTTAGACATCTCTCTAGCCACAAGACAACTTGATGTAGCATTTCTAGGAACTTGAACAAGGAAAATGTCATAATATGTTAAAATACAGTTTGGGGCTAATATTCCAGAACAATAGTTACTTAATCTTCAACTAACAATATTCAATTTCTTATTTGAACACATCTCTCTGGGACTTAAAGGGTCTCCTCCCTAGGAATAAGAAGAGTGGGTCAACGGCCAAATCACTTCAGGGGAATCTCTTGGAGGGGACCATGGGTAATGGAGAGCATGGGCTTTAGTCTCCTCTGTCCCCTTCCCCCACCTTTTTTGGAGGGGGAAGTGAGGCAATTGAGGTTAAGTGATTTTCCCAAAGTCACACAGTAAGTGTCAAGTATCTGAGTCCACACTTGAACTCAGGTCCTCCTGACTCTGAAGTTGGTGCTTTATTCACTTTACCACCTAGCTGTCCCTTGCCCCCTCCCCTTGAGTAGAGAAGGACCTTGTGAATGCCACAGGGCCATAGGATTTCAACTTTTTATTTGACATCCTAGCAGTGGCCCCAGCTGGTAGAAGTGTCTGTAGGAGGAGTTGAAGACAGATGGGTGCAATAGCAATCAAGTTTAGCAGATACTTAGCACTTTAGTAACTTAGGGCTAAACATGGAAGGTGTGAGCCCTGTCCACTGTTGAGAAGGTGTGAACTCCCCTGTTGACATAAAAGAAGGCTATTGGCTGAGACAGGAGGCCATTGTGTATATAAAGAAGAATTCTAGAGATAGAGAGACAGAATTGGAATTTTCCAGCTGGAGGAAGCGGGATTGTCTCTTTCTCTCCCAGCATCTGGAAGCTGATTGAAAAAAGAGATGGAGTTTTCCTGAGACCAGAATCTGGTGAAGGCCACCCAGAAAGCCAATATTCCTTCTGGGTCCTAGGGCCAGCTGAATTCCTGGAAGACTGAAGAAGCATGACCAGGATAAGACTTTGTTTGTTCATGGCCTGGCTGATCCTTGAGTTCCAGGCAAGAGAAGTGGTGAAGGGTTTGAGATGTGCTGGACCCTGTGAGCTTCAGTGTGAGCCAGGGATTGCCCTGAGGACTGGACAAGGACCTGAGAGCTGTCTGCCTCTGAGGACTG
>CM053602.1:47686835-47709649 GCA_028646575.1 Pseudocheirus occidentalis
TCAAAATGTCTTGGAAATGAATAATGCAAACAATAAAAAAAGAAAAATATAAACTTCATTCAATGAAGATAACTTTAAAAAAAGAGTTAGGATTACAACCAAGAATCACCCAGCAAAATTGAGTAAAATGCTTCAAGTGAAAAATTGAAATTCAGTGAAATAGAGGATTTCCAAATATTCTTGATGATCAGAGCTGAATAGAAAATTTGGCTTTCAAATACAAGACTCAAGAAATGTATAAAAATGTAAATAGGACAGGGAAATGATAAGGGACTTAATAAGGTTAAACTGTTTATATTCCTACATGGGAAGATGATACTTGTAACTAACAAAAGAACTTTCTCATTCTTGGGGCAGAGAGAAAGAGTATACATAAACAGGGCACAAGTGTGAGTTGAATATGAATGGATAATATGTTAAAAAATAAAATTAAGGAGTGAGAAATAGGAATTTCCTGGGAGAAAGGGAAAAGCAGAGGTAATAGAAAGTTTTTGCAGTGGAGGGAAAGTGCGGGCAAGTGAGGGAGTGAATGAACCTTACTTTCACCTGAGTTGGCTCAAAGAGGGAATAACATACATATTCAATTGGGTATAGAAATCTATCTTACCCTACAGGACAGTCGGAGGGGAAAGGGATAAGAGAAAGGGGTGTGCATGATAGAAGTGAGGGCAGATTGGGGGAAGGGACAGTCAGAAGCAAAACACTTTTGAGGAGGGACAAGGTGAAAGGAAGCAAGAAGAGCACAAACATGGGGAAATGGGATGGAGGGAAATATAGTTGGCAATAGTAATTGTGAAAAAAAAATTGAAGCAAGTTTCTCTGATAAAGGACTCATTTCTTAAACATATAGAGAACTGAGTCAAATTTATTAAAGTGAGAGGCATTTCCCAATTGATAAATGATAAAAAAGATTCAATCAGTTTTAAATGATAAAAAAGATTCAATCAGTTTTCAGACGAAGTAATCAAAGCAATCTATAGCCATATGGAAAAAAATATTCCCACTCACTATTTACTGGAGAAATGTAAATTAAAACAATTCTGAGGTACTACTTCATGCTTAATTGGTATGACTAATTAGATTCACTAATAGGTCAGAAAAGGAAAATGACAAATGGTGGAAGAGATGTGGGAAAAATGAGACATACACTGTTGGTGGAGTTGTGAACTGATTCAATCATTCTGTAGAGCAATTTGGAACTATGCCTAGAAAAACCACTACTAGTTCTGTATCCCAAAAGATACAAACAACAAAAAAGGAAAAGGATGTATATGTTCAAAAATATTTATAGGAGTTCTTTTCTCGTGATAAAGACTTAGAAATGGAAGGGATGCCCATCAATTGAGGAATAGCTGAACAAGTTGTAGCATATGAATGTAATGGAACACTATCGTGCTTTAAGAAATAATGCTCTCAGAAGGATGCTCTCAGAAAAATCTGGAAAGACTTATATGGGCTCATGCAAAGTGAAATGTACTGTGTACAAAGTAACAGCAACATTGTTAACATAATCTACTGTGAATGAGTTACCCTATGCTTGTGATCCAAGATAACTCCAAAGGACTTATGAAAAATGCTATCCATCCCCAGAGAAGGATATCTATCTGAATCCAGACTGAAGCATACCTTTCCCCCTCTTCTTTATTTTTCTCAAAGTTTGTTCACGTATGTTTTCTTTCACAACATGACTAATATAGAAATATGTTTTGCATGACTGCACATGTATATATCAAATTGGTTGTCTTCTCAATGAGAGGTATAGGAAGGATAGAAGGGAAAGAATTTGGAACTCAAAATTAAAAAAAAAAGAATGTTAAAATTACTTTTACATGTAACCGGGGAAAAGTAAAATACCAAATAAATTTTAAAAGAATATTTAAAAGATCAATCTCACCAAATATTCACATGCAGAGTTTTTTCTAACTCTCGATAGCTAAGCTCTATGCTATCAGGGAAAGGATTCTGAAAGGAGAAAACAGCACTTTTAAGTTTCTGTGAGATGCCACTCATTTTTTTCCTGTTTTTTGGACCACTCAGGTGAGCCAGTTGAATAGAAGAATAGTTGGAACAGTAACACCAATCCTTGACACAAACTGTCTATCCTCTGCTCCACTTGTATTGGGGAGAGAGAGTTAGACTGGTTCTGAGTATGCCCAACTGCCCAAAGTGTTAAGACCTTGGTTTTGCCTCATGACTGAAATACCTCTAAGCTAAGTTGAATGTGCCATGATGGTGTGGCCTCCAAGACCCTCCAAGAATCATTTTATGGATCCTATGATGAATTTCAGTGCTCCCTGAAATGAGACTGACCTGTCCCACAGCCAGAAGGGCCATCCACTATTGCTTCTTTGTGGATGACCAGTGGACAGTCAAGGCCATGAAGGGGTCCATTGTCCCTGAGTGACTCCAGACCCAGGGTATCATCATATACCTATTGGAGATTTTCCTTCTGATGTCCCTCCCATTGCCAGAGGTTAGAAGCAGGGCAATCACGGTCTTCATTGCCTTGCTCCTCACCACTTTGGAAACCTCTGCAATGGTTCTTGTCCTTTTCTTCCTTATATCTTGACAGAAGGTCTTTCAGGTCACTGATATTCATGAAATGATCTAATTGAGGGTGAGGGCATAAGAGTTAAGAGTCTAAGGGAGGAGACATTCATGCCAATTCCTCAGACCCTGCTGAAGGTGCTCCTCCAAGAATCTCTGAGAGACTCCATTAGTCAACTGCTTCCACACTACCTAAGGGACCCTCAAAGACGGATGTCCCCTATCACAGTTCTGTCTATTATAGGACAGACTGGTTATCTTGCTCTTCCAATAGATGCCATTTTTTTCTTTTTTGGGGAGGATGGCAGGGCTTCATTTTTCCCTATCTGATGGGTATAAGACAACCTCAGAGTAGTTTTAATTTGAGATTTTCCAATTATTAATGATTTGAAGCATTTTCTTCACATGGCTCTAGAAAGCTTGGATTTTTGCCCTTGAGAACTACTTATTCATATTTTTTTACAATTTATCTATTGAGTTATAGCTCTCATTCTAATAAATTAAAATTTCCCATATATTTGGGATATGAGACCTTTATCAAAAGATAGAATATCAGATAACACTGTGGAAAAGATTTCCCCCATGTAACTGGTACCCTTCTTGTCTTAGCTTTATTATATTTGGTTATTACAAATTTTTTACACATTCAAATTTGTTTATTTTGTCTTGCCTATCCTTTGATGGTATAATGTATAGAATGCTGGCACTGGAGTTCAATGACTTGAGTTCAAATCCAGCCTCAGACATTTACTTACCAGGCGTGTGGCCCTGCGCAGTCACTTTGCCTCTGTTTGCCTCAGTTTCCTCATCTATAAAATAGGGATCATAAGAGAAAGCATTTAGTGACTAGCATGTAGTAAGTGTGTTTCCTTGCTTGTTTCCTTCCTTCTTCCCTTATGTTCAAAGAATTAAAAGGTAAGTTCTTCCTTTTTACTTTCTTTTTGTGATGTGATATTTAGGTTTGTCCATTGGTAATTTATCTTCTGATGTAAGTTAATCATTTAATAATAATTTCTGCCAGAATGCTGTCTAGTTTTCCCTGAAATTTTTACCATATATTAAGTTCTTATTCCAGTAGCTGGGGGCTTTGGACTCATCAACAATTATGGTTGCTTTCATACCTAATCTGTTCCACTGATCATCCTAACTCCTCCCTCTTTTGATGATTACTGCTTTGTAGTATAGTTTGAAATCTGCTACTGATATTTTCTTTTAATCAGCCAAGATTGTCCTTTATACACCCATCCCCATCCCCACATTGTGAACCAAAGAAACCAAACCCATTACACACCACACACACACACACACACACACACACACACACACACACACACATACACAATCAAAGCAAATTTCCACATTGGCCAAGTCCTAAAAATTTTTGTCTCATTCCTCATTCTGAATCCTTCACTTGCCTATCAGGAGGTGAGGAGAATGTACATTCTGGGCTCCTCTGGATATGCTCAGTTCCAATGTGGAGATGCCCCAAAGAGGCCTTTTGAGCAAGCACAATTTGCCTGACATGGAGCTCCCTGGATCCCTGACCATGTGGGTGGGGGAGCCTCCTTTGATTGGTT
The DNA here is from genome assembly GCA_028646575.1 of Pseudocheirus occidentalis. Lineage (NCBI taxonomy): Eukaryota > Metazoa > Chordata > Mammalia > Diprotodontia > Pseudocheiridae > Pseudocheirus > Pseudocheirus occidentalis. The sequence continues at coordinate 47,690,960 of CM053602.1, forward strand.
GCCCGCATCTAATACTGGCAAGACTGAGTCAGTCAGACTTTCTGTATCATTCTTTTCAGATGCTTTCTTTTTGGACGCTCTTAGCTGCTGTGTCTGGAGTGGGGAAGATCCCAGTGCACCTACGGTGTGAGCACCATGAACTGAACTCGTAAGAAGAGAATGACTCTCCTTTGTCTTACCCCCTGCTCCAAGAAATGGACTCAGAGTTTCTGCCCTATTTTCTTTGTCCTTCTCAGTTTCAGGCGCTGGAGGTGATTCCCTCAGGACACCTGGGATTTCAGGCCATAGAGACCTTGGAGTTGGTATTCCAGGCAGGGTGGTGTAGCCAGCCCGACCAGAATGGAAGCCTGGGACGTGAGGCTAAGAAGGGTTTTGGACTTGGAACTGAGACTGTGCTCTAAGGGAACTGAGCTAAACTGTGAGCCTAATCCCTTTTACCTCCTCAGAAACAGGTGATCTCCCACAGGTAAGGGGAGTGAATTTGAACATTTCTGACTATGCTTTCTGAAGTAAATATTCCTTTGTAAATATTCTTGTATTACACAATAGTATTCTATCACATTCTTAATACTCTAACAGTTAGAGACTAGTAGTCTAACTTGTTTGGCTATTCCCCAATGACATGTATTCTCTCAGTTTCTAATTCTTTACCACCACAAAAAAGCTACTGTAAATATTTTTATATATTATTAGAATTGGATTTGCTTAGGAATAAGCACTTCCCTCCCACTAATTCCCACGTCTTCCTTTTCTGGCCCATTTCCCTGCACTGTATTCAACTCTGTGAGTATGTATTCTTCCCTCTTTTGACCAGTAGAGAGTGATGTCGAAGTATTAGCCACTCTGTCCCACCCCCCATCTCTTCCTCCTTTTTTGAATAGATGTCTACTTGTACACCTCAATTAAGTGGAATAATTTCCCCTAACCTTCCTTTCCCTCCCCTCTGAGTGTATTCTTCTTCTAATCCTTTTCTTAAGATCCTCAAGACAAAACAGAACCACTCTCAAGCTTTTTCTAATTAAATTCCTGCTCTGAACTGAACTGAAATCCCTCTGATGATGAAAGGGTTCAGAGGAATATAATATTCCAAATTCTCTGCTAAATAGTGGGTGATCCTGACTCTGAGGTGATTTCTCAGTACTTGAATTATTTTCTTCTGGCTGCTTGCAGTATTTTTTTTGGACCTAGAAACTCTGGATTTTGGTGATAATGTTCCTGGGAGTTTTCATTTTGGGGTTTCTTTCATGATGTGAAGGTATATTCTTTCTACTTCCCCTTTGCTCTCTAGTTCTAAGAGATCTGGGCAGCACTTTTAAAAGATTTATTGAAATAGGATATAAATAGGATGTTTAGTCTGTTTGGTGATGGCATTCAGATAATCTAGTAATTTCTTAACTTTTCCTCCCTCAATCTTGTTTCCAGATCAGCTGTTTTTGCTATGAAATACCTTATATTTTCTTCTACTTTTTTCTGGTCTTTTGACTTTGTTTTAATATTTATTGTTGCCTCATGGAATTATTGGCTTCTATTTGGTCCATTCCAATTTTCAGGGAGTTCATTGCTTGGGCATGGTTTTGTACCACTATGCCAAGCTTCTAATTCCCTTTCTAGTTCTTTTTTTCCATAGCTCTAAGTTTTTTTTTCCATTTTTCCCCCTTCAAGAGTTCTATTCCATTTATAAAACATATTTTAAACTCTTAAAATGCTTCATCTTTTCCAGGAATTCTAGGTGAGTCTGTGGCCAAGATATATTTTTCTCTGAGGTTTTTATTGTGGATGTTTTGGAGTCATTCTCTTCTGGGTCTATGTGTTGAAAATCCCTGCCACCATAAAAGCTCATTGTTACTAAGGTTCTTTTTATTTGCTCATTCTTCCAGCCTACTTCCTGACTTTGCATTCAATGTTAGGGTTGGACTCTGCAACATTTCTGGAGGAAAGGTCTGGACTAGTTCTGTTGTTGCTTTCTTGGGGGTACTGAGTGTTGTGTTATTCCTGGATCTCAAGGATCTTAGGAACCTGCAAGCTTTCAGTGCTTCCAAAGTGAGCTGATCCAGGGCAAAGCCTGATTGTTGTTTTGCTATAGCAAATTCTTGCTTTGGGTTTATGTCTACGCAAGAGTAGACTGCTCCTGTACTCAGCCCCCATGAATCAACTGGAAAATTCTGTTGGTTCAAAGTAGCAGAATTGTATGCTCCCCTTTGGCCTGGGATTCCTAGACTGGTTATATCTCTGCAGACTGCTAGATACTGGAAGTGAGACCTTGCTTCACAGCTGTGGTCTGAGCCCCACCACTGCTGCTTTTGCTGCCACTGGCTTCTGAACTTCCTTCTTTCTTCACACACCACCCAAGACCTCCTCACCCAGGAATGCACCTACTGTGAACAGGTTCCCTTCTTACTCTGTTCTGTATCTGCAACCCAAGGCTGGGTGACAATCCAGGAAGCCCATCACAGTGCTCTGGTCTGAGACCTCTTCTTGCCCTAGTGCCTCTCCCTGGATGCCATAGTGCTTCCCAGCAGGTGCTCCTGGCCCAATCCTGTTTTCTGTGTCTGAAGATTTCCCTTTCTGGCTTTATAATTCAAGATGGGATGAACAGGAGCGGCTAGGTGGTGCAGTGAATAGAACACTGGCCCTGGAGTCAGGAGGACCTGAGTTCAAATCTGGCCTCAGACACTTAATACAAAAACTAGCTGTGTGACCTTGGGCAAGTCACTTAACCCCAAACTGCCCTCCAAAAAGCAAAAAAAAAAGATGGGATGGACAAATGACTTGCTATGAATTTTTCTGGACTTCTCTTTTAGGATTCAGTCTGGTACATTTTCCAGATTTTTAGCAGGAGTTTGTAGAGGGGAGATCACTGCATTGCTTCCCATCACTCCACCACCTTGACTCCGTCATTCCCTTGAGATTCACTATCATTTGTTTCTCCAGATCAATTTCAGTATTATTTTTTTATACCTCTATAAAGCAATCCCTTGATAGTTTGCTTGGTATGGCACTGAATAAATGAATGAATTAATTTAGTCTTGTCATTATACTAGTTCAGTCTACCCATGAGCAATTTATATTTCTCAGATTGTCTTGATTTCTGTCAACAGTGCCTTATAATTATATTTATATAGTACCATTGTGTAGATGCCCAAGGTTTTTTTTTTGCATTTTATATGGCTCTGCTCTTTTTACTTCCTTCCTGCTGGTCCATTTCTATATATTACTAATGATGAAGATATGGATTGATTTTACTTTTTGTAGCTTTGCTGAAATTATTGTTTCAAATTACTTTTTAGTTGATTCTCTAAGTTTCCATCATATTATCTACAAAAAATGTTAATTTTGTTTCTTCTTTGCTTATACTTATTCTCTCAATTATTTTTTGTTTTTGTTTTATTGTGGTAGACAGCACTTCTAGTACTATAATGCATCATAATGGCAACAATGACCATCCTTGCCTTACCCATGGCCTTATTGGAAAGGAGTCTACTTTATACCCATTACATATATAATACTGCATCTTGGTTTTAGATATACACTATTCAACATATTAAAGGCCATTTATTAGTGATTTTTAACAGAAAGATTTTTCTGTGCATATTTATATAAGCATATGATTTTCATTCTTATTACAAATACAGTTAGTTATATTTATAACTTTTCCAATATTAAATTTAACTTAGCTTTTATTGCTGGTATAAATCCAACCTTGTCAGAGTTTGCAGTCCTTAATGTGTTGCTGTATCCACTTTGCTAAGATTTTATTTGAAATTTTTGTGTCAAAGTTCTTTAGTACCATTGGTTTATATTTTTCTTTCTCATTTCTACTCTCTCCAACTTCAGTATCAAGACTAAATTTGTATCATAAATGGAATTTGGTGGGGTCTTTTCCGTTGTTCTTTTTTGCTGGTGGTTTGGATAATTTGGATCTAATCGTTCTTTGAATGTCTGATAGAATTCACTTGGGGACCCATCTAGTCCCAGAGTATTTGGGAAGGAGCTCACTTATGGATTCTTTCATTTCTTTTTTATGAGATTAGACTGTTCCAATGATCTATTTCTTATTCTGTTAATCTTGGTATTATATATATATATTTAATCCTTTATTTTATTTGAATTGTTTGATTTGTTGGAATAGTTGGGCAAAAGTTTCCAATGATATTCTTTATTTCTTCATTTGTTGTGGATTCTCATTTTTTATACTAATTTGTTACTCATAATCTTTTTAATCAAATTAACTAATGGTTTATCTAATTGTTTTTAAAAAACAGTGCTCTTAGTTTTACTTAATAATTCATTCATTTTTGCGTCTAATTTTGTTAATCTCTTTGATTTTCACTATTACTATTTTGGTGTTTAATTTGGGGTTTTAGTTTGTTGTTTTTCTAGTTTTTATTATTTTTATGATTTTTTTCTTTGACCCATTAATTCTTTAGGATTATCATTTACTCTTCAGTTGATTTTTAATCTTTTCTTCGATGGTCTGTTATTCAATATAATTTTTATTGAATTGTAGTAAGAAAAGGTTTCATTATTTGTACTTTTGTGCATTTCTGTGATGTTTTTGTATCCTAATACCTGGCTGATTTTTGTGATGGAGACATTATGGCTTTCTATTTCCCAATCACCAGAGCTCTATTATGTCATAATTTTTCTAATATTCATATCTTTCACTTTTATGTTTAAGTTTGCCTAGTTCTGAAATGGGTTATTTGAGACCCCCAACTTTATATAATTTTACTATTTCTCCCTATAATCCATTGTATGTGTGTTGATAATTTTTTAATATATTAACTAAAGTCTGATTTAATCAAACAAACTGCTCTGATTAAAAGTTCCTTTCCCTGTGTCTGTAACTTCAATGATCAGAGGTGAGATTTCCCTTATCTTGGGACTTACTCCACATGAAAGCAAAAACAGACATCCTGAGACCATAAAATGTAAATAGACCCTGCTCTGGTGGTTGTCAATTTGCATTTACGACCAAGGAACTCTGTTTTCACATATAGATGGTAACAAATGGAAGTCATGAAGTTTTGTGACAGAGTCATCCTGAACTGCGATGGTTCTAAAAATGCATAAAGAGTCTTATGATTTCTCTGTTCATCAGTCAGGACTTCCATCCTGCACTCCTTGAGCATGTAATCTAGCCTTAGGGAAAAATAAGGAATAAATAATGTAATTTTTATATTACTATCTGTTTGTCTCTTTAACCAGATCTTTTCTAGAAGTCCACAGTGTGTGTGTATGGAGGAGAGAGAACAACCATTAATTAAGAACCAATAATGCACCAAGTACTGTGATAAGTCCTTTACAAATCTTATTTCATCTGACCCTCACAACAACCCTGAAAGGTAGGTGCTATTATTATTCTCATTTTACTGTTGAGGAAACTGAGACAATAAAGTGTCTTGCCTAAGGTCACTTAGCTAGTAAGTGTCTGAAGCTGAATTTGAGCTCAGGACTTCCTGAGTCCAAGTCCAGTGCTCCATGCACTGTCACCTTGCTGCTTTGTTTAGCTTTTCCTTTAAGTATTTAGATGCTTTGCCATTCAGTGCCTATATAAGTATTAAAACTGTTTTCTATGGTTCCTTCCAGCAAAATGAAGTTTCCCTGTTTGTCTCTTTTAATTAATTCTGTTTTGTCTCTTGCCTTGTCTTTAATCACCCTTGCTACCTCTGCTTTTTTGTGTTTAGCTAAGGCATAATAGATTTTGCTACAATCTCATACTTTAATTCTGTGTGAGTTTATTTTCATGGAATCTTGTAAAAAATATATTGGTGGACTGTGCTTTCTAATCTAGTTGGCTATTGCTTCCATTTTAGACAGGAGCTCATCCTATTCACATTCATAGCTGTGGTCAGTAATTGTGTATTGCTGTCTGAACTGTTACCATTTTTTTCTGCTCTTTGCTCCTGGCCCCTTCTTTCTTACAGATTTCCTTTTTCTTCTGTTTTAATGCCATCTCCTCTCCAAGCTTAGAGTTTGTTTTCACTTATGACTAATTCTTCCCTACTGCTACCCTTCCTCTCATCACCCCCATTTCCATTCTTTTTGTTCTCTCCTGTTTCCCTGTTAAGTCAGAAGTATTTCTATGCCAAACTGTGTTTCTTCTACTTTTCTTTGACCAATAGAAATGAAAGTGAAGTGTCTAAATGAGTCCAGCTGTCCATAGCCTTTCCAGGTTGTGTAGACTTTTATTTGTATGTCCTGATTATGTGAGATAATATATTCTCCCACATCACTCCCCTTGTCTTCCTAATATCTTCATTATCCTTCCTCTTTTTTTTCTCTTAAGATAAAAAAAGCACTTCCAGGCCCTCCATCTTATTTGACTCCCTCTATGAACCCTCATAACATGAGGGTTTTAAGGAGACCCTTTTATCATCCTCCCCCATATTGGATTGTAAATGGCTCATTCTTATAAGTCCTATTTGATTGCATTTACCTTTTTTTGACAACAGTATTTGTATTTCAAAGCTTCTATTCAACTCTGGTATTTTCATCAAGAATCCTTGAACAGCCTCTATTTCATTGAAATTCCATTTTCCCCCTATAGGATTATGCTCATTTTTCCCTAGATAAATCATTCTTAATTCTTTTGCCTTTTGGAATATTTCTTTCCATGTTCTCTACTCCTTTATGGTGGTAGCTGCTAAATTGTGTGTGATCCTAACTGTGGTTCCTCTGTTTGAATTCTTTCACTCTGATTTCTTGTAGTACTTTTTCTTTGACCTGCGATGGTCTTTTTGGCTATGATAGTATTTAGTATTTTTATATTGTTTTTAGGAGGTGACTGATCGATTCTTTATATTTTGGATTTTTATTCTTTTTATATGTCTAGGAAATTTTCTTTCATGATTAAAAAATAATATCCATGTTCTTCTTTTTTTCATCTTGTTTTTGGTCTTTTAGTCATTGAGTTACTCCAGGGGTGGGGAACCTGCAGCCTCAAGACCACATGTGACCCTGTAGGTCCTCAAGTGTGGCCACTGAATCTAAACTTCTGGGATACATTTGAGGATCTAGAGCAGTGGTTCTCAACCTTCCTAATGCTGCAACCCTTTAATAAAGTTCCTCATGTTGTGGTGACCCACAACCATAAAATTATTTTCATTGCTACTTCATAACTGTAATTTTGCTACTGTTATGAATTGTAATGTAAATATCTGATATGCAGGATGTATTTTCATTGTTACAAATTGGACATAAGCCACAGGTTGAGAACCGCTGATCTAGAGGACCATATGTGGTCTTGAGGTTACAGGTTCCCCATCCTTGCCTTAGCCCAATGATTACTACATTTTCTTTCTTCCATCTGTTTTACAGGACAGTGCTTTTTGACAGAAGATGCCTCATAATTATTTTTTAAATATTATCTTTTGGCTTTACTTTAATATTTCTCATTTTCTAATGAATTAATTGGTCCATTCTAATTTTCTGGGAGTTAATTATCTGGGTAAGGTACTGTACCTTTTCTTTTAAATTTTTAATTTTCTAAGTCTCTTCTCTTCTTTTCCAATTCTTTTTTCCCATCACTCTCACTTAAATATTTTAAACTCTTTGAAAACTTGTATCATTTCTTTTAGGAATTCTAAGTGATCTCATGGGCAATCTGTGTTTCTCTCTGAGGCTTTGCTTTGCTTCTATGCCTTGGGCATCCCTGGCATCGTAATAGATCTCTATCTACATTTTTTATTCTTGAAGATCGAAATGTCATTGCTGAGGTCCTGCTCCTTGTTTGAGTGGTCTCAATCCCTTCTCTTCTAGAGATTTTGAATCTCTGATTCTCACCTGGAGGATGAGTCTTGGCTCTTTTCTCCTGCAGAGATTGACATTTCAGGGACGTATTGCTACTCCTTACTTGGGTCTTGTCTTCGGATCAGGATAGGAGCAATCATGCTTCAGCCCTCTGCCTTGCCCCAGAAGCTGAGTCAAAGGTCCTCCCTCCCTTCCAAGGGACTGGGATCAGTGTTATCGAAGTAGAAACTACACCCAGAGCCTGAGTGATATAATGGTTGGGAGTTCAGGGGAAGGGAAGAGCAGTGCCCAGAACTGTACTAAACAGCTTCTTCCTACTTCATCCTTGGCTGGTCTCCTACTGTTATATTTTCTTAGAGACAGAAGCTTCCTTCTCTATGTTGGAGAGAAGAGAAAAAAATAATTAAAAGGGCAATATTTAGCAGGGCAGGGTTCTTAAGCACCAAATAAGGATGGAACTAAATAACTGCAAATGAGTTTTAGAGGTTTATCTCCACCTTTGCATTTTCTAGAGAGAAAAAAATTAAAACTGATGTCTATGCTGTTAAAAATTGAGAACCCTTTTCACTCAATGGATTTCAATAGAGACAAAAATGAAACAATCAACAAATGCTTTTGCTTTCTAGCAAATAACTTATTTGTTCACAAAACCAAAAGCTTATTGAGTATATGATTGTTTTGGGGTGAAACGATCCTTCTTTTGGAAACCATTTTGGATAACATGTTGACCAATTTGTCCCCCAAATTTGCTGGTCTTTGCTGTCTAGAAAAATTGATAGGTTGATCATGTCTCTTTCTGGCACAGACACTTCTATTTTTAGATGCATCAGTTCCCATTCTGGATGTTCTTCCACGCTTCCACTTTGACTATTAGTAACAAGGACATTTGTTACCTGGCACCAACTTGATTGTAGCTTGATTCCACTGGAAGACTGGCTTTGGACCTCGAGGACCAGCAGGAATAGGGCCTAGGTCTCAATGGGAATTGTTCTGAAGCTTCATCCTGCCTCTCCCTAGGCTCTGCTATTTCATTGTCAGCAGTATTCTATCTTATCTGTCTAGACCAGGGGTCAGCAAACTACAGCTCTTCGGCCAACTCTAGACTACTGCCTCTTTTTGTATGGTGGATAAGCTATGAAGAGTTTTTACATTTTGAAATACAAAGAAATCCCTTTATTTACAATTGTAACTGTACCTGGCCCATACAAAACCAGGGAGTGGGCTGCATTTGGCTCAGGAATAGATTATTTTTCCCTTCCTCCAGGCCTTTATATATATCAAAACCCAGAAAAGTCCATGTATCCTAATGAAGCAACCAACATGCATTATAGGGAACTATAGCCATGAACACACAGAAACATGAATCAAAGTGTCTTACTGTGTCTAGAAGACCTTACCTTTCACAGAGTCAGATTCCATAAGCTTGATTGAGAGGTCAGCAAGACTAGGCAGATACTTAGTCTGAAAACACCTTCAATGAGGCTAAAAATGTCCCTTTCTTCTGTTTACTTGGCCATGAAAGATTTTCAAAGTGCAGTAGCCCAGAGTAAGGCTACCTTCAATCTCATCTTTTGAGGAATCTGTGTCCAAAAGTACCATTTCAGCATGTAGTAAAAATTCTTTATTCTACATTTTAGACACAAATCTTCTAGGGACACTTTTTTACATTCCACAACTTAAATCACCTCATTATAGAGGGTAGTAATACAAAGGGACAAAGATCCATCCTGCCTTTGAAAATCTCTGGCACAAGTAATTTTTACTACCAATGTAGGGTAGCCCCCAAAGAAAAGGCAAAATTCCACAATGAATCAAACATAGTGAAAAAGTTCCAGCAATTAGGGCTCTTCTCAAAGCTTAACGTTCAAGAGATACTTTCATCAATTGCTTTTAGTTTGTTCCTTACCATAACCAGCTTTGGGGAAGAATCCTTCCTAGATACATAAGGTCTTTCCATTTTGAAACTGGCTAGGTTTTCAAGAAGAGGAATGTAAAAAGCTTTCAGTGCAGGGCACTGTTATGAATGCATGGGCCAGGAAAGTCAAGCCTCCTTTACCACCAGCATCCCTCCGACTTGCTAAAGAAAGCTCAGGACCCTGAGTTCAAGAGCTTTAGGAACATCAGTGCTCCTTATACCTACTTCCTGCTTGGCTCCCACACCCAAATTTAGGGGAGTAACCCTTATCAGTCAGTCAGTCAAACATTTATTAAGTGCCTACTATGTACCAGGCATTGGGGATACAAAGAAAGGTAAAAACTCTTGCCCTCAAGGAGCTCACAGTCTAATGGGAGAGACAACATGCAAACAACTGTGTGAAAATAAGTTACATACAGAATAAACAGGAAATAACTGAAAGAAAGAAGGTCCTAGAATTAAGAAGGATTGGGACAGGTTCCCTGTAAACGGAAGAGAGGATTTTCAGTGAGACTTGAAGTCAGCCAGGAGGCAGAGAGGAGGGAGAGCGTTCCAGGCCTGGAGAATAATCCGTGTAAATGGTCATCTTCAGGAGACAGAGTGTTGCGTTTGAGGAATATTGAGGAAGTTAGTGTCAGTGGATGGTGTTGAGGATGGTGGGAAGCATAAGAGGACTATGAAGGCAGGAGGGGTCAGGTTGTGAAGGACTTTGAAGGCCAAACAGAGCAATTCTGTATTTGATCCTAGAGGTGACTAGGAATTCATTGGAGTTGACTGAGTCTCTACTCAGTTATGGGGTTACACGATAGGGCCTATGTAGAAAGGCCACTTTAGTGGCTGAAAGTAAAACGGAGTGTAGTAGAGAAAGACTTAAGTCAGGGAGACCCCCCCCCAGCAGCTATTACAATAGTCAAGGCATGAGGCAATGAGGGTCTCCACAATGTGGGAGCAGCATCAGAGGAGAAAAGGGGACATCTACAGGAGACTCTGCAGAGGGGATGTCACCAGTCCTTTGCAACATCTTGGATATGGAGGATGAAGACAGAGGGTGGAGACCCCAATGACTCCCAGGCTGTGAGCCTGAGGGCCTAGGAGGGTGGTAGGGAGAGAAGCTTGGTGTGAGGAAGGTTTGTGGGAAAGGTGGGGAAAAGAATGATTTCAGTCTTGGATATGTTGAGTTTAAGATCTATAGGACATTCAATTCATGATGTCCAGTTGGCAGTTGGACATGTGAGACTGTCCCACAGAGAAGACAGCATTGGAGTTTGGGCTGAATAGTGGATCTCAGAATCAACACAGAAATAACAATTAAGTCCATGACATCTGATGAGGTCACCAAGAGAAGTAGTATATATAGAGAAGAGAAAGACACTCAGGATATTCACAGTTAGCAGACCTGACATGGATGAAGATCTGGCAAAAGAGACAAGGGGCAGCCATATTTGGTGGGAGGAGAACCAGGAGAAAGTGGTGGCAAGAAAACCTAGAGAAAAATGAGTATTGCAGAGATGATGTGAAAGCCTGCAGAGAGGTTAATAAGGACAAGGATTTGTAAAGGCCATTGGATCTGCCAATTAAGACAGCATTAGCAACTTTAGAAACAGCAGTAGTTCTGGGGGGCAGAGCCAAGACGGTGGAGTCAAAGCAGGAACTTGCTTGAGCTCCCACTCTAACCACCTCCAATACCTGTAAAATATGACTCTAAACAAATTTTAGAGCTATAGAACCCACAAAGGGATAGAGAGAAATCTCCTGCTGAAGGCAGCCTGGCAGGCCAACAAGAAGGGTCTATCAGACAAAGCTGGGAGTGGAGAACAGTCCCGCATGAGCCACATTGGCCCAGACTTGTGGCAGATACCATCTGGAGCACACTACAGGGGAGTGATTCACCAGCAGCTGTAGAGGTTTCCAGGTTTCTCAACCCATAAACACTGAAAAGAAAATAAAAGGTCAGTGGGGAATCTCTGTTGGAACTGGGTGAGAGAAAGGCACATTCTGGCCCCTGCCCCCCAGGTGGTGGAGGTGGCAGTGGCTACAACTACTGCTGCTGCTGCTGGTTCCAGGTCTGCAAATTGTAGGGGTCCAAGTGATTGTTCAAAGAGCATTTGCCATTATCTCTCTGCTGGCACTGAGGTAGCATTCTCTTGTTTTGACCTGCTTGGATCTGGGTTGCCTTCTTTAATGGCAGTCCTGGGGTGAGGAACATTGGCATGACAGAGCATGTGGTGGCTGTGGAGAGGGAGTCTTCCTTACAATTCTGAGGCAGGTGCCTAGAAAAGGCTCTAACAACAGCTGAGTAAAAACCCCAAAATTTGGGACACAACACTGTCCATGCTGGAAGCAGAGTTCTACCATGGCAAAGAGCTCAAAAGTCAAGAAACTGGTTGGCAAGATGAGCAAACAGAGGAAGAGAAATCAGACTGTAGAATCATTTTTGGTGACAGAAATGATCAAAACATAGGACCAGAAGAAGACAACAGACCAAACTCATTGCAGCAAAAGCCCCCAAGAAAAATATGAACTGGTTACAGGCCATGAAGGATTTTACAAATCAAGTAAAAGAGGCAGAGGAAAAATTGGGAAGAAAAATGAGAATGATGAAAGAAAATCATGAAAAGAAAATCAACAGCCTGCTAAAGGAAACCCAAAAATACACTGAAGAAAATAACACCTTAAAAAATAGACTAACTCAAATGACAAAAAAAAGTCCAAAAAGCCAATGAGGAGAAGAATGCCTAAAATGCAAAATTGGCGAGATGGAAAAGAAATTTCAAAAACTCACTGAAGAGAATAATTCCTTGAGAATTAGAGTGGAGCATGAAGATACTATAAAACAGATCCAAACAAATAGAACGCAATGCGAAATATTTCATTGGAAATGCCACAGACCTGGAAAATAGATTCAGGAGACATAATTTAAAAATTATTGGACTACCTGAAAGCCATGATCAAAAAAGAGCCTAGACACTGTCTTTTAAGAAATTCTCAAGCAAAATTGCCCTGATATTTTAGAACCAGAGGGCAAAATAGAAAATTAAAGAATTCACCACTAGCTTCTTACAAAAGATCCCCAAAAGAAAACTCCTAGGATTATTATTGCCAAATTCTAGAGTTTCCAGGTCAAGGAGAAAATATTACAAGCAACCAAAAAGAAATGATCTGAGTACTTTGGAAACACAATTAGGATAACATAAGATCTAGTAGCTTCTACATTAAGGGATCAATGGGCTTGGGATATGATATTTCAGCAATCAAAGGAGCTAGAATTAAAACCAAGAATCACCTACCCAGCAAAACTGAGTATAATACTTCAGGGGAAAATATGGTCATTCAATGAAATAGAGGGCTTTCAAATATTCTTGATGAAAAAAACAGTTAAACAGAAAATTTGACTTTGTTCAAATACAAGAAGCAAGAGAAGCATGAGAAGGTAAACAGGAAAAAGAAATCATAAGGAACTTATCAAAGTTGTACTATTTACATTCCTACATGCAAAACTGATAATTGTAACTCATGAGACTTTTCTCAGTATGAGAATAGTTGAAGGGAATATATATGTATGTATAAGAGAGTGTCTGTGTATATGTGTATGTACATGTATACATAACAGAGGGCACAGGATGAGTTGAATATGAAGAAATGATATCTAAAAGTAAAATTAAGATGTGAGAGAGGAATATAGACTGCAACTACCAGAATTTTGACTAGATGGATTAAGTGAACCTTAAAAGTTACTTCACTCAAGGGGAAGAAAGGGTAAGTGCCTGGAAGTGGTCATGGGGAGCAAGGAGGATTCCAACTCCTCTACCTCAACCAATGAAAGTGCAGCCATTGATAGAAAGGGTGACCAGGGAGACTGTGTCATCAAGAGATAACCAGGTCTTAGTAAGAGCCAGAGGATGGAAGGATGGGAAAGGAAAAGATTTAAGATGAAACCAAATTTGTGGCCTATGGAGCAAACATTCCAGAGATCACAGAAGAAGGGGTGGGACATTTTAGAGTGGGATTGGGGTATGGGAGAGCTGCTGAGTTTAGGTTGAGGTGAATGGTAATAAGGGACTGGGAAGTGTGGGACAATGATGATGGGACATTCAATTATGATTGCCAAGGATTCTGAACCATTTGTAACAGGGAAAGATATCACCCATCAGGGAATTTATCACTGAGGAATGAATTCATATAAGCTTTAATTGTCCAGAGGGGTGTGGTCTTATTGGAGAGTTCTCTTGAGGCCTTAGGAAGTTCAGGAGAAGGGACAAGTGCTAGGAACTGAAGAAATAATTTTCCTCTTCTTAAGGGAGGAGTCTGGTGCTCTATAGAATGGTGGTTTTCATCTTCCCAAGGAAGGCAGCAGACTGGATAGGAGACCTGGTAGGATAGAATGTTGTCTTTCCCCTATATCAAAGGCAGGTGTCTGGTGTATGAACAAGGCTGTTTCTTGACATCTAGAGAGAATGCTTGTGGTCAAATGGCCCTCCATTGCGGGATGTCATCAACACCAACCACTCACCAACAGTCCCAGCTCAGAGGTTAGCATGAAAGGTCCTGGGGAAAGCAGAACCCCTGAAACAAAAATTTTAAGGACATGCATCCCTCACAGCCTTGATTTCCATGCTCTTGGAAAAGAAAGTTCTTGTTACTAAATTCCTTGGCAACAAATACCAAGTGCTTAAACATCAGAAACTTATGTGGTTATTATAGTAATAATAGCTAACATTTACATGGTACGTACTACATGCTAGGCACTAGGTGAGATCTCATTTAATCCTCACAAGAACCCTTTGAGGTAGGTGCTATTATTATCCCCATTTTACAAGTGAGGAAACTGAGGCAGACAGCAGTGAAATGACTTGCCCAGAGTGTCTCAGGAAGTATCTTGGGCTGGATTTGAACTCATGTCTTCCTATTCCAGGACTGGAGCTCTTCCAGGACATACTGTGGTGTCCTTTAGCTGCTTATATAGTGCCTGGTACACAGTAGGTGCCAAATAACTGCTTTATTGACTGATTGTTTTGCTGCTGCATCCCAAGGATCATAGGATCTTTCCATCTGACTTGCAGCTATGAGTACCGTGAGAGCAGGGACTGTCTGGCCTCTTCTCATTATATATAAATACTTAGTAAAGCACTTAGTACAATGTTTTGCACAGAGGTGCTTAATAAATGCTTTATTCATTCATTTCTTCATTCTACCTGGGGAAACAATATACAAATAACCATGTATATATAAGATTGAAGTGGAGTGAATGGACGTAATTTAGAGGGAAGGGAGTAGAAGCAGGATACCAGGAGAGTTCTGTTGGTGAAAATGGGATCTGGCTGAATTGGAAAAGAAGCTATATAACTGATGATGTGAAGATGTGGCAGGAAAGCAGTTCAGGAATGTGGCTTGACCAGTTAGAATGCACAGATCCTGGAGCTGGAGTATATAAGGAATCACAAGTGGGCCAGTGTCTTGGATCCTAGTGTGTGGAGGGGCCAAGCAGTAAAGGGATTTCAGTCCAAATGGGAGAGTTAATATTTGACTCTGGAGGTGTTCAAGAGATGGTAGACAGCAGCCTTTTTTATTCATTTATCATTATTCTACTCTAAGTATTTTCCACTTAGAGCACCAGTGATGGCCAACCTGCCAGACCCCCTCTTCCTGCACACTCATACGTATCTCTGCAGAGTGAGACATTTCAACAGGCAGATTCTGAGGGTTCTTGAGTAAGAACTAGAAGAAGTCCAGAGCAGAACAGATTGCTTCCCTAAACCAAACACAAGCTACTTATTTTTCAACACTCTTGAAGAATAATTTTCTCCAAATGATACAGGCCATCTTGAGCACTGCAGGCTACACCTTGCCAGTGCGTTTAATGTTTTCTCAAGGCATGATCACGACTGAGAGGGGCCATTGCTCTTCTACTTGCACCTGTCTGGTCCTGACCCTAATTCCTTCATGGGAGGGTCCTTACTGAACTGATTATTGTTTCAGAATTGATAGTGAATGACACTTTCTCTTTCATATTAGTCCAAAGGCTCCAGTTAGTCTCATTTTAAAATGCTTTCTTGAGATTCTAAAAGAGGGAGCAGAGCTGGGGTGCTTTGTTTCTGGAGCACTAATAGGGAGCCAGTGAAATTTATTGATCCAGGGGGTAACATGGACAGACCTGCACTTTTAACTCTTTGGCAGGACAGAGAGAGGCAGTCTACCCTGGAGAAGCTCAGTCACTTGTCCAGGATGGGAAATGGGGCAGGACAAAGACAAAAGGGAACAGGGAGACCTGTGTGAGGACAGGTTGAAATAATAGGGGCAGACCCCTAGAGCAGACCCTAGGCTCTACAGTTCCCTTTCCACCTCTTGAGATCCCAGATTCACCAAAACTCACCAGTGAACTCTCAGCTGGGGACAAGGGAATGGTGAAGGGTGATTAAACTTCTCCCCAATTCTGCACATGCATGAACTGGGAGGGAAGTGACTGAATGGAAGGTGAGGGGATGGGAGAAAGTTGTAGCTTTACTGGGGAGGGGCCACAGAGAGGGGGACTGTGGACCTGGGAAGGGTAAGGGGGGTTGAGGGGAGTAGAAGGACTGGAGGGTCAAGGAAGAAGGAAGACCATCATTGCACTAATGTCTCCTGGGGGGATCTTTTTTGTGTCTGTCAGGCCAAGGGGTCTCTGTTTTTGGCATTCCCATCCTTGCTCCTGTTAGGATGTTACATCAGCAGTTCCATCAACAATCAGGACTCACAAGACTCTGGTTCCCACATTCCTATTGGGGTTCAGGGCCGCCCCAAGTGACCTCCACCATCAGATAAAAGAGCTACCTTTCCAACTCCTGGTGCACTGATTCTCAATGCATTCTTGCCCCCTTCTCCCTCCTCTCTCTCTTCCCCTCCCTTCAGGCATTCATATCCTTTGACCACTTATCTATTAAGGAATGTCTATTAATCAGGTTATATATGTGTAGTCATGCAAAACACATTTCCATATTAATCATGTTGTGACAGAAAAAGTAGACTAACCTTCTCCCCCCAATAAAGTAAAAAAAAAATAATATGCTTTCACCTACATTCAGACTCCATCAGTTCTTTCTTTAGAGATGGATAGCATTTTTCATCACGAGTCTAGAAGTGTCTTGGATCTTTGTATCACTGAATGCCTAAGTCATTCATGGTTGATCACATTACAGTATTGCTGTTACTATGTACAATGTTCTACTGGTTCTGCTCACTTCACTTTGCATCAGTTCATTTAAGTCTTCTCAAGTTTTTCTG
The DNA here is from genome assembly GCA_028646575.1 of Pseudocheirus occidentalis. Taxonomy (NCBI): domain Eukaryota; kingdom Metazoa; phylum Chordata; class Mammalia; order Diprotodontia; family Pseudocheiridae; genus Pseudocheirus; species Pseudocheirus occidentalis. The sequence goes on from CM053602.1 coordinate 47,707,884, forward strand.
AAGCCATCCTGCTTGTCATTTCTTATAGCACAGTAGTATTCCATCACAATCATATATCACAATTTATTCAGCCATTCCCCAATTGACAGGCATCCCCTAGATTTCCAATTCTTTACCACCACGAAAAGAGCTGCTTTAAATAATTTTGTACACATAAGTCCTTTTCCATTTAAAAAAATCTCTGGTATACAGACTAATAATGCTACTGCTGGATCAAAAGTCCTTTGGGCACAGTTCCAAATTTCTCTCCAGAATGGTTGGATCAGTTCACAACTCTACCAAATAGTGCATCAGTGGCCCAGTTTTCATACTTCTCCTCCAACATTTATCATTGTTCTTTTCTGTCATACGAGCCAAACTGAGGTGGTAACTCAGAGTTGTTTTAATTTGCAGTTCTCTAATCAATAGTGATTTAGAGCATTTTTCATGTGACTATAGATAACCAGTTAGGTAGCACAGTGGATAGAGCTCCAGGACTGGAGTCAGGAACACTTGAGTTCAAATCTGGCACCAGACTAGCTGTATGGCTCTACTTCACCCAGTTTGCCTCAGTTCCTCATCTGTAAGATGATCTGGAGAAAAAAATGACAAATCACTTCAGTGTCTTTGCCAAGAAAACCCTAAATGATGCCACAAAGGTTTGGACACAACTGAACAACAAAGAATTCCTTTTTCTTCTCTTACTGCTGTGGCTAGCATTCCCAGAACTATATTAAACAATAGTGAGGAGAGTGGGCATTCTTGCTTTGCTCCTTTATTAGAAAATGTTGTAGTTGCATTTAATGCTTCATTTTGGTTTTAGTTAGGTGTTTTTATGATATTAAAAACGGTCCCTCTACTTTGTAGGACTTCTTACATAAAAGTATTATATTTTGTTAATTTTTTTCATTTATTGAGGTAACGAGGTGGTTTTGAATGGTTTGATTTTAAAATTATCTTAATTATGTATACTAATTGTTTTCCTAATGTTGAACCATCCTTGTATCCCTATTATAAATCTCACTTTGTGGGGCAGAGCCAAGATGGCAACATAGAAGCAGCAAAGTTTCAAGGCTCCCACACAGCCACCTTAAATACCCAAAAAATATGACTCTAAACAAATTTTAGGGCTCCCAAACTCACCAAAATACAGAAAACACATTTCTCACTGAAGGAAGCTCAGCAGGTGGGGCTCATCGTAGCAGGCTGGGAGCCAAAACCAGCCCAGCCTGAAACTGAGGCCTGGCCCCAGGGTGGTCAGGAGGAGCTGCAGTTGGAGTCTCCAGGAGAGCAGATCGGTGGAAACTGAGGCAGTTTGCAGACTTATCAAGCCAGAAGAAATAAGGCTAAGGGAAAGGTCAGTGGAATTCAGTTTAATTGGGGGGTGGGGGGAGAAAAGCAGTCCAGCCAAACTGGCCCCAGGGCAAGGAAGCAGTGGACAGAGCAGTAGCTGCAGAAATGGAGGCAACCGCCTCCACAGGGCTGCTTCAGAGCTCCTGGCCTGCAGACTGCAGGGGGGCCAAGGTGATTGATCAGAAGCTAAGTGCTCTTGCATTGAGCAGCCTAGATCCGGAACATGGTCTTTGGTGGTGGTCCTGGGGTACACTTTCAGTGAGCCAAAGCTGGAGGGGGCTGCAGCACCCCCCTATTAGCTCCAGCAGCTGTGAAAACCCAAGCAATTTGGGACAGAGCTTTCCCCCCTGGAAGCAGAGTTCCACAGAGCTAAAAAATCAAGCAATTAATTGACTGGCCAAAATGAGCAAGAAAAGGAAGCAAAGTAAGAACAG
>CM053602.1:47710149-47787901 GCA_028646575.1 Pseudocheirus occidentalis
GATGTTTCTAAAAAGCAAAGACATGTTCCAAGGAAGATGTTTTACTAGTAGTAAGACCTAGTGAGAGTCAATGTTGTATAGTGGAGAGGGAGCCAGCTCGGGAGTCAGGAAGTCTTGGGTTCATGCCTTGCCTCTGACATATTGGCTGTGGGTCCCTGGACAAGTCCCTTAGCCTCTCTGTGCTCCTAGGGCCTTTCTAGGATTCTAAGTGGCAGAGATGTTGGCTTTGGAAATACACTTCACTCAATAGGGAAACAGGAGGGAACACGGAGATGGAAGAAGAGGTAACTAAAGGGAGGGTAAGATTAAGGAAGGAACTAATCCTAAACTAAACAAACACTAACAAAGGATGTACAAAAATATTTCTAGTTCTTTTTGTGGTGGCAAAGAATTGGAAACTGAGAGAGAAGCCAACAGTCAGAGAACAGATGAACCAGTTATGGTATCTAAATGTGATGGAATACTATTGTCCTGTAAGAGATGGCTAAAGAGATAGTTTTGGAGAAACTTGTAAAGATTTCTATGAACTGGTACAGAGTGAAGTGAGAAGAACCAGGAGAACAATGCATGTAATAACAATATGGTAAAGACAAACAACTCTGAAAAAAATTAGGACGTCTGATCAGCATAATGATGGTTTGAAAGAATCATTGATGAAACATGCAACCCACCTCCTGAGAGAGAGGTGAAAAATAATGGTATGCTGGCAATTGTTTAACAACCAGCTCTGTAGGGAAAAGATGTATGCATGCCATACTTTAAAGTTTAACCTGCATTAATAATAATAGCTAATAGGGGTGGCTAGGTGGTGCAGTGAATAGAGCACCGGCCCTGGAGTCAGAAAGACCTGAGTTCAAATCCGGCCTCAGACACTTAACACACACACAAAAACTAGCCATGTGACCTTGGGCAAGTCACTTAACCCCAACTGCCCTCCAAAAAGCAAAAAATAATAATAATAATAGCTAATATTTAATGCTTACAGTGTGATGGGCACTATGCTAACTGCTTCATAATTACTATCTCATTTGATCCTCACAACACCCTGGGAGATAGGTGCTATTATTATCCCCCTTTTACAGATGAAGAAAATGAGGCAAATGGAGGTTAAGCCCAGGGTCATATAACTAGGAAGTGTCTGAGGTCATATTTGCACTCAGGTCTTCCTGAGTCCAGGCCCTTATCCACTGCTCTATCTAGCTGCCTTACATTAATTTCTACTTACTCCTTCATTTTCTGAAGTCTAGACAATCAACAAAGCAATAAATGCAGCCCTGATAAGTAGTTTTTGTTCATTTCCGAGGTGTAAATGCTCACATTGAAAATTTGACAGTCCCCTCTAAGAGGGCAGCAGCTGGTGCTAGCACCCTTCTGGATAAAAGACTCATAGTCAAACAAAACAAATTTCCACATCTGCCGTGTCAAAAACAAAGTCTCATTTTGCACTCTATGTGTTTGTAGAGGAGATTTTGTTTTTCTTTCTTTCTCAGTTGGGTGAAGTGCGAGAGTGGGAGGGAAAGAAAATGAATTTTTGCTGATTAAAAAAATTAAATCTAATTAAAAGTAAAAGAAAACATAATTGTTATACAAGTTCATAATTTAATGGCGGAGCCAACATGCAAAAAACACATGTACAAACAAACTATATAGAAGAGAAATAGGAAATAATCAGCATAGAAAAGGCACTGGAATGAAGAGGGGTTAGGAAAGGCTTCCTGTAGAAGGTGGGATTTTAGCTGGGCCTTGCAGGCAGCCAGGAGGTGAAGATGAGGAGAGAGAGTATTCCAGGCATGGGGGTGAGCCAGAGCCAGAAGATTGAGTGGTCTGTGAGAAGAACAGCCAGGAGGAAAGTGCTACTGGATTGAGGGCTATCTAGCTAGAAATATGGTATAAGAATGCTGCTAAGGAAGGGAAATGACTGCTAAGGTGATGAAGACTTGGATGCCAAACAGAGGATTTGGGTTTTGACACTGAAGTTTATTGAGTACGTTGGTAACATGATCACACAGGCACTTTAGGAAAATCACTTTAGTGATTGAATGGAAGATGGACTAGAGTAGGAAAGGCTTGAGGCAGTTAGACCACCTGCATATGGGCTATTGCAGTCAGTAGTCCAGATTTGAGGGGATGAGGGTCTGAACCAGGGCAGGGTGGTGCCAGAGCAGAGCGGGGGTAAGGCATGTTCGAGAGATGTTGCGGAGGTGAAGTCAACCAGCTTTGGCAACAGCTTGGATATGAGGCGTGAGGGAGAGTGAGGAGTCCAGGATGAATCTTAGGTTGTGAGCCTGGGGGGGGGGTGCCTGCTGGGAGAATGGAGGTGCCCTCAACAGTAATAGGGAATATAGGAAGAGAGGGAGAGTTTGGGGAGAAAGATCATGAGTTCAGTTTTGGACATTTTGAGTTGAAGATGGACTTTGAAGTTGAAGAGTTTAAGGTATATTAAAGGTAGTTGGAAATTTGAGACTAGAGGTCAACAGAGACATTATGTCAGGATAAGTAGATCCCACCAGGGTTGGGGAACTGCAGCCTCAAGGCCACATGTGGGCCTCTAGATCCTTGGGTGGGGCCTTTTGGCTTAGTCCAAGTTTTACAGAATAAATCCTTTTATTAAGGGGATTTGTTCTGTGAAGTTGGGATTCAGTCAAAGGGCCCCACTTGAGGACCTAGAGGGTCATGTGTTGGCCCTCTAGGTCCTTGGGTGCAGCCTTTTGACTGGATCCAAGTTTTACAGAATAAATCCTTTTCTGAAGGGAATTTGTTCTATGAAGTTGGGATTCGGTCAAAGGTCTGCACTTGAGGACCTAGAGGGCCACATGTGGCCTCAAGACTGAAGGTCCCCCACCCTGTGACCTAGGCTAAAAGTAAGCTAGCTATTATAATAGGATTTGGTTAATTTCATCTCCAGAATTAGGGAATAGGGGCAGGATGGGAACTGGTGAGACAGACATATCCTGGGTTGATTCAGCTCTGCTCCTTCCAGAAGGGAGGATAGAACAGGAAGAACTGAGTACCTTCTACCTGGCCAATCACCAGTATTATGTGTAGAAAAGCAGATCAGGCAGCATCAGCCCTTAGACTCAAATAAATCTGCTGTTTCCTCTGTAGTTAAGAGGAAATGTACAATCTGAAAAAAATGGTAGAGGTAGACCGGCCACTGGCCAATGGCCAGCCTCAGTGTCATAGTTGTACCTGCAGAATGTGAAAGGACCTGGGATAAGGTCTCTAGCCTGTTGGGGGTTTGTAGGAGGGCAGGAACAAGAACCACAGAGGATGAGAAAGTGGGGATGGGCTATGATCTATGCCAGTGAAGGGTACCCCCATATCCATGAGTACCTGTAAAATCACTTAGTGAATCAGTCTGAACCAGTAACAAAATCTATAGGTTTTCCTGAAACAAGGAAAATTACAATAAAACCTGAATGAAAAGAAATGGTATTTATTCACTTCAGGTCTTTACATCTATCAAATCTGGTAGTTGCAAGATTTTCCATTTCTCCTTCCTAGCTTTCTCAGAACTCAACAAGTTCCTGCAGAAGAAGAAAGTCATATGTTTGACAGGCCCAACATTCCAGTGGTATGTGGGCATTTCTATTTTATTTGATTCATTCCCTTGCGGCCATACCTGTCAATGGAAAAACATAGCTGCTTTGAAAAAGCATGTTGAAATGGTTATTGTAAATTTGTTTGAACCTAGAACAAACATACTTATACAATGTCAGTTCTGTAAAGGATCTTTGAGATTCTCCAGTTCACCACCCCCACCCCTAACTTTATTTTATAAGCCGGGAAACTGAAATCCAGAGAAAGATAGTGATTTTGTCAATGGTCACATTTGCCTGAACAGCTGAGCCAAGATGGAGACGTAAGCCTTCTGACTCAGAATGTAGTTATCTCTTTGCTGTCCCTTGTGAAAAATACTACACAAAGTTCTAGAGAACCCAGGTAATTCTTTTAAAAAAAACAACCTTTATTGATAGCTTGGATTTCCTTTATTTCCAAAAGTTTTTATCCCTCTCCCTTCTCCATTGATGCATGCCTTGTAAAAAAGAATGAAAAAGAAAATCAACAAAGCTAACCAGCAAATCAACTGAGCCTAACGTTTCACCATAATCTCATGGGGTATGGCCCATAGAGAGGTGCATTTCCTCAACTCTTCTCCAGAGCCAAGTTCCTTCATCAATTTTCATTTTTTCATCAAGAATTTTGAAAAATCAGTATCATTACAGTTTAAGTGAGAAATCAATAGCAAAATATAGACTGCATAATAGATAATAGGATCCAACCAAATGAGGATAAGAGATGGTCCTTCTTGATACTTCCAAGACCTGCGATCTTGTTGGTAGAGAAACACCCTCCACCAATGCAAATCACTACCACCTGAACCTTATGGATTTTAGCCTGAGTCTCAGAAGCCTTGTCTATGGGCACATAGTTGATCAATATCAGGGAAGAAATCCAAGTCTTCTGTCTCACACTTTCCTACACCAGAATGCCTCTCCTGATTGTTGGACTGTGTGGGGTTCCCCCCCCCCGCCAGACCCATACTATAATTGGCAGAAGGAACTCTTGGTTGGTTCTGCCAGATTCCCCAGATTCTCTGCAAATAATGGTCTTTTAACAGGGTCCCACAGCAAGTGTGTTAATACAGAAGACATCAACATGTTTTAAAATTTCTTGTCCTCAAAGATGCTGATGTTTTAATCATCTCAAATTATGTAATTTTTGTTGATTTTATAAATATTGTCATTCCCCTCCCCCCAAAATCTGTAATATATTTTATTTTTGGAGGGGGGAAGGTAAGGCAATAGGGGTTAAGTGACTTGCCCAAGGTCACACAGCTAGGCAATGTTAAGTGTCTGAGGCTAGATTTGAACTCAGGTCCTCCTGACTCTAGGGCTGGAGCTCTATTCACTGCACCACCTACCTGCCCCTGTATTCATTTTTTTAAAAATACATTTGCCCCTCACTTCCTGACACAGACTGCCATCTTTTTTCTGTTCACCACACCACCTAACCACCCCATAATATACTTTCAAACCCTGTGATTTCATCAATGGCAACACACTTTTAGATGCCTGATATTCAGAGACTTGTCCAGTGTCACAATTAATAAGTCTCAGAGTCAAGATTTAAACTCAGGTGCTCCTAACTCGAAGTCAGGCATGTTCTGTCCTATAGCAAGATCACATTATATGTTCGCCCTAACCTATGAGTGATAACATAACACAATATAACATGTAACCAGAGGTGTGCTGGTTAAATATTTCACAACTGGATTTGGGGGAAGGGAGAGAAATGAACCCAGGACACACTTTTAAGTTTAATCTGCATTATTACAATTTTCTTCTTCATTTTTGTAAGTCTAAGCAATCAACAAAACAATAAATCAAGGCCTGGTTTGTAGCATTTGCTGATTTCTGAGAGGGAAATGCTTACATTTAAAATTTCCCAATCAGCTTTCTCCAGCCAGTTTGAGCTAGCCCCAGCATGTTCCTCTGCACAATATAGCATAACATAATGTCTACATCATACTTGATGGTTACTTTGAATGCAGTCCCATTTTTTAAAAAATTGTAGGCTATCCCATACTGTTTTAGAAATAATATTAGTGTCAGTATTCTGAAAGTTGTAGGGCCAGCAGATCTGATATAACAGCATCTGATATAACAAAAGGTAAACTGCTGGGACCAGTTAGTAGCCACTCAAGAGACTTGAAAGAACCAACAATATGGAATTGTTAACCAAAAGACATAAACTGGGAAGTTCAGGGAAGGAGTCCATGCACGTGTCCCCTGTTCCTAAGGAGGCCCTGGCAACCATGGGTTACTCAGAGTCTCCCTCTCCTATAGAGAAAAATGCAAGGCTCAGTAACAAAGGACAGGCAAAGACTGTGTTTGGAAGGAAATACAGCATCGTTCAGCTAGGACAGATCATTTCTGATTTAATAAGAACTTTGCAGAAATACGTATCAAAGATGACTGATCCCAGAGTCACAAGGAACTATCCATTCAAAGGCAAGAGAGGAACAAAGGAGAAATGGGTTCTTTCGTTCCCTTTTGGGACTCTCCCGTCACCTTATCATGGGGTTTGCTGGTAAAGGTTTAATAAACAACTTTCCACGGGAAAAACATGGATATACAACACACTTTTCAGTTGTGTATGCATTGTTAACATTTTCTTTATCCCTTTCTTAAGTCTAGAAGATCACCAAAACAATCCATCATACTCTGATACATAGCATTTGGGCAGTGTAAGTGTTCATACTAAAAGTTTAACAATTGGGTTGTAAGACAGTTCCAGCTGGATCTGACACAATCTGCATCCTCCCTTGGACTCCCAGCAAGAGAGAATTTCTCTCCTCTCCTTTCCCGAGCCATTATGTAACAATGGCAGCCAGTCTCAACAAAGGCAAGGAAGCAGAATGGAACCCAGCTCCATGGGAGGTGCCCCCGTCCAGAGGATCAGGAAGTTCCTCAAATTACAGGAGAGTTAATTAGTATTAATTTATATTATTAGAGTTCATTATTATTAACTGCTTTTAATAATACCTAACACTGATAGGTGCTTTAAGATTTTCAAAGGAAGGACAGTGAGGCCAGAGCAGGGGTGATGACCTTGAACAGCAGAGAGGAGTGGAGGGGCTAGAGGTTGTAGTGAGGATGAAGAATAGTTTTAGGAAGAGGATGAAGCCCAGGGAGAGAAGGAAGGCTGGGAGTTTATGGTTAGAGAGAGGGATTTCAGAGTTCTGAATTGGGAAGGTAGAACACTCGTGGGTGATGATAAGATTGAGGGGATGACCATCCTTGGGTGTGGCTGAGAAGAAGTGAAGGGATGGAGTGAAGGCCACGGAAAGCCAATGGCCTTTCCTCAGATGACTCCTTTGCTCTTGGAGGCTAATGAGAAGACCTCTTCTGGAACTCTTTTCAGAATTTGACGCTGTTAACCACTGTCTCCTCCGGGATCTTCTATCCATCTGAAATAACAACAACAATAAGAAATTCTGTAGATTAAGTTTTTAAATGGCCAAAGGCCACATAAGTCAAAAGGAACTCAATTTAGGGTTTTTAGATGTGTTTGTAACTGTTTGCATGTGGGAGGAGGGAATGTAAAATGTTCTCTTCTGCTTTTAAATAATATTGAAAATTCAACAGTATAGAAGTAAAGTTATTATGAGTAGTAATTCATGTGGCCTTTTAAAGAAGAAATATAGAGGAAAGAAGGGGAGAGGCAAATTAATAAGAGGAGAGCAACAGGGATAAAGAGAGACCAAAAGAAATGCTTAAAGAGCAGCCAGCTTTGGTGAGAGATGTATTCCCAGGAAAAGAGACGGTGGCCCGAAGAAGTTTTTGGTTTGGTTTTTTTTAAGAAACAAGCCACAATTATTTTGTCACCTTCAAAGGTCCAGTTCCTAGTACACAGAGCCTGAAGCACTTGAAGGTACCAGTATTCAATAATTTTTTCCAAAAGCTGGCTAGTCCTAACAATATGGCCATTAGTATCCCGTGCTTGCAATATACAAAAGTACTGTTCACATTAAGAGTTGTAAGGCTGAATTATCTTCATTCTGCTGCATCCTGGGTCTGGCACATGGACAGACTCCCATCAGCTTGCTCAGCTGATGTGACTTCCCTGTGTGGGGAAGCTGGCCATGACAATCCTGCCTTGGGGAGATGGCATATTAATTGTCCCAGTCTGTTAGTCACATGTCCAATCACATGATTTCTCCTCTTCCTCCCCTCCCCCCCCCATTGGCTGTGTAACTGGAACTGGAGTACTCTTCAAAAAAGGTCTCAGTTTGGAGCGACCAGGTGGTGCAGTGACTAGAGCACTGCACCTGGAGTTAGGAGGACCTGAGTTCAAATCCACACTACCAGCTGTATGACCTTGGGCAAGTCACTTAATCCCAATTGCCCTGCCTTTCCCCCTCTAAAAAGAAAAAGGACTGAGTTAGCTTTGGCCATCTCCCTTTACCTCATTGGTTGCCTCTTTTGCTCATGGAGACCAGTGAAAGATCATGATTAAGAATGAGGTGTTGAGACCTTCTCAAATTGAAGGTCCATGTGACCATGTGGCCATGAGAAATAGGATGTGGTCCTCTGCTTCTCCTTGCCCCTGGGGAAGAAGAAAAAATGCACCTCACTCTATCCTTTGCAAGGATGGGGAACTATGGGTATGGAACATTGTACATACTGTCAAATACAGTCAGTGATGTGCTGGTAAATATTTAACAACAAGCCCCCCCCCCCAAAAAAAGATGTAAGCACTGTACACTTTTCAGTTTAATCCCCATTGTTAACATTTTCTCCATCACTTTCTGAAGTCTAGACAATCACCAAAACAATAAATCAAGCCCTGACTTGTAACCGTTGCCAATTTCCAAGGTACAAATGCTCACAGTGAAAATTTAACAATTGACTTTCTCCATTTGAGCTGGTTCCAAATACCCCTGGATACAAGTAGACGTGTTGATTGGTTTTGTCAAGGTGCTATTTTTTCGTTTTTATTCTTTTTTTAAAAGCCACTAGGTGGCACAATGGACAGTGTGCCAGACCTGGAGTCAGGAAAACCTGAGTTCAAATTGGATTCCAGGCTAGCTATGTGACCCTGAGCAAATCACCAAACTGCTGTCTGCCTCAGTTTCCTTATCTATAAAATGGAAATAATAGAGATAATAAAACCTCCCAAATTGTTGTGAGGATAAAATGACTTAGTATTTGTAAAGAGCTGTATAAATGCTTGCTACTGTTGTTTTAGGGATGACTTGCTGGGGGACGAGGAGTGGAGCAGGGATATATTTGAAAATTTAAGCTAATGTAAAAGTAAAAGATGGTTTTTGCTTTTAAAAAAAGGAATAGTAAGACTTTATGGGTTATACTATTTCCCCCAAATTAACGCTACCAATCAGAACAACACGATTCCTCACCTGCCCAAACTTGCAGTAGACTCAGTTAGGACCAATTCTGTACCTGTGAAGTATGTATGTGGAGTATCCCTCCCTCCCTGCTGAAGACCAGTCTGGACTAGCATCCATTGAGTATTAACAGGGTGAGGGAGGTGGCTACTGCTGCAGGCTAGCTAGGGAGCAGGGAAAGAGAATTAGCAAATCTTCTGGACCTCCAGCAAATCCCTCACTGGAATTTCCTCTTAGTCTGTCCATTCCTTCAGTGTAGAGAGGCCCACAGAATTTTGAGGAGTTTGGTTAATTTGTAGCTGCCACAGTTTAACCCCTTGACTCGATCATTCATTCAAGAAAAGAATTCCTCTTTCTCCTCCTCCTCCTTCTCCTTCTCCTCCTCGTCTTCCCCTTCATCCTCTTTTTCTTTCTCCTCCTCTTCCTTTCCCTCTTCCTCCTCCTCCTCCTTCTCCTCCCCCTCTTCCCCTTCATCCTCTTCTTCTTTCTCCTCCTCTTCCTTTCCCTCTTCCTCTTCCTCCTCCTCCTCCCCCTCGTTCCCTTCATCCTCTTCTTCTTTCTCCTCTTCCTCTCCCTCTTCCTCCTTCTCCTCCTCTCTCACAGGAATTCAGTCATAGGTTTCCTCAGTGAAAGCTCTTTCCCCTATTGCCAAGCTCTGCTTCTTTATACCCATATATCTAAGCCCTATGGCTTCCCACATCTCCATCAAGATCCAGCATACCTTCTGGGACCCTTGTTCTGTCCCTAACAACTTTCTCTGAATGTCAGTTGCCTCATCAACAAAATAGGGACCCTTCTAGTCCCAAAATTTATAACTGACCTCCAAAAAGGAGCAAACCCAGAGGTCCCCTGTCTTTCCTTAGACCATCCTCCTCCCCCCCCCCCCGCCACATTCCTGTGCCCCTGGGTCCTAGGAGTGAGAACCATTCTACACTGCACTTTCTCTGATGCAAAAACTATGAATTCTGTCTATCTTCTTGCAGTCCTAGAAAGCTGACTGTTTCTCTGGCCACACTCTCACTACTAGAAGGACCCTTTTGCACAGTTCCAGAAAGCTTGGGAAAGAAGGAGGAGCAAGCATATACTTTGTTCCTCCCCCTGCCACAGTTGCCAAGCAAGCTCTCCTCTTTTGGGGTTCCCTAGAGCCAGATAGCCAGATCCCGATGGCCCCCCACGTCACTCACTCTCCCTCTTTTCTCATAGAGTTCGGTACTTGCCTTAGAGTCTTCCTCTCCACCCCAACTCATGACCTTATCTTGGGGACTCAGCTCTCCTTGCTTCCCACTTCATCAGCTTCATCAACCCCTATAATTCAATCAACAAATGATTAATCACATATTATATACAAAGCCCTGTGCTAGGCACAGAGGCAGAAGAGGAAAAGTTTTTGCCCTCAAGAAGCTTGCCTTCTATTAGGAGAGAGGATGTGTGTGTATATATGCATATATGTATGTATATGTGGCTATATATAAAATAGTGAATATATTCATTTATATAGAGAACTCCCTGCTGAGGAAAAATACCTCATCCTAGTACCTTTCCCACAGTACATTGTCTGAGAGTTGCCTAGAGAGCTGTGAGGCTAAGTGACTTGCCCACAGCCACTATGCATCCAAGGTAAGACTTGAACACAGGTCTTTCTGCTTCTGAGACTGATTCTTTATCCATTACACTATGACACCTTTGTGTTTATTTTTCCAAATAAATGCCAGTTTATTGGGGCAGGGGAAACAAGGCACTGGCAGCTAGAGGAATTAGGAAAGGCTTCATGTAGAAGGTAGCATTTGGTTTTGTTTCTTTCCCCAAAGGAGAAAGAGTGAGAAGGAAAAAAATAAATAAATTTTTGTTCATTGAAAAGAATAAAATTGAATTTAAAACTATGGGTTCTAAGAGGCAGGAGGGAGGAGGGAATGCATTTCAGGCATGGGGCCAGTGCAAAGGATACTGAGATGGGAGGTGGAGTGTCATGTATGAGCAGAGACAAGCTGCAGTCAATCTCTACCAGTCCAATTTTCGATGTGAGTGTTTATATCTCGGAAATCAGTAAAACCTATATATCAGGGTTTGGGGTATTGTTTTGTTGATTGTCTAGACTTAGAAAAGTGATGGATAAAATGTTAATAATGCAGATTAAATGTAAAGACTGTTGTGAGTACTTTTGTTTTGGGAAACCAATTGTTAGCCATTTCCCAGCACCTCCTGTAATGTTAATGGGATATAAGATCATCCTGCCCATTAATAGGCCTCAGGTGGAGCCCATTAAGGGAAGGTTGCTTAGGGGAGGCTTGCTTGGAGGAAAACTTTCACACCTTTGGCTAATTTCTAATTAGGCACTGAGTCACAAGGGTTGGGATACCTTCTGGCTCGGAGAAGTGTGTGTGTGTATATATGTGTGTGTGTGTATGTATGTATGTATGTATGTATGTATGTATGTATGTATGTATGTATGTGACAGCAGCTAGTTTTCCTAGTAAAGCAGATCTTAGAATCTGTGCTAGCAGCCATCCTGGGATTGCCAGTGTGGTTGCCGCTACACCTTCCTATGTACTAGGCACAGTGGAGAGCCAGTTGTTAACCATTTCCCAGCACCTCTCTATGTACTAGGTACAGTAGAAAGACAATTTAGCTAAACCAGAAAGTGTGTAAAGGGGAATGATAGCAAATAAAGCTGGAAAGATAGGTGGGACTAAATTGTGAAGGGCTTTCAAAGCCAAACATAGGAATTTTTATTGACTTTTAGAAGTAGTAGGGAGCTACTGATTTCTCCAGCCCCCATCCATTGAGTAGGGGAGAGACATGATCAGACCCACACCTTAATATGTGGAGGATGGATTGGAGTAAGGAGAGACTTGAGGCCAGGAGACAAACTTGGAGGCTGTTGGCAGTAGTCTGAGCAACAGGCCTGAATTAGAGTGGAAGGAAGTAGATGAGTATGAGAGAGGTTATAGGGAAAGAAATGACAAGGTCTGGGAACAAACCAGACCTGTCAGATGGGAGACAGGAGACAAGAGATGACACTGGGACGATGCTGGTTCCCTCGACAGGTTTAGGGAAATTCAGAAGAGGGGAATGTTGGGAGACGTAATGAGTTTTGTTTGGGGCACAATGAGTTTGAGATGCCTTCAGGACATCCAATCAGAAATGTCTAATATGTAGTTGGCAATGCAAGACAGATGCTCAGGAGATGAATTTGGGCTGGATATATAGATCTGAGAGTCATTAACAAAGAGATGCTCATTAAACCCATAGGAGTTGAAGCCAGTGAAAGAGATTGTAGAGAGAGAAGAGGGTCTAGGATAGAGCCTTGGGGGACACCCCCAGTTAAGGGATGGTATATGGATGATGAGCCAACAAAGAAGACTGAGACTGAGAAAGAGTGGTCAGGAAGGTAGGAGGACAAACAGAAGAGGGGAAAACTAGAGAGGAGAGGAGATCCAGGAGGAGACTGATTAACAGTGTCAAATTCTGCAAAGATGTCCAGCCTTCCATGACCTTCACTCCATCCCTTCACTCCTTCTCAGTCACACCCGGGGATGGTCATCCCCTCAATCTCATCATCACCCACAAATGTTCCACCTTCACAATTCAGAACTCCAAAATCCCTCTCTCTAACCATAGACTCCCAGCCTTCCTTCTCTCCCTGGGCTTCATCAATGCTAAAGCTATTCTTTACCCTCACCACAACCTTTAGTCCCTCTACCCTTCCTTGCGGTCCAAGGTCATCACCCCTGCTCTGGCCTCACTTCCTTCCTTAAAAAACTCTACACTGTATCCCACCAATTCAACTTTGTGCTTCTGATAACCTCAGATCCCTTGTCTCCTTGCTCTGTGATTGTTAATAACTTTTCTTCCCCCTCTCCCCCAAATCATGGATTCCTCCCCATCCCCCCATCTGCCATCTACCTTCTTTGCCCATATTCACACGCTGCTAAACCCTAATGGAGAAATTCACATAACTGAGGTGTCTGGTTCTACTACAGATTTCTACCATTTTATCTAAACTGGGTACTCAATGCTTTCTTCCTCCCTAGTTGATGATCAGCTGCCCTCTGGGCAGCATCTGTTCCAAGCCTTCTGATCCTTCTTCACACCCACCTAAAGCATCCCTCCCAATTTAACCCCTCTTTCTGACCTTCACTTTCACTTTATCCACTAACTCTGTCTAGGCTACTTAAAAGCATTCATGTCCAAATCTCTCCCATCCTTAAAAAAAACATGACAAACTTACATTAACCCTATATTTATCTCTCTTCCCTTTCTCAAACTCCTAGAAGAAAACTGTGTATTGGACGTTTCTACTTCTCTCCCTCCTTTGCAGTCTGTCTACTGAAACATCTCTCTCCAAGGTTAGCAGCGATCTCTTACATGGTCAATCCCATAGACTTTTCTCAGTACTTACCCTTCTTGACCTCTCTACAGAGTATGACACTGTTAACTACCCATTTTCCTGCATACTCTATCATCCTTGAATTTTTGTGACACTCTCTCTCTCTGTTTTTCTCTCTCCACTCCCCCATCTGTCCCTCTCTCCATTTCTCTGTCTTTCTGTCTCTGTCCTCTCTCTCTCTTTCTCTCTCCTCTCTCTGTCCCTCTGTCTCTCTCTCCATCTCTCTGTGTCTGTGTCTGTCTGTTTCTGTCTCTCTATCTCTCTGTCTCTGTGTCTCTCTGTCTCTATCTCTGTCTCTCTTTCATTGCCTACCCATTCTCCTCCCACCTATCTGACCGGAGTGGTCTCAGTCTTTTTTCTCATCATTCATGTCATATCCTCTGCCTATGGGTGTGGCCCCAAAGCTCTGTCCTGGGCCCTCTTTCTCTTCTTTCCCCGTAGTTTCTCTTGTGATCTCTTCAGCTCGCACAGGTTCAATGATCATGTCAGTACAGCTGACTCTCAACTCTACCTATCCAGCCATCACCTATCTTCGGAGCACCAGTCCTGCATCACCGGCTGTTAGCTGGACAGCTATTTCTGGATACAGGTGTCTTGGGATTTGGACAGCAGCATCTGTTCCATGGGCATCTCACATTCAACATGGCCAAAACAGAACTGATTATATTCCTCTCTCCCAACATACTCTTCTTCCTGACTTTCCTGTTTTCTGTTTATCCTTAAAGTCACCAACTTCAGTCTCAGATCATGCTTGACTCTTCCTTCTCCTCCCCCAACCCCATCTAACCAGTTGCCAAATCTTATTGATTGTCCAAACCCAACATGTCAAGCATCCATTCCTTTGTCTCTATAACCACAACCATCACTCTCATTTGGTCCCAAATCACCTCTCTCCTGGAATATTTCAGGTCACTTACCTATGCACAGTCTCTCCCCTCTCCAATCCTTTCTACACATAGCTGCCAAAGGATCTTCCTAAAATTTGGTTCTGGCCATGTCACTTGTCTGCTCCAGAGGCTCCTTATCACCTTTAGGATAAAATGCAAATTCCTCATTGGCAAACAAGAGCTTTCACAACTGGACACCAACTTATTTTTCCAGGGGTGAGGAACCTGCAGCCTTGAGACTACATGTCACTCTCTAGGTACTCAAGTGAGGCCTCAGGTCTTCAAGTGGCTTCAGATTCAGTCAAAGGGCTACACTTGAGGACATGTGGCCTCAAGGCCACATTCCTCTGCTTCATACATTCTTTAAGCCTAGATTGTGCTCCTTAAACTGCGGGTTGGTGACCCCAAGTTTAAGAGGCACTGAAGGGGACTCAAGTAGAAAAGGTTTAAGAAGCCCTGGAAATGTTCTTACCTCACCTCCACCCTGTGGAATCCCTTGCTTCCTTCAAAATTACTTTGTATACGTTTTCATTCATTTATCTTTGTATTGTTTCTTCCAGTAGCATGCAAACAAATGAATTCATTAAAAAGCATTTACTAATGGCATACTATGTGCCTGTATGTATACATACTATACTGTGTAGTGACTGTGGGAAGTGGGGGGAGGGCGGTTACAAAGAATAAACTTGAGACAGTCTCTGCTCTCAAGGAGCTAGTTCACACTCTAATTGGGGAGTCAACACATAAATAGTGACATCATGAATCAGAGGAGCATGGGGGAAATCACCTATTAGATTTACAGATGGAGAAGAGTCCAAGAACAAACAAGAGACAGAGATTCATAAGAGGTAAAATGGACAACTTTGATCACATAAATTTAAAAAGTATGGGCTCAAGCAAAACCAATTCAGCTAAAATTAGGAGAGAAACAGGAAACTGGGAAAATTCTCATTTCTCAGATGTGTATGAAACAGAATCAAATTTACTAGAATAAGAGCCATTTCCCAATGGTCAAAGGATGTGAATAGGCAGTTTTCAGAAGAAGAAATCCAAACTACTAGTAGTCATGTGGAAAATGCTCTAACTCACTAATTATTAGAGAAATGCAAATTAAAACAACTTGGATGTACCACCTCATACCCATCAGATTGGCAAAGTTGACAAAAAAAGGAAATTGCAAATGTTGCAGGGGCTATGAGAAAACAGGTACATTAATGCATTGTTGGAACTGTACCCCCCAAATTATGAAACTGTGCATACCCTTTGACCCAGCAATATTACTATACCCCAAAGAGCTCAAAGAAAGGAAGAGGACTCACTTGTATGAAAATATTTACAGCAGCTCTTTTTGTAGTGGCAAAGAATTAGAAAGTGAGGGGTACCCATCCATCCGGGAATAGCAGAACATGGCAGCTGTGTTTCAACACAACAACAAGATGGCTTGAAGAAAGGGGAGCCTAGAGGCAATCTCAATTTTGAGACTATATATGTGTGTGTATACGTATATATTCATGTGTATACACATCTACTTAGAGATATGCATGCATACAGATAGAGTAGAAAGGTAGATTATATATTTGGATATGGTCATTTGTTTTGCTTAACTATGCAAATTTGTAATGGGGTTTTTTTCCTGATTTCTTTTTCCTGATTTTTTTCCTGATTTCTCAGTAAAGGAGAGGGAGAAGTGAGAAGAGGAAAATTTGGACCTGAAAATAAAATGTTATTTTTTTTTAAAGAATGATATAAACAATGTATAAAGGGAGTTGATAAGAGGGAAAGATCATTGCGGAAAGGAAGGCCTATTGCAGAAGGTAAGACTTTTGTTGAGTCTTGAAGGATGGATGGGATTTGGGCTAGGAAGAGAAGAGGACATTTCTGGAAGGGGAAATAGCATAGGCAAAGGTTGGGAGGAAGGAAGGAATGTGTGCAAGGGATAATGGGAAATTCAGCTTGGATGAAATTGGCAGTGTTCTGGAGATGTTAAGGAAATGGGTACAGGCTTAGTGGAACAAACATCTACTGGGAGATCCTGTTTACTATAACTCCCTTCTCTTGGCATTAAATTTGTCCCTCCAAGTAATGATTAAGTCTGTATCCACACAATCAAGCTTCACTTGGGGACAAGTAATATAAACCTATCAAAGAGCCCTGAAAGAAGCCCTGAGGGTCTTCCCAGACTTGATAAGAACCCATCTCCTACAAGCTGTTCTATTGGGTGTAGGACTTGTTTGTCTCCCTGAGGGGAGCCCCTCAGCCAGTTGCTAAGGGGCTACCATGAGCATGGCCACGGGAGCATCTTGACTTTCCTTATGTATTCTTGACTAAGTAAACCTGAGCATTAGAAAGCAAAAAAGTACAGTGTCATCCCAAAGAGTCACGAACAGGAAGAAATCAGAGAGAGACCAACTGTGATCAGTGGTCTGTCTTTATAAGCTGGCTGGCCAGTACTAAAAGCTTTTTTTTTTTTTGGCCTGTGGTTTTCCAACAGAGATTTTCTTAATGTGCTGCTAATTAGCCCATATTGGTATCTAACAAATAACGTTGGCCAAATTAGCCCAATGTTGCCCCTCACTGAACTAATACTATTTAAGTCACTGAAACTGACTTTCTGTGCCACCATCCTCACACCCAAGATAAGGACAGCTGTTGCATTCCTAGCTTCATCCTGTCCTAGTGATCCCCAAACATTACAAATTGATGATTTCCATAGAAATACATTATTATTCCATATGAATGGCAGATCTGGGTATCTGCAAGAAATGAATGAAAACATGGAACAAAACTCGTCAGAGGTACATTAGTGATAGGATGTTGTTGTTGTTTTTTTTAAAGGATCTCATTCCCTGCCTGCTTTCCAACACAATATTCATTAATATTGTAAACAGTGATGACTTTCCAGATTTATTATGCATCTTGTTAAGTATCCCCCAAGGGATAATTGTTAAGTATCCCCCAAGGCTGACAGAAAAATGGTTTGGGGTTAAGTTACTGCAATAAGCAAAGTATCTCTGGTCCGGATTCAAACACTGTGGACATTCCCTTTAACTTAGCGCTAGATGTGACTTAATTGTTCCGATGCCTAAACGGTGCGCACCAAAGAAACAGATGTTTCTACCCATCCCCTTTCACTCAGATGCAGATACATTTTGATTTTCTGCTTTGTAATTATCTCAAGTCACAATGGTCCCACCATCTATTAGCATACTATCCTATTACTGCCTACTTTTAAATGCATAGCTATAACGACATTCGCTCTTTCAAGGGCTATGCAATCAATCCCTTGGAGACTGTCAAAAGGATTCCTAATCCCAGTAATGAGAATTTTTCTTTGGATCAATGGACTGTTTGCCTGCTGTTCAGCATACAGAGTTTTAAGGTCTTCCTATGTACACTTGTAAAACCATCTCCCTAACAATGCTTGAAAACGTTTTAGGGGGAGGGGGAGGATAATTGTCTCCCTAATAGGATGTAAACTCCCTGAGGACAAAAATTGTTTCCAGTTTGGGGTGTTTTGTTTTGTCAGTGTTTCCCCTAATGTTTAGCACAGTGCTCAGTTGCTGCTTCATAAATGAACTGATTGACAGATCGTTCCTGCTTCCTATGACAGTGATGGGCAGCTAGGGGGCGCTGCAGCAGATAGCGTGCTGACCCTGGAATCAGGAAGACCTGAGTTCAAATTTGACTGAAACACTAGCTGTGTGACCTTGGGCAAGTCACTTCATCCTGTTTGCTTCAGTTTGCTCATCTGTAAAATGAGCTGGAGAAGGAAATGGCAAAGCACTCCAGTATCTTTGCCAAGAAATCCCCAAATGGGGACATGGAGAGGTATAAAATCAAATCAAATAAACAACAAAAATAATAGTAAATAGATCGGAGATAGTTTTCCTTGCTTTTATCAAAACATTTAAAACTGTTTTGTAAAAAGCCCTAATTATTGTCTTATAGTGCCTTATATATTGTCTTATAGCAATATAGTGACTTTGGAGTCATAGGACTCTGGATTCAAATATGGGCTCTGCCCCTTACTACATGGATGACCTTGGACAAATCACTTCCTCTCCCTGGACCTCAGTTTCCTCCTCTGTAAAATGAGGGAGATGAACTAGATGGCCTCTGAGATCTCTTCCAGCTCTTGGGCTATGATCCTATGGGGTCATAACCTTGGGCAAGTCCCTTCTATTCTCTGGGCCTTACTTTCCTCACTTATAAAGTGAGAGAGGTTGGATTTAGTAGCCTCTGAGGTTCCTCCTAGCTCTTACTTCTTGACTTTCTGATCTTGGAATTTTGTTGTGGCTATTTTAAAGATGATACATTTTTTGAGCGTAAATCAGTTTTGCGAGCCATAACTAATGGAAAAGTACTGTATGTGATTACTAATTACTGTAAGCTAGACTTGAATACCTTGTTTTGGTATGGAAGGTGTTCATAGTTCATTTTAATGATGAATACTTGGATGCTTACCAGTGTTATTTCCTGGCCGAAATATTAGTCCCGTTGGTATTGGATTGTTGTTCTGCTTGACCCCAGAGGGCAGAAGACCTAGGAGCAATGGTTAGATGTTAAAAAGAAGCACATTTCACACGGTGCCTAGTACATAGTAGGAGCTTAATAAATACCTGTTCATTGGTTGGTTGGTGTGGGTATCCCAGTAAAAGGAAAAAGTAAATAGGAAGAGATGTTCAAAAGTGGAATGGGTGGTCTCAGGACAGTTTCTCCCTTACTAACGGTCTTTGAGCAGAAGTTGGAAAAATACTTGAGAGGGATGTTATACAGGTGATTTTAGACCAGGTAGAGGGTTGGACTAAGTGGCTTCTGAACTCTCTTTGATCTCTGAAATTCTAGGATTAAACTCTTGGAAGTATACACATAGGTACAGTGTGCCATAGTAGCTAGGGGGCTCACCTTAGAATTAGGAAGACCTAGACTTAAGGCCAGCCTCTGACATATCCTTGTTGTGCAACCCTGAGCAAGCTGATCCCTTGACAACTCTTATTTAAGACTATAAATTGCATACATGCCAATCTGAATTGTTAGAGGGGATTTCCACACTGGAAGTTCCATCCACCAATGAAGTCATAGGTTTGGTTACAAAAAAAAAAAAGCAAACATATGTATGTATAAATATTGGCTATTGATGCCAGATTTGGCTTCTGTCAGAATTCTCCTGACAGAAGGAATGAATGACTATGATATGATATGAAGGAACAGCTTCTGGCTGACTGTTTCCCTACCACAGTAAACTTTTCCAGAGATAGAGTACCATGGATCACATTTTAGCTTTACCAAGATGGCAGCCATATGCAGAGACTGGCTGGCACCATTCAGCAAAGTGAAACTACTTACTTTTATTGTCTGGGAACTGAAAAACAGGCATCCCTAGAGAAGAGAAGGAAAACAGTGTTTGAAACCATAATAAATGCTTTTTCATTCATGTCAAAATCCACATTAAGCATTTAATGAATTACATCAGCAGGCCCTGTTGATTTGTGATATCCCGAGGAGGCTGGTTCATTTTGATCACAGCTACAGCTTTTATTTCCAAACATGCTCATGCATTTGGTCTAAAGGAAATTAAAAAAATGTTCCTAACAGAGAAAAAGACTATATATCTCCCTCCTGCCAGTTTTTGCTTGGGTTTCTCGTAGGACTTTGTGTTGGGAGCAATTCTAGGTGTACTTCTTTTGAGTGGGAGCATAGCAAAGGGGATGGATAAAAATGACCATAGAGGGCAGGAGCCAAGGAACATTTATCTGCTGGTCATTGAAAAATTGAGTTGCCTTGGAGTTTTTGAAATTTACCTGTATGAAACCCCAGAGAGAACCTCCCTCTGCACCCTAAGAGATGTTTATTGAAAGGCAAAAAGGAATTGAACAGGGACCAATGGAAATCCCAAGAGCTCCAGTTTAGGAGAGAGCTGGAAGGTTGTCTACTCCAACTCATATGTGAAAGGAATGTCCACTATCACATACCTGATAGGTGGTCACCCAGCCTCTGCATGAAGACTTCCCATGAGAGGGAAATGCCTGCCCTCCCAACACAGTCCATTCCACTTTGAGACAACCGTAGTTATCAAGTCTTTTTTACAACCAATGAAATCTTTCTCTTGGCAGCTTCCATGCTCCTAAATTAGATTTCTGGGGATAATTAATAAATCGACAAGCACGTATTGACCACCTACTATGTTCCAGGCACTGTGCTAAGTTCTAGGTGCTAGGGAGACTTAAGACCTCATGAAGGTGACATTCTATTGGCAAAGCACAAGGGAAAGGCCTTGGAACACAATGGAAAGAGTACTGGATTTTAAACACTGAATATGGAATCATAGGACCTGAATTCAAAACCCAGCTCAGCCTCTCATTACCTGTGTGACCTTAGGCAAGTAACTTGATCTTCTCTGCAGCTCAGTGTCTTTATATATAAATGAGAGAGTTGGACCAGATGGCCTTTAAGGGCCCTTCAATTCTAGGTCTATGATTTTATCAATATTTTTTTGCTTTTTTTTTGGAGGGGGGAAGGTAGGGCAATTGGGGTAAAGTGACTTGCCCAAGGTCACACGGCTAGTTTCATGTTAAGTGTCTGACATCCTGCTTGAACTCAGGTCCTCCTGGCTGCAGGTCCAGTGTTCTATTCACTATGACACCTAGCCGTCCCTCTATCGATATTTAAAGAGAAAAAAACCCAAATGCCAACCAAGTTTAAGGGACTTGGAAAATTGAACGAAATATAGAAGGCACACTTGTCACAGAAATGAATACTGATTATAGAGAAGGCCTCTCATTCACATCAGCTGAACCAGAGTAAGACTATGGAGAAAAGGGGGAAGGGGAGGAAGAAGGCATCTAAATATCTATGAAGTTCTATGGGACAAGGATCATGCCAAAAATGTCAGTACTGGGAAGGACCTCAGAGATCAGATTTATAGAGAGGAAACTGAGGAGTCCCAGAGAAGAGAAAGGATTTGTTTAAGGTCATGGCTCCTGGTAAGGGCAGAACTAGGATTGGGGCCTAGTGTTCTTTCCTGGTACAGTTGCCACTCCAGAGCTCCATGCAAACATTTTTAACTTAGCCAAAGACAGATATTTCAAAAGGACAATGTGATTCTGAAAAATGTTTAACATTCGTGAGAAACCCAGCAGTTTGGTTGCTTGTAATAACCTAGAATTTGTAGTCCTGGGGAGACAAGTATGTCTTACTTTATGCAACAGAGGTGAAACTCAAATCCTATTTTAAATGCACAGGAAGGAAAGGAGGGAGGGAGGAACGGAAGAAGGAAGGGAAGGAGGGAGGGAGGAAGGAAGAAGGGAAGGGAAGGAGGAAGGAAGGAAGAAAGGGAGGGAGGAAGGAAAGAAGAAAGGAACAAAAGAAGGAAGGAAAGAGGGAAGAGAGGAGAGAAGGAAAGAGGAAGAGAGGGAGGGAATGAAAGAAAGAAGAAAGAAGAGAAGAAAGAAGGCAAGAAAGCTCACTGGTTAGATGAAACCTGCAGTGAATCATTTTGAAAAGGAAAAAATTTTGTAATGTGAATAATCCCACTTGCATTGTGGGTGCTGGGGAGGTTAGTAGGTGTCATTAGTAAATGTCAACAGGAGACAGCAATCAATACTAACTGAGACTTTGATGGCAATTTTTTGGTCATCAGTATAGAGATCTCCCAGTGCTGAAACTCCCTCCACTGATTCATATCTGCAACTCATCTGTGACTTAGAGCCTTAGGGAGGTTAAGTGACTTGCCTGTAGCCATATAACTAGTCTGTTTTCTGATCTGTTGCTAATAATCAGCTAAGAGAAAAAAAATTGGTGCAGTGTTTAGGGGAATGACCTTGGGTGTCAGGAAGAACCTTGGTCAAGCCCTGCCTCTGAAATATGCTAGCTGTGTAACTATAGGCGAGTCATTTAACCTCCCTAAGACTGTGTCACAGATGAGTTGCAGATACAAATTTGACCAAGGACTAGACCAAGGTTCTTCCTGACACCAAGGGCATTCCCCTAAATACATCACTGGTTTTTTTTTGGTTTGTTTTTTTCTTAGCTGATATTAGCATCAGATCAAAAGGCTTTCAAATGTGTTGACTTATCAAGTTGTTTGGCTGAAAATCTATTACATTTTTTCCCCTCCTCTTGTTAGAGAGGTACAGATTGCACGCACTGACAGATGTATTTGGTCAATTGTTTTTGCTTAAATGTTTTTCTTTGCTAGATAGGACAATTTGGCAGTTGGAAGGACACTGGGAAGACTGAGGGGGAAAAAACGAAAGGCATAAAAACATTAATACATTTTAAAAAATTAAATCAATTGCACTCAAAGGAAAAAGAAATTGTATACATGTTGGAATTTTCATTCTTTCAGTTTGCTCTTTAATGAATATCCACAGTTTTAATTCACCTATTTCTCATTAGATATATATTGTTATGAACTGATCTATCTATAAGGATCCATTGTCTCCTTCAAAATTATCATTAGGGGTGGGTAGGTGGTGCTGCAGTGGATAGAGCACCACCTCTGGAGTTGGGAGGACCTGAATTCAAATTTGGCCTCAGACACTTGACACACTGTGTCAGCTGTGTGACCTTGGGCAAGTCACTTAACCCCAATTGCCTTGCCTTCCCCCTCCAAAAAAAATTATCATTACAAAACACCTTGCGTGAAAAAAACAATAACAATAAAGAAGAATATTTAACTTTATAAGGAACTCGCTCCCCACTCGCACCCCAAATCTCCCTTGTCTTTAGTGCACACAAAACAGGTGATTATGCATCACCTACTCTTTGGCATGTACTCCATCGCTGTCTTCAGGCAGGGGCAGCACATCCCGAAGCTTGCAGCAGGCCTTAGTAATGACTACAGCTTCATCCCGATAGTCAGGCTTGGTTCAGGGACAAGCATTAGAAAGTTATAAAGGGCCCTGATCAGAGCTCCCACTGACTTCCCAGACTTGACAAGACCCCACTTGGTAAAAGCCACTCCATCAAGGACATGGCCATATGCTACCCAGAGAGACAAGGGAAGCTGCACACCGGCTAGCCAGTGAGAGAGCACTCACAGGGGAGCGACGTGCTTAGAAATGGCCCTAACATAAAGGGCTTGATAGGATGACTGTTTTTATGCAGGGGATGGTAATGGGAGTGATGATAACACAAGAAAAGGATACACAGATTATTTCAAGGGAGCATTTGATTATTGGACAATACTTGCCATCCGGGATGTTTTTGTTTTGTTTATTTCTGGATTCATTTGTACTCTGTACTTCTCTGTCATGTCCCAGAAACCTCTTCATCCTTCCTGGAAGGTCATTTTTGCCCTGGAATTCACACTAGAAGTACACTCTGTCCCTCTCTCTGACTGGACAGATCCAGGCCAGCCATCTCTCCATTTCTCACCCGGCTGCAATCAGGACTCCTCCATCATGCACATTGCTTTCCTCCTGCCCCCTCTTTTCAGGTTCTTTGTGTGTTGTCTGACACCATTAGAATATAAGCTCCCTGAGGGAAGGGACTGTTTTTCTCTTTCTCTTATCTTTGTCTTAGTGCCTGTTGTTGTTTGTCCTTCCTTCTCAAAGAGGACCATGACATCATTTATTCTCAGTACCTAACTCTAGAGTAAATACTTAATAAATGATTATTGATTGACTGCTGCAACTGATCTGGGTTGAATATGTATCATCAAATATTCTCAATCTCTGCCATTTGAGGAAAGGTGGAGTATGTCTTCTTGAACAACCTTTTCTTTTTTAAAAAATATTCTTTGTTTTTATATCACTTTCCTTTCCCAATACACCTTTCCCCTTCCCGTGCCCAGAGAGTCTTCCTTTATAACAAAGAATTAAACAGAAAAGAGGGGCAGGGTAGTGACAGGAGCAAAACTAACCAACATAGCAATCAAATCCAAGACTGTATTCGGTGTTCCACCACCATAGACCTCCACTTGAGCAAAGAAGGGAGGGGAGATGCATTCTCTTCTTTGGGACTGAGCCCCATCATTAGAAATTCATGGCAGTCATCTTCAACTGTTGTCATTGTTATTTCCATTAATATTGTTGTTTGTAAATGAATTAAAACATTTATTGAGCACTTACTATGTGTCAAACACTGTGCCTAATCACAGAAGATACAAATAGAATTGCAAGACAGTCCCTGCTCTCTAAGACCACATATCCTAATTAGGGGAGAAAACATAGCTCAGGCTTCTGCTGCAAGTCAGCTGTGTCTTCCTAGTTCTAGATTCTTTACTTTCTGTGAGTTCATATAAGTCTTTCCCCTGTCCCACTATATCCCTCATTTCTTACAGCACAATCGTATTCCATTACATTCATGGACCACCATCTGTTTAGCCATTCTGCAATCAACAGGCATCAACTCTGCCACCGTTTCTTTGCTACCCTAACAATTACTGTCATAAATATTTTGGTGTATATAAGACCTTTCTTTCTATCTTAGACTTCCTTGGGGCATGTAGACATTTTAGTCACTTTCTTGGCATAATTCCATATTGCTTTCCAGGCTGGTTGAACCAATTTACATCTCCAACAAGTGTATTAGTGTGCCTGTCTTCTCATAACGCCTGCTAACATTGATGCTTCCATGTGAACACAATTTCTAAACCAGTGAACACTGCTTTAAAACAAGAACATTAAAAAAGTAAATTGTTAAGTGATGAAATTGTATCACTCTGGGATGACATTTTAAAACCAAATATTTGAAAAGTCATAATGAAGGCATCAGGTTAAAGAAACTCTGTTAGCTAAAGTATTATTTCATAGCAACTGAGATCAAAAATTCCTGTAGCCGGGGCGGCTAGGTGGCACAGTCAGTAGAGCACCAGCCTTGGAGTCAGAAGGACCCGAGTTCAAATTCAGCCTCAGACACTCTACCCCAAAACTAGCCGTGTGACCATGGGCAAGTCACTTAACCCCAATTGCCCTCCAAAAAAAAAAAGAATTCCTGGAGCCCTCTAAGGCACTGGGTGGCTTTATGTTCTGAGTATTTGTGACAAACATGTTAAATTCTCCATCAAAGTTGGCAGTAACTGTATTTGTCACTAATGCCTGGGGTCTGAAGTCATCCCTGGAAATTAACAGTCCCCAAATCAGGTTTTCACGTATCATTAAAATCTGACCCTTCTCCAATGAGTGGCTCTTTAATGATACAATAGATTCCCCCAATAGAGTGCAAGTTGCTTGAGAGTAGAGCTTGTTTTTGCTTTTGTTCTCAGGTGCAGCAATTAACCACAGTGAATATCAAACTACTTTATGAAGCTTGCCACCCATTTTCTAGCCCAGTACCTGGCACTGAGTAGGCCTTCTATGGATGCTTGGGTAATTGAATTGTTTAGGAACTTAGTTCTCATTAGTGTGCATCTGATCACTCTTCTTCAGTGCCTCATATGAATGATTTGTTTTTCTGAAGTCACCGCCTAAAGCACTCTTGCTGGTAGCTTTCACTCAAAGGACTGACTTTCCATGGAAACTGAACTGCCTTCAGGATATATTGACTTGTGGGGGGAAATGTGAATTGCCAGCCCAACTGCCTGCCAGCCTGCCTCCAGGTTTCTTCTAAGATGGATAATCTGGACATTTCATAATTGAGTGAATGCGACTCCTCCCCCCCCCCCACCCCGAAAGACCTCAATCCAGGTAGGCAGTCCCTTCCATTCTCTGGGCCCCAGTTTCCCCATCAAAAACAAGGGAGTTGGATGATATGACTGACCCCTAAGCCTCTTCCTGAAATAGGGATTCTGTCACTTTACTTGTACTATACCATATCCCTAACATGAGCCCCTTTCTTGTCAAACCTATATAAGTTGGATTTTTCTTTCAATCCATGCCTGTGATTTCATTAGTCTAGAAGAGAGAATTTCATATAAGGAAATGCTCGCCATCAATGCAAATCAATCAACCAATCAAGCATTCTGCAGATGCTGAGTCTTGAAGGAAGCTAGGGATTGTAAGAGAGGAAAGGTATAAGGTGAGGAAAGAGAACAATGCAGGCATGGAAGACAGCTAGTACAAAGGCACCAAGAAGGGAGATGGAATATAATGTGTCAAGAACAACAATAATTGGGCCAGTAGAACTGGGCCAGAGAGTGTGTGGAGGAGAGAAAGTTAGGGTCTTAGAGAGTTGGCTAGGTCAGGGACACCTAGGTGGCAAAGTTAACTGGCCCAGGGGGCAGCTAGGTGGTGCAGTGAATAGAGCACTGGCCCTGGAGTCAGGAGGACCTGAGTTCAAATACAACCTCACAAACTTGACATTCACCAGCTATGTGACCTTGGGCAAGTGACTTAACCCCAATTGCCCTGCCTTCCCCCCTCCAAAAAAAAAAACAAAATTAACTCAACTTGAAATTAGAAGGATCTAAGTTCAACTCCAGCCTCAGACACTTACTAGTTATGTGACTCTGGACATGTCACTTAACCCCGATTGCAACCAAAAAAGAAAAAAAGAGAGAGTTGGTTAGGTCACTGAGAGTTTAAATGCCTTGCACAAAGATAGCCTATGTCAAAGATAGGATCTGAACCCAGGGCTGATCGACTTTAAGGTGAACTGTCTATCCACTACACCAGTGCTGTCAAACTCAAATGCAATCCATCCCTGATGGTCATGTATTGACTTAGAAAACCACAAATTCACATCATCTGTGTTGTTTTGTATTTTAATTTTTAAAAGATTTCCAGTTACATTTTGATCTGGTTGGGGCCAGACTCTGGAGTATATGCAGAAGTGGTATGTAGGCCTGAGTTGGACAATTCTGGCCAGACAGTACCCAAAGACCTTCACACAGGGAAGGTCTCTCTGCTGGAGAATTTAGAGAGGCTAGAATCTAGTCTACCAAGGGGAGGATCTAATTTTACTATCTTCTAGTCCACATGTCTTCATTTAAAAAAAATAAAATTAACACAAGACTTTATCAAATGCTTTGCTAAACTAATAATAATAAAATTCCTTTGATCCACCAATTTAGGTTTGGAGGTTGTTGTTTGGGAGGGAACTTTGGATCTCTGGTTGCATTGATATAAGGAACATCCAGTGAGGGAACTCCCTGGACCAGTGCAGATTGGCATCTGTTAGAGCAGTGGTTCTCAACCTGTGGGTCACAACCCCTTTGGGGGTCAAACGACCCTTTCACAGGGGTCACAGGGGTTGCCTAACACTATCAGAAAACAACTATTTCCAATGGTCTTAGGAACTGAGACACGGCTCCTCTATCCCTCTCCAGGTGGGTCCGCCCACTTGCAAGTATTAAAGGGTAATGGCATTAGGAAGGTTGAGAACCACTGTGTTAGAGTCTCATAGGACAACTTAGGGTACTCAGAGCTTACTTGCTGGGGAAATTACCCCCCAGCATCACATATTTGTCAAAAGCATAACTTGAGCCCAGATTCTCCTCACTTTGAAGTTAGCTCTCTAAAAGTAAATACCACACCATTGAAATCATCATTTGAAATAAGTGCCAATGCAGAGAAATAACTACAGAGTCTGAATTCAGATTGAAACATACTATTTTCTCTTTTAATTGTTGTTTTTGTTTTTTTCTTCCTCATAGCTTTTCCCTTTTTCTTCTTTCCCAACATGACGAAGGTGGAGATAGGTTTAACGTGACCAAAAAATGTATAGCCCATATCAGATTGCACACTGTCTTGTGGAGGGGGTAGTGGAGTGAGAGGGAAAATTTAGAATTCACAGTCTTATAAAAGCAAATGTTGAAAACTAAAAATAAATGCATTAATTCCTTTTTTTAAATAAGGAAAAAAAGAAAGAAGCATCAATGCCTGTAAGTTCACAGAATCCATTCTCTTCCCTTTTGTGAAAAATCAGGACATTTGCTCTTCTCCAATTGTGAGGCACCTTTTCTGATTTCTATGATCTTTCAGAGATCAATGCCAGTGACTCAGCAGCCACACCAACTGGTTCTTTAAGTATCCGAGGTATAGCTTACAAGGACATGGGAACTTGAAGTCATCAGGAGTAGTGAAGCACTGTCTTACTCTTTGCTTATCTTGGGTATCAATTCCATATGAGCCAATTTTGCTCTGTTCTTTCCAGTCCAAAGATCAAGATCTTTGGCAGAAAAAAAAATGTAGCAAAATTAGAACCGGGCAGCTTGGCCTTCTCTCTTTCATCAGCTACTATCATTCCATCCATCCCTTCCCTTTTTGCCTTATCCCTTCTGTGATCTTCCTTTTCCCCTGAGAAAGCTTTAGAAGCAAATCAACAACATTCTTTTGGTTGGCCTTAGCTTTCTTCACCAGCCTATGTTCATTCAGAGTTTTAGCATTCCTGACAGTATCCTTACAGAACCATGCCATGCTTCTTCACTTCCACCTTCTATATGTATCTTTTTCAAATCAGAGTTGGTTGGAGAGTTCCCTGTTTGGCCACATTGGTCTCTTTGGACAAGTCCCCTTTTTCCTACATCTCAGAATTATAGTCATACAATTTCATTCTTGAGAACTTACTTTTAGTCTGATTCCTCCTGTGGGATTTTTGATCCTTATGATTTTCCCTAGTCTTCATTTGAACCCTGGGAAATCTGTCATCTTCAAATCTAGGGTTCATGTCAGATTACAATTAGCTTTCCTCTCTATCTCTATTACAATGTGTAGGAGGGAACAGTCACTTTCCCTACTCTACCCCCAAAGAGCTACCATTTCATTCCAGTAACCAATTCTTCCCTTCAGGTAGAAATTTGATCCAGAACATGCTTGCCCCATGTTGGTTTCTTCACCTTTTGAAGGATGAAATTATCATTAAAGTGTAATGTCCTTCATTCTATAGCTACCACTCTCCTCTTACTGTGAGAAGCAAAGGGAAAGGCTTAGGGGCTTGGACAGTGAAAGGGGAAGGGAGGTGATGTGCTGGCAGCAAAGATTGGTGGTCCAGATCAGAAAAAGAGGGACATAGGGACTTGTAAGGACAATAGCATCACTGCTCCTAGCCTGGGCTGGCTGCTGATTACACTAACCGGACTCTCTAATGGGGGGAGTGGTTGCCTGCGGCCAGACATGGTCTAGCAACCAGACAAATCACCAATCATCTGTAGTTCCAGTTCCCATTGGATGCTGTGCTCCAGCTCTGTTAATAAATAATCAATAAACACTCATTAACTGCTTACAATGTTCCAGGCATTATGCTAAACATTGGGAATACAAAGAGGGGAAAAAAGAAAAATAGCCCCTGCCCTCAAAGGACTTATAATTTATTTGGAGAAGTCAAACACAGTAAAGAAAGGTAAAAAGTAGGGGCAGCTAAGTGGTTGCAGTGAATAGAGCACCGGCCCTAGAGTCAAGAGGACCTGAGTTCAAATGTGGCCTCAGATATTTAACACTTACTAGCTGTGTGACTTTGGGCAAGTCACTTAACCCAATTGCCCTGCCTTCCCCCCTCCAAAAAGAAAAAAAAAGCTGAAAATGAGTGGCAATGAGGAAATTGTCTGAGGATATGTGTGCCAAAAGGGAGCTGAGACCTTGACCCCAGAGATTCCAAAGCTGTGCCTGATAACCAGTCCTGAGGGATGTGGAAGTCAATCATCTTGCAGAAACGGCCTTATTACACTCTGGCCAAAGGGAGTACTCCCACTGTGAATGTCTCAGAATTCTAGGGTCCAGATGGAGCCTACCTCTAAGGAAATTCAGAGGTTTAGGAGAAAAGAAAACTTGCAACATTTTATTATCCATTATGTTCTAGTCATTAAGTATTATTTATTTCCTTATTGATTCTATGCTAAGAGTAAAAACACTCCACCCAGCATTCGACAGGTGTATCTGCTTCCATAGGGAACCAAGGCCATAATTCCAAGGCCATTGTGACTAGAGTTCATTGATAGAATGTTCAAAAGAGGTGGGGTTAGCTAGTGGGCATGGCCATCAATGCTGATTGGGCAGAGGAGAACCCTGGAGTTCAGATCCCTGTAGATGAAGGATAGGACTCTATAGAGAAGTGGGGCCCAGAGACAGATGGTCTGCTGAGTCTGGTAACTAGAGAGAGCACAGCAGGAACTTGATGCACTAGGGCCCCAGGGTGAGCTTGAGGCTCCCCTGTGAATTGCTCAGAGAAGCAACTGCAGATTAAAAAGGCAAGTTAAGAAATTAGTAGCTGTTTTGTTTTTGGAAGAGAAAAATCTAGCTGCTGAAGGGGTGGGGAACCTGTGGCCTTGAGGCCACATGTAGCCCTGTAGGTCCTCAAGGGAGGCCCTTTGACTAAATCCAAACCTCACAGAACAAATCCCTTCTAGGTCCTCAAAGAGGTCAAGACCTCTTTGAGACCTTTTGACTGAATCTCAACTTCACAGAACAAATACCCTTTAGGTCCTCAAGTGGGGCCCTTTGATTGAATCCAAACTTCACAAGATACATCCCCTTAATAGAAGAATTTGTTCTGTAAAACTTGGACTTGGTCAGAAGGCTTCACTCAAGGACCTAGAAGGCCACAGGTGGCCTCCAGGCCAAAGGTTCCCCAATACTGCTAGTATATAACTAGATAAATGAAATCCCTCACCCATTACTACCACCAGGCTTGTGATATTTCCCAACCACCTCCCCTATTTCTTCTCTTCTGTCCAGGTAGTCTCTAGTATACTCTGATGAAAAAAAAGAAATCACTTTGGTTTCTGCCTCTATTGATTAATAAGGTCAAGTTGGCAACCCTATGTTAAAATCTTGAGTTCATCATGCTTATTATCTATTATACTTTGTATTTTGTATTTGACATATCTTTGCCGTTCTGGCATTTTCAGTCGTGTCTGACTCTCTGTGACCCCATTTGGGGTTTTTCTGGCCAAAAAAATACTGGAGTGCTTTGTTATTTCCTTCTCCAGTTCATTTAACAGATGAGGAAACTGAAGCAAACAGGGTTAAGTGACTTGCCCAGGGTCACAAGACTAATAAATGTCTGAATCTGGATTTGAACTCAGGCCCTCCAGATTCTATCCACTGTAGCACCACCATAGGTTTTATGTACTCTTAGCTCCTTTTTTGGATTTTGTCTCTTGTTAATGTCTGGCTATCTCAATTCCTATTCTTCTAATTTCAGCTATTCTCTAGGTAATATGTAGGGAGTTTGGGGTTTTTTTCCCCTTCCTTTCTTTTTAGTTTAAAACCCTTTTGATTCAATTGCAAGACACCAGCAAAATGCTAGTCCCTTTTACTTTTACATTGGAACCCCTCTCCAAGTGTTTGATTTTTTGGGGAACATTGCATTGTCCCTGATTACCTGGAGTGTGAAGAGGTGTTCCTTGAGCCTCTTCGCCTTATCTCCTAGGAAAGAGACCAGCCTGCACTTTGAGCATAGATAACAGCCACTTGCCTGTGACAGAGATACAAACATTGCATGCTAAATGGAAATCACTGCAAAAACCCTCCCTGCTTTCCATACTTATGAGAAACAAGCTCCTCAGTCTCTGCCTTTCAACCTGCTTGTTTTAACATCTTGACAACCTCTTTGGCACCTCTTAACAGTTTGACAACCACATCCAATTTCCTTTTCCTTCCCTTGATAACTTATCTCTTACCTTCTTTAACTGAAAATGATCTTGGGGGGAGGGGGACTAATGGATTCCAAGCTTAATATGAGTCAGTAGCATGATGTGGCCACCATAAAAGCTAATGCCATCTTAGCCTTCATTAAGAGAGGCCCCACGACCAAACTCCAGTTTTTTGTTCTGTTCTAGACATAACATTCTAGGAAGGATAGAGAACACCCTGAGGAGGGCAAATAAGATGGTGAAGAGCCCTGAGGCCATGTCCTATGGAGAGTGATCTAACGAATTGTGCAAGCCTAGCTTGGGGAAGAGAAGACTGGAATACGGAATAGCTAAATTCAAGTATTTAAAGAGCTATTGGGTGGAGTAGGCATTGAACATATAATGCTTTAACCTACAGGACAGAATCCGTAAAAATGGGTAGAAATCACCAAGTAAGGGGGGAGGGGAAAAGAACAAGCATTTATTAAGCACCTACTCTGTTTTAGGTATACTTTTCAAGTATTCTCTCATTTGATCCTCACAATAACCCTGGGAGGTAGGTTATTATGACCCCCATTTTACAGTTGAGGAGCTGAGGCAGCCAGAGGTGAAGAGACTTGCCCAGGGTCACACAACTAGTAAGTGTCTGAGTCTGGATTTGAACTCAAGTCTTCCTGACTCTAAGGCTGGAACTCTATCTGCTACCCCTAAAGTGACCACTCAAGTCCCTCCAGTGCTGAAATCCTGTGATTCTCTGTGAATATGAATCCATATTGTGACATGGCAGCTGAATAGCAAATGCCATCTTCGGCTACACTTAGTGAGTCACAGTGTCAAGGACTAGAGAAGTCATAATCCCTCTGTACTCCACCCTGATCAGGCTATAACTGGAATATGGCATTCAGTTCTGGGTACTCTGAATGGTTAAGGGCTTGGAGATGAAGGCAGGTGCCATCAGCTGAAAGAACACCTATTTTGCTTGGAGAAGATAAGACTTGGGGACATATAATAGCTGTCTTCAAATATTTGAAGGTTTGTCACATGGAACTGAGGATGAGATTTGTTCCACTTAGCCCCAGAGGGCAGAAAAGGCAGAATTTGGATTTGAGATCAAGGGAAACTTTCTAACAATGAGAGCTGTCCAAAATGGGATTGGCTGCCTTGATTGGTAGCGGGTTCTCCCTCTCCCTGGAGAACTTTAAGGAGAGACTGGATGACCATTTGTTGGCTATGTCATAAAAGGAGATTGTTGTTGGGATATGGAATAGATTATTTGGCTGAATTAGATGACCTCTGAGGTCCCTTCTGATGGAAAAGTCTGTGATTCTGTTTGTTTCAGTGAAGTATGAATGTTAAGACTTCAGAAAGTAGATCAGAGAAAGTGTCTGAAGTTAAGACCCACCAATATGGAGGTTCCATCATTATCTCTTTTAAAATCAGGGAGTCCTGTGAACAATTAACACTGATATTAATTTTTCTCCAGTTATTTTCAAATGTTGGTGAGTCATAGGCTTTGTCCAATAAAGAACTTTAGTTTGAATTTGTTGGTTCTTTTACTAGCTGTCCCATTGTTACCAATTCACCATCCTTTGTTGCTGCTCAATGTAGCTTCAAGGTTGGGATGGTAAATTCCAAGGTTTATCCTGAATTTGAACTGTAGGTGTCTGATAAGGAAGGTAATGCCTTGGGACCAACTCTCACTTTTTTACAAAAAAATGCATTGATATTTTTTGTTTGTCTTTTTCCCTATCATTTCATTTCCATCTTCCCTTCCCTCACCAGTTAGCCATCCTTGTAGCAAAGAACAAAAAAAGAAAGAAAGCTGTTCAGCAAAACTAACCAATACATCCCTGAAACTGGATAGTGCATGCGATGTTATTTATACTTAGTCCTAAGAAGGAAGGTAAGTAGATTTTCTCACCTCTCCTTCAGAGATAAACTTGTTCATTATAATTGAATAGTGTTCAGTTTGTTTGTTTTTGAGGGGGATGCCCTTTCCATTTAGTCAGTCACTGCCTATTGTTTTCCTGGTTCTGCTTACTTCACGCTTCATTGGCTCAAATAAGTCCTCCCAAGTCATCTCCAAATTCTTCACTTTCATTTCTTATGGGACAATATGTTCCAGACTTCACCTTTTCAGAGAATCATAGAACTTTAGACCTCATCCGGCCCCAATCACTTCATTTTAATTTTAAAGAGGAGGCCCCAGAAAGGGAAAGCAACTTACCCAGAATCACACAGCTAATTTGTGGCAGAGTTTACACTCCTTTCTCATCTATTGGTTTTTCATGTACAGTATTTACTTTGAAGTTGAGACCAGATTGGAAGATGCAGAAGGTAGGAGAAAAAAAGTCAGCTATTGATAGCTGCTGATCTACTCCGGCCAGGACAAGAACCAACAAACAGGTACCTTTCTGTCCTGTAAGGTAAACACCAGATTACTAACACATTGGAGTGGAGATATAGAATATAGAGATAGACAAGGTTTCTTGCCCTGAGACTGATTCTGATGAAATATGAATGAATGGTTAGTCAAAATTAGCTTTTAACCATCTCAACCTTCTCTAAGAGCTAAGATGACCCCTCTAAGTAACCCTTATCTCCTTTGTTCTTAGAACAAACTGTACAGTCTAACTCGATGCTAAGCAATGCACCCACTGCATTCACCAGAACTGGGGTTAGAGAAGTGCCACTGTGTGTGCACAAGGGGTTAACATTCAACTCATTGAAATTATTTTACAAAATTCATCTTATAATGAATTTTGAATAAACTTGCCAACCTTACCCTACAAGTTGTATGACTGGAGACAAGATAGGAAATGATACATAATTTATCCCAACCTAAGTTCCTAGGACAAAGGCCAAGAACTTGCTAAACGTTGCTGTCTTTGGTGCAGCTCATAATACTATGGACTGTTGGTGAGTTCATGGATGGAGCACTTGCATTGTCAATTTCCTGGTGTAGAGCAATCAAATTCAGCAGCCTGGTTGCCTTTCAAAAGAAATTTGGGATAAACTGTGTTTGAGTTCCCTCTTTGCTCCAATAGACCACTGGAGGGGGGGGCAGGACTTAAACTGGGGGTATGTGCTATCATCCCCTCCAAAAGAAAGAGAGATACTTGATTGAGAACAAGTGTTCCCATATACTCATTTGACTCTTCAGGCTAAAGATTTGGGGCAGAAAGAAGTCCAAAGGTCTGACTAGTCAGATGATTAAAGTATCACAGAACCCTAGATCAAGAGCTGAGAGAGTCCTCAGGAGTCAGCTAGTTCAACCTCCTCATTTTGCAGAGAAAAAAAAACTGAGGCCCAGGGAGGGGAAGGGACTTTTCCAAGGTCACACATAGGTTCCTACATCTGGAGCTGGAAGTGACCTCAGAGGTCATGGAGTCTGAATCCTCCTTTTATAGATGAGAAAACAGAGACTGGACAGGGTAAGTAAGCCACTTATCCAAGTGACTGAGCTGTGATTCAAACGCTGGTCCTCAGGCTCCAAAGTCAGCTTTATTTCCACAGTAACCTATATATATAAAAGATTTATTATGTCCTTCTATACTAGGCAATGTTCTGGACACTAGAGATGCAAAGACAAAAGCAAAATGGTTCCTGCCCTCAAGAAACTCACATTCTATCAGGGAAGAAGACATGTACACATACAAATGTATACAAACATAGACAACATAAGAAAAATTGCCTTTCAATAAACATCTCTTAGGGTGCAGAGAAAGGTTCTTTGTGGAACATCATGCAAGTACTAGCCACAGGAGGAATCAGAAAGGCTTCATTTAGCAAATGGGATGTAAAACTAAGCTTTGAAGGAAACCAGGGGGTCTGTGGGGTAGAGGTAAGGAGGAAATATATTCCAAGCATGGGCAACAACCAATACAAAGGAAAAAAAAGACAGAAAGGGGAGGGTGAGATTTGGCTGCATTGTAGGGTAATGTATAAGGCTTGCAAGGTAGGCTGAGGTCAAGTTGTAAAGGCATTAAATGCCAAAGTTTGCATTTGATCCTTGAGGTAATAGGGAGCCACTAGAGTTGTTTGAGAATGGGAGCAATGAGGTCAAATCTGTACTTCAAGAAAAAAATCACTTTGACAGTTAGAAACTGAATTGTGGTGGAAAGAGAAATGAAGCAGAGAAACCAACTAGGTGGCTATTGCCACAGTCCAGAGGAAAGGTGGTGATGGCTAGAACAGAGGTGGTGATTGTGTGAATAGAGAAAAGACAGTTGTGAGAAATGTTGTGGAGATGGAAATGAAAGATTTGGCAGCTGACTGAATGTGAAGACTGTGGGAGAGAAGAATCAAAGATCACTCCCTATTTGGGAAATTGGAAGCCTGGGAAGATGGTGTTGACCTCAACAGAAATAGGAAGTTCAGAAGAGGGAAAGGTTTGGAGGAAAAAATAATGAATTCTATATTAGATGTGTTGAGTTTAAGAGGACTTTGAGACATCCTGCTGGAAATGTCCAATATACCGTTGGTGATAAGACTGGAACTCAAGGGACAGACTAAAGCTGAAGAGGTAGAGCTGAGAGTCAGTTACAGAAGTGACAGATTAACCCTTGGGGAGCTGAAAAGGTCGCCAAGAGAAAGACTATAGAGGGAAAAGAGAAGAGGGTCCAAGACAGAGCCGTGGAGGTCAATGGATACCTGTTGGACTTCACTTCAACCCTGGTTTCAATGCATTCTTTGTTCTTCCTTTGTTTTCTATTGTGGAGCCTTTTTTTCTCATTGATTTGTATACTGTAGTGTAGTGTAAAATCTCTAGATTTTACATCAGGGGGTGTGACCCCTATCTTCTTTCCCCCTCCCCCCCCCCCCACCACCACAATGCCATCAATGCCTTGCTCTGAGCTGTAGCCATGGCTCTCCTAAGATTGATATCATCCCCCTAGGGTCCCTTAGGAGATGCAGGAAACTTCTTCTGAGATACAATCTCCCTAACTCTGGCTCAGGCTTTCCCACCCCCCTGACCCTGCTCCCTTTGATTCCTATAGACTCCCTGGCCTGGACCACTTTTCTTAGACTTTGGATTGTCTTTGAGACTGGCCTAGGGTCCTAGTGTCTTCCTATTTCTCTCCTAGCTTGCTGCCGGCTTGTCTACTCTGAGGCTGACCTTTGGCCACCTCAGGTTCCCCGTTATCTGTGTTTGTCTTGCTTGAATTGTACCTTGGACTCTTTTGCACCCAGCTTCTCACTGGTACCAGAGACCCCCCAGCACTGACTCCTGATAAAAGTTGAGCTTAAAATGAAAGAGGGTTTAGTAATGTCAAAAGCAAAAAATGCTAGATGTTAAAAATTAAACCTTGAACAAGCAATCTACTTGTTTAGAATATCATGGGTGTGGGACTATAAAAATGTATGGAATGTAGTTGCTCAGAGTTATCAGTGTGACTGACATTTGAGTGCCTACTATGTGCAAGGCCCTGAGTGGGAAGGATCTCTTGCCACTGAAGAGCTGTTCCTAATTCCTCTAAGTGTGGGGGGGGGAATATCTTTATACTCTAATGTCTAACATAGAGCCTGGCACACAGTAGGCATTTAATAATCCTTGTTCTTTGAATGGGGAGGTAGTGTGGTACCTTCAAAAGAGCCCTGAATCTGGAATCAGAAGACTTGGGTTCAAATTCAACCTCTTCTTCCTGTGTGACCCTAGGAAAGTCACTTACTCTCCCTGGGCCTCAGTTTCCTCCTCTGTAAAATGAGGGGGTTGGACTAGGTGGTCTCTGAGGTCCTTTCCATTGCTAGGTTTGGGGTCTTATGATCTATTTAAGTTTTGACTAAAAAATGGTGATGGGGTGCAGCAGGAAGGTTAGTGAAATACATTTTTTAATAATCACTTCTACTGACAGAAAAACAGGGAAGGTAGGCTGAGAGAGAGAGAGAGAGAGAGAGAGAGAGAGAGAGAGAGAGAGAGAGAGAGAGAGAGAAATCTTAACCTCTCCAGGAGTCTCAACTGGTTAACGACGTCTCCGACAGGCTTGGAAAACCAGTTTGGTGGTTCAGAGGCCAAGAGAGAGGTGCCTTTCAGCCCAGGCATCACGTGGGGTTCTCCGGAGTCCGGTTCCTCATTCCAAGCTGCTTGGTGTACACCGGTTGGAATAAGAGAGAGAGAAAATGTCGATGCCCGAGCTGTAAGGCATCCTTCCCCCTGGCGCTCAGCTTCGGCTCGAAGCCCAGGCGAGGGTGCTAGTGCCTCCGCGCGCCCAGACC
Organism: Pseudocheirus occidentalis; assembly: GCA_028646575.1. Lineage (NCBI taxonomy): Eukaryota > Metazoa > Chordata > Mammalia > Diprotodontia > Pseudocheiridae > Pseudocheirus > Pseudocheirus occidentalis. The sequence continues at coordinate 47,748,003 of CM053602.1, forward strand.
GGGGAGGAGAGGGAGGAGTGAGGGGGGGAGGAGAGGCGGGGCATGCAGAAGCCCCCCCTTTCCCCCCTCAGAGGGCGGGGCCTTCGCTGGGGGCGTGGGGAGGGGGCATCTCAAATACTGTGAAATGGGGCTGCCGCCTTCAGAGCGGCAGGGCTGTAGAGGAGATCACTTACCTAAGGGCAACTGAAATTTCAAACTTGTACTTGAGCAGAGGCGCGAGCAGATCCCGCTGCCTGCGAATTGAGCCCAGCGACCGTCCGTGTCGCTGGCCTTTCTTGTACTTTTATCCCTTTCTTTTCTTTTCTTTCCTCTTCTCTGGGGGACGTGGGAGAGGGCAGCCTCGGCTGCACCCCAGCCATGAAGCCGCAAAAGAAGTGCGGGCTCATGGTTCTCCTTCTGCTCACCGTCCTCTTCCAGACCCCGGAGTCCTACTCCACAAACGCCTATGTCACCGTCACCTACTACAACCAGAGCAGCAACCACTCCACCACCGAGGTGTGCGAGTGCGGGATCTACGGCTTGGCGTCTCCCGTGGCCAACGCCGGCGGCACGGTGGGCATCCCCAAGAGCTTCAACTACCAGGCCTGTGACCCCCACACGGAATTCACCTACAGCGAGACGCCTTGGATCGCTCTCATAGAGCGGGGCAACTGTACGTTCTCCGAGAAGATCCAGACCGCCAACCGGAGGGGGGCGGAGGCCGCGGTGATCTACAATGTCCCAGAGTCGGGCAACGAGACCCTCCAGATGGCCAATTTCGGTAAGTCGGGAACCGCGCCGCCGAGGAGAGGCTGAGACAGGGCTCCTGGGGGACCCGCAGAGTCCGAAACGCATCCCCGAGGTCCAAAATGTCGTGGTCATCTCAGGACCCACCCAAGGACCTGACAAGAGGCGGGAGGAAGCGAGGGAGGAGTTCACCTTCAACTTGAGATGCCTGGGCTTTGGGGGGCTCTTTTCCCATTATTATTTTTTATATAATAAATATTAATGGTGGGATACCGGGATGGAACAGGCGGTCGGTGAAGAGAATATTGTTCTATTTCCCTTTTTTTCTAGGACCGTTTCGGTTTTCTGATGGTATTACATAATTTTTTTTTAAATCAACTGTGCCTTTCCCTGTAAACAGGAATGAAAGGAACACTATTTCTCTAAAATCCCGCAGATTTTTTTTTAAGTTCGTGATTTCTTTGTATTTTTTTTTCACTCCGATTAAGCTGCTCTTGTCAAGAGCTAACAGTGTCGGTGCGTGAATTGATTTGTTGACCTGGCTAAAAATAGCGTATTTAAGTGACACTGTTTGCAAAAATGAGTGAAGACCTCAGGCCACTGTTTGAGTTTTAGGAAGGGGGTTACTGAGGAACTCATCAGAGACATTCAGGTGAAAATCTGGTGCCAACTCCGAATTTTTAGCCTCTGTTAAGGGTACACGATCAGAGTTGGATTTTTCTCCCTTAGACTTTGTGATTTCATTGGTGTAGGGAATTCCTGGTGAGAAAACTCCTTCTACCCATGCAAATCGACACCCGCGGTGCAACTGGTTGTCTTAAGGGAAGTGAGAGATTTCACTGATTTGTCCAGGGTCCCACATAGCCCGTGCGAGTCAGAAACCGTACTGGAACCCAGGTTTTCGCGACGCCGAGCCGTGTCTGCTATTCACTGTCTGGCTGCCTCTCGTATATTGTAACAGCGTTATAATATGAAGTATATCTTGCTAACGTTATAACGTAGAATTCATTATATAATGGATTCTTCGGATTTCTTTTTTGACTGGTTAGACTTGTGTTTTCATTGGTATAGTACGGAATGCTTGGTTAAGAAACTCACTTTACCTATACTTTCAGAGGTGCAAATCAGAGCCTTCTTACCTGAGGCACGGAGAGGGCAAGACTTTTGCCCAGGATCGCTCAGCCAGTCTGTGTCTGAGTTGGGTCTAGAACCGACTGCCTGACTCTAAGGTGGGGTCGGTGTTTACTACACAAAACCGACTATCTCAAATCAGTGATCTGGTCCACGAGAATTTATTAAATACGGACTGTGCCAGACACACTGTGCTGGGGAAGGGGAAAAAAAGGAGATAGTTCTCTCAAGTGAGTTTACCTTCTATCAAAGCAGATGATTAGGGACTGGTCCTGTTATTTCATTGATAGAGAGACCTTCTGAATGTAGGAACTCCTTGTATCAATGTCGGTTTGGAATCTATTCTAATTCTTGGAGAGTGGGTCTGGAGTACTAAAGGTTAAATGATTTATCAAGGGCCACACAGCCAGTCTGGGTCAGATCTTTGTGGCTCTGGGGCCAGTTCATTTTCCAATACTCTATACTGCCTCTGTGTATGTCTGTGTACATACAGAATGAATGGAAAGCAGTGAGGAAAAAAAGGGTATTAGCAATTGGATGGAAGCAGGAAAGATTTCCTGCAAAAGGTGGTCCTTGAGTAGTGTCTAAAATGTGATTCTGGAAGATGGACATGAAGAGGGAGCACATTCTATTCAGGGGGGACAGCCAGTGCAAATGCAGGAAGACAAGATGGAGCATTCTGTGTAAAAAAAAAAACAGGGGAAAGGCCAGTTTGACGGGCTCATAGAGTTCTGGAAGGAGAGGAATGTATAATGAGGCTGGAAACATTGGTTGGGACCATGTTGTAAAAGGATTTAAATGCTGCGTTGAAATTTCTAAAAGGCAATAGGAAGCTTCTGGAATATACTGGGATGTGGTGGAGGGGGGAGGTCAGACCTGCAGTTAAGGAAAATTGCTTTAGTAGCTGAGAGGAAAATGGCTTGGAGTGGAGATACAATAAGACTAACTATCTATTGTAGTGGTCCAGGCTAGACATGATGATGGCCTGAGCTAAGGTGGTAGCTATGAGTGGAGAGAAGGGATCATATTTGAGAGATGTTTTAGACATAGAAATGGCAAAGTTCAGAACTGAACTAGATATGGAATACGAGGGAGAATGAGGAGTCCAGGGGGAGGTTGATGAAGAATCTGGGAGACTAGAAAAATGGTGGCACCTTCTACAGACTATTCATTGGGGAGGAGTTGGGGGTGTGGGGAGGGGGTACTGGGTGTTCAATTTTGGAATGATGAACTGGAGATGTTGCTGGGATGTTCAGTTTGAAATGTCCAGTTGACAGCAGGTGAAGCAAGAAAAGAGCTCAGGGGACTGCCTCTAGATAGATACATGAATACAGGAATTGTCTGCACAGAGATGATAATTAGATCCATGGGAGATGAGGAAGTCACCCACCAAGAGAGAGTGTGTGTAGGGAGAGAAGAGAAGAGGCCCCGGGACAGAGCTGTGAGCTAAAAACCGAGTTACTAGGTGTGATGTGGGTGATAAGACAGCAAAAGAGATTGAAAAGGGGAGGCTGGACAGGTAGGAGAATCAGGAGAGAGAAACTCCATGGAAGCCCAGAGAGGAAAGAGCATTCTGGAGGAGAGGGTAGTCAACAATAGGAAACACAGCAGAGATGCCAAGATGGATGAAGATTGAGGAAAGAAGAGGGTGGGGAAGGGAGAAGGAATAAGTATTGCCCACTCTGTGCCCGGCACTGTACTAATAATGGCTTTGCAAATATTTTCTCACTGGATCAGATCATGAGCAAGCTAGAGATGACAGCTTCAGTTGGGTGATGAGGCTGGATCTCACTCAGAGGAGTGAGAGAAGAGAAAATGGAGGCAGCAAACGTAGATGGCATTTCCTAGGAGTTGTCTTAAGGGGATGGTAGGATTTAATGCCAGTATTTTCAGGATGACGGAGACCTGGATATGTTTGAAGGCAACAGGGAAGGAGCCAGTTGATAGGGAGAGACTGAAGGTAAAAAAGAGAGGATGATTGAGGAGGTGATCTGCTGGAAAAGACGAATTCAAGGGTACATGTAGAGCCTTGGCTAGGAGGAAGGCCACCTCATTATCTGAGTCTGGGTAAAAGGAGGGAGGGGATAGTGGGAGATGATTTCAAGGTGTTTTGAGATGAAGAGAGAGGGAGAAAGGGGGCACTCAAAGCAAATGGCCTCAGTGTCTTTCTCTATCATTGGTATGGGAAACAAATTCCCTTAACCAAGGCATACAAGCCCTGATTCTGCAGCTTACAATTTTAAAGAGGCACTGAGAAATTAAATGACATGCTTAGTATATGTTAGAAGCTTGAATTCAGGTCTCCCTACCTCTCATCAAGTCAAGGAGTCATTGCCCTAATTAATCAAGTGAGAAGGAGAGGACCTTTCATTTTGACCTTGCCCTCATCTCCCCTGACACTCGTACCAATGCCTCAAACTGGGAATCTCTCAAACGCCCATACTTAAAGACTCTCCATCCATTCCCATCCACTTCCCTGCTGATATTCAAGGCTTCTCTCTCCACCACTCAACTAAAATTATTTTTACTAAGGATACTGATCATTATTTCTCTCCCCCCCCAAACGAAAGACTTTTTCTCAGCTACCATCCTTTTTGATCTCAGCAATATTTAACACTGTAGACTAATCCTTCTTCCTTTATTCTGAGCCACCTACCTAGCTCCCCCTTCTACTTTCTGCTCACTGCTCCCCAAACTCCTACCTTTCCTCACCTCATATAGCTGTTCCTTATCCTGTCTCCTCCCTTGATTTTTTTGCAGCATTAAATTCCTACTTTGCTAATGTTCACTATCTTTCTCTGTTTTTTCCCCTTTTATTATTCCCTAATCGGAGGCATCTTCCAAGGCTCCATCCTCAACCCTTTTCTGTTTCCCTTGGTGATCTTATCCCTTGGCTTCCATGTTCCCATATATGCAAATAATTCCCAAATATATATTTCTAGCAGTAACATCAATGCTGAGTCCCATTTCCCACTGTCTGCTTCTGGACTTGGCATCTAGAAGAAGTAAATTCAAATCCTGCCTCAGATTCATACCAACTATGTGACCAAGTCACTTGAACTTTCTCAGTCTCAGTTTCTTCATCAGTCAAATGGGGATAATAATAGTATCTAACTCTCAATGGTTCCTCATGGTCTAATTAATATAGTCCAGCTTTTCAATTTGACATTCAAGATTCTACATAACGTAGGATTCCTCACTGTTCCCCAAAGTCCTGCTTTGTCCATTCCCTATGCCTGGAATCAACCCTTATCCCACAGGCCTCCATCTCTGCCCACTGAAAGCCTACTCACCATTTGGCATCCAAGATATATAGCCAACCAACAGAAATATATACGACCATGATTCATTTCCTAGCAGACAAGTTAATAGAGGCAGATAGGTGGCACAGTGGATAGAACGCTTGCAGAGTCAGGAAGATCTGAATTCAAATCCAACCTCAGACACTTAACATTAGCTATGTGACCCTGAGCAAGTCACTTAACCACTGTTTGTATCAATCTCCCCATCTGTAAAATGGGGATAATAATAGCACCTACCTCCCAGGGTTATTATGACTATCAATTGAGATAATAATTGGAAACCACTTAGCAGGGTTCCTGGCACATAGTAGGTGCTATATTAAAGTTTTACTACTGTTGTTACTGTTGTTGTTGTTACAAGTGGTCAAAGGATATAAACAGTTTTCGAAAGCAGAATTGTAAGCTATTAACATTTGTATTAAAGAATGCTCCAAATCATTAATTATAAGAGCAATGAAAATTTCTGAGGTTCCCCCTCAGATCCAGCAAATTGGCAAAGATGACAAAAGACTAGCATAGTCGATGTTGAAAGGGTTGTGGAAAGATGGACACAATAATACATTTTTAGGGAAGCTGTGAAATTTTAGGACCATTCTGGAAAGCAATTTGGAATTATGCAAATAAAGTGGCTATAATGTCAATATCCTTTGACCTAGAGATTCTACTGCTAGGCTTATAACCTAAGAAAGAGAAAGACAGAAATAAAGATTCCATAGACATCAAACTATTCATAGCAGCTTTTTTGGTGATGGCAAATAACTGGAAACAAAGGAGATGCCTATAGATTGGGGAATGGTTAAAGAAATCATGGTACACGAATGCAATGAAATATTACTGTGTTATATGAAATAATGAATATGATAAATACAAAGAAGCATTAACTGATGTAGAGTGAAGCAGAAACTTAAAACGATATATCCAATGACTAGAACAATGTAAATGAGTAGAAGAGTCACAAAACAATTGAAAATAAATGTTTCAAAATTATTTTTTTTTAAAAACCCACAAGCTCGGACCCAATGAAGAAATGTGTCGACATTTCTCACTCCTTTGCAGAGGTATGTATGGAAGTGGTGAGGTGGAGTGGGGTGAGGTGGAGTGGGGTGGGATGGGGATGGGGGTCCCCAAACATGGAAAATTGCATATAACGTCAGATTTTTCCTTATATTGATGATTTTTGCTGAAATTTCTCTCATTTTTAAAAAACAATGCTTTGTTATAAGGGATGACTCTCTGGGGGGAGGGGGCTTCTTTGAGTGAGCATTTATATAGTGCTTACTTGGGGCAACTAGGTGGTGCAGTGGATTGCCTCCCCCCTCCCTCCCCAAAATATGGTGCCTACTATGTGCCAGGAATTGTGCTTTAAGCACTTTATAAATATCATCTCATTTGACCCTCGCAATAATCCTGTGAGAAAGCTACTATTATTATCCCTGTTTTACAGTTGAAGAAACTGAGGCAAACAGAGATTAAGTGACTTTCTCAGGGTCACACAGCTAAAAAGTGTCTGAGGCTGGATTTGAACTCTGGTCTTTCTGACTCCAAGTCCAGCACCACCTGGCTGCCAGGGAAAACCTAGAAGATGTAAACAACAGAAAATATCAGTTAAAATATATTGGGGAAAATATACCTATCTACTCTTTAAGAACCATTCCAGTCACTCTATGAAGCTTTTTGTGATCCACACACATGGAAATAAGTTTACCCTCTTTGATTTAACATAGCATTTAATTGCAATGTATGTTCTAATTTTTATTGTGGTCATTTGTGTGTCTGTGAAATTTCACCTTCTAGAATGTGAGTTCCACAAAGGCAAAGACAGTTCTAATGCATCAACTTTTTATCCCAAGAGCACATGACAAGTGCCTGCTATGGGCAGGACAGCATGAGTTTAAAATCCTGCTTCTGACACAGTGTATTAACTTAGACAACTCACTTATCTCTAAGTGCAGAACGTAATTCTCTCCCTCTCCCTCCCTCTCTCTCTCTCTCTCTCTCTCTCTCTCTCTCTCTCTCTCTCTCTCTCTCTCGGCAAGGCAATTAGGGTTAAGCGACTTGCCCAGGATCACACAGCTAGTAAGAATCAGGTATTTGAGGCTGGATTTGAACTCAGGTCCTCCTGACTGCAGGCCCATTCTGTGTGTTGCCTTGAACTGGAAAAGGGATAAAATCATAGGCCTGGTCCAAACACATGAAGGTACATGGAAGACACCAGGGATACAAAGACAGAACAAAACAGTCTGCCCTCAAGGAGGTTTCTTCCTATTAAATGGATATAACCAAGGACTAGAAACAGGGTGTGATATGTCATGTATAGGGAATCTCAAGGGGGCCACATTGGCTGGACTAGTAAGTTCAGAAGGAGGAATTATAGGAAATCAGTCTAGAAAGATAGGTTGGAACCTATAGATCGTAAGAGGCTTTAAACACCAAATAGAAAAGTTGATGTTTTAACCTACAGCAATAGGGAACACTGAAGATGTTTGAGCAGAGAAGTGACATGGTCAGACCCATGTTTTAGGAATACCAATTTGGCAGCTGTGTAGCTGTTAGAGAGGAGAGACTGGAAAAGGTGGAAAAGGTCCTCAAGAAATGTTTGCTAATTTGAATCAAGGGAACCTGAAATGAAAAGGGTAGAATTTTTCCTTTAGAAATGTGTGCTAAACCAAAGACCCTAGTTTTTGGGATAAAAAACTCACTATTGACAAAAACTGCTGAGAAAACTGGAGTATCGTATGGCAGAAATTGGGCATAGACCATTATCTAACTTTGTATACCAAAGTCATCTCTAAATGGGTGCATGATCTAGGTATAAAGATTGATACTGTAAGCAATCTGGGAAAGCAAGGAATAGTTTACCTGTCAGATGTATGGAGAAGGGAAGACTTTATGACCAAAGAAGAGTTAGAGAGCATTATAAAATGCAAAATGGATCATCTTGATTACATTAAATTGAAAAGTTTCTGTATAAACAAAGCCAATGTAATCAATATTAAGAGGGAAGTGGGAAATTGGGAAAGAATTTTTACAACCATTGCCTTATTTCTAAAATATACAGGGAATTGAGTCAAATCTATAAGAATACAAGTCATTTCCCAATTGATATTGGGTCAATTGGGTCAAAGGATATGAACAGGCAATTTTCAGAGGTAGAAATTAAAGGTATCTATGAGCATATGAAAAATGCCCTAAATCACTATTGATTAGAGAAATGCAAATCAAAACAACTCTGAGGTACCACATCTCACCAGTCAGATTGGCTAAGATGACAAAACAGGAAAAATGACAAATGCTGGAGACAATGTGGAAAAATTGGAACACTAATGCATTGTTGGTGGAGTTGTGAACTGATTCAACCATTCTGGAGAACAATGTGGAACTATGCCCAAAGGGCTACAAATAAATTGCATACCCTTTGACCCAGTAATACCACTTCTAAGGTTGTATCCCAAAGATATCATAGCAGTGGGAAGAAGACCCATATGTACAAAAATATTTATTGCAGCTCTTTTTGTGGGGGCAAAAAAATTGTAAATTAAGGGGGTGCCCATCAAAACTCAAGGAACTGAATCTTGTAAACTAAAAGTAAACAAACAAATCAATAAAAAAAGAAAAAATAAATATATGCTAAAGGTAAAGATAGTAAGTAAAATCATAGGATCATAAGTCTATAGCTGATGGAACCTCTTCCAGAGACCAGCTAGTCCAGTGAACTCATTTTTACAAATGAAGAAACTGAGACCTGGAAAGGTAAAGTCACTTACCCAAGGTCACACAGGTAGCAAGTGGTTAGACTGCAATATAAGTAAATAGAATTTATAGAAACCATGTCACATGAGAAATGCTTGAGGGAATTGCAGCTGCTCAACCTGAAGAAAAGACTTAAGGACAACCAAAGTAACTGCTTTCAAGAATTTGAAGAGTTGTCCTTGGTAGAGGGATGAGACTTATTTTTTCTTGATGGTGGAAGGCAGAATGAGGAGCCACATTTGGAAATTGCAGAGAGGGAGACTTGAGTTCCAAATATAGACTTTTCCAACAAATTAAGTTGTCCAAAAGTGGAAGGTTAGAATGGACCAACCTTCTGAACAATACTAGAGACTGTTTCACTTTGGGCCTTGTACCCCCAACCCTTTGCACAGTGCTTGGCACACAGTAGGCTCTGAATATATCTTTGTTGACTTCTTGATGGAGTGGTCCCACTCTGGAGATGTTAAGATCCCGATCACTGTAGGGATCCAAACTGAACCTCTGTTGAGAGGAACCTGACTCCATTTAACATTTGGATGATTCCTAGCATCCCTTCCAACTCTCAGACTCTATCTGTGAATGACTTTTCACTACCACAATCTTTTTTTAACCTTATTTTAAAACTTGCAACAACAATGAAAGCTACTCTTCCCCAGCATCTGGTAAAATGGAGTTTCAGACCCAAACCCATTGAGTTGTGTGGTCTGGTTTTTGCATACCCTTCTGGAAAGAGAGAGAGAAAAGACACTGGAATAATTTCAGGCCAGGTAGAGGCTGGTAGGGAATGAACACATTATTTTGAAAAGCTTTGAGTTTGTTTGTTTTGTTTGAAATCCTCAAACTGGCTTTCCAAGGAGACTAATTAGTACAAATGTGAGTAATCTGCCAGATTTCCCAATTGGTGGCAAGGCGCTAAAGGCAAGATGTGTTCAAGCCAAGCCAACTCTTCCAGTAGTCTGGCCCCTCTCAATGTAATGTAGTCTGAGGGGTACCCACAGAGCTCACACACAATAACCCTCTCCAGTGCCTCTTCTCCACATCCAAATCCCCATTCTTCCCCTCTTGTAATGCAACTTGGAGAGCACCAAGAATAATTTTGAATTCAGAAATCCTGGTTTTATTTCAAACAAAAAGTACAAGGAGTCAGCAGGGTATGATGGAAAAATGACTAAATAGGAAATGGACCCCAAACCCATCTCTGCCACTTCCCACTTGTGTCACTAGGAGTAACCTCACCCCTGTGGGCCTTAGTGTCCTTATCTATAAAATGAGAGAGTTAGACACAATAACCTCTAAGATCTCTTCTACTTGGAAATCTAAATCCTATGATCCCAGGTTATCTTGAGGATCAAATGAAATAACAAATGTAATGTGCTTTACAAATCCTAGAGTGCTATATAAAGCCATGCTATTATTCTTATGACTACTCTTTAAAGTGACCTTGGGCAAGTCACTACCCCTCTGTGGGCCTCAGTTTCCTCATCTGTAAAAAGAGGGGTTTGGACTAGATGACCTTTCAGGTACCTTCCAGCTCTATGGCTATGATCCACTTTATAAATATTATTTGAATTGCATGAATTTTCTGTTTCTGAAGGGCTAAAAGGAAGGTAGAGAGTTCTGTGTTAGAATAAAAGCTCTCTGAGTTCATTTCTTCCTCTTCTAAGATGTCTACCTGCTTCATTTTTAATTTGGAGACAGTGAAGACTACTGGCCTCATTATGTATCTAGATGGTAGAAAATAAAGTCACTGAAGGTAGGGATTCTTTAATTTCTGATTTTGTGTCCTCTGCATCTAGCATGGTACCTAGCACTTAGAAGGGGCTTTGAAAGCGCTGGTTGTATAAAATTGTATGGAACTGAAATTTGAGCTCCCCACTCCATTTTATGACCTTCAAAAAACAAATAAGGCTGAGTCCTGTTCTCAAAGTTGCCTCTGAACCTACAGTAAGGATCACCTCCTAATCTCAAAGATTTCTTAAAGGATACTTGCAGTAAATCTGAACACAAGGAGAGGTCAACTCTGGGGGGGGGGGAAAGTTGGCAAGGATCTTAAATATGTAATTTAGAATAGCCCAGGAAAAAATCTGTTAGATTTGTCTCCAGTTTGAACAAGGAAACTTGATCATGAGCTTGACAGACAAGTCTATCGAAAAACAAGACTACCATTTTCTACTATATCTATAAAAGTGGCAGACAGCAATATGATTTTCTTCTTCACCATTGATTACTCTCAACCCAACATACAACAGGTTCCAGATTTCTAGATCAATAGAGTCAGAATGAAGGAAGGAAATATCCAGTACTATAGGTGTCAATTACACCTTCTCTTCCTTCTTTCCTTGAGATTTGTCCCAGTGAAGATACTGTGAATTAGTGAAATTAACTAACTTTCAGAAGTAAAGAAAATAGCAAGTCAGTGCAGAGTGATTCTGCAAATAGTATTATCTTCCTGTAGGTGTATACCATTACTGTTTTGTACCCTAAGCTAAAACTTTCAACTATCTTTTCTTAGTGGGATTTTGATAACAAATATATGTCATAAAATCCAAATATCCTTTTCTAAAAACAAAGAAAAATGCTGCATGTGAGAAGAGCATAAGTGAGAATTTTGAATTCTGATAATGATCTAAAATTTCATTCTATCTTGACTTCTTCCTTGTTCCCCTATATACTTGGGGGGGGGGTCTAAGGCTAGGGAATCAGACTTGTGTTTTCATTGGCATAGAGAGAAGCTCCTTCTACCATTTCACCTCAGCACTTCTTTTGCAGCTTATAGGGTTAGAGGGTTGCCTGGGTGCCCAGAGAGTGACTTGTCAAGGGTCACATTGCACAGTTTGGGACTCGAATATCCCAGTTCATCAGTGGGTCCATGACAGCATTAGAAGCATGACTGTGGAGGCATGCCTCCCCCTTCCTCTGCCTCACTTCCAGCTTCTCAAATTCTGACTTCTTCATGTTCAGATAAATGTGAAAAAGGCCAGAGAGGGTTCAGAGGATGCAAACACAAATCAATACATGACTGAAAATTGGGATCTAAACACAAAACTGGAAAAATTGAGCTTCCCTGTGTGCTGGAGGGCCCAGAAGCATATGATCCTGGCTCAGTCCGTAAGGAACTATATAACCTTAGGTAAGAGTCCTCTTAAGTCCAGATCTTCTTTTATTTTATTTTTGATTTTTGTTTTTTTGTAGTGGGGGGGAGGTAGGGCAATTGGGATTAAGTGACTTGCCCAAGGTCACAAGGCTCATAAATGTTAAGTGTCTGAAGCTGGATTTGAACTCTGATCCTCCTGACTCCAGAGCTGGTGCTCTATTCACTGTGTCACCTAGCCACCCAAGACCAAATCTTCTTAAAGAAGGTGGCAGAAGAGGGAGAGCAAATAGAAAAGCATGGGATAGTCCTCCTTGATTAGTGTTCCCTTGGGTGCCCCAAAGTTCTTTATGAGCCTAGCCTAGAGGGGAGAGCTGGGAGCAACATAACAGAAGCTCTTTTGTTCACTTTTTTGGAGAAAGGTAGAGGCCCCAAAAGCATAGTGGTCCCACAGTCCATCATGGGTGTTGGGGAATCACCAACAACATCTCAACCCTTCCAGACATTTGGATATAGGTTCAATCAAGCTAAAATGAACATCCAGGGAAGCCTTGAGATTCATCAGAAGGTAGGAAAAGGCAAATAGGCCTAAAAGTGGAGGGACTCATTAATATGGACCTCAAGTTTGTTTCAGCATGAACTTGGGAAGACAACTTCTACACCCTTCTGGCACGAGCCCCAGCCTCAAAGCCTGCTTAGAGCTGGATTAGCCCAGGCTTCCCTACAAAGCCCAGCCTGGGCATTTGCCCAATTTCCTGGACTGAGTGGTAGAGGGAGCTATTTAGGGATTAAAGGGCAGAGAATCTACATAGAGGTAGAAACTGTGATTTCCCTTGTTTCTGGAACTCACAGGTGAGGAAGCTCTCTCTGCCAGTGCAGGTCAGCTCCTTCTCTGCCACTTGTCTAGAAAATGAAGAAGTGAGTCAGTGGGAATATCAGCAATTAAGACTCAAACCCAAATCTTCCTGGCTCCTTGTACTCCATCTATTACCAGATTAAGACTAGATTCTAATTTCTGTCTGTAGAGCACTATAATTTCTTACCAGGAAGGGAATAAGCATTTATTAAGCACCTACTGTAAGCATTTTATACTTAATATCTCATTTGATCCTCACAAACCTGGCAGGTTCGTTTTGCAGTTAGGTCTTATTCTCTGTGACCCCATTTGGGGTTTTCTTGGCAGAGATTCTGGAGTGGCTTGCCATTTCCTTCTCCAGTTCATTTTACAGATGAGAAAACAGAGGCAAAAAGGGTGAAGTGACTTGCCCTAAGCATCTGAGGCTGGATTTGAACTCAGGTCTTCCTGACTCCAGGCCTAGCGCTCAATCTACTGCAGCACCACCTAGTTCCAGCTACCTGCCTCCAACAGGCAACCTGGAGGCCCACAAGCTAGGCAGGTGGCCAATACCCATTACCAGTGGGGCCTGACACAACTTAACTTTCAGACATGACCAGTGTGTAAATTTGACTTACTTATTACAATGGAGAGTTTTCATTTAGGGAAATGAAGTAGAAGTTATTGGGGAAGTAGAGGAGAAAGTGATAGTGATAACAACATACAAAAAAGAAAGGAATGAAAAGATTTTACTATTTAAAAAGTTCAGAAGGAGACATAGTACAGGCTAGGTAGTATGGACACTACTGTGTTAATTTAATATATACTTTACAATATATACAAATTCTATTTAATTAAGATTCACAATATCTAATGCAATCCTCTTCTGTTCTTTGTTTATGGAAATGGTGATATTTGTTGATATTTATCAAGTGAATAATCAATTCAGAAAAGAAACATTTTTCTTTTCACTTTTAAAAATGTTTATTGGCATCTTTTATTTTTATAGCACATTTATTTTCTAATATCAACCCCTTCCCCGCCCCATCAAATTCTTCCCTGTAACAAAGAAAAAAAGAGAGAAAAAGAAAAGAGGTTTAGCAAAATTGACCAACATAGCAACTGAAATCTGAAAATTTATGCCATTACATACCCATATTTCCCTACCTCTTTAAAGGTGTGGGAGCAGGGGAGGGAAGGTATGATTTCTCATTGTTTCTTCTGGACCAAACTTGGACCTTATGACTGCGTGACATTCAGGTTTGTTGTGAGTGTTGTTATTAAAATATGTTATTTTTATTATATTATTTTTTATTTTAAATAAAATTTTATTTTTCCCAACTACATGTAAAATTTTTAACATTGTTTTTTTTTTAATTTTCAAGTTCCAAATTTTATTCTTCCCTCCCTGAAATGGTAAGCCATCTGATATGGGTTGCACATTGTATTTATTATTATTCATCATATATGTATTATATTAAAATTTTTTTGCTTTTTTTGGAGGGGGGAAGGCAAGGCAATTGCGGTTAAGTCACTTGCCCAAGGTCACACAGCTAGTAAATATCAAGTGTCTGAGGTCAGACTTGAACTCAGGTCCTCCTGACTCCAGGGCCGGTGTTCTATTCACTGCACCACCTAGGCACCCCTATTATATTAATTTTGAAAAAACTAACGCATTCTTAGAAAGTACATGGGAAGTTAGGAGATATACATCAGATGGCCCAAGACAGGCCACAGTTCAACTATCATTGATCTTTTTCAAGAAAAAATGGCAGAGCTGAGACTTGAAGATCTTTGGCCTCCAAGACTGGAATAGATTCCTCGGTGTTACCCTACCTTCTCTAGTCAGAAAAGATGTACCACATTTGGGAGCCTGCTATGGGACAAATGTAGTTTCAACCAGATGGCTTTTCAGGTCCTTTCCAAGGCTAAGATTCGGGGACTCTGTTTCTATGGAAGGCAGATTATTCTCATAAGTACTATCCAAGAGGCTCTTCCATTTATACTCATTCTCTGGGGGAGAGCTTCCTCATATGAAATTTAACATCAAAATAGCATTTCTATAGCTCTCTAAGATTTGCAGAGTGGTTTATATGCTATTATCTCACTTGATGACAACAGTCCTGTGAAGTTAGTCCTATTATAATCTCCATTTTACAGATGAGGAAAAGAAGGCAGAATGGCATTGTGGATCGAGAGTCAGGAAGAGCTGGATTCAAGTTTTACTTCTGAAAAATAACAGTGTGTGACCCTGGGCAAGTCACTTACCCTCTTGGAGTCCCCAGGAAACTCACTTAAATGTTAAGTTAAGGGGTGGGGAGAAAGAAAAAAAAAGGAGGCAGCTGGGTGGCACAGTGAATAGGGAACTGGCCCTGGAGTCAGAAGGGCCTGAGTTCAAATCCACCCTCAGACATTATTAGCTATGTGACCCTGGGCAAGTCACTTAACCCCAATTGCCTTTGCCCCCTGCCCCTCCAAGGAAAAGTATAAAAGTTTTCTCATCAGGAAATCCCTGGACCAATGAAATTATAGGTCCTGTCCCATCTTATTCTACAAATAAGGAAACTGAGGCTCAGAAAAGTTAAGGGAATTATCCAGGGTCATATAGATAAGAAATGTCTAAGGTAGGGGAGCATTTTCTCCACTATATGCCATAGCTGCCTCATGAAAAAAAGAGCTGCTTTCTACATGTTTTACTTAGGAGCCTAGAATTTCACATCATGCCACTGAAACCCAATTAATATAATTAAATTAATGTAATGAAAGAAAGATGGTCTGATGGTACAGTGTTAAGAGTACTTCCATTGGGATTTGGAGTCATAGACTTGGGTTCTAATACTCTCTGTATGACCTTAGGCCAGTTATTTCTCCTCTCCTGACCTCAGTTTTCTCCTTTGTAAAGTGAGGTTGGATTGGATGGTCTTTGTGGTCCCTTCTAGCCCTAGACTTAGGATTATGGGGGATTTTACCTGTCTTATCTTTAGTTACATTACATATCTTTGTTTGATCCCCACATTAACACTGTGGGGTAGGTGCTATGTGGTTACATTTTACAGATGAGAAAACTGAGAGGGAGAATAATTTGTCCAAAGTCATTTTCTTTGTTACAGTTAGCAAGTGCCTTGGGTAGGATTAGAATTCAGGTCTTCCTGAACTCAAGGGCAGTATCCCATCTACTTGGCCACCTGGAATTAGAAAAGCAAATCTCTGTTGATGACTGGTTTATAGAGCATAAGGCTCTAACTTTAGTCAGCAAAAAAGAGGCCACACTACCAGTACTAACAAATCAGATGAGAGAATGCAAGGAGGTTGGTCAAGCTAGAGCATGGGACTGAATCTAATAAGATGGAATTTAAAAAGGAAAAAGGAAAAATCTTCTACTTGGCTTCAAAAAATCAGTGCTCCAAGTAGAGTATAGAAGAGGTACGATCAGACATCAGTGCATCTGAAAAAAATGGAGGTTTTTAACAGACTGACTGAAAGCTCTATTTGAACCAGTAGTGTGACATTGCAGCCAAGAAAGCTAAGTCTGTGTTAGGCTACATGAAGAGAGCCATAGCATAGCATCCAGGAATAAAGAAGGGATACTCCCACAATACTCTGGGCAACCCACATCAGTAGCATTGTGATCCATCCTGGGCCCTACAGTTGAGGAAGAGCATTGATGAGTTCAAAGTGCTCATCCCTCTCAGGAGGGTAGTGAAGGACTTGGGGTCATGCCACAGGAGGATCAGGTGAAGGAGAACTGGAGCTATTGGATCTAGAAAAAAGAAGACTTAGATGGGAACTGATAGCTGGCTTCAAGTATTCAAAGACATTAAATTTGTCTTAGTTGTCCCCAAAGAGTATAAGAACAATGACTAGAAGCTGCAGAGAGGCAAATCTAGGTTTGACGTCAGGAAAAAGTTTCTAACAATTAGTCAAGTCAGGGGTGGCTAGGTGGCACAGTGAATAGAGCACTGGCCCTAGAGTCAGGAGGACCTGAGTTCAAATTTGACCTCAGACACTTAACAGTAGCCATGTGACCTTGGGCAAGTCACTTAACCCCAGATGCCCTACTTTCTCCCCTATAAAACCAAACAAAAATTAGTCAACAATTAAAAAGCACATATTAAGCTCCTACTACACACTAGAGATAGGCCAAAAAAATAAATAGGCCCTTTGATCAAGAAGCTCACAGTCTAATGAAGGAGACATTTTATTTAATTTTTAAAAATCTTTTTTTGGAGGGGGAAGGGAAGGACAATTGGGGTTAAGTGACTTGCCCAAGGGCACACAGCTAGTAAGTGTTAAGTGTCTGAGGTCAGATTTGGACTTAGATCCTCCTGACTCCATGGAGGGTACTCTATTCACTGCACCACCTAGCTGCTTCATGAGGGAGAAATTTATTTTTAATTTTTTTTATTGACTTGTTTGTTTACTTTTAGGTTGCAAGATTCTGTTCCAGAGTCACTTGAGTTACAGATTTTTCTCCCCTTCCTCCCCATCCCCCACCCCCCCATGGTGGCATACAATCATGTATAGGATCTGCAAACTCCTTCACATTGTACAATAGTCTGGTTGTATAGGTGTTATAGCCAATGGAGTGAACAATGAGAAAAGAGAAACAAAAGCCAAGCATCAAAAAGAATCATAGCATGCATTGCTTCAGTCTGAGGGAGACATTTTTCAAACACATATGTAAAAGCAAAATCTATATAGAATAAATTGGAAATAAACTCCCAGGGAAGGCACTAAGACTAAGGGGGACAAGGAAAGTCTTTCTGTAGAAGGTAGGACTTTGAGACTTGAAGGAAGTTGGGGAAGCCTGGAGGCAGAGAAGAGGAAGGAGAGCATTCCAGGTGTGGCAGACAGCCAAAGAAAATGCCTGGAGTCATGAGATGGAGAGTTATGTTTGAGGAACAGCCAGGAAGCCAGTGAATTGGACCACGGAGTACCTGAGATGAGTAAATCAGAAGAAGACTGGAAGCATAGGAAGGCATTGGATTACAAAAGGCTTTCAAAGCCAAACAGATTTTCTCCTTGGTCCTGGAGGTAACGGGGAGTCACTGGAATTTATTGAATAGGGGATGGTGACATGGTCAGACCTATGGTTTAGGAAGATCAGTTTGGTAATTGAGTGGAAGATGATGTGGGGAGAGACTTGGGGCAGGGAGACCAAGCAGAAGGTTATTAAAATAGTCTAGGGATGAGTTAAGGGTTTGCACCAGGATGGTAGCAGTATCAGAAGAGAGAAGGGGGACATAGAGGAGAGGTGCTTTGAGGTAGAAATGACAAAACTCAACAGCAGACTGGATATTGGGGATGAGAGAGGATTTAGGCATTGAGGGTGACACTTAGGTTGTGAGCCTGAGTGACTAGGAGGATAATGGTGCCCTCAACAAGTTAGGAAGAGGGGGAGGATTTAAGTGGGGGAGATAACGGGCTCCTTTTGGACACATTGAGTTTAAGATATCTACAGTAATTCAGTTCAAGATGTCCAACAGGCAGTTGAAAATGATGGAGTGGAAGATCATGAGATAGGTTAGGACTGGACAAACAGATCTGAGAATCATTTGCATAGATGATTCAAGTTATCTAATTAGAGTCATCCAAAAGTGAAATGGGCTGCTGTGATCCATCTCTCCACAATATTCTGGTTTCACTTGCCCCCATACCCAGTGTTGACCTACCTCATCGTCTATCCCTTTGATGATTCATGAATCACTGCCCCCAGTCTCCTTGACATTCTCCTGTTCCCGAACTACTAATCCTACACCCAGAGCAGCCCCCACCACCTGCCTCCTCTGCCCCTGCTCCACAGCTGCTGAGCATCATGGAGAAGGTCATGAAATCGCTTATTGCACATTCATACTGCATGACCTGAGCTGAGCCTTTGCTGCTGTTTCAAAACCCTTCTCTCCATCACTTGCTGATTCCCTAGCTCATTCCCCACTGTGACCAACCCAAATCCTTTTCTCTCTCCTCAAGCCCCCAATCACTCCATTCACTGACAACTGATTACCAAGCCTCCTATGCCCCTAGGGAGAGGTTAAAGCTATTTATTAGTGGCTGATCCCTCAATTCCCCTCCTCCACGACTCAGAATTCCAAGAATCATCACCCCTTCTCTCTAGTCTCAGAATAGATGCCCCTTTTCCTTGATAAGGCTAATCCGTAGACTTTTACCCTTTGTTTCACCCTTTCTGTCTCCTCCAGGACCCTGATCAAGAAAATACCTCATCTCACTCAGGTAGTTGTTAATGGTTCAATGTCATAACAAACTGTACATGTTGGAGGGATTGTAGGCAAACAGGCACACTAATACACTATTGGTGGAGCTATAAATTGGTCCAACCATTCTGCAAAATAAATTGGAATTATACTAAAAAAGTGGGTTTATGTTGTGAATTTCAAAATTGTTTATTTTGCTTTCTTCCATTTTTCTTTTTAATTTAGTTAAAGGTTTGTCAGCTTGTTAGTCTCTTCAAAGAGCCAGCTTTCAGTTTTGTCATTTCTACAGTCTTTTTCTTTCGCTTTTTATTCATTTCTCCTCTTCAAGATTTTCTCTTTTTTTGGTGCATATTCGGTAGTTGTTTATTTGATTGTTTAGTGTTTTTCTAAATTCATGCTCAGTTCATTAACCTTCTCTTTTTCCTGTTTTGTTAATGTATATTTTCAAAGATAAATTTTTTTCTCTGAGGACTGGCTTAGCTGCATCCCAGAAATCTTGGTATGTTGTCTTATCATGGTTCTCTTTCACATAAGTATTAATTGCTTCTAAGGTTTTGTTATTTGATCCACTTGTTATTTGGGATTTCATTAAGTCTCCTTTTAGGTTTTTTTCTCTTATTTGTGTTTCCTGTATTCAGTACTAATTGTATTGCATTATGGTCTGTAAATTATGTGTTTAATATTTCTTTTTTTTAACGTTTATTTATAACTTCTCTGCGTTAAAGTGCAAGGTTAGTTTTGGGTAAAGGTACCATTTGGTACTAAGAAATATGTATATTTTTAAACGTTCCCACTCAGGAGATCCCATAAGTGTTTATGATCTTATTTCTCCAAAAGTTTATTCACTTCTATATTCTCCTTGTTTACATTTCCATTAGATTTATCCAGCTCCAAGAGATAAACACTGAAGTCTACTTCAGTTATTATGTTACCATCTGTCTTTTTGCTATTCAGTTAACTCTTCCTTTATAAATTTCGATGCTATGCCTTTTGATGTATATATGTTTAGCATTGAGTTGTTGTTGGTGTTGTTGTTGTCGTCATTGTCTGTGGCACTTTTAAGCATGATATAGCTTCCCTGTATGCCCTCTCTTGACATTATAAATTTTCATTTTTGACTTTTCTGCTAGCTCGGTTGCAATTCCAGGTTTTCTGCAATCACTTGATGCATAGTAAATTTTGTCCCAGCCTCTCATTCTATGAGTCTTGGGTTTTTTTTTTCAGTGTATTCCTCTTACGAAGCAAACTTGGATTTTTTTTCATATTAATTTTGCCATTCTCATTTATTGGACAATTTAATCCCCTCACATTTAAGATTGTGATTGTTAAACTTGTGGTTTCAACCTCTTACTCCCTTTATGTAGATTTTTATCCCCTCCCTCTTTGAAGTCAGCGCTCTGTCCCTAACTTTATTTACACTAAGACAATGCCTGTCCTGACCCACAAGCACCCAGTCAGGTTTACCTGCCCTATCCCAAGTCAAGACTTTACTTAAAATTGTTAATTTCGCTTTCTTTCTTTCTTTCTTTCTTTCTTTCTTTCTCTTGATTTCTTGACCAATTTCTCTTCCTCTTTTCACACTTCTCTTTCCTTGACCAACTAGTTTGTGATTCAAAATCAACTTCCCCCAGCCTCTTAATTTCTAAGTCATATGCTCTTCCTATGCCCTATTCCAATAAGTTCTCCTTTTCTTTTCCCTTTTAATTTCTCTTCCCTGCTCATCTGTTCGAACTGTTCCTCTCAACTTCATGTTCCTTACTTATTACTTCTTTCTTCTTCTATCTCTGTGTCCTTCATAAAGATTTCTGGAGTACCCAATTTGGACCCCTTCCTCCATCCCATTTCTTTATTATTGTACCTGTAGATCTTACCCCATCCTCCTTTTTTTTCTTCTGTACCTCACTCTAGGAAATACTCATGGAGGTAGCAGTATCATTTTGTGGAAATTAATCTGTGTCCTGAGTCATGAGACCCACTCTTATTCTTGCCCTTACCTGATCACTTACCATTCTCTATCTTTGGTTCTCTATTACCCCTTACCATTTTGGGTGCTGGTTACCCTTGGGGATTTATAAACTTCTTTTCCCAGAGTGGGATACAGTCCTGGGAAACACAACCCTTTCTTGGAGAAGGTGTTCTCCAAATACATATGCTCTCCCCATGTGAAAACCATTATAAATTCCCTGCCTCAGCACAGCCATATGCCTCCCCTTATTCCCTACTCTGAGAATATTCTTAGGGGCACCTTTTCCCCCACATTACTAGGTAAGATTCTCCTTTTTTACCTCTCCCATCCCAGTCTCCCTTCCATTGCTTTGATTCTATTCTCCTGAAGTCCCTGGTTTTGTTGAGAAATTAGAGCCATTGCTATCAATTTTCTGTTCACGTATGAACTGCTCATGAATGACTCTCCAGTTCTGCTCTGTCTCTTACCTCCCCTCTCCTGTTTGCGTGCATGACTTCCCACTGTGATCATCCCTCCCACAAAAGATATTGATTCACTTACTGGGGATCACAGGATTTAGTCCATGGAGTGTTCATTCAGTTTGTCCTTTCCTTCTCCTGATTCTCTAAATTCCTCTTAAATCTTTAGCCCCTTGGGTGCTTTCTGTCCCTTAATGTTCCCTCTCTGTTCTTTTCTTTTAAAAATGCCAGCTTAAAAACATGAGAGAATTGATTTCATTAGGTTATCTCTTCTTGATAATTGTATTTATTTGCCTTTATTGTATTTCTCTTGTTTGTGGTGGTTTCTAGACATTTATCCATGTTAAATTGCAGCTCATTCAATTTAGCTCAATCAACAGGCATTGTTTAGCACCTACTAGGTGACAGGAGATACAAAGACCGAAGTGAAATAGTATCTGACCTAAATGAACTTAGATTCTTGATGGGAAACAAAACATAAATATAGAAGTATATCCAAATAAATGCCAGATAATAGGAGGAGGGACTAGTAGCTGTGGAATGAGGCGAGGTTTCTTGGAGGAGGTGGTATTGCTTTGAAGGAAATTAGAGATTCAAATACATTGAATAAAACAATCCTTAGTTGCAAGGTGCTCGTAATTCTAATAGGGAAGACAAAAATATATGCACATATATATACACTTAGAGATGTGTATATATATATACATGTATATGTATATATACATATGTGCTGAATGATTATGAAGATAATAAATACAAAGGAGATTCAAGGAGGGCTCTGGGTGGGGGGATTGAAGGGAAGGGAGAGATCTAAAGGTATAGCTTAAGCTTCATTTTAAAAGGAAGAGAGAGACTCAGAGGTGGAGATGAGGAAGGAAGGCATTCCAGGCATGAAGCACTGACAATGCAAAGGCACAGTGACGGGAGATGGAACAGAAGGAAAGCCAACTTGACTGGATGTACAGGAAGTGTAGACAGGAGAGTAATGTCCCTCCCTTATCAGGGAAGATGAGGGTTCAAATCCTGCCTCTGACACTGGAGAGTCTGGAGAGATGGAATGGGACCAGGTTGTAAAGGGCCTTAAAAGCTAGTGGGAGGAGGTTCTGTTTTACCTTAGAGGTAATAGGGAGCCATTGGAATTTCTTGAGTAGGACAGCAACATGGTCAGACCTGCACTTAGGGAAACTCACTTTGTTAGTAGCGTGAAGGATAAACTGAAGTAGGGACAGGTTCAAGGCAGGAAGATCAGTTAGAAGACTTGGAATTATTGAGGCAAGGGGCTGAACTAAAGCAGTGGTTGTGTGATTAGCAAAAAGGGGTTGGCATTCAAATAGTGTTGTATGAGTCAAAACATCAAGATTTGGCGATCAAAGAGGCAGCTAAGTGGCGCTGCAATAGATAGAGCACCAGCCCTGAAGTCAGGGGGACCTGAGTTCAAATATGACCTCAGACATTTACTAGCTGCGTGATCCTGGGCAAGTCACTTTTGGCAACCAATTGGATAGGTGGGGTAAGGAAGAGTGAAAGAATTGAGGATTTGGCGTTTTAGTTATCATTAGTAACTTCGTGGAGAGAGTAGTTTCAGTTGGTCAATGAAGTTGGAAGCAGGATTTCAAGGGGTTGAAGAGTAGAAAGTGGAGGTAATGAATGTAGAGGTGTTTTGGGTTTTGGTTGAGGACGGG
This sequence comes from Pseudocheirus occidentalis, assembly GCA_028646575.1. Taxonomy (NCBI): domain Eukaryota; kingdom Metazoa; phylum Chordata; class Mammalia; order Diprotodontia; family Pseudocheiridae; genus Pseudocheirus; species Pseudocheirus occidentalis. The sequence goes on from CM053602.1 coordinate 47,771,156, forward strand.
GATTCCCCTAGGAGGATAAAGAGTTGAGGGGATAGTAGGGTCTAGTGAAGATTTTAAGAATAAGGGAAATATGAGCATATTTATAGGCAGTAGAGAAGGGATCAATAAATAGGAAGAGACTAAGATTATTGAGAGGGGATGATTGAGGGGGAAATCTGCTAGAGGACTGAAAGAACAAATGAAAAAGCATTTATTAAGCACTTATTGTATTCAAACCAGAGTGCAGAGGATGAAAACAGAGAAGGTTAGATTGTGATTGCCTTGGAGCAGTTTGCACAAGAGAGACCACACATAAGAGAAAGCTACCATGCAGGATAGATGGGAAGACCCAAAAGTCCCCAAGGTAATGTAGTGGGGCAGGCAGGAAGGCCTAGAGGTTGCTTAAGTAGTGGGGACGACAATGCCCAGTGCCGAGGACTTCAGGGCATAGGGATAGGTGCTCCACCAGAGAGTGGATGATGGGATCAAGGGTAGGAGTAGAGGGTCTGGCCTCTTCAACAGAGACTAAATGAGGAGAGAACAGGGGATGATGTCAAGGGTTTATGAAATGGAGGAAAGAGGAATAAGAAGGAGCTCAGAGTAAATGGTCTCTAATTTCTCATTGAAAAATGAAGTGAGGTCCTCAGCTGAGAGGGGAGGGGAAAAGGAAATGTATGAGACTTGAGAAGGGAAGAGAAGGTATGAAATGGTTGATATGTGGGAGCAGGGGAAAGAAGTCATTGGAAACAAGTCAGAGTGGTACACAGGTCACCTAGGCAATGCCAGAGGCAGAATTTGAACCCTCATCTTTGTTTGGGATGAAAAATACCCTTCATCCTTAATTTAGTAAAAATAAATAAATAAATAAATAAACACAAAGATGTCTTCGGATAAGAACAGGAGTTTATTCTCTTCCCTGGGAAGAAGAGGGCAGTCTTCCCCATGACTCATCATGGAGAAGAGGCATGTTACAAAAGATAGGGCCAGAATTTATAACTTAACTTAGTCAAGCCTCCTTTCCCTACTGTTTCCTCTCTCATTGGTGGAGAGGCATACCACACCAAATTCTTCCCAACTGGGACAGCAAGAGAAGAGGAGGGGAGGGTCCACCAAGGTGGGAAAACAAACTGATTGACAGCAGCAATTGAGGAGGAGGGAGGAAGGGAAATGAGAGTGACACTGAATGAACTACTTTCCAATAGCAATGGAGATGGGCTAGGATTAGGGATTGGAAGTGGCAACCAAAGAAGATGAGTGCTATTTGCCCATTCTTTTTTGTGTGTTTTTTTTGGAGGGGGGAAAGGTAGGGCAATTGGGGTTAAGTGACTTGCCCAAGGTCACATGGCTAGTTCTTTGTGTTAAGTTTCTGAGCCTGGATTTGAACTCAGGTCCTCCTGATGCCAGGGCTGGTGCTCTATTCACTGCGCCACCTAGATGCCCCCATTTGCCCATTCTTGTGGGAACTTTCCATTTTCAATGGAGGCTTCCTGTTATACATTACAGGTAGTGAACAGGAGGGAAAGACTGGGCCCATACAGGAAGTAGCCTGGCCTAATGGCCAGAGTGCTAGATTTGTATCTGGGGAGACTTTAGTTTGAATTCTACCTCAGGCCCACTTCTCTGAGCTTTTTTCCTCATCTCTTGGACTAGGTCCCATCTGGCTCTTCACCTAGGTCTCTATAAAACGCTCATTGAATTGAAGGTTTCAGTGAAATTTAATCAAATACCCTATGTCAAATTGTTTGCCTTTTCAATGGGGGAGGGAGAATTTGGAACTCAAAATCGGAAGAAAAAAGGAATATTAAAATTGTTTTTATATGTAATTGGGGAAAAATAAAATATTGAACAGAAAAAAAGAAACTTAATCAAGAAGGTAAAAGTTCAAAGTTAAAATTGCCAAAGGCCCTGATTTCCTTCCATCAACAAACATTTATTAAGTGCTTATTATTTGCCAGACACTCTTCTAGCCAATACAAAGATATACACATCTTTGTATCCCTAGCACATAGCCAACTACCTGGGATGTGGTAAAGATTTCATTACATAGGGAAAACAACATATACATATATGAGCATCTACTAGCTAAATGCAAGGTCATTTGTGTGTGTGTGTAGGGAGAGATATTAGCAACTAGGGGGATCAGGAGAAGAAACCAAGGATTCTATGAAGTAGAGGTGAGGAGCAAGTACATTCTAGGCTTGTGTAAAAGCATAGATAGGAGACCAGGGTTGGGAGGAGGGCAGCTAAGTGTCACAGCATATAGAGCACCGGCCCTGAAATCAGGAGGGCCTGAGTGCAAATCCTCACTTACTAACTGTGTGACCTTGGAGAAGTCACTTAACTCTATTTGCCTTAGTTCTCTCATCCATAAAATTAACTGGAGAAGGAAATGGTAAACCACTCCAATATCTTTGCCAAGAGACCCCTGAATGGGGTCATGAAGTATGAAGTAAGACTAAAAATTATTGAGCACTATGTAGAAAAGAAAGGTTGTGTGTGAAGAACCCTAAGAAGGCTAGTTTGACTGAACTCCATCGGGTGTGAAAGAGAGTAAGGGATATCCTGGAAAGATAAGTCAAAGCCAGGTTGTGAAAAGCTTTGAATGCCAGAAAGAGGGTTTCACACCTGATTAGAGAGATGATTGGTAACCCCTAGAATTTATAGAGCAGAGCAGTGATAAAATCAGATCTGTGCTTTACGGGAATCACTTTGGCAACTGAGCAGAGGAGAGCTGAAGGCCTAGAGACCACTTCAGAGGTCAATGGAATTATCTGGGTGAGAGGTGATGACAGTCTCAACAGGTGTTTGGCTGAGCAAGTAGAGAAAAGGGGACAAATGGGGAAAATGTTAAGGTTAGTTCATATGGGTAGCAATGAGCTGAATGCATCACATAAAATTTTAAATGGAGAAAGTTCAATGACTGTGTACAAACACAATGAAAAAAAAATCAGTCAAAAATTAAACTTTGTAGATAAGGATCATCTTCCCTACTAGAATGTAAGCTCTTGGAGTTCAGGGACCCTAGCTTAACCATTCTTTGATCTTCCTCTTCACCTATCCATAGCATGCACTCTCATAAAAGCCTGTTGAATGAATGAGTTTAGAGAATGCAAGCACTTGACCAGCTAACATATTCCTGTTTTTTAATCCTCTTGTTTTGGCCTGGAGTAGAGCCTAGCCGCAGTTAAAAGGTGCCTTTATGTAGACAGTATAAGTTGGCTGCAATCAGGGACCACATTGGTTGCTGCTGAAGAAATTAGGTTCTGTTTAATACCAGAGGCAAATCCTCTTTGCAAACAATCAGGCAGAAAAAAAATGGGATGTAAAATGACACATTTTACAAAGAAGGTTTTGGAATTTAAATTCATACAACTGGTAGGAAAAAGGAAAAAGCCATACTTGAGATTGGGGAAGGTCAAAGAATTGTAACACCTCAGGACTGGAAAGGACCTAAGAGGTCAGGAGGCCCTCAGAGGTCAGCTAGTCCAACTCTCTTATTTTAGATAAGGGGAAACTGAGGTCCAGGGAGAGGAAGGAACTTGTCCAAGTCACTTGTACCCAGGATATTAAGAATCCAAGAAGAAATATGAACATAGGCCCTCTGAATCTAGAGTTAGTGGTCTTTCCACTATGCTAACCTGCCATGTTTTCCAACTCTTTACTTAGAACATGAATCCCAACTTAAGCGACCTGAACAAAAGGTCATTCAACTTGTACTTGAAGAAACGCAATGATGAAGTTGAAGGCACTTAGACAGTTCCGATTATTAGGATTGTATTAAATTTGTTCCTCTGAATTTTGTTTTTTTCACAAGGAATCTCTCTGTGCCTGTTGCTGCCCAGCAACCAGGAAAGCCTAAAGAGAACTTTGAAGGCTCAGGCATGATGCAAACTCCATGAGTCTGGGAGAGCGAGGGGTGGAGATAAAACCCCAGGGGCTCAGGGCCCTGGAGTTGTGCTCAGTCTTGTTTATACATCCTGTAGGCTGAGTCACCAGCAGTTCAGCAAGGTCTCCCCTGAGGACAAGCTGTGGCTGACAATTGTGCTTTTTATTACCTTGGGATGAAAAAGGAGAGAGGAGAAAAAAAAAACCTGTACTTTCAAAACCTCCAGCATGATTTTTCTCCCACCTCTCCTGTCCTGATGTCTATCTTATCTTGGGGCCTTCGTGTGTACCATTGGCTCATCTCCAATACCCTCCACCTTCACCCTTTCACCAGTTCCTGCCTTTTGCTGCCTTCCAAACCCCACTAAAAAATAGCCTCTGCCAGCAAGCCTCCCCAATCTGTTCTGATTGGGAGCCATTCTTTGGCTCTGCATCTTTTCACCACTTGTCTGCCCAGTTGGCACCAGTTTGGGTAGGTTTCAGGACCAGTGTTTTTATGAATGGCTCCCATGTGTCTGTGATGAATGCCACACAATAACAGAAACAGATAACACAAGAGTCGGGGGGGACCTTGAAGGACATCGAGTCCAACAAACAATATGAACGTGAAAATCCTCACATGGGGAGAAGAGAAGATTCAGAGAAGACAAAACAGTTGTCTTCAAGTATTTGAAGGACTGTAATATGAAAGAGAGGTCAGGCTTGTTCTGTTGGGTCCTTAAGAAGCCATGGGGGCAAGTTGTAAAGACACAAATGGAAACTTGATGTCAGGAAAACTTTCCTAATTGTTAGCACTGGCCCAGAGTGCAATGGTCTTCTTTGGAAGGTCTTAGATCTTGAGCTGTCCAAAAGTGGAATGGGTAGTTCTCTTAAAGGTGCTGAGTTCCCTCTTACTAGAGGCCTTCAAGCAGAGGGTGCATGTTCATTTGTCAAGTATGTTATAGTTGGGATTTTTTTGGGGGGGGGTGATATAGGTTGGACCAAATGTCACCAAGGTCCTTAAAATTCTAAGGTGCTGAGCTAATATTTGGAACATGAATCTCCTTTATAGCATGCCTGATAGGTTACCATCCCACCCCTGTTCATCAACCTCCAATGACAGAGAACTCATTAGCCCATGGAACAAACAGCCCATGCCATTTGGGGAAAATCTAACTTATTATATCCCACTTCTTATATTATTATAGCCCACTGAAATTTGCCTCATTGTTTCAATGTACTGTGAGAGCATTAGAATAGAGGGATGAACTTGGAGTCAGGAGGCATGAGTTTATAGCCCTCTTAGCCATGGGATGATGGGCAGCATCTCAGAGCCTCAGTTTCTCCATCTGTAAAAGAGAGATAATAATCATTATACTACCTTCCAGTCATTTGTTGTCGGAGTCAAATCACAACATAAAGTTAAGGAACTATTTAAATGTAGTTATTATTCTATACTTGGTTCCTAATTCCTTTCATCTGCATCACCCATATGTTGTAATCCTGGTACAGCATTCTGTGTGTTGGTGCTCAATCAATGATGTTGACTCATTGGCCTCTTCTGGTTAGTTTGCCTCAGTTTCCCTAATGGGATGATTTGAAGATCATTGAAGTATAATCTCTTCCTTATACCTCACTTTGCTAATTTAGCTAATTAGTTGGTCATATATTGCTTCCCACTCCTGCTTCTACAACAACTCAGGGTGTCTCTGGGAACTCAAAGAGGTATCACAACTATCTACATCTAACCCCCCCCCCATTTTTCTGAGTTAATTTCATTCATTCAACTAGTATTTATTAAATGTCTGTCATGTTCCAGGCACTGTGCCCAGGGCTAGAGATACAAAGGCAAAACCCCAAATGATCTTTGCCCCAAGAAGCTAATATTTTATGGGGAAACAGCAGATACACAAAAAGGGAAATACAATACCAAATACCAAGTGGACACAAAGGTATTTCAGAGTAGGGGCAGGTGGGCACCAGCAACTGGAGGGAATATGAAGAAGCTTATTATAGGAGGTGGCCCTTGAGCTGAACTTTGAAGGAAGCTAGGGGTCTTATACTTGCAGAAGTGAGGGCATTCCAGAGAGGGGTCGGGAAGTAGAACAGGTTGTGCAAAGAGATGGAAATGGGAGATGGAGTGTCCCACTTGAGGAACAGGAAATAAACCAGTTTGCCTGAAAAGTGGAGTTTATGAAAAGGAGCAATGTACAATAAGCCTTGAAGGATTTGGTTTGCGCTTGTTTTTAAAGGCCTTTAAATGCCAAACAGAGAGGAGTTTGGATTTTGTCTTATAAGTGAGAAGGAGCTCCTTGAATGGGGGAGCGACATGGCCAGACCTGGGCTTTAAGAAAACCACTTTGGAAGCTGAAATGGAGGATAGATTGGAGTGGGGAAAGACTGACTGGAGGCAGGGAGGCCAATTAGGAGGTTATTGTAGTAGTTCAGGTAAAAGGTGATAGAGGACTGAGCTAAGGTAGCCCCATGAGTGGAGAGAAGGGGACATAAGATACAAATTGTTTAGCCAGAAAAAAATTAATTTATTTAATTTCAAAATAAAATGACCCAATACACTAGAGGAAGGGAAGATAGGGGGATTTATGAGGCCAGCCATATGAGTAAAGCATGGCATGATCTATGGCAGTGGTTCTCAACCTTCCTAATGCCGGGACCCTTTAATACAGTTCCTCATGTTGTGGTGACCTTCAACCATAAAATTATTTTTGTTGCTACTTCATAACTGTTGCTACTGTTATGCATCCTAATGTAAATATCTGATATGCAGGATGTATTTAAATTGAACATAACCCACATGTTGAGAACTGCTGATCTATGGGGTTTCAGGAAGGGCAGGTCCACCCTACAGGTATTTCTCTAGCATGGTGCCTGAAGTTCTTCCATGAGAGCCATTCCTTTGGGTCTCTAAAGCTTTTGGGTCTTAAAAAAAGTCTCCTAATGAAGTGCAAATCCCCACTGGGAAGAGTAATACCTTTAACCTTGTCAACTAATACAGCTCTGGGCTATATTATTAGATCATAGAGCAAAGAACCATAGAATTTGAGTTAGAAGCAGCCCAGACCTGGAACTTCCTCATTCCCTAAGGCATAGGTCCATCTAGATAAGAGGTTCTTAAGTAGCATGGGAGTGGTAGGCGGTTCTCAGATCTTTCACAGATCTTTCACTGGCTGTTCCCCAGGCCTGGAACTCTGAGCATCTGCAGTTCTGACTCCTGGCTTCTCTGGCTTTCTTCAAATCCCAGTTAAAATTCCACCTTCTGCAGGAAGCCTTACCCAATCCCTCTTAATTCTGGTACCTTCCCTCTGGTGATTATTTCCAATTTATCCTGTAGAGAACTTGTTTGTATATAGTTGTTTGGCAATATTGGCTCCCCCTTTAGATTATGCAGGGACTGTCTTTACCTTTCTTTGTGTCCAAGCACAGTGCTTGGCACCTATGTTCACTCATTTCAGTTGTGTCAGACCCCATTTGGGGTTTTCTTGGCAAAGAGTGGTTTGCCATTTCCTTATCCAGCACATTTTATGAATTAGGAAACTAAAGCAAACAGGATGAGGTGACTTACTCTTGGTCACACAGCTAGTAAGGGTCTGAGGTTGGACTTGAACTTAGGAAGATGAGTCTTCCTGACTCCAAGAGTGAATGCACGGGGCTACCTAACTGCAATACATTTTGTTGTTGTTGTTGTTGTTCAGTCACTTCAGTCGTGTCTGACTCTCCGTGACCCCTTTTGGGGTTTTCTTGACAGAGATCCTGGAGTGGTTTGTCATTTTCCTCTCTAGCTCATTTTGTAGATGAGGAAACTGAGGCAAATAGGGTGAAACTACTTTCCCAGAGTCACACAGCTAAGTATCTGAGTCTAGATTTGAACTCAGGAAGATGCATCTTCCTGACTCCAGGTGGGACGCTCTATCCACTACAGCTCCACGTAGCTGCCCCTATCACATATATAGTAGAAGCTTAGTAAATGCTTGTAGACTTGGTGGACCCCCAAGGGGTCTGTAGAGAGATTTCAAGGGATCTGTGAAGTTGGATGGGAAAACATTATATCTTTATTTTAACTGACCTCTAAATGAAATTTCTCATTTTCTGCAATTATTCAAAAACATTAAGAAGGGGTCATAGGTTTCACCGTATTGCCACAGGGGTCCATCCATATCACAAAAAAAAGGTTAAGAACACCTGGGCTGAACTAATGCCCTCATTTTACAGATAAAGATTCCAATGACTTGAATGGGTGGGAGTCAAGAGAATCAAAATTAAAACCCAGGACCTCTTTGGGAGCTTCCTCTGTAAGGCTATTTCTCTGTGAAGATTCTGGAATGGGAAGCAGCCCAGTTCGTCACTGGATTCAACCAACAATTTTAGTGATCCACATATCTTAAGCTGTGGTTGACAAGAATCAGCCTCAAGTTGAGGTTTCTGGCTTCACTGCATTGGATTGTTGGCCTAGGTTATGGATCCCTGGGAACCTACATCTACCAGTGTGAACTACAATGGATACAAACTGCATTGAGAGCTCATGATCACTTGGACCATGACAGGGCTATGTTTTTACTATCCAGAAAAAGGTATAGGGTATATCTATGATGCAGATCAATCGTGTGAGGAACACTGAAAGGTATTGTAGGGTGGTGAAAAGTACACTGAATTTGGAATCATGGGACTTGAGTTCAGTCCCCCATTCTTACCACTTAGTCTATATGACTTTGAACAAGTCACTACCCCCTCTTTGGGATTTGATTTCTTTGTCTATAGAATGAAGTTGAGCTAGCTGACCTCTGATCTCTTCTCCCTCTAGATCTCCAATCCTATATGTGACCTTAGGAAAGTCCCTTCCCCTCCCTTGGCCTTAGTTTCCTCTTCTGTAAAACTAGGAGTTGTACTACTAGATGACCTCCCTTGTAGTTTGAGATCTAGGATCCTGTTACTTTGAAAGGTCTCAGGAGGAAGAAATTACCTAAGCTGGAGGGCCCTTCCCCATCCCTCCCACTCCCACCCCCAACAAAAGGTCAGATGGTAGTTTGGGAAATCAGGAAAAATTTCACATAGAAAGTATTATTTGTATTGGCCTTTGAACTATTTCAATATGTATAGGAGAGGGTTCAGGGAAGGGAGTATGAGAATGGTTAGATTGTCAATCAATCAATAAACATTTAATAAACACTAGTGTCAGACGCTGTGCTAAGCACTGGGGATACAAAAAAGAGGCAAAAGACAGTCCCTGCCCTCAAGGAGGTTACAATCTAATAGAGGAGACAACATGCAAAGAACTATGTGCAGAGCAAGCTATAGACAGGATAAATAGGAAGTAGTTAACAGAAGGAAGGCACTAGAATTAAGAAGGATTGGGGAAGGCTTTCTGTAAAAGGTGGGATTTTAGTTTAGGACTTCAGGAAGCCAGAGAGGTGAGGTGGCACAACAGAGGAGGGAGCATTCCAGGCCTGGTATAGGACATGGTGTAAACAGGATTTCTTTAGACAGTCTACTTAAAGAAGAAGATAGAAATGATTTGTAATTTAGTATCCTGATTGCCCAGATGTAAATAAACCTTTCTAAGCAGCTTAATGATAGTTTATTCTTCTATTTAGGGACAGCACCCCTCTTTCAGGCTTATTTGCATGATCAATTTGCTTAGGAAAACATTTTCTTATAAGGGAGGGGATAAACTCAGTTTCTGTTGAACTCAGTGCCATTTTCCTGCATTCAGATGCTTTTACGAATGAAGGCTGTGCTTTCTCCTAGGTAGGGAAGGGAAGTCTCACCAGCAGGCTCAGAATCCAACTCAAGTGTGTGACTAGTAACACATGACAGTGAGAATATCTTTCCATTTTCTATAAATTTCTATCAGCTTCATCTGTTCCCTAGAGAGTTTGCCATGTTGCTCTGGCTGAACCTCACTAGGGCTTGGGCCACATACCATGTTGCATTAGAGCCCTGGATAGGAGCAGCTAGGAGGCCCAGTGAATAGAGCACTGGCCCTGGGGTCAGGAGGACCTGAGTTCAAAGTTGACTTCGGACATTTAATACTAAAATAAAAATTAAAAATTAAAAAATTGAGGCCTGGGTGTAGGATCCTATCTCAGCTCCCCTCTCAAAGTGTAAGCTAGTGGAAGACAGGGGCTGGATACCATTTGTCCCCATCCTCCAGGGTCTAACACACACCAGGACATGTGTGTTGAGTTGTATAGAGTTGCTGAGTTTGCTCAAAAAAAAGAAAAAAGAAAAAACCAGCAGAATATTGTTCATTTGGAGAAATAGTTTAAATTACTGGATATGTTGAGAATGTTTTTCTCAAGTACTTTTGCAATCCATTAAACCTCAGTCTATGAAAGCTTAAAATATTAGTAGTTAAAGCTTTAAATAACCATAAAACTAATCTCCCTCAGGCCATAATGCCTTATAAATCTGCCAACATTAGGCTTCCATTAAGCTGGGCAGTAGCCCTGTAATTATATTTTAATACAGGGTGTCCCGAAAGTCTTAGTGCAGCTTACTAAAGCTTAAACCTGCACTAAGACTTTTGGGACACTGTGAATATAAAATTGTATTGGTTTTTCATTGGACATTCATTCCAAATATTTTCTTGACTTCTTAGGAAAATGTCTCCCTTTCTCTTCAGTGAGATCATAGGCCCATCAATTTAGAGATGGAAAGGCTTGTCATTGAGTCTAGCTCCTCCATTTTACAGATGAGGAGACTGAGGCCTAGAGATCTAGAGATACCATATTTAGAAAAAAATACAAATCACCCTGCCCATTTTGGCTCCAGCTACATTTTGATGGAAAGACTATGACTCAAATAAATTGAAGGGTGAATCTAGAATATTTTTGATGTTATTGGGGTTTTTTTTGGCTTTTACATCACCTTCATTTCCAAATATATTCCTCCTTCACTCCCATACCCAGAGAGGCATCCATCCCTCATAACAAAGAAGAAAAAAGCCAAACAAGTCAGCAAGCTAGCAACTGACATATTAACTGAACCCAACAGCAATGTTCCATACCCATAGTTCCCTCTACCCAGGAAAAGAAGAGTTTCTAGACTTCTTCAGTTAAGAAATAATAAAGTTAAGAAATAATAAAAACCACAACCCTAAACTTATAGTCAGATAAATGTAATATTACTTATTGACCAGATCTTTCATTGTCACAGAAAACTCCTACCAACCCTCTGCCAATGAAGGCTGACCCCTGGTTCTACATCTTACTTATTAGAGAGTTAACTGGGTCACTGAGACTTTAGATGACTTGCCCAGGGTCACTCAGCTAATGTGTCTCAGAATCAGGATTTGAACCTAGGTCTTCCTAATTCCAAGTCTAGTCCCCTCTCCATTACATCATTGTTATTGTTCAGTCATTTCTGACTCTTCATGATCCCATGGACCCTACTGCCCATGGGGTTTCCTTGGAAAAGATACTGGACTGGTTTGCCATTTCCTACTTCAGTGGACTAAAGCAAACAGATATTAAGTGACTTGTCCAGGATCACAAGCTAGTAAGTGTCTGAGACTGAAGTTGAACTCAGGTCTTCCTGACTCCAGGCCCAGTGTTATATCCACTGCAGCACCACCTAGATGCCTCACCAGCAGAACTCCTAGGTTCCCATTACATCATACCACTTCACAAATATTTTATAATTTATATTTAATAAACTTATTCAACACTTCTAAGGTCCCTTCAAGCTCCAGATCCTGATTCTATGTATACTTTCTGGGCTGACCCTTTTTCTTTTGGTTCATTATCTTATCATGAAAATGTGAATAATATTGATTCCCTTCAACTGTACTCAAAGATACTATTTTCTGGACCTTAGACAATTTTCACTATTGTCACTCTCATGCTTCTAATATTTAGAACAATAAGAAAGATGTGAAGACATGACATACTTATCAACCATGTTTTCAACTCTAATTTTGTCCCAGTGAGCAGTTGCTCAATCCAAATGGTATACACAGCTTGGAATAAGATTAGGTCATTTAACTAGTTACTTGTGGAAATGAGTTTGGGAATCCAAGAGAGATTTTAATTAATGTAATCAGGAAAGAACTTCTCAACATCAGGAGAATAAAATACTTAGGCTAGGTAGTTGAGGAGGGAAATTTGTGAAAGAAACAGAGGACTACCCAGCCTGAATGAGCCCATCTTTTGCCCAGCTAAAGGAAGCAAGGGAATGTAATTTCTGTGATCATTCTTGGGCAAGTCTAGCTGTTCATACCAGACTCAATGTAAAGCAGTTGCAGAGAGGATGTATGTTAAATATTTGACCCTTTGGTGAACTGAGCCATCAAAGAAAGTTGGGATCAATGTGCTCATATGAAAATATAGTTCCTGTCTCATTAAAAAGAGACACTGCATCTAATTTCCCTTACAAGGAATCCAACTATATAGTTTTCATCCAAGTTAAACTCCCACTTGTTTGACATAGACCCATGCCAAGATCCTCTTGAGAGTGGTGGGATAACTCATTTGTTGGTAGGGATATAGATATTGAGATTATCTGCCAATAACCTTCACACAACACATGGCCATTCCTAAGCATTTAACACAGTCTTAGCTACTTTTGGCACAACAGGGATTCAGCACCATTGGTTTGTTTAGCCTTCCCTTCAAGATCAATTAAATGCTAAGAATGTCAGGTCCTAGAGATCCAGTCTTGATGTTGCTGAAAACATTGTAATCACTCCCCGTATTTATTTATAGGCCTTATCTCATCACATAAAAACATAGTTATGTGGGAATTTATATATCTTCCTGTACAATGGCATGGACACAGCATGTCCAGTTCCATTCCTATAAATGAAAGGTCCAGCACAGGGCTCAGGTAGCACTTTGATAACTGACCCAAATACCTTCTTACTTGACTCTGAAATAGTTAAACGACATGTTGTTGTGTTGGCATCTAGAGACTTGTCTCCAATGCTTTCTGAAACCAGATGGCAAATATTCCACTTAAGAAAACACTATTTTAGCCAAGGTTGGCCCAATAGGTCTGAATAAAATAACAGTAAAAAAAATCAGTCTAATTGATTAATTTAAAAACGGGCACCTTGAAGAGCTGAATAAATTCCAAGAATGAAAATCCGAAGAGCCCAGGGATTCTTCTGCATAGTTCCTTGTTTCTATGGTGCTATGAAGTAGAGAAGTCTACTAAGATGAAAAGATCCCTGAAGGAGACAAAAAGGGTGAAATGAAGGGTACAGGTCTAGGGATTAGCTTTATCAAGGAGACTTAAGAGAAGGGGTGATGATGATTCTTGGAATTCTGAGGAGTGGAAGAGAGGAATTGAGGGCTCAACCATTCATAGATAGCTTTAACCTCCCCCTAGGGATATAAGAGGCTTGGTGATCCACTGTCAGTGAACAGGATGGTTGGGGGCTTGGGAGAGAGGAAAGAGTTTGGGATGGTCACAGTGGGGGATGAGCTAGCAGAGGTGGGAAACCTGCAGCCTTGAGGACACATATGGCCTTCTAGGTCCTTGGGTGTGGCCTTTTGACTGAGTGTAAGTTTTTAGAACAAGTCCTTTTATTAAGGAGATTTGGGATTCAGTCAAAGGGCCACACTTGAGGACCCAGAGGACCACATGTGGCCTTGAGGCCCCAGGTTCCCCACCCCAGATAGGGAATCAGCAAGTGCTAGAGAGAAGAGTTTTGAAACAGCAACAAGGGCCCAGCTGAGGTCATACAGCATGAATATGCAGTGAGTGGTTTCATGACCTTCTCCATGATATTCAGCAGCTATGGAGCAGGGGCAGAGGAGGCAGGTGGTTTGGGCTGCTCTGGGTGGAGGATTAGCAGTGCAGGAATAGGAGAATGTCAAGGAGATTCTAAGGCACTTGAAAATGCTTCAGATACTTGAAGATAGCAATTGTGCTTTCTTTCCTCTTCCCAATGTGTGGGACAAACTGCCCCTTGCCCAAATAAAATAAGTACAGATATCTCCAAGTAGAGACAGGAATGATTTATTTAATTATTTCTTCTTGCAAGAAGGGTGGTCTCACTACTATAGGCAGTCTAGTAAGAGAGGCAAAATACAAAATTCAAAGCTTGGTTGGACCACCCATTTGCCCCCTCCTTTGTTCTGTTCCCATTAATTAGAAACCGAGGCGCACAATCTTAACGGCAAAAATCTGCTGATGTTTGCAGATGAAACGTCAGCAATATCAAAAAGCAGAGGGTACATGTCTAGTGGACGTGAAAACAGACAAAATATGTCATCAGTATCAACTTAGATATGAAAGCAGAAGATGATTGTTCTAACAATATCAATATAAATATGAAAGCAGACAATATTTTATGAATCATGGGGATTTTAGGACATGGTAACCTGCCTGGAGTTCCACAACAGGATTTCCAATTTTATATTTGTACAGGTCAGAAGGTGGTCAGTGGAAAAAAATCTGGAACATTCAGATCTGTGGTTAAATTTGCAGGGTCTGTGCTTTTCCCTCCTACACTTAGCTTAGCTTAGCAAAAACTTTAACTTATGACCAGGGAAGTAAGGCAAGGGTCCCAGGTTCCCAGCCCAGGTTAGTGAGTCTTGGTACTTTAATGTTACCTGAGGAGTTTTCACTTTTATTCCATTTAACCCCTCTTCTTTACTTCTACCATTTGAAAATTTCTCACCATTCTTCTTCCCACTCCTGGCTCACATGATAAACTTCTCTGACTTCCTGGCTCACAGGTTCCTAGTCTTGGTTTCTGAGGATCAATAATCTGCCTGTACTGCCTTCTAGTTTTATCATTTTAGGGAGTGAATCCCGTATTATCTTAGTTATTAGCTGTACCACACAAGGTAAGCAGACTGGGAAGAGTATTATTTCACTAAGGGCTATCCATAAAAATCCTAGAACTTGTTTCCGCCAACTGCCAATAAACCAAGACTACCACGATGTATTAAAGAAACTGGACCAAGTTTGGACAGGTACACGAGCAATCTTATTTTCTGGGTTATTCTTTTTACCACTTCAACATTGTCATCAATTTTCACACAAGTTGATAGATTCAATCTCCCACACACCCTGCCTTCTGAGGCGAGCAAATAATCTAGGACCAATCTATGTTGAAGGACTGCCTCTCCAGTTTGGGTAGCCTGGTCTGCTAGCAAATCCAAGGCTTTTGCAGTTTGATTGGTAATAATTTCAACTACTGCCTGAAGTCTAATTAGCCAGTTGAGGATATAGATCAGATTCCTATATCCTCAGCTTCCATCCTGATCCAAAGTTGCTGGTCCATAAGTTTGGATAATTCTTTAAGGAGGCCATGTGTCACTCCAACCATTACCATCACCTGTGTTGGTCAGGATAGTGTCAAGACTTGTATTCCTTTTTGTCTTCCTCAGATCATCATATAACCTTATACCCAACTGACCTTCCCCTTGTAGGTTACTTAAAAGCCACTCAGGTCTCAAGAGTACTGGGCCCCAGGGCCATTGCTCAAGCTGTGGTCCCCCACAAACCCAGCAATTTGTCACATTAAAGGTCTGGGCTACAGTTTCCATCAATTATTCAAACTTATTTCTTCCTGCCATTGGGGATATTGATACAATAGGAATAATAACATATAACAAAAAGTAAACTAAGGAAATCCCCATGGTGTTACACTATTATTACAGATAAAACGATTACGTTGGGGTTTAAAGTAAACACAAGTAAAAAGACCAAGTACAAAAACTATTAAAAACAACAAAGGAATAAGCTTACTTGTAGCAATCAAAATTCTCACATGAAGGGACAAAGGCTCAGGGTCCATTTGCCCACAGTGTAGAGGGTTGATGTCAGAAGCATAGCTTCAGCTTTTCCCCAGGGTTGACTGCCTCAACTGTCCTTTTAGCAGGAGCTCCACAGGTCCTTTCATTCATGTATGGCGGGTCAATTCCCACTCCTGGATCCAGACAGTGATGTCAAGGGTCAGCAAGACCTGGAAGGGTGTAACACCATGCACAAGCAGCTTCCCAAAAGAATGCTACTGTGAACTGCTTTTAAGGTTCAGATTACACAGTATAGTGAAAACTCCATTTATTCCATTACAAATCAAAGCAAACATTCACAACAAATAACAATATAATATTAACAACATTATATCTTATCACAGAAAATCACAATATAGTGTTCCCAACAGCTTAACATTAGAATGGGCACATACTTTTCACCATAGTGGCCATAGTATTTGGAACAAAGAACAAAATAATAATCATCTGGTTTCCCTAAGGAGGTTTGCCTCCTCACTCAGTCATTCAATCATCTCACAATATAATAATCAATCTTCCACTCATGGGGCAATCATAGGTTAACTTAATCAGTCACTTATCTAACAATCAGTCACTAAATACAATCATTAGAAAATTACACAAACCCTCCACCCCTCAATGTCTAGTAAATTCATTCAATATCCAAGCAGAAGCCTTTTCTTCACCTTGACTCAGGGTGGTCATTCAGATTCCCTGGATCCACTTCCATGGTCCCAGCTCCTATCTGAATCCACCAAACGGTCACCTGGATTCAGAGGCAGAAAGCTCCCATGTTCTCATCTAGTCCTCTGGGCAGTTCTTGATATACACTGAAGTTCACAGGGCCCAACACATCTCAAACCCTTCACAACTTCTGTTGCTGGGTACTCAAGGATCAACCAAGCCACAAACCAACAAAGGCTTATCCTGGTCATGCTTCTTTAGTCCTCCAGCAGTTTGACTGGCCCTAGGACCCAGAAGTAATCTCAGCCTTCCAGACAGCCTTCCAGGCAGCAGCAGCAACATTGGCCTTCCAGGTGGCAGCAACAGCCACTTCAGGCTTCACCAGATTCTGGTCTCAAGAAAAACTCCAACTCAGTTCTCAGTCAGCTTCCAGATACTGGGAAAGAAACTCTCTCTGTCTCCCTCTGTCTCTGTCTCT